>CM054062.1:52463511-53663511 GCA_028641055.1 Alopecurus myosuroides | reverse complement strand
ACCGGATTCATCGGCACGTAGTCCGGATCCCCGGTCGACTACTCCTTGTATCCATGCTAGTCATAACCAAATATGCATACCCAAGCGTCCACGAGTCGGATGAAACTGAAGGAACGGAACCAAAGTTATACAGAGCTGCTACATGTCCAGAAAGTGCAACAACAATCGAGGGTTACTGGGGTTACCTCGCCCCAGGCCGATTACATCGACAGGCGGGCTCGGACATGGATCATCGGCTCCACAACCCCTCGACTGCGACAACTATGCAGGCATAGCCAAAACTGTATAACAATGAGCTCGAAACCAACAACCGATCAAAGCAGTACTCTAAACATGAAGCTTTATTAACAGGTGTTACTAGAGTATAGCTTACAAGCAGAGGTCACACGACCCAACATTACATCAGACAACGAAAGGCAAATTATGTTGCTAACCAACAAGAACCAAAAAGGCCTAAGAGGCTGCAACATAAGGCGACGTCCCAGCCCATAGATTCCAGGCTGCTACCTGGGAACCCCAAACTACTCGTCGATGTCCACATCGAAACACCACCGAACCGAGGAACTCCACCTAAACCAAGTTGAAGCAAACATGAGTACGGGAGGTACTCAGCAAGACTTAGTTAACCTATTATATATCTGATATCTTCAGAAAGGGTTTTATGAAGGCTATTTTGCGTAAAGCAGTCTTTGTTTTCCGAAAAGAGGAAGGAGTAGCACGTCTCATGGAGTATTTTGAAAACAGATGAGAAAGCTACTCAACTACTGATATCATCATCTTTTTAATCCACCAAATCATATCAGCACCTCGTGCTTCAAAGACCACCACCTCAAGTTGTTCCGGTAAATCATGCTACAAGGTAACCCCTCTCGGCATCTCCGAGGAGGCATCCTTCATTCGTTATCAGCAAGTTTTAATCATTCCGTTTAAGTTGTCTATGATCACAGAATCCGTCACCAAGTCGTCCTTAACCGCGGACACGGCTTTCCGAAAAGATTTAACCCTGCAGGGGTGTACAACTTTAACCACACGTACCAACCAACTCTTAATGCCACTAGATTAGCACTATTCCGGGAAGTGCCGGCAGATGGAGGTTGACCACGACCTTTCCCTTACTTCGCCTATTCCATGAGTCGCTCCGAGTAGAGATGGACCGCCAATAGGGAGTGGCCATCTCCTGCCGGGTCTCTATCGTTGTGCGCAATGCTCGACGGTTACCTACCCGCAGAGTGCCGATACATCTCCACGTCCTAGTTTTGAAAACGTTTTGATATCCCCGCAAATCCAAATGGAAAGCCCGAACTAGGCAACTCATGGAACAAACTAGGCAAGTTGAGACCGAGGGGAATCCAATCCCTCGTGTGGATGCACGCTCAGTCTTGGCTCGAAGACGAGAACTCGCTCCTAGGTGCATGAACGAGACAACCACCACAGACCCTCTATGGTCTCGTCATCCACACCTTTAAATCATGTTAATCATACAGCTCTTTAACTTACCACTACTTCCTGCCATACTAGATTATTTCGTAACTCTGATTCATCAACCGGATGGAGCAGAGATAACATGCATGTATGACTAAGCATGGCATATTTGAGGCTCTGGCGATACACACAAACAAATCCTATGTCTGCTAGGAGCATTGAATCATGATATCTGGGTTATGCAAATAAATAGGATAACTCTATCTATTGACTCAAGATACATTGGAATCGAATGCATTTGTACGAGAATAAAAAGTCTTTCGAAATCATATATGGGCAGATAAGAGGTTATGCTTGCCTTGCTTCAAGAAAACCAGAGAAAGTCTTCAGGAATAAGTGCTTGACTTGTCGGTTAGGATCAAGTATTCGCCATTGGGGTTGTTGCCCTTCTCTTCGGAGTCACGTTCTACCGAGGGGGAACAAACACCGAAACAAGATAAACAACAATCAACACATGGCATCGATGCAATGCGCAATATGTATGCATGAGCAGGTTAATGCACTTAAATAAAGCCCTAGACATCAATATAGGGTTGCTAGAGTTCATATGGCAGATATGCAATTTTACTGAAATTAACCCGAAATAGACCCCGGAGGGGGTTTCGGGCGATTATGAAAGTGAGTACAATTTTAGTTGCTCAAATGGGTTTGAAAACACCATAAACAGGTTTCATTTGTCATTTTGAGCAATATGGTATATAACTTTTAATTTTCTAATTTTATTGAATAAAAACTTATTTTTCTATTTTTAAATTAATTAATCAAATTCAGATAATGTCCAAAATTGAAGTTTGTCAAACATGGTTGAAAATGCTATAAACAGATAGAGTTTATTTTTCCAAACATTTTGGTACCTCACTTTTATTTTTCTGAATTATAAATCAACAGTTATTAAATTATTAAAATTAACCATTTTCTGGTATTCCTGGAATTTCTAAAAAAGGGTAGATTATGACGTCATCATGAGGTCACTATGACATCGTCCTGAGAAGAACTTCTCTGATTCAATCAAATTCGAACGATTTCTTGAGGGATTCGTGGAATTGAATGGTGCACTGGCTAGAGGGCTTCACGGTGAGCCTTTAGGTGGTGGCGGGTTGGACCAAAAGGTCACGGGATGGCCGGCGGCGACCAGGCCGCGGCGGCGGAGCAAGCCCGACGGTGACAGCCGTCTATAGGAAGCGAGGAAGCAGGGCGAGGGCATTGGAAGGTTCATGAGCTCACCGTGATTCTGTTGATGTAAACAGACGAGGTTGAGGCGGCCGAAATAAGCGGCGACGACCACGACGGCCGGCGGCCGGACTCGGGGAAGATGGGCCGATTCCGGTGAGTGGAGGCATCCCGGCAAGCGAGGCTCATCCAGGAGGCGTAGGAGTCCATGGAGAAGCTCGTGGTGGTCTCCGTTCGTGCAGGGGTGGCCGGAGACGGCGGGGCGAGGCGGCGGCCGGAGAGGCGGAAGGTAGGGTTTCGGTCGCTTCCGGGACATAAACAGAGACAGGAGGGTTCGAGGGAGGAGCCTTCGATCTATACGCCTCCTGGGCGTACTGATCCTTGCTGTGACGTCGAGCAGGAGGTGGCAGGGAGGCGTCGACGGCCAGCTCTCCTTCTGGCCGGAGAAGGAAGAGACAAAAGAACATTTTTTGAAAAACCCCCAGGAACTTCCAGAAAACACAAATAGGTCCTTCTGCTGTTAAGAAAGAGGAGGAAAACTAGAAGCTTAGGGTCCTTTTTGCAGTTAGAAAAATTGGCAAAAATAGTTTTTGGAGTCCTTGTCAAATTTGCAAACTCACCATGTCTTTGCGTTTCCAATTTGAAAATGTTTTTATAACAAATTTTGGGTGATCACTTTAAGTGGTTTTTGAGCAAGTTTCCTTTAAATTCAAATTTTAAATTGTTTCAAAACTCTTTCATGCATGAATGAAATGAGAACAACACAACAAACCCTATTGTAGCAAAACAGGGATGTTACAGCATTGTCGTAGTTTCCAAGGAAAAGGGTACACTCCTTCAAGATCACGAGAATCTTTCAAAAATTTGCGCACTTATAAAATAAAGTTGAATCCATTGAAGTGCATATTTGGGGCCCCCTCGGGAAAGCTTCTGGGTTTTATCGTTTCTCACAGAGGAATAGAAGTAAACCCGGAAAAGATCAAGGTAATCCGGAATATAACAAGTCCTACGTGCTTAAAAGATGTCCAAAGATTGTGAGGTTCTGTAGCGGCAGTCAGCAGGTTCATAAGTCGGCTAGGAGACAAAGCTCTGCCATTATACAAATTGTTGAAGAAATCAGACAAATTTGAATGGACAGAAGAGACGGACAAAGCATTAACCCAGCTAAAAGAAACCTTGATGAAAGCTCCGATTTTGGCATCCCCAAAAGACGAAGAACCCATGTTACTGTAACTTACAGCAACAAACAGGGTTATTAGCGCAGTGATAATTGTGGAAAGGCGGAAGGACGAACAAAGTATACCAGATCAACATCCAATATAATAGGTTAGTGAAGTATTCTCCGAGTCAAAGCAAAGGTACCCACATTATCAAAAACTGGCATATGGCGTGTTTTTGCATCTCGAAAACTCCGCCATTATTTCCAAGGACATTCCATAACAATGGTAAGCAAAGCACCACTAGGGGATATTATCAACAATGCGGACGCAACAGGCCGAGTCGCCAAATGGGGCATTGAGCTCGCTGCGTTCGACATTAAGTACCAACCTAGGATGGCAATTAAATCCCAGATGTTTGCAGATTTTGTTGCCGATTGGACAGAAGCAATGGAAAACACACCAATGCCAGAGTCGGAATATTGGATCATGCATTTTGACGGATACAAAATGAGAGAAGGCGCTGGAGCTGGTGTGGTGCTAAAATCCCCAAAAGGCGACAGTATGGAGTATGTATTACAAATACACTTCAACGCCAGCAACAACGTGGCAGAATACGAAGCTTTGCTTCATGGTTTGCATATTGCAAAGGAGATAAGCGTCAAACATATACTCTGTTATGGTGACTCGAATTTGGTACAACATCAGCTAAACCAAACATGGTGTGCCAAAAGCCCCATTATGGCCGAATATCGGAGAATTGTGGACGAGTTTGCCATCTGCTTCCTAGGATTTGAAGTGCTTCATATCAAAAGGGAAGAAAATTGGAATGCAGATGCACTAGCCCGCATGCGATTGGAAAGAGTGAAAACCCTACCACCTGGTGTATTTGTCCAACACTTGCATGAACCATCGATCAAAGGTGGAGATGTTGATTATCCTCTCGTTTCCGAGTCAATTGAAGTGTTTCTCGTTAACTCGGATTGGACGATTCCATACATAAACTTCTTAGTTGATCAGAAGTTCCCGGATGGAGCAGACGAGGTCTTGCAAAGGCAGATACAACACCGATGCAAAGGATACACGGTAATTAATGATTGCACGTATAAACACAACACTATCGGAATTTTTTAGCGATGTATTTCGTCAGAAGAAGGCCGAGAAATCTTGCAAGAAATCCATGCAGGAGATTGCGGACATCATGCTCAATCAAAAAGCATAGTCAAAAAGCATTCTGTGCAGGGTTTTTCTGGCTCACAGCCAAGACAATGCAGAGCACATAGTAAACACATGTGCCGGATGCCAGTATTACGCCAAGAAGACGAATATGCCAGCTGAAGCACTCAAAACTATCCCTATAACATGGCCATTTGCGGTCTGGGGTCTAGATATGATGGGACTATTCAAAACTACAAGAGGCGGACTTACACATCTACTCGTTGTAGTAGATAAGTGTACCAAATGGGTGGAGGCGAAATCCATTAAAAAACTTGACGGTGTGACTGCCAGAAATTTTATCATTGACATAGTCATGAGATACGACGTTCCACACAACATAATCACTGACAACGGGACAAATTTCTCTATTGGAGAGTTGGCAAAATATTGCCGACAAATGAGAATACTCCTAGATCTTGCATCTGTGGCACACCCACAATCCAATGGGCAGGTTGAAAGAATGAATAGCTCAATCCTGCAGGGAATACGCCCAAGACTCGAATCTCCTCTTCATAGAGCAACTGGAGCATGGGTAGAAGAATTGCCTTCCATGCTTTGGAGTATTCGAACAACGCCAAATAGATCAACTGGACAAACCCCGTTTTTCCTGGTTTATGGCGCAGAAGCAATGCTTCCTACGAACATGATCCATGATAGCCCAAGAGTGCTAGCATACGAAGACTCGGATGCCAAAAACGCACGACAGGATGCCGTCGATCTCTTAGAAGAAGAACGAGAGCTTGTGCTACAAAGATCCGCCATTTATCAGCAAGGACTGCGACGATATCATAGTCGGAAAATCAAACACCGTTCTTTCAAAGAAGGTGACCTAGTGCTAAGATTGGTGCAGGAAAGGAAGCACAAATTAGCTCCAGTTTGGGAGGGACCGTTCGTCATTAGCAAGGCTATGAAAAACGGATCATACTATCTTGTAGATATTCGGGATACGGAAGATGATCCTAAAAGACTGAATCGCAAAAGAAAGAGAAAGATAGATGTAGAACTAGGAGAGACAAAGAGACCCTGGAGCATCCAGCAGTTACGTCCCTTCTACACTTAGTTCAATTTCTATGTAAACATCTTTGAGATCATGAAATAAAATTGTCGTACTGTTTTATCTGTTCATTTTCATACAAAACATAAGTCCGTCTTATCTATTTCCCAATGATCTTTCAAAATGCTCAATGTTAACCCGAATTATGCCTACGTGCTCGAAGTTATAAAACTGAATGCTTTGCAGCCTAAGGAGGCTTAAAGAAACCCAGATTGTGCCTGCGTGCCTGATTTTCATACATTTTCAAATTTCCTTACTTTTTCTTAATTATTATCAGATTATTTGTGTGTTGGGTCACTAAAATTAGTAAGTAAAATTGCCTTAGTACAATCCATGTTTCCGAGTTTTGACTGAAAGGTTAAACCCAGTCACTTGGCATGAAGATTAAGTATTATTGAGCCATTTCAACACTAAGGACAGTCAAAACATATAAACCATAGAACTTAGAAGGCAAAGGAATTAAAACCCGGAAAAACTTGCAAAGACATAAATTTTACTGCAAAAGGAGGATGCTTGTTTATACAAATGATAGATAGCATTACAATGAATATTACATTGAGAGAATAGTAATGCTTCTATTTTTTCCCGCTAAGTACTCAGGAATCAGGCGGCCTCCTCAGAATTCGAGTCCTTCTCTTCGCTGCTAGGGTCTTCGGGAGTTGCCGGAATTTCCTCCTCTGGGTAGAAGGTGGAGATCGACACCATTTGCGCTATCTTTGTAGCATGCCCTTTGATAGAGTCGAAGATGATGGCTCGCTGCGCTTCCGTGTATCCTTGGGGGATACCGGTCGCCACACGCCAAGACTTGGCGGTGGTGTAGTGCATACGCATTAGCCCAAGGGCCATGTGCGCACCACCACGAATTGTGGAACGGAACCAGGACTCCTTCTAGTTTGCCACCTCCTCGATCGCTTCGAGAAGTTTGCTAACTTCCGAGATTTCTCCTGTTTTGTCGGGAATGTACTTGTTCACAAGTAACATCCCCGCAGTCTTCAGCGCGGCAAAGATCTTACCGACAGCCCGGATTCTGTCAATCCGGGTAAGCAAGGGGTTCCCTTTTGTTTGAATCAACAAACGAAAGTTAGAAAAAACAGAGGTGGAGAAAGAAAACATACTGTGAAAAGTATAAGGAAAAAATCCGGTAAAAGTGCTAAAAACTTACCGAGAATCTTGTCCATCTCAAGGCCTTCTTTAAGGTGTTGATTTAGAGCATTCTCCAGGTCTCAGATGGTGGCCTTGTCCTTCTCGGCTTGGGAAGACAACTTGGACTTGGCGATCCCGACAGCCAGCTGGTTGGCCTTCTGATCATTCTGGAGCATTACATTGATTTTGTAAAGCTCCGAGTTTTCCTTTTGGAGGTTCTCGGCATTGCCGACATCTTCAGCAATTTGCTGGCCTTTCGCCAAAGAAGCTGAAAAGCAAGGAAAATGAAGAGTTAAAAAACTCATAAAATGACTTAGAAAATTTCTCACAAAAAATAGAAGTGTGAAAGAATGAAAAATTACCTGCTAATTCCTTCAGCTCACGCTGAACAGATGCCAATTCCGAGTCTTTATCGTCAAGAATTCCATGGAGAGTTTTGGCCTCCTTATTCTTGATGGTAAGTTTATTGAAAACTTCCATGTTAATATTCTCAGCGGTTTGCTGAAACATGGAAAAAAGAAACATCGCTTAAGTCAAAAAACAAGCAAGGATAAGAAGAAAAGCATTCAGTCAAAAAGTATACAATTGGCTAAATACTTGGGAGCTAGAGATATTACCTGGATCGTTTTTTGAAGACTCGCCAGATTGTCGGTAAATTCTTTTGCATAATCTGCAAAAAGGATGCCGACATGGAAAAGGCCGTCTTGTATGACTTGCCGAGGCGAGAACACGTAATTATTCCTAACTATAAGTCCGCCTTGCGGCCAGGGACGGATTAAAGGAGCTGAAGCAAAGTATTTTGTCGCCCACGGATGAATATATCCGTGTTCGTCAAAATGCTCTTCTTTTACCTTAAACTCGGGATCAAAGTTGGGGATGTGATCCTCCTTCGGGACACTTGAAGCCCCCTCCCCCCACTTCCGGCTCCACCCTTTCCCTCGCGTCCGACTCGGGCGCAATGGGCTGGCTAGACTGCAAGGGATATTCTTCCTCCCTTGCAGCTGAGTTTTCTTCTCATGCTACTGTCGGAGTATCTGGTGCAGCAGCATGAGAGGGTTTTGCTCCTCTGTGAGCAGCAACCTTGTGCTTCTTGCGTCCTTTTCCCTTCAACGTGGTAGGGGCAAGGCTAGAAAGAAAAGAAATATAAAGAGAGGTCACCGTAAAGGTCAATAACCTTCTGAGAGGCAGACATCTTCTTGCGCGTCCTTTCGCCAGATTGGAAGTTTGCGCGAAGAGCGTCCAACTCCTCGTCGGTGCGAGCTCAGACTCAGGAAGAGTTAGAATCCGTCAAAAAAGACAAAGTCCGGGTAAGATAAACATCCGAGAAAAGGAAACTCCGAAAAATGCCCAAAATGATAAAACCATACCTTTGGAGCTGGGTGTTCCGCGGTGTACATTGGCCGGATCTCCTCGTACTGATCACGAGTCGAAACCAGCTGATTGACGCGCTTCTTCAAGTCGTTTTTCGACAAAGACTTGTTCGTCGCCCTCATCGCGTCCTCTGGGCCCGTGTACTCGCACATGAGCCGGGGTCCGCGGTGAGCCAGGGTTTGAATCCGCCTTTCGAGCCAGCATAGAACAGTATCCATGCCGGTAAGAGGAGGGGAGGCGGAAACAAGCTTGGCGATACACCGCTTGATCCTCATCAAATCTGTCGGCAGAATCTGGACCGCGTCCACTGCCCAATTATTTTGCGGAGTGGCCGCGGAATTGACAAAAGGCGGGATTTCTGTTTCCTTTCCCGGAAAACGGGACATCCTCATGATAGAAGAAGGAACCCACCAAGAATTTGACGGATTCCGAAGTTTTCATTTTCGGGAACCAATCTTCCCTAAACCTACGTAAGGTAAAGGAGATGGTCCCGCAAGTTGGTAGGGTGCCCTCAGAAGGGTTCCGCTTAACCCCAAAACAATACTGCCAAAAATCTAGCCTAGGATCTATTCCTAAATACCCCTCGAACAGGGCCTGAAACCCGGCTATGTAAAGAATAGAGTTTGGAGGGAGATTATCTGGCTGGATTTTGTAATGGTCTAAGACCTGAAGTAAAAAGGAGGATGGTGGGATTCCGATACCTCTGTTGATGTGTGACGCGAGGAGGACTCTTTCGCCGGCTTTTGGCGATGGCTCGTTCTCGTCCATGTCATACCGCCATTTTTTCCGTCAGGATGAACCCCTGTTGCTCCATTGCCGGAAGGAGGGAGGGAACCACGTTGCAGCGGCTCCAATTTTCGGCATTTTCTTCGTCTTCTTTCTCCACTCCAGCGGTGGAGGAAGTGGAGGCCTACTCGCCGCCGGGAGTGATGTATTCCTCCGTGGGCAGGGAGAAGAGGGGCGGAGGAGGAACGGAAGAGGTGGACGGCGCCGCAGTTCCGGCTGCGGGAGGAAGATCCTCACAGACTGAGATGTTGGAGGTCTCCTCCGGCACGGTCGCCGCCGCGTGGACCGGCGAGTCGAGTTGCGGGTCGACGTCGTTGATGATGGAATCTATGTCCACGGCAGCGTTCTCTAAGTCCGAGAGGCGGGGAGAATATTCGGTGGCCATTTGGTGGTGGCGCGGCCGTGAAGACGAACCTCCAATGGTGTTTTCCGGGGAAGGCTAGGAGTTTGTTCTCTTCGCTCGTTCGCTCGTTCTCGGGCTCGCTCTGGGTGCAGTGCGCTGGGGGCTTGAGGAAGATGATGAACAGAAGAGGAGCCGGAGGCCCCGAGGCGGCTATTTATAGCCAAGGCACGCTGAGATTCATTACAACGGCTATTTTAGCCGTTGGATCATCGATGCGTGTCACGCCCGAGATTTACGGGAAATAAAGGGACAGAGTGATAACTATTATCTCCTTGTTTCCCGTGAGAATCTGTCAGAAGATACATTCCAGGGTTTTGACTGAACCCAAACGTCCGTGATGTCAGCACGATTTCATCGCTGACGTCATGAAGTTCCTTCTCCGTGAAGGCTTGTGGAAGAAATGTCGAATTCTGGTAAATCCAAGTTATGGGTTATGAATTTTTGGGGGAAAAGAAGAATCAAGACACAGCGCCAACATTCCTTAGAAAAGAATGCAAATTGACGAAAGGTGGCAGAATGAAGTCTCAATCCTTCTTGGGGGCTACTGTCGGATATATACCGATTAGGCGTATATCCGGCATTGGTCTAAAGAGCTGGATTACCAGGGTGGCCTGTTGGTAATGGATCACAGTCCATTGGGCGGCCCAGTAAGCTGATGCGCAGGAAGCCGGATTCTAGAAGAACCCGGACCACAACCCAAAGTGGTGCGGCTTGGAAGAGAAGACGTATTCCTTACTTTCCAAGTTAGATACTTTCCGTAGTCTTCTAGGTTTCCTTTCTGTAAGCCTTAACCCGGCTATCTATATAAAGCCGGACGGGAGAGAAGAAAGACACAGACAATTAGCTAGAAGCCAACTCGCCGAGAAGTCGATCCTCGCCGAGTTAGCGAAACCCTACTCACATTGTACTTTATATACTTCAGGCTTCAGCCATGATTTAGTGAGATTGCAGGAGTACAAACGTCGCCTAGTTGCGCCGTACCGAACCTGGGTAAACTTGGTGTTCTCGATTGTCGTACTACCACGTCCCCCCCCACGTCTCTACCCGTAGGCTCATGGCACCCCCGTCTATGATCCTTACTACGATGTCTCGACAAATAGATTCACCATTCTTCAGTAATTTGAACCATTCATCAGCTCTTCCTTTCAGCGATAAAGAAAATAATTTCCTTTTAACTTGATACATTGTAATACCTGCACACCTGAATAACTCGCATAATTCATGTATAAAGAGCAAATGATCACCGAGATGGACAGTTCCATCACCGTAATAGCGGTTATCCATAACACGTCCCACAATTTTCATAGGTATTTTATAAGGATCTAATTCAGCCGATGACAGGTTACCTACTACCCTAGTAGTAATCGTAGAAGTACCCCTAAATAGAGAACCAAAAGTATTCTCCATAATGAAATAAAACAACACTCACAGTAAAAGTTTCTCTTAACAAGAGAGCTTCACTCCTCGACAACGGCGCCAGAAAATAGTCTTGATGACCCACAAGTATAGGGGGTGTATCGTAGTACTTTCGATAAATAAGAGTCTCGAACCAAACGAGGAGAAGAAGGTGTTGACAAGCAGGTTGGATAGATGATTCACTGTAAAGACTAGCAAACGGGTTTTTGGAGGTTTTTGATATAGCAGATAAATAAAGTGTGAGTAAATAAAGTACAGTAAATAATATTGCAGCGAGTGGCCCAATCCTTTTGAGAGCAAAGGACAAGCCGGTTGTATTACTTATGACTATCAAACATTCTCGAGGTCACATAGGAATTTTGTCAAGTGCTTTCGCTTTGTTACGGTTGATTAATATCCATTGGTTCGTGAAGTGTTGTGTGGGTGAACCTATGCTAATGCACCGCCCAACTAGGACTAATACATACTTGTGATTATACCTCTCGTAAGCATCCGCAAATACAAGAATGTAATTAAGATAAATCTAAACACAGCCTTAAAACTCCAGAATCTACGCTCCCTCGTGCATTGGTTTCCTAACGGGGGTTTAGGTTTCTGTCACTCCGGAAACCCCACAATTAGTAGCCAAATACACAATGCATCCTCCTAGGCCCATAAAGGCGAAGTATCATGTAGTCGACGTTCACATGACACCACTAGAAGAATAGCACCACAACTTAAATACCGAACCACGAGATATTACTTCAACATAACTTCACTACTAACATCATGACTTCTCCCATGTCCTCAAGAACTAAAAGAACTACTCACAAGACATCATATGGATCATAATCAGAGGTGATATAATGGATAATAACAATCTGGTCATAAAGTGCTAACACCGATAAATGTCACAAGCATCAACTACTAAAAAGTAATCCACACCGGGTGAGAGATCTAATGTAAAACAACGATAGAGGCCCCTAATTGTTACAACGGGATGATGGTGGATGATGAGTGTGATGGTGCTGGTGGTGATGATGATGATGATGATGACGATCTTGATGATGCCCGGAGCGATGACGGTGACGATGGCGATCATTTCCCCTCTTCGGAGAGGAATTTCCCCGACAGATTTCTCCCTTCTGGAGAGCTTTTCTCTCTCTAGTGTTTTCCGCCCCGAGGTGGCGGCGGAATAATTATTTTATGATAATATGGGGCCTAGGGTTCCCTGGGGGTCAAGTACGCGAAAGAGGTCGACCATAGGTGGGCCAGAGTGGCCACACCACCTGGCGGTGCGGCCAAGGGGGCGCCACTTGGTGGTGTGGGCCCCTAGTTGCCCCCTCTGGCTCTCCTCGTGGTTGTCTCCCTCATCTAGACTTCTAAGATATCTCCGGTGTCCCCCTCCTCTTCTGATCTTCTGAAATAGGGTATCTCGACGGTGCTTTTTTCCATCAGATTTCTTGTCCTGGTGTTTATTCTCCAAACACTATGAAACATGCAAAATAAGATAAAATAACATAAGTGATGCATCATAACATGAAATATATCGAGGAATAACGGAAAATAACAATATAAAACAGTGATGCAAAATGGACGTATCAGCAAGTTCGTGGAAGGGTGGTCACTACAAGGCAATTGGCGGATTTTAGCAAGGCACGTGATTTTTTCTCTTTCATTGAGCCCAAGAAAGTATATGAAGCTCTCAAAGATCAAGATTGGCTTGAGGCTATGCATGATGAACTCAACAACTTCGAGCACATCAAAGTGTGGAAGTTTGTTCTAAGACCCAAGGATTGCAAGAATGTTATTGGCACCAAGTGGTGTTCAAGAACAAGCAAGACAAAGATGGCATTGCCATTCGCAACAAGGCAAGATTGGTGGCTCAAGGTTTTTCTCAATTCGAATGAGATGATTCGGTGAAACCTTTGCCCCTGCAGCTCGTCTTGAATCCTGTAGCGTTCCCACATTTAAATAATATAAGAACATATGTGTTAGTGTGCTAGTACCTGGATCAATTGCTATCACCACAGTACAAAATGAAATATCATGCAAATGCATCAAATTTTATTACATCGCATGATCCAGTCTTTACAAAATAGTATTACAACTTGCATAGTCTTAGAAGACTAGCAGAAAACAAAGAAATACAGCGGAAAACACAGTACACCATTGAGACCATCTTCTTCATGTGCCACAGGCAAAACATGTTGGCGATAGTCTCGAGATCCTAAACAAAATCCTCACTCGTCTTCGAAATCATCTGCAGGATGGAATATGCAGCCACAAGGGGGTCAATAAAATTTAATGTATTGGAAAGAAACACTATGGTGTATATTAATGGCAATACTAATACTACATGCTTATTTGGCTGAGTGGAGTTTTGGCTAAGTTTGCATAAAGCTAGTTTTCTCCCATGTCTTTTGTAAAACAAAATTTTCTTTCCAAAGGGTGGAAACATTGGATTAAGATCCAAGCACCACAACTACTGTTGACTTGGTAAATTTTTTTACTTATTGAAAATGGTGATGAGATTCTTCCGTCATTCCTTGTCTAGCTGCTCATAGTTTTCCATAACCGGGGACACGGCTAAGATCTTAGTTTGTTGACTCTGCAGAGGTTGTGCACTTTCACCCTTTGTCTTCAGTTGGCCCAAACATCCTATACACCCAGAGTGCATCATGGAAAGGAGAGAATTGAGACGAGATCTTCCAGAAGAAGGAGTTCAACCCACTGGCAATACCCGTTCCACTTATAATTATGCTACATCTGCTTGTCAAGCCTGGGCTGAACCCTCACAACTTAGTTGATCAAGACAGAGCCCATATGTCAAAAGGCTGCACGGGAAGCTACTAGATTTAGAGGGACATAGTAATCTCTTTGTTACTGGGTGGCCATCCGCAAGTGACAACCTCAAGTGGAGTAACCCTTAGACAAGGGCCCTGAGGCAATACTCAACATAACATAGTCTTACCACTTCCACCCAGGTGGTTCATCTATTAGTTATACTTAGAATTTTTTCTCAACATCTAATAAAACAATTTGTATTAGTGCATAGCATCTACTAAGTTCTAAGGCTATCAAAATAAAAAGGTAAAAGGAATGGCTACACACTACTAGGATAATAGCATAGCATAATATAACTTAGTTAAATTTCCTATCATGCATACTACTCAAAAATCAACTGATGCATATAGAAAATAATGGGTAGTTGATGGTGTGTTACTTTCCTTGTTGAAGTTGGTGAAGAAATCACACTCTCTTAACAAAAGATCGTTGCTCTCTGTACAATCTACTCATTGAAAACACAATAACAAAAATAAACAAGCATACTAGTAAGCAAACAAACAAGTGAAAAGAACATACAAAGCAACAACATAACCAAAAGGAGTTTAACCTAGTTGGCTAGGACAAGGTCACGGTTTGAGTTTTAAAGATTCATTCTCTCTTGCTCCAATGATTGATAAGGGGTTAAGAGTTCACAAGGGATGGTTTAGATTGAGTTTGTAGTAATCAAACTCTACTGAAAACATATTTATCTAAGAAGTTCCAAGAGTTAACCAAGGTGATCTAACTATCTCAACTGAAGTAACACATAACAATGTGTAACACTTAGTCATTTTCATCAAGACATTTGAGTGATCTAAGTTAGTCTTTCCATTTTGGTTTAAGGTAGGTCTAGGTTCAACTAACTTCATAACAAAAGATATAACAAGATAAAGTCTTGGGATTTTCCATTTGGGTCACAGGGTGGACAAAAACAACTTTCTAAGTCTTCAACTTGTATGGATTGCTCCAAGTCTTAACATGCTTGTCTTCTTGAAGATCTTCTTCATGCTTATATTGTAGTCTTGTTCCTTGGATGGATTCTTCTCTTGGTCTTGATATATTCTTCATGGCTTCTCACTAGTTGGTACAAGGTGGGATGGGCACAAAATACCACTAAGTCAATTAGGAAAGAAAGGAAATAAGAAGGATAGAAAGAGAGAGGAACATGTTTTCTTCTTGATTTCTTCACACACTTGTAGTACCTTGAGTTGCTTCTAGTTGTGGAGTCCAAGTCTTTTTCTTCAAAATTTCTTCATTGATCTTCCTTGTATCTCTTCATGTTACCACCAAGTTGAAAATGAAGTGCCTTCTTGTGCTTGAGTCTTGATTTCTATTTTGCCAACTTGATGATTTCTTGAAGCAAGAATGGGGGAGTGGAGAAGTAGATAGAAAACAAAGGTACTAGTGTTTAAGGTTCACTATTTTGTCTTATATGTGATTGAGACATACTAGGGACTTGGTCTTGGCTCCAAAATAGCCACCACAACAAAGGTAAAAAAAAGGATAGAAACAACTCTACGACATAAACAACTAGGCGGACTACTAAGATGGATTTTTGGCTAAAATTACATGGTCATGGTCCATGTAGCATCCCACTTTTTAGTAAAAGTGGAATACCTGTGTTATTGTGCTAGTCCCTGGATCAATTGCTAGCACCACAGTACAAAATGAAATATCATGCAAATGCATCAAATTCTATTACATCGCATGATCCAGTCTTTACAAAATAGTATTACAACTTGCATAGTCTTAGAAGACTAGCAGAAAAGAAAGATATATAGCGAAAGACATAGTACAACATTGAGCCCATCTTCTTCATGTGCCACAGGCAAAACATGCTGGCGATAGTCTCGAGATCCTAACCGAAATCCTCACTCGTGTTCAGAAACATCTGCAATATGGAATATGCAGCCACAAGGGAGTCAATGCAATTTAATGTATTGGAAAGTAACACTATGGTGGATATAAATGGCAAGACTAATACTATATGCTTATTTGGCTGAGTGGAGTTTTGGCTAAGTTTTCATAAAGCCAGTTTTCTTCTATCTTTTATCATAAAACAATGTCATCTATAATAGGTATCACTGATAGAAACCAATGAACCTTAATTAATATTAAGGAGTACCACTGATAGACATCAGGGTAAACTCCTACCCATGTTCACCCATCAAAATTTTATTATGAAGTTGGCATGATGAGATTCTTCCGTCATTCCTTGTCCAGCTGCTCAAATTGTCCATGACCGGGGACACGGCTAAGATCTTAGTTTGTTGACTCTACAGAGTTTGTGCACTTTCACCTTTAGACTCAAATCAGCCCAAACATCCTATACACCCTGAGTGCATTAAGGAAAGGAGAAGATTGAGACGAGATCTTTCAGAAGGAATTCCACCACCGTCAGGCTTGACCCGTTCCAACCTACACCCCCTACATCTGCTTGTCAAGCACTGGTGAGTTCATTCAACTTAGTTGATCAAGACAGAGCCCATATGACTAAAGGCTGCACGGAAAGCTACTAAACTTAGAGGGACATGGTAATCTCTTTGTTCCTGGGTGGCCATCCTCAAGTGACAACCTCAAGTGGAATAACCCTTAGACAAGGGCCCTGAGGAAACACTCAACATAAACCAGTCTTACCACTTCCACCCAGGTGTTTCATTAAACTTAGTAGTTTTATCCTCAACATCTAAATAAAACATTTGAAGAGCATAGCAATTATACTAAGTTCAATGTCTTCTATACTAGCAGGATATAAAAGGATGGCTACACACTACTTGGGATATTAGCATAGCATAATACTTAGATAAATTTCCTACCATGCATACTACTCAAAACTCTAGTAATGCATAATAAAAATAATAGGTAGTTGATGGTGTGTTACTTGCCTTGTTTAAGTTGGTGACGATATTCACACTATCTTCACAAAAGATCATTGCTCTCCGTACAATCTATTCATTGAAAACACAATAACAAAATAAACAAGCATCCTAGCAATCAAACACATAAGTTGAGAAAGAAAACAGAGCAAATAACATAACTAAGGAGTTGGACAAAGTTGGCTAGGACAAGGTTCAACTAACTTCATAACAAAGGATATAACAAGTTAAAGTCTTGGTCTTTTCCATTTGGGTCAAGGGCTGGACAAAAACAACTTGTTATTCTTCAGCTTGTCTGGATGGCTCCAAGTGTTCACATGCTTGTCTTCTTGAAGATCATCTTCATGCTTCTATTGTAGTATTTTCCTTGGATGGATTCTTCTCTTGATCTTGATAGATTTCTTCATAGCTTTCACTTCACTAATTTGGTTTGGGTATGGTATGGGCACAAAATACCACTAAGTCAAGAGAAAGAAAATAAGAAGAGAGAAAGAAAGAGAGAGGGAGATGTTTTCTTCTGGATTTCTTCACACTTGTACTTCCTTGAGTTGCTTCTAGTGGTGGAGTCTTTTCTTCAAAATTTCTTCATTGATCCTCCTTGTAGCTCTTCATGTTTCCACCAAGTTGAAAGTGAAGAGCCTTCTATTGCTTGAGTCTTGTTTTCCATTTGCTAACTTGATGGATTCTTGAAGCAAGAATAGGGAGATGGAGGAGTAGATAGAAAACTACAGTACTAGTGTTTGAGGTTCACTACTTGGTCTCTTATATGGTTTACATACTAGGGACTTGGTCTTGGATTCAAAATGGCCACAACAAACAATGGTAGAAAGAATAGAAACAAAATCTAAGGCATGATCAACTAGTGGTTCACTAAGATGGATTTTTGGTCCAACTTACAAGGAAATTGTTCAAGGTTGTCCAAAAGGTTTAGGTACCGATGTTTCTGGTTCAAGGTTACCAAATGGAGCAATTTTTCTTAAGGGGTCATTTTCTAATTATTTATATAATTAAATCTATGTAAAAAAATACTCAAATAGACAACTTAATTCTAAATTGAATTTTATTTTGATAAAAATTATTTTGGTACAGAGGGTGTGAAAGTACTCATCCTAAGGTTTCCAAAAATATTTTATTCGCAATTTTTGGATTTGTAGAATTTGAATTATGCCAAAATTTATCAAACAAGCAGATTTGAACTTGAACAAATTTAAAATGGTCAATTTTAAATTTGTCCACTGTCAAAAAATTCTACATGTTGTGCCGATTCCAAAAAGTCCAAGTTTTTTAAATTTGGGCTTATGGATCAAAAGTTATGATAGATCTAAAATGTAGGGGCTTTTCTGCAAAAATTTACATTCTAATTTTATTCGAAAATAAATTCCTGAAACAGTTGGGCCGAAACTGGGTTATTTATCGCGCAGAGCGATGGACAAGAGTTGGGCTTGGGCCGGCTATGCGCTGCGCCGAGCGATGGATAGGGTTTTAACGCGCAAGCTGAGTTGGCGCTTCCTTATTGGCCGATACCTTTTTGGTTAAGTGAACTAATCTCGTCCATTTGTTGCAGATCTAACGGCTGAGTATGAATGGAGGGAGTTAGGGTTTACCTTCCGCCAGAATTCCATCGCCGACAATGGCGAGGACGGCAGCGATCACTCGGGTGTGGAGGACGATGGCGATAGACGGGATCTCCAGGCTCGGGGAGACCACGGGAAGGTGCAGCGCGACACGGTGGATGCGATGATGACCATGGGGAGTCTCCACGAGCTCTGCAATGACGGCGGCGAGGAGGTCCCGAGGCGGCTGTGCGGTTCCCGGCTCCGGCGAGCTCGCCTCGTCGCTACCCTGTAGAAAAACGACGCACAAAAGACTCAAAACGCGCGCACGGTAGCAAGGAGGCTAAAGGGAGTGGTTTTGGGCTCGGACTTGCGACAATCTCACCTGAAATCAAAGAATACGGCGGCGGATCCCGCGAACTCCGGCGAGCGATTTCTCCCGAATAGAGGTATGAAACGAGGGGGCAAGGGAGGGGAAATGGAGAGTACAGAGGTGGCTTTAAGGGGGTGGAAACGGTCCTGGCTTTGATGGCCTTAAACACGAGAATTTACTCGGCAAAAATTCGTGGCCGAAATGGCCATTGCCGTTTCTGTGAGTTGATGACGATGATGATGTCAGCTGACGTCAGCAATTTTTTTCCTTGTTTTCTTATTTATTTTGTATCTTTTGATTTATAAATCCAAAACACCTCAAATAAATTTATAAACTCTTAAAATAGAAATATATTTCAACTAGGACTGTTTCTGGGCAACTTTGGACACATTTCACTTTTTATATTTTTGAAAATATAATTAATTCACTAATAGGGCTTAATGTTATTTAAAAATAGAAAATAATAAAAAATAGATTTTGATTAAATAAAATTTTAGAGACAGTAAACATGTCAAATACTATTTTAGAAATTCATTTTACCTCACTTCCATATTTTATAAATTTAACATTTCTGTGATTTACTAATAGTAACTTAATTCTATTATTAAAATAGAAAATTAAATAAATACAAAAGTGGCTTAATAAAATGTGGAAAAATCCCACAAGTCAATATATTTTTCTCTAAGTCCTCTTTTATGTTATTTTCAAAGAAAAACATTTTATGAATAACACTTTATGTTTAAAACTTGGAATAACATTTGCATATCAATATAAATAGTTGTTATTCTCATAAAATAATTTTGAGGCATAAAAATTATTAGAGATAATAATTCTCTGGTTTCAAAAGCTATAAAACATTTTCAAAGTAATAGTTGATTTGAAAACATGTTATAAAATAAGGTTTTTTTTAAGATAAAACAATTTCTTTGATTATTGAATATTTATTTTGAATGGGCTTTTAGGGTTAATGGGATAGAGGTATAATGGATTCTTAATTTCAATTTTCATTGAGTTATGTATTGTTTCCTTTTATTTCTTGCCTCTCATTGGTTTTTGGTGACTTGCATAGCATGCAAACAAAAAGTTTCAATTTTTAGTGATTTTTGCACTTTCCAAAAATCAGGGATGTTACAGTCCATGAGTGTCCAAAATGTTTAGGCACTGATGTCTTTCGTTCAAGGTTGGAAAAAGGAGCAATTGTGCTTAAGGGAACATATTCAAATTATTTATGGGAATAATTATATGTCAAAAATACTCAAATAGACAACTTAATTCTAAAAATCAAATATATCTTATTCAAAAATTATTTTGGGACAAAGGGTATGAAATTAAACATCCTAAGGTTTCCAAATATATTTTATTTGCAATTTTTCGGATTTGTGGAATTTGAATTATGCCAAAATTCATCAAACGAGCATATTTGAATTTGAACCAATTTAAGTTTGTCAATTTTGAATTTGAACAGTTCTAAAAGTTTCTACACATTCTGGGGATTTCAAAAAGTCCAAGTTTATCAAATTTGGCGAAGTGCTTACAAATTTATGAGGGTTCAAAGTTTCAGGGGCTTTTCTGCAAAAATGTTATTCTATTTTTATTCGGAAATAAATCACAGACGGGCTGGGCTAAAAATGGTTATCTTTCGCGTGGGGCGACGGAGAGGGAGTGGGCTTGGGCCAGCTACGTGCAGCGTTGGGCAACGGATAACAAAATAATGCGCTGCTGATTGGGCGCACACGTGGCGCGTTTCTATTGGTTGATACCCCTTCCGTTAAGTGATTTAACCAGGGACGCTCGATCCTGATCTAATGGTGCAGAATTAAAAACTAGGGTTACATTTCGCCTCAGTCGCCGGAGCGGCGGCCGTAAATAGAGGTGGTAGCGGTGCAGTGCTCGAAAATCGACGGTGATGGCCCTCTAGCTGTCCTCGAGTTCAGCGGAAATGTCACCGACGCCACGACGAGGAAGAAGATGACCACGGTGTGGGCTCGTGCTTCCGAGGACGGCACCTACGCGTGGACGGAGACGAAATAGACGCCGGCGGGCTCGATTTGCAATGGCGCGGTCGATACTCAGCGCAAGAAAAATGACCAAGCGGTCAGAGAGCATCACGGGGTCAAGGTGAAGAGGACATGAGGGGTCTCGTGCTCGGGAACGAGCTCACCTTGCCGAAATCAAACAAAAACAACAGTGGACAGCACGGACTCCGGCGAGCAGTGGTGGCGGCCTTGCGGTCTGATTCACACGATATTGAGAGGGGAAATAGAGTAGAGGATGAGGGCTTTAAGGTGTGGGGCTCGGACATAATTATTGCGTTCTTAAAGTAGAAGAATCAAGGCGCGAAATTTTCGGCCAAAACGGGAGCGTTTCCTCACAGGAGGTTGATGACGAGGTGACGTCATCAATGACGTCAGCCCCTTTTTTTGTTCCTGTTTTCTTCTTTATTTTATATCTTCTGTTTAATTAATCCAAATAATATGAAATAAAATTCTAAATTCACAATATTTCAAATACTTTCTAACAGTTCCACTTTTGTGGGGCTTCCATGTTTTTGAATTTTCCAAAATACAAATTTGTTTTTAATTCATATTTTGCCCCTTTATTCCATTTAAATGAGAAATATCAATAAAATAGGAAAATGGGGTTGGAAAAAATTTCATAGACTATATTATGATTAATTACTATTTTCCAAAACCATTTCAACTTGTTTCCATGTTTCTATAATTTTCAAATATGATGAAAACATCATAGTCACTTAAAAGGAAAATTTCATTATTTATTTGGGGTTTAATAAAAATAATGAGGTTTTCTCATATGAAGATGTTGTTTTCCCAATTGAAAACATTGTTTTTCCAAAGTACTTTACTTTTTTTTCATAACTCGATAATATATAAAACACTTTATTGTTTTGTTGATTGACATAATACTTGGAAAACAAATAACCAACTTTTATCCATTTGAGGTTAATAGTAAAATAATTTTTGGGAGACAAGGAGAAAATAATAGAGATAGTGACTCTCTGGTTTTTAATTATCATAATCATTTTCAAAATGGTAGTCGAGTTGAAAATATGTTTGGCAAATATGTTTTCTACAAAAATATTTTATTCACATGAGGAAACATTTTTTTTAAAGAAATAGGATTTAGGGTTTATGGAATTAAGGCAATTTGGATTCTTCATTCCACTTATATATTGTTTTCTTTTCTTTCTTCCTTTCATTTGGTTTTTGGTGATTTTCTTAATCATGAAAAAAAAAATTCAAATTTTCGTGATTTTTGAGTTCTCCAAAAATCAGGGATGTTACTAATCCATTCGTATCTTGCTTGCATGAATCTCATAATAACTTCAAGTTACAACAAATGGATGTCAAGAGTGCATTCCTATATGGTCCTATTAATGAGTTAGTATATGTCAAGCAACCTCCGGTTTTCAAGGATCCCAACCACCCCGATCACGTCTATAAGCTTGATAAGGCGCTTTATGGACTTACACAAGCTCCACGAGCGTGCTACGAGCACCTTAAAGAGTTTCTAGTGGATATTGGGTTTAATGTTGGTCTAATCGATCCCACCCTATTTACCAAGAAGGTTGGAGGTGACTTATTGACATGCCAACTCTATGTGGATGATATCATTTGTGGGTCTACTAACACCAACTTCAACGAAGAGTTTTGAAAGCTTGTTTGAGATGTCCATGATGTTAGAATTGGAGTATTTCCTTGGCTTTGAAATCAAGCAACATCCCGAAGGAACCTTCATCTAGCAAGCCAAGTATACCCAAGATATGCTCAAGAGGTTCAACATTCATGAATCCAAGCCTATGAAGACTCCCATGTCCACAACCCTTGATCTGAAACCCAATCCCGATGGTAAAGAGGTCGATCAAAAGGTATACCGCTCCATGATTGGCTCTTTGCTTCACCTTTGTGAATCTAGACTAGATATCATGTATAGCGTTGGTAAATGTGCAAGGTTTCAAGCCTCTCCGAGGAAAATTCATTTTGGAGCGGTTAAATCAATCTTTTGATATTTAGTTCATACCCCAAACTTTGCTCTTTGGTACCCCGTGGGTTCAAGCTTTCAGCTCATTAGGTATTTGGATGCGGATTATGCGGGAGAGAAGACAGATAGGAAGTAAATATCCTAGGGTTGCCAATTTCTTGGTCACTCCTAAGTGTGTTGGTCTTCCAAGAAGCAAAATTGCATCGCTCTCTCTACCACCGAGGCCGAGTACATCTTCGCAGAAAGTTGTTGTGCTCAATTACTATGGATGAAGCAAAATTTGAAGGATTATGGTGTCGACTTTGACAAAGTGCCTCTTCTATGTGACAATGAGAGTGCCATCAAGATTTCCTACAACCCCGTTCTTCACTACAAGACGAAGCATATTGAGATCCGTCATCATTTCATTCGAGATCATGTTGAGAAGGGAGATATTGATCTCTCTTATGTGTCTATCAAGGATCAACTTGCGAACGTCTTCATGAAGGCCCTTGATGAACCAAGATTTAGGGGTTTGAGGAATGAAGGAAATGTCATCGATTTGTCTAACTTCACTTGATACCTTGCATACGTACCTCTACTATACGTGTTATTTGCTTTAGATGTAGGCATGGACATAGGGGGAGCATAACTCAATTTATGAGTTAACACTCCTCTTATTATGTGATAATCAAGCTTTCTTGCATATCTAGTCATTTTGTGACTTATTGTGCTTCAATGTGAGTAGTATTTTTGGGACCAAGATATATCTTCAGGGCGCCAAGGCACACACTCAAACACTGCGGCTTCGGCCACCACTATTCTCTTTTATTTTGTTTTTGTTTTTTAGCTCTTTGTTACGCTTTCCTGAGACTAGTACTTGAGCTTGATTTTCTTCTTTGATTCTTGCAAGCTCAGGTATGCCTCTCCTATCAGTTCGAGCTTTTCTATCCTAAAACCTCATATTATCCCAGAAACCTTGCTTTCCATTTTCTAAAAAAAATCCAAATTGACTCATGGTCGTGTCCGGTGTTTTCCTTTGGATTTCTTAGCTCTGGCAGCCCAGAAATTCCGTCCAGAGGCCCAAAAATTTCTGGTGTCCTGATATTTGCCCCAGAAAATCTCCCACATTTCCTCCCGTGCCCGCTCTCTTGGCACGTGTGGAAATTTTGGGAGAATTTTCCGCAGAAAATATCCGGACCCCGGAATATTTCGTGTCCTGATCCCGGAAATTTCTGGTGGTCGATACTTAAGGCAAAAAATCCCCCACCATTTCCTCCCGTGCCAGCTCTCTGGACACGTACGGAAATTCTGGGCGGAATTTTCCGTCCTAAATATCCGCCCCTGGAACTTTCCTTCATCTACGCCCCAGAATTTCCGCACCCCCCAAGAAATTTCTGGCCTCCTCATCGGAATATTTGAGAGTATGTTTTGGGGCCCTATAAAAGGTCGACAGGGTGGACTGCGCAACGCGCAGTTCGTCCACCTCTTCCGCCTCCTCTTCCTCTCGTCTGCCCCAGGACCTGCTGCCGTCGCCAAGACCTCCCCGTCTCGGCCTCTCCCTCTCGGGCGACCCCCTGCTTCGGAGGGCCTCTTCCTCCCCGGTTCCATCCCCATGGATCCCGGTAGGTTCTCTTGGATCCTCCCCTTCTCTCAATACAGGGTTTCTTTTTCCTCCACTGGGTAGGCGTCCCTTGTTCCATGCCTGGTTAATCTCGAAAATTGCTATCACTCTCCCTCAGTTCTTTGCAGGACGCATGGTTCTGGACTCTGCGTACAAATCTCATAGGCTGGAAATTTCCGGTCCCGTATTCCGGCCCCCGGAGATTTCGCAAATGTCCTGAATTTCTGGCCTGTGCTAAACTTTGGGATAGTAACATGTTGCTTTCTAGACTAATGGTGTTTTATCTTTACTTACTATAATTAGAGAGGGGCCTAACTTCATGTGTGCAGAGGGACTCTTCTAGGAAGGAAATTTCCGGCCCATGTCTGGAATTTCCGCCCCACGGAAATTTCACTCTGCACACCGAAATTTCCGGTCTGTTCTAATTCTTCTAAGTAAATCACCGCCTCTCCCTTTGTATCATCGAACATGAGTCTTATTAATTTTATTCTTGCTTCCCTCCTCTATATACTTATGTGTAGATTGTTCGAGCTCCTAGCCCGAAGGCACTAGTGGTTGCAAGAGGTACCGCAAGTTCATACAAAAGGAAGAAGGAGTCTATGTGGATGATACCGTCACCCGGCAGCGTCAGCCCAAATATCAGAGAGATTACGAGAGTTCTCGTGATGCATTGAGGGCCGCTCGTCTTGTAGCCAAGAAACAGGGAAAATATTCACTTGATATCCAGAATATGTCTGTGACTAAGTTCAAGACCTGGCCCAACAAGGATCTGTTTACTGCTACTCTTCGTGATACCACTATTGATTCCTGCTTTTGGCATGTGGAGTAAGAGTTTCTTTTCAAGCAATAGTACACAAGTATGAGCAAGCCCATCCGCCCTATGAAGCATATCAAATTTCAGCACCTGGATGCCCGCGTTGACTACTTTGGCAATGTAGTGAATGTCGTGGAAGCACTCGTACTGCGTCCTCTGACGGAGTTTCAGTGCTCCTACAACATTCCTATGATACAACAGTTCTTTGCCACTTTGGAGTTCGATAACTTTGAGGACATTGACATGGCTTGGATGTCTGTACCCCATCAGCTTTCTGCTACTTTCCGCGAGTTTTCCACAGTTTCTGGACTACCCCTTTGCAGGTCTTTAGGTGCCCCAGGGTGCACAAATGCATGTTCATGGAGTTGAGTATGACAAGAACAAGTTATGTGAGCTGTATGGTGCTAATGGTATTGTGGGATCTTCTAACGGGTTGTATCCTCTATATGATACCCTTCTACGTCTGTTCAGAGAGTCTATTGCTCCCAATGCTGGCAACAACGATGAGATTCATGGTGATTTGGTGAACTTGATGCATCACGCTTACCTGACTTACATCGAGGGTGATTTGGAGGATCTGGAGGCACACAGAGTTGATGTGATGGATTTCATCTTCCACGAGATCCATTACACTGTTTTTCATCGAAAGATGCCTCCCTATGCTCCCTTCATCATTAGTCTTATCAAGTCCAAGTATCCTGCTAATGAGGGTCTTGAGTCAGACTGTGAGCCACACAAGGGTTTCAAGTTATACAAGAAGTGTGCACATGCTCAACATGCAGCCCATGATGTTAGTGCTAGAGGAAGTGGTCTCCGTGATCCTCGCATGAAGAAGGCTGCTGCTAAGAAGGGAACCAATAAGAGATCTTGGGTGGTACGTGCCACGGAGAAGGTGCTTTTCATGAGCGTCTGCATTCATAAGGAGAGCTACAGTGCTTACGCTGAGCGTCACACGATTCTCACCAACCAGAGTGCCATCATGACTGCGATGAACATTTCTAATGCTCTACCACCTCCTCCTCCTGCTCGGATTCCGTACCATAAATGGAACAACATGGACGTTGACTGGGACATTAGCATGCCTGATGATGATGATCTGGAGTCTGCTAGTGAGGAGTTTGCAGGTGATGCCAAGGATGACCCCGAGGACGATGACGAGGACTGGGAGCTTGATCCATGAGACGGTAGACTTCTCTTCTCTCTTTTTGGTATCCTGATGCCAAAGGGGGAGAAGATTTAGGGACCAGGATTTGCATGGGTGGCACAAGTTGTATTTTTTTAAGCTTTTCTCTCTCTTTGACTTGTGCCCTTTGCTATTACTTGTGAACTCTTATTCGTGCTATTTCTGAACCTTATTTGTTAGGAGGCATGTCTCCTCTTTATTATCAGTTGTGTTCTTCATTCCTATCCGTGTTGTATGATTCTCTACTGCAAATACACGTGTTGTCATCACTCACCAAAAAGGCGGAGATTGAAAGCTCATGTCTCCTCTAATAGTTTTGGTGGTGATAACAACACGAGTAATCCCACTAACGTTTGATTAAGTGTTCACAACTGGAATTATACTATTGATCAAAATAGAAGAATCCTCTTTGGGAAAGATACCAGCAGAAACAGGGGACGGAAATTTCTGTCAGGAGGCCGGAATATTCCCGTGGATAAAGGGCGGAATATCCGGGCTGGACCCCGGAAATTTTTGACCTCTTGAAATCTAGCCTTGAAGATTCAGCACGTCAAGGATGCCCGCTCTCTGGACTGGGGGCGGATATTTTGACCCGAAATTTCCGGTGGAAATATCCCGCCATTAAACTTCAACGCGAATACAACACGCCCTGCTTGCCCGCTCTCTCGATAGGGGGAATATTTGGCGAGAAATTTCCGGCCCCCGGACTATTCAAATTTCTGCGGCCGGTGTGCCCATACTCAGTACATGTGAAATTTACTTTGGAGTGGCGGTTAAATACCACATATAGGTAGGTATGGTGGACACATTTGGCAAACTTTTGGTTTTGGGGAGTTAGATGCACGAGTAGAGCTCATACTCAGTACAGGTGAAGGCTAGAAAAAGACTGGGAGCGACAAAACCATATTGATCAAATCATAAATGGTAGTACAAGTCAAAAACTAAATGATCATAGAGGCTAAAGGTGACTGGTTTGTAGTCATAACATGGTCTAAGCATATGCCAAGTCAACTAAATAAAGCTTTCGAAGGAGAATACCAAAATATTATGCTTTGATATGATAAAAGCAACTCATAATTTCTTTCAATGGCACATTAAGCACTCTCAGATGTTTGGTACAAATCATGCTACATCAATAACTACTAAGCATTAAAATAACATCTAGCATGACATGATAAAGTCTAAGCCATAGTCTAAACACGATTCTTTTTGCATTGTTATAAGCATGAAATATTTTATTGCTTTCCAATATCAGCACTTTATTTCAACAAAAACTCTCCATATAATATATCAATGAAACAAGAGAGTACTACTACTCTACAAGAACTAACAACTCTGAATAAGAGATGCATGAAAAACAGGAGCTAAAAGGAGTTGAAGTAGCTAGACAAAAATTAAGAATACGAATATTCATATGAAAAAGAGGAGTGTGTCTCTCTCCCACACAGGAATGCTAGGATCCAACCAAATTTATTGAAGCAAGGAAAATAAAATAAAATAAAAGCAAACAAACACTCCAAGTAAAGTGCATATGATGTGATCGAATAAAAATATAGTTTCACTAGAAGTGACCTGATAAGTTGTTGATGAAGAAGGGGATGCCTTGGGCATCCCCAAGCTTAGATGCTTGAGTCTTCTCCACGGGGGCATCCCCAAGCTTTGAATTTTCACTCTTCTTGATCATATTATATCATCCTCTTCTCTTGACCCTTTAAAACTTCCTTCACACCAAATTCTAAGTAATTCTTATTGGATGGTTAGTGCATAATAAAAAACTCACATGTTTGGCATGGACATAAGAATTATCAATACTTTCTAAACATTATCTACAGCCACTGATGTTTTATGGAGCAAAGAAATCCACTCAACATAGTAAAAGAGAGAATGCAAATTAAAAAGGCAGAATCTGTCAAAACCAGAAGAATTTGTAAAGACTATTTTTTTAGGCAGGTACGCTGCTCAAATCATAAAACTCAAAACGATAAAAAGTTTCGTAAATGGCCGAGGATTAAGCACAAAAAAATTCAGGTCGTTTCGCTTTTTTTTGGAAATTTATACGAATTAAATAGTGGACAACAAAAGTTTGTTCCTGCGTAGAAATCCAAATCTAGTACTAACTTTTAACTAGAGACTTTACTTGGAACAACAATTCGAAAACGTAAAGATACAAAGGAGTGGCTACAGAAGTAAACAACCCTTGACTCGAAGAAAACAGAATAAAACATTGCAAAAATAAAAACATGGTTTAGCTCCCAAAAAGTGATTTTCTTTAACGCCTTTCAGCTAGGCACAAAAAGAAAGAATCAATGGTTTTCAAATGAAGAAGCATTCAAATCATAACTTGTTCTAATGATAGAATTAAAAGGAAAATCCACTCTCTTTCTAGAAAAGTGTTCCATACCTTTCTTGAGTGGGATTTGATATTCAATATTCCCTTCTCTCATATCAATAACAGCACCAACAGTTCTAAGAAAAGTTCTTCCCCAAAAAATAGGACAAGAAGCATTGCATTCAATATTCATAACAAAAAAATCAATGGTGACAAGGTTATTGTTAACCATAATAAGAACATTATCAACTCCTCCCAAAGGTATCTTTTTAGAATTATTAGCAAGATGAACATCCAAATAATAGTGTTCTAAAGGTGGTAAATCAAGCATATCATAGAGTTTCTTAGGCATAACAGAGACACTAGCACCAAGATCACATAAAGCATTACAATCAAAATCATTCACCTTCATTTTAATGATGGGATCCCAACCATCTTCTAACTTTCTAGGTATAGAGGCTTCACGTTTTAAATTTTCTTCTCTAACTTTTATTAGAGCATTAGTAATATGTTTTGTAAAAGCCATATTCATAGCACTACAATTAGGAATTCTAGCTAGCTTTTGTAGGAATATAATTACTTCAAAAATATTGCAATCATCAAAATCAAAATCATTATTATCAAAACTAATGGGACCATTATCTCCCATATCTAGAAAAATTTCAGCACTTTTATTAGGAACAATTTTAATGGTTTCAGGCAATTTTAAACGTTTAGCAGAAGAAGTGGAGACATTTGCAACACTAATTACTTTACCATTGATAGTAGGAGGTTTAATATCATTAGAAACTTCAACATTACTAGTTGTGCTAATAGTACAAATTCTAGATATATTATTGTTTCTAGCAACTAGCCACGTGGCCCTCGCAAATGCGAGCGCAACTTCTTAGGTGTATTGGGCATGTTCCGGAAATAGATGTATGGTTCTATAATTTTGAAAAAAAAATCATATTATTCAATGGACGCCATACATATTATGTTAAGTAAATACATCGATTTGTAAATATCAATCCTTTCAGTTTATGGGAAAATTAATATTACGAATTTCCCTAAAATACCATATCATCATATTCGATAAATTTGTTAATCACTCCATTTTGGTTTAATTTCCCTTTCATTCTGATATCCCCACTCGTTAATCTTCCTACCATGTATTAGTTTTCCTATACCATGGCTACTCTAAGTCGAAAATATAGTTTTAGCATTATAATAGATCATGTTTACTATATGTCTACCCTAAATAATCTTTTCAAACCCCTTGGAACCTATAAATGTTTTCCAAACAGTTATTAATATCCACAATAGCATCGGTTTAGTACATCAATATTTCGGCTGAAATATTTGAGCAGAGAAAAAAAACGTAAATACTACCATTGAAATGAAAACTCCCCACATATATCTTCAAGAATAAGAAACTATATCATTAAGATACAAAAGAGTATTTAAAATTGTGTGTGTTGACATGTGTACATAAGTCATGGTGCATCCTTTGTGTATGCAGTAAAAATGAACAAAATAACGCCATGTTCGTCCCTGATGCACCTGTCGCAAATTATGTTTTCTAGTCTTTTTCAACGGCTCTATTTGTTAGCTTATCCCAGCATCAAGAAGATAATCACAAATAGAGATTTAGTGATGACACTACGGAATATATTTGCACCAGTATTATATCTAATTTAAGATTGTTGTACTGTACTTGTGTGATGAAGTTGTGGAAATCAAACCGTGTTTGCAATTTGATCATTATAAATAAAATTTATTCTCCCCTAAACTACAAATGCAACTCGAGGAGGTAGAGGAACCCAAGACTTTATTTTAAATTTCTTATTAAGGTGAGTTTAGGTGTTAAATAGAAAAAACAAAAAATCCTCTCTATTTAAAAGTTCACTGTGGGAAAACATCATGGTTCATTTTCCTTGGGTAATAGTATCCTAGGCATTTGGTGCTGGGTTCAACTTACATGAAGGTCTAGTAGATCTAACAGCCCAAGTTTGGCACCCTAAAATTTGAGCCAAATTTTCACTTTTGCATTCCATCATGCATCATGGCATCTTTATCTTTACCTAATAATAAAGTAAGGAAGGCTTCTTCCCGTCCGACACTTTTTTGACGATTTTGCCCCTGCGCGTTCGGAGTAATTACAAGACTGTCACCGCCTAAGTCAAAACAATGGTTTGCTTCGTCTGTCTCCGCCGATTGCCGTCCTAAAAAAAATCCCCCGATTCCCCCCCCCCCTATGAAGCCAGGGTTTCACGCCGCCGCCGCCGCTCAGTCCGGCCGTCTCGTCCCCCGGCGGAGGAGCACGTGCTGGGTTGTACCGCCAACCACGCTCGTTATTTCTCCCAGCCCCTGTCGTGGCTGCAGTCTGCTGGTCTGCCCTCGATCTATATAGTCGATGCGTAGGCGGCCCTCCACGACGAGTCTCCCGGCGTGGCATGGACCTCCTAGGCGAGGACACATGACGCAGCCCCTGGCTCAGCCCTCCCCGTACAGTAGCTGCAGCCTCGATTCACGCGGCGGATGTAGCAACGACGCGCTCTCCATGGAGAGAACCGACGCATCAGCTAGCCCGTGTATCCACGTGTGTAGGCGTCAGCGGCAGAGGCATCCGAATGAGGTGCTACAAGGAGGTCGGAGCAGGCCTCTGGAACTGCTTCTTGTGCTGACTGACGCGACCTCCATCCGGCGGATCTCGGGTGGGGGCTCCCGTGAAGAATACCTATGCAATCTTTGTATCTTAGCACAACTTGAAGAAGTCCATGTCCCTGATTGTTGGTTCATGCGCTTCAAACTCCACATGACTGATTGATGCGATGGTTGTTGATTTATGCTCCTCTGAATTTGCTTCTGCTTATGCCCTAATTGTTGATTCATGCTCATCGTTCTGTGCATAGGCTATATTTTCATGATGCAATTGGCGCCTTCTCGCCGGTCCCCTTGCCGTGGCCGCCCTGAACAAGCAATGCCTCCTGTGAGCTACGGCCGCCGGACCACAACAGTCGCGATGCCGAACTGTCATCTGTCCGACGTCCATCAGATGACTAGGAGGCCTGGTGGAAGCAGGCCATGCGCCGTTCAACGGTGAGAAATACTGCTGCGGCGAGGAGTCCAAATCAGACCAAACTTACGTGGTCTGCCGCCCTATAGACTGCCTCGTGCATTCTCTTCTTCCTTTTGACCAAACTCTAAATCTTGCAGACTATCATCCGTTGGTAAGGGTCTGTCCACTCTGACATTTCTTTATCAAGACCTTATTCCTCACATCTTTTCTGCATTCGTCGCTTCTCCTATGAAAGAAGTAGAATTAGCTGCTTAACTTGGAATATTATGGGTTGACCTCTTGATAAACTGTCCTGTACATGTTCTATATGTTTAATCATTTCATGTTAAATGGTAAATACCATATTTATTTCTGTTGGTACCTGTCCCAGCTGGAGCATATTAAAGAAGATAAATACTGTAGTTTGGAAAACAGGAAGGAACTTATTTTTGTGCAATATTTGATGTATTCGGCAACAATGGATATACTATATTAATTTTGTTTATGTCAGCTGATAATCTCTCCTACGAATTTATAAATTGTTCACTTGCATGTGTCATTTCGGTATGTGGATGTTCACCACTTAACCTGGCAAGCCTAATGAGCAACAATGCTTAGTGTATGAGGCATGCCAATCTGTGTAGTATAATCATTTCACTTAAAAGTATTAAACAAATTTTCAATTGAAGTCATATTAATTCACATGGGATTTTAGGATCTGGTTGTGTTTGTGGGTGTGTTTTGAGGTCTACATCATTTACACGTGTTATTTTTACTACAATGGGGAAGAGGAATGGTGCTTATGCTCCGCTAAAAATTGAATTGCACATAGCTAAGTTTAGTGAATCAATCCATGCAGGTTCTGATAACTTGAGCCTTGCATAGGACACTAGCTCCATTTACCGCGTGCTCCACAACAAGATTTGCGCTATTTAACTTGGTGATACCGAGAGGATCTATAGGAGAGAGCTGATGGATGTCAGGGATACGGTCAAACCGTCGAGCGCCATGGATGCGGTCGAGCTGGCTGGATGTGGTGGCGCGAGAGCACAACGTATGCTCTCCCCTGCTCGGCTCTTGGACAGCTGGATTCCTCGATGCTCCTGCCTGCTAGCTGTTTGTCAAAATGTCAGAGGGGTTGTTTCATTGATGCAAAGTCGTCAAGGAGATCTGCACCATAGCCCTTTCTTGCATGCAAGGGGATTTAGATTGATCTTGGTATGATTATTTTTCTTTTACAGCCAACTGTAGGACGCCTATATATATGAGAAGAATCCGAAGGCTGATGTTTGTATTTTTAATTTTTCTTTCCCTACTCAATTTTTCACTCTCCTTTCCGCTGTTTCCTTGAGTCTTGACACCTCAAACATCAATGACATGTATTTCTACTATTTTTTTACAACAGATTCGATCAATTCAATCACATGTACGTTTGTTATTTTACATATTATCAGTTTTACGTTTGAGAAGTTGAATTGAATTTTGCTAGAACGGCAGGTGCCGCCTCTAAGCCGAGCATAAATCAGGTTATACTCTCAAAATTTAAGTTTGACCAATATATTTGCAAGATGGCATCAACTAATTCAAGATATGCAATCGACTGAGGCTTGCTTTGTCGTGGAAAAGAGGTAGGCCGCTGCGAATGGCAAGATCACCTAACGGACAGTCTTTCAAGTCTGTTCAGAAGGTAGCTTAGCAATTCGGCAATTCAACAATGTACAATACATGATTTGAACTGCTTTGCCGTGCACGATTTAAGTTCTTTAGCCATTTATAATTGGATCAAAGTACAACTGTCGATTCATATTCCATTCTTGTCTTATTTATTCATGGACACCAGGCTTTCCCAGTTTTAAATCTCTAAAAGTTGGAATACGAAAATTTCTACCAGGCACTGTTTCATTGGGGGGATTATTCAGGTACATGACAGTGTTTGCCCAATTGGAGGAGGTAAGTTTCTCACTCCTAAATGTGAAGCTGGTCCTTCCTGCTATATTACATATGAAGTTCTCAATTTATTGTATGCTCAAATTAATGTTTCTTACACGAAGAGATGATTGGTTGCTCTGAATGTGTCTGTTTAATGTTGTGTTGTTATTTGGTACTATAGTTCTAAAATAGTCAATTTTGGTTCGTGAATATATCTTGTCGGTTATTGCTGGGAAAGTTAATATTGTCGAGCGAAATGACATGAAAGTAATTCTGGAAAATACAAAAAAGGTTTTGAAGTACATAAACTATATCTAGAAAGTGCACGATATTACAAAATGATGAAGCGACTGTCTCGCAAGCTAATCTTTTCAGGATTGATCATATTCGTCATGAATAGAAAAAAGGACAAGAGTAATCACGAACGGTTCAGTGGTTTTGTTTTTTCCAAGTGCAACGCACGGGCAATTTTACTAGTCCATACTAAATTGCTCAAACTAACTAGAAAACCTTAAGATAAGACAAATCCACTCACAAAGAAAGCCATTTATTGATCTTCCATATCTTTCAAGGAAGTTCGAAGAATTAATTTGATAGTTTGGCAACTATAAGAAAATGCCAAATGTTTTATAAAAAGAGAGGCATTCAAAATTGGCTACATTCAAAGTGTTTTCAAATACTTTCAAAACCTTTAAGAATTTCGAAAACAGAGGTTATGGATGGCTTCTCAATGTTGGGGTTAGCCTCCACTTCCATTTTGATGAATATTTGAATAAGAAAACAAATGCCACAAATTTAATAAAGGGAAAAGCCAAATTGACTATAACGCAATTAAAATGTGTTTTGAATTAAAATTTTGAACCAAAATTTAATTTGATCTTACCAATGTGTTAAGGAAGTGATCCTTGTTCAAAATATAAAATTTGCAAAGTCATTTGATTCACCAAATAAAATTAATGATGGATTTATTAAAAATGCCTTAATGCAAATTGAAATAATTTTGTTGTGCCAAGTTTAATCAAATGGCTTGAAAAAATTACCATACCTTCCTTATACCAAATAAGAACTTACAGAATTTCTGCAAAAAAATTTAGCAAATTTAAGTGCCTTATTTAATGGGTTAAAGAAAACAGAAAGGGTGGAAATGAAATAAAGAAAAGGGGGAAAGGGGTTTTTTGCGAAAATCCCTTTCTTCCCTGTACAACAAAGGAGCAAAGGGCCATGGCCACGGTGGCGCCATCCCCTCGCGCGTTGTGCGCCCACGATGCCACTTGTGCCACGTTAAGGAGGAGAGGAGGCCCCCACGATGCCGTGCTCCCTCTCACTACCTCCCTCGCACCGCTAGCTCTCTCTCTCTCGAAAAAATCCCCTCCGAGCCGCGACGGGTTGCCGCTCACCGCCGGTGATTGAAGCCTTCCCCGACAAAATGGACTGAGGCAATCGAACCACCTCGTTGCCCTCATCCTCCCGGTGCAAGGAATCGATGCGAGAAGACCCCAATCGCCGTCGCCGTCCTTTTCCTCTTCGCAGCCCGACGCCACTCCGGCAAGGTCGCGCCGCCGCTGTCGTCCACCTCCGTCTGGGTCGTATTCACCATCGTGCTTAGGGTGACCTCTCCGTCCTCACGAACCTCCTCCTCGCCCTCCTCTCGCTCTGGAACGTCGTAGCCATGCTAGGCCAAGTGGCTCTGCCGCAGTAGACGTCGCCGGAGCACTTCCCGGCGACCGTTAGGTCGTAGCTCCGCCACTAGGGTGTAACAGCCCTAGGCTGCTACATAAAGCTACTACAAAATTTGGGTAAAATTTTCACTTTTCCCTTTCTTCATGCATCATGGCATCCATATTAAATTGCTAAAAATAAATCAAGCAAGCTGCAAAGCCTTAAGAGAGAAAGAATCCACTCACCAATAAAACCATTTCTTGATCTTCCATACTTGTCAAGGAAGTTCCCAGAATTAAATTGATAGTTTGGCAACTATAAGAAAATGCCAATTCTTTTAGAAAAAGAGAGGCGTGCAAATTTGGCTTCATTCAAATTGGTTTCAGATTGTTTTCAAACCAAAGTTCATTACTGAATTGCTAATTTTAATGTAAAACAAATGTTGAAAACAAATTAAAGAGGTGGCAACACGACTCATAAAATTATTCAACATATTCTTCAAATTCCATCCTTGCAATTTTTATACTAAATTGAATTTGCTCAAAGGGAAACACAAAACTATTTTCTGAGCTTCCAAATTGTTGAGGAAGTTCCAAGATTGATTTATGGAAGTTGTGAAAATATTTGAAATAATCCAAAATTTAATAAAAGAAAAAGGTATTCAAAATTCCTCACTCCATCTTGAATTCAAATATTTTCACAACATAACAAACTTCGAAACAGAAGTGGTGGGGTATGTTCACGTGTTATTACAAGCCCCCACCTATATTTTGGAGAGGTTTGGTTGGAGAAAAACAAATGCCTTATTACTTGAAAAATGCAAAAATAGCCAGAAGGTGAAAACTCAAACAAGCTACTTATGGAATCTTTCTTCAATTGAACTCAAAACTTAAACAATGCTTCCGTATGTCAAATAAGGGTCACACAAAAGAGGGCACCAAAATTTGAATTGACTAAAGCACTGAAAATATGAATATTCTTCATAGCAACAAACCAAAAGTAAAACAAGTTTGTTCTACAAACTTTATCCTTTTGCTCTGAAAATTTTATCACATTACCTTGATGACAAATAAGGAGTGTTTGCAAGCTTTCATACAAATTTGAGTTGTTTAACTCTTTTTAGAGAATCAAATTCATTTCTGGCAGAAATGAAATAACTTCAACTTTGTTCTACAAATTTTATCCATTTGACTTAAAAATAATTACACATCTTCTTATTGAGAAATAAGAGGTGAAAATAAAGTTTCATAAAAATTGGAGTTATAAAAATGCCTAAATTAATTAAATTGCAAATATGGCAGAATTCAAATTCAAACAAGTTTGTTCTACCAAACTTGTCCAATTGGGCTAAAAACATTGCTGGTGGTCATCTTGTTAATTCATAAGGCTTCAAATTTTTTTACCAAGTTTAGAATTGTTTAAGGGCCTAAAAAAACAATGTTCAGAAGAGAAAGGGCTAAAAACAAATGCAGAAAAGGTGGCCAGGGGTTATTGTAAAATCTTCATCTTCTACAGCTGTCGCCGCAGTCGGCCAAGCGCGCCATGGTCGACAGCGAGGCCAGGAACCCCCACGAGCTCGCCTCTCCCTCCGAGCTCCATAAGGAGGACCCCCCACGACGCCCTGCCCCATCTCTCTCCCTCCCCTCGCGGTCACCCGCTCGCTCCCTTTCTCTTTTTGCTCTTGACCGAAACCGAGCCATGGTGGCCGAGCTCGATGCCGTCGTTCGAGAGCGCTAGGAACAGATCGAATACCACCATTAGCTCCGTCTTGTCGTCCTATACATGTCTATGTAAGGAATAGATCCGGGACGCCACCGTTGGGGATATTGACGCAATCTTCTCCAACCGGCCGAGCACGTTCGTCGCGCTATTGCCGTCGCCTCCGACCTCCTCCTTCGCTGCCGAGTGGTCTCACGCGTTGAGGGTGAGATCCTCTTCCGATTCCGGTGTTTTCCCTGCTTGTTTACGCGCCGTAGTCGCCGCCTTAGGTCCGGTTCTGACCGTCGCCGGCCATGCCGAGCCCGTCGTTCTTCAGTTATGTACAGCTGAGTCATTGCTCTGTTGCTGCTTCAGTTAACGCGCGAAAGTACTAGATAAAACCAAGGAGATCTAATACTAAAATAAAACACACGCATACCCGATGGCTACAGCCTCTGATCCCGCCATGCAGACCCGGGTTCGATCCCCACTCAAGGCTAATCCACAAACATTTTTTTGGAATTAATTCCACGGCCCGGTCCCAATCGTCATTGACCCTGGACGCTGTTGTGGCCTCCACCTCGCCGCGTCAGCGCCACCATGGCCTTGGGCCCACGCGGCAGTATCACGGGCGAGCCCCTCCCTGAGTAGAAACGATTCGGGTTATTTTTTTCTGCATGTTAGAAATAAAAATTCAGAAACAGATTCAAATGATTTAATCTAATATCCATAGAATATTCTTACATGCTCCAAATGTGGTGATTCAAATTTTTACAAACTCACAATGAGGAGTACTTTCTGTTAATTTCAAAGTTGCAAGATGTTTCTGTTACAATTTTTGCACAATTTAATTAATTACAGAAAATGCCTTAAAATTGGAAAATTGGAAAAATCATAACTTGAGTTCTGTTAATCCAAACTGAGCAAACTTGTTCTCTAAAAATTTGTCTTAACAAACTCTACACCATAGTATTTTATTTGGGAAGTTTTGGGAAAAATTGGACCAAGAAAACATCCATTTTCTGTTCTGGTCAGAAAAGAAAAGGAAAAAAGAAAACGGTATAACTAATTAAATAATGATTATGCCTGATACCTCAAAATGTTCAGTGAAACATTGTCCACATGTTTTCAAGTATTTTCCACGCTTTTGGAACTGAAAGCACCTCTGTTTAAATTGTTTACCAAAAATGGCAGAAATGAAAGCAATGAGAATCAAGTCATATTTATTGTTTTCTTCATCCAAAAATTATGGAAAGTATACCAAAATGTTAATCCCACCTAATACTAACAGAAAACATCAATTTCATGCATGTTGAAAAATTAATTAGGTTTTGGTCTTGTAGTAAAAATTAGTATGCCACTAAGATAAAGATGAGTGTTGCCAAATAATGCATAATTATTTGGGAACAAACATTTAACATGAAGATCATGTCCATGATATTCTAGTTGAATTAAAATGTCATGTCATCATGAGTGTGCATTGGACCTGCTGTAATTGTTCTTTATGTTATTTCCTTTCCGAGGTTGTTTGTGCTTCGGTAGATTGAGGAGTTGAAGTGCACCCAAAATTATTCGACGTTTCCTACCTCTGTCAATTCAACAAGGCAAGCGTAAATCCACTTCTTTGAGAATCTTTCTTGACCTATGTTTTCCCTCAGTTATTTTCTCCACCATAATATTGCATTTGATTCAAATGTTTTGGCTATACTATCCTAATAGTTGCATTTTGTTCCGGACACCATTACCTGATTCCTTCCTATATCCTTAATATTGTTGTGTGACCCGAGATACTGCTATATGCTACTTAATTGCTTAGCCCTGCTTAGTTGAGTGCCTCTGGTCCAATGAATGGATCGTGGTTGGAAGATATTATGCCATGTCCGGATGTGTTGGGGACCAGCTGTCTCCAAGTAAAATGTAACATGCATGGATGAGTTGCCATCGGTGAATGGTGGTGTTTTGCCTCACTCATGCCCCTAGGAGCTAGTTCTCCTCATCTTGAACCAAGACCAAGCGTGCTTCCATAGGTGGGACATATGGACTCCCTATCGACCAACTAACTTGTGAGTGTGTAGCCCGGGTTCCTTTAGTTTGAAGCTTTCCATTTGCGTGTGCGTGAAGACGATGGACAAGCTGTGAACGAGGACGGTGGTGTTTAGGAGGTGGCCGCGGTCCAGGGTGTCGGAGGCACTGAACCTGGACTTCAGCTTCACTAATGACCTCGAGATAGATTCATGCAAGCCAAATGTTGTAACCGCGCCCGCTCTGCCGGCCTCCCAGGAAGAGGATGTGATCATGCATGATCAGGCAAGGAGCCGGACGGTACTGGTGGTTAAAATAGTACACCCCTGCAGGGTAAATATTTTCGAAAAGTCGTGTCCAGGGTTATGGACATCCTTGGGAACGGAGCTGAGATCATAGAGAACTTAAACAATAAAACTTGAGGCGGCGGATGTGATGCTGGGTTGGCGGATGCCTTGTACAGAAGCTGAAGAAGAAGAGAGTTACAATTTCTATCTCATTTCAAAAATATTCTTTTAGACGTTGCCAAGTTGTGTCTTTTAAAAGAAAACTGGCTTTCTGCAAAACAACTACCAAATAGCCTTGCTAAAGCCTCATTCGAGCTATAGCTCTAGTAACCTTGCGAGTGCCTCCTGTACTCACCGTTGCTTTGTTGAGTTTTTATTGTATTCCAGTAGAGGACTTCCCGGAAGTCAAAGGTGGTTTCTTCGTGGACACCGACTAGTAGTCTGGGTTTTCCAGGTGGCAGCCTGGGGTAGTTAGGAGCAATCTGGCGCTGACTTGTTTATCTGTAAGCCTCTTAGGCCATATTTTGGTTCTTGTTGTTTAGAACAACTATACCTGCTTCCGCTTGTTGAAATGTTGGGTCCGTGACCTCTGATTGTATTCTGCTATATTTTCTCTATTAAGAGTTGAAATATATATGATTTGTGTCGTAGAGACTGTGATGTGCCAGACTGTTCTGAGTCTTGATCTCTTTATTATGCAACTTGGTTGGTCCCGACGTTATGTCATGACTGAGGGGTTGTGGGCCAATGATCCATGACCGAGTCGCGCCTGCTGATGTGATTCAGCCGGGGGTGTGGTAACCCTAGTAACCTTCATTCTGGTATCATAACAGGTGACACTCAGCACTTTGCATAGTTCCGAGGTCAGGGCGTTACAAGTTGGTATCAGAGCAGGACTGCCTGTAGGAAACACTTCAATTTGTCGATGTTGAGTCTAGTGTTTGTGAAAACTATTTCCAACCTACAAATGAGTTATGAAAACCCTCTACGGATTCTTTTTACTCCTTACCTGGTATCGCTCTATATCTGAGTCATCTTACCTCAACTTGATTTAACGTTTTCTTCTCATCTGTTACTTCAAATATTTAGGTTCACGGGGTTGGTTTCTCCCTTTAGTATACTACAAGTTGGTTGGTATGTTTCATCATGATCCGGAGAAATTTCTGTGTTTAGAAACACATTCCTTTTCATTGCTTGGATGATTCCATCTGAGTAGTTCCTCATTCCTTGTGTTTAACATAAGGTATGCAACCGTAGGTCCCAGATGGTGCTAGAATTCTATAGTGTTCAATCATGTCGGTTTCACTGAGAGTTTGTCTCGCTCCTCTTTTCAGAGTCTGACTTAACAATCCATTCCTTTAGAATCTAGAAGTATTACTTCGTGGATCACCGTTCAAAAACCTCTGCTCATACACTCTATGTATGAAGTAATCCCTCGCCTAATCAGAACTGAATCTCAAGCAACGACGATGGTTGGTGTTCTTCAAGCTTATTAGTGTCGGTCTCCTGCTAGAATCCTTGGTGTCAATTTGGTTTCTCTTCCTTCCTCAATGCCTATGGTCTTGTGCAAAGTTCATATTTCCAATTCTTATGGACTTGTGCAAAGCTCATATTCCAATTCTTATGGACTTGTGAGTAAACATTATATCACTCATCATTTTTCCTATGGGTTTATGTTGAACAGTTGTACCTAGTAAAACCATGAATACACTACCTCGCACAAATAACTTCTATCCTTTTCAATTTGAAAATTTTAGACTTACACATCATAACATGCAAACTATAAAATCCATGAGATTGTTTCCTTTGGGCATATTGATTCATGAGATGAACGTTAACAAAAAAAGAATAATAATACTAAAATATTTTGTTTGTTATTGTTGTGTGTTATTCGGTTTTGGATGGTATGTTCATCATGTTTTATCTTAACGTATAGACTATGCGGAGTGCGACCGTGCGTTTATGATAAAGTGTATGGTCATCAATGACAAAAGGCAAGTGATACTCATGTCCCACTTTGTTTTACCAATTGCATTAGTGTTTTCAGTAGTATGGATCATAGGTGTTTTTTATTATTTTCTAAATACATGCTATGCTCAGAACACATAGTAGTGTGTAGCCAACCTGAAACCCTGCTAGGTACTAGTTTAGCTATACTAGAATCCTATCACAATTGTTGCTGTTACTTGTTGAGTTCTGATGATTTGAAAATTGAAAATTAACAACCCAATGATGGATTGGTAATTGCTTGGTTTATGTTGAGTGGCTACTCAGGGCCATGTTCATGGTGGATTTAGCAATGGATGTGGTGGTTGTCACCTGAGGGTACACTTGTGGATTGCCACCCAGGAATAAAGAGATTTGTAGGTCTTCACTGTATAGTTAGCTTCCAGTGCAGCCTTGAGGTAATATGGGCTCTGCCAAGATTAAGTAAGTTGTGGGGGTTCATCCTGTTGTATGACAGTGGGTGGTAGAATTTTAGGAGCAACGAGTCATGTTGGTATGATTGAATCCCTCTTCCCAAAGATCTTGTCTCGTTGTTCTCTTGGGGAGGATGAGTCTCAAGGTGAAAGTGTACAACCTCTGCAGAGTTAAAAAATAAGATCTTAGACGTGTCCCCGATTATGGGAAATTTGAGCAAACTACACAGAGTTGGTTCCGAAGGATCTCCTCATCTTTTCTGAATGAAATAAAACATGGTAGAAACCCCTTTTAGGGCACATGGTGGATTTAGCCATGATGCCAAAATCAAACCTCATGGTGGATTTAGCCATGATGATTTACCAAACTTCATGGTGGATTTAGCCATGATGATTTATAAAATTTCATGGTGGATTTAGCCATGACGATTTTTCAAACTTCATGGTCAGTTTAGCCATGTTGATTTATCAAACTTGATGGTGGATTTAGCCATGATGAACTATCAACCTTCATGGTGGATTTAGCCATGATGGTTGTACCATTGTCTTCATTTTATGAAAATGATTTACAAATATAGGACAAAACTTGATTTATGCAAATAGCCCAGAACTCCACCAGCCAAATATCATGTAGTTAGTTTATTCCTCAAAACTGCCACCATACAAGTGTCACTTGCCAGTACATTGTGTGTACTAACTTCCTCCCCCGTGGGGCTGCATATTCCAACGTGCAGATGAATCAAAAGACGAGTGAGGATTGCGTTTTGGATCTCGAGTCTATCTCCAACATGCTCTACCTGTGGTGTATGAAGTGAAGAAGGCTCATTGAAGATTTGTTTTCCGTTGTGTTTACTTTGAACTTTGTTATTTGGGCTAGTCCATGTTGACTATGACATTTTTAAGATTATTTTATTTCATATCCATTGGATCAATGATGTAGAATGATGCTATTGCAATGAATAATTCATTTTGGCATGTGTATGCTATCAGTGATCCCGGGAATAGCAGGTTACACATATGGTTTACCTTTATTAAAAGGTAGGGAGCTACAGCAACTTATCAGGTCACTTTTAGTGATACTATATTTTTATTCGGTCACATCATATGCACTTTACTTGGAGCGTCTGTTTGTTTTTATTTTTGTTTTCTTTTGTTTTCCTTGCTGCAATAAACATAGTTGGAACCAAGAATTATTGTGTGGGAGAGATACACGCTCCGTTTTTCATATGAATACTCGTTTTTATCATACTCGTATTCTTGGTTTTTCTTCTATCTGCTGCAAATCCTTTTAGCCCCTGTTTTTCATACATCTCTTATTCAGAGTTGTTAGTTCTAGTAGGGTAGCAGTAGTACTCTCTTGTTTCATTGATATATCTTTTGGAGAGATTTTGTTTATATTAAAATGATTGGTGTTGGAAAGAAGTAGTAAAATATCGCATGCTTGTAACGGTGCAAAAATAAGCTTGTTTAGACTGTGGCTAGACTTTATCATGTCATGTTAGATGTTATTTTAGTTCTATGCTTAGTAGTTATTGATGTAGCATGACTTTTCTCAAATATATGAGAATGCTTAATGTGCCATTGAAAGAATCATGAGTTGTTTTTATCACATCGAAGCATAATATTGTGGTATTCTCCTTCGAATGCTTTATTTGGTTGACTTTGCGCATGCTTACACCATGCTGTGACTACAAACTAGTCACCTCTAGCCTCTATGATCATTTAATTTTTGACTTGTAATACCATTTATGCTTTGATTAATAATGTTTTGTCGCTATGCATGATTATGTCCATTATTGCTCTCTTAATTTGTCTCTCCCAGTCTTTGCTAGCCTCCACTTATACTGAGTATGATCTCTACTCATGCTTCCAACTCCAAAAAACCAAAGTTTTCCAAATGTGTCCACCATACCTACCTAAATGTGGTATTTAACCATCACTCCAAGTAAATTTCTCATGTGCTACCTTTAAAACCTGCAAAATTATACATGTTTTGGGCCCCTGTTTTAGCTCATGAGTAAGTAGTAGTTGGGTTTGTTATTTTCCATACTAATTAAGTACCCCGACTTGCATGCTTCATTTGTTCGTCATTAATTTTGCAAGATAGCAACCATTCTTTAGCTCTTCCTCTCAAAGAGAAAGGAAACAATTTTAGTTTAATAATATCTCCATCTACATCATTATATTTTTGCATCTCACAGAGTTCAACAAAATTATTAATATGGGAAAAAATATCATCAGTACTAACACTAGAAAATTTCTCTCTAATAACACAATTTATCAGGGCGGGCTTTATCTCATAAAAATTAGCAGTAGGAGCAGAAAACTTAGAATCAAGTATTTTCAAGTGAAGAAGCATCCAAATTGTAACTTGTTCTCAAAATAGAATCAAAAGTCAACTTAATTATCTTCCTAGGAAAGTGTTCCAGACCTTTCTTGAGTGGGAATTGATATTTAATATTCTCCTCTTTCATATCAATAACAGCACCAACAATTCTAAGAAAAGGTCTTCCCAAAACAATAGGACAAGAAGCATTGCATTCAATATTCATAACAATGGAATCAACGGGGACAAGGTTATTGTTAACCATAATAAGAACATCATCAACTCTCCCCCAAAGGTTTCTTTCTAACATTATCAGCAAGACGAACATCCAAATAACAGTGTTCCAAAGGTGGAAAATCAAGCATATCATAAAGTTTCTTAGGCACAACAGAGATACTAGCACCAAGATCACATACAGCATTGCAATCAAATCATTCACCTTAATTTTAATGATGGGTTCCCAACCATCATCTAACTTACTAGGGATAGGGGATTCACGTTCTAATTCTTCTTCTCTAATTTGCATGAGAGAATTTGTAATACGTTTTGTGAAAGCCATATTCATAGCACTAGCATTAGGACAACTAGCAAGCTTTTGTAGGAACATAATTACTTCAGATATATTGCAATCATCAAAATCAAGATCATTTTTATCAAAGGTAGTGGGACCATTATCTCTCATATTTTGAAAAATCTCGGCACTTTTATCAGGAACAGTTTTAGTGGTTTCAGGCAATTTTAAACGTTTGACAGCCGAAGTTGAAGTATTTGCCAACACCAATTACTTTGGAAGAATGGTGTGTATCTGGTAGATCAGTTAGGGGTAGTCCTTAGACTCCACAACTCCGTTGGCAACTCGTCCAGCCAACAACCCGGGGTTCGCTGTAATGGCTCAATCAACCGAGGCTTTATTCCAGATAGGATAATTCCATTAGCTCTTTCAACTTTCCCATTTGATTCCAGATGTGTGACTGGCGCAATGTCTAGTCGAATCCTTTTTTCCTTGCATAACCGAGCAAAAGCTCCCTCAGCTAAATTTGTTCCATTATCTGAGATGATCCCATGCGGGTAGCCATATCTCAGGATAATATCCTTCAGAAAGGTCATAGTTGTGTGCCCATCACACTTCCGGATTGGCTTCACCTCAATCCACTTGGTAAACATGTCAACCATTACCAGGATATGAGTCATGTTCCCCGAGTTGGATTGAAGGGCCCCACCATGTCTAAGCACCACACTCCAAATGGCCAAGTGAGAGGAATAGTCTTGAGCTCAAAAGCTGGCATATGTATCTTGGTAGCATATCTCTGGCACCCATTGCATTTTCTTACTAGGTCGTATGCTTGCTGCAATGCAGTGAGACAAAAGAACCCATGCCGGAAAGCTTTCTTCACTAGAGCCCGAGATGAGGTGTGGTGCCCAAATTCTCCCTTATGCATCTCTCAGAGAATCTCTTCTCCCTCTTCTGGCGCAACACAATGCTGGAGAACACATGTGGTACTTCTCTTGTATAATTCCTTGTTGATGATGGTGTAGCCTTTGGATCTTCTTTGTATTTTCCTGGCTGAGATCTGATCACTCGTTAAAGTACGATCTTCCAAATAAGGCATTATGTGATGATCCCAACTTGGTATCGGCCGAGTAGGAAACATGGGCTCATCAACCTCCATTGGATCAGCAGACATGACCTGCTCCGAGATAGGAACGAGTCCCCGGGTTCTGCAAGGCAGTCCGCGACATGAAGGAGGCAGTCCCCGAGTTCTCCTTCACGCACCCCTCATGAATCTCCATGGGAACAGCTTCTGATTCGGGCATAGCCGGGACAAATATTGAGTCTGACTCGGGAGATGTCTTGATGGACGGCTTCCTGATATGCTCCAATGCAATTCCTGCCGTGATGGCCTGCCGAGAAGAACCCAACTTGGATAGAGCATCAGCAGCATCATTCTCAGCTCGGTGGATATGGTGGAACTCACATCCGTCAAAGAAACCCGAAATGTTCTGGACAAGGAACCGATACGATGCCATGTTGGCATCCAAAGCCTCCCAAGTTCCTGAGGCCTGCTGAACTACCAAGTCCGAGTCACCATTGCATATTACTCGGCGGACACCAATTTCCTTGGCCACTTTCAGTCCATGGACGAAGGCCTCATACTCAGCCACATTGTTGGACGATGCAAAATGGATCTGCAGGACATACTTGAGTTAATCATGCTTGGGTGACGTGAGCACAACACCAGCACCGAGACCTTCTTTCACCTTGGAGCCATCGAATTGCATTCGCCAATAATTTGTTTCCGGCAGCGGAGGCTCATACTGCATCTCGGCCCAATCAACAAAGAAATCTGCCAGGGATTGAGATTTGATGGCTTCTCTTCTCGCATACATCGGGGTGTAAGCAGCTAGTTCAATCGCCCACTTGGCTACTCGGCCACTTGCATCCTTGTTGCCCATGATCTCCGAGATGGGGGCAGTACTCACCACTGTAATCGGATGCTCTTGGAAATAGTGCTTGAGCTTCTTGGCAGCCATATAGACTCCATACGTCATCTTCCGGTAGTGAGGGTAGTTCTGTTTTGAGTTGGAGATGACCTCACTGATATAGTATACCTGACTCTGCACCGATTTACCTTCCTCTTCCCGCTCCACTACCACCACCACACTAACAACTCGGTTGGTAGCTGCAATATACAGCAACATGGGATCCTTAGGCAGAGGAGACGCCAGAACTGGAGCTATACCCAACATGGTCTTGAGATCTCAGAAAACCACATCGTCTTGTGGTGTCCAGACAAATTTGTCACTTTTCTTCATCAGTTGGTACAGAGGTAAGGCCTTCTCGCCCATTCTCCCAATGAACCGAGTAAAGGAAGCCAGGCACCCAGTGAATCTCTACACGTCCTTCAACGATCTCGGAAGAAACATGCTCTCGGATGCTTTTATCTTGGAGGGGTTGGCCTCGATACCTTGGCTGGACACGAGGAAACCGAGTAACTTTCCGGCCGGGACACCAAAGGTGCACTTGGTCGGGTTCAGCTTCATCTGATACTTTTGCAAATTCGCGAATGTTTCTCGGATATCTTCTAGGAGTGTGTGTTTCTCCTTGGTCATGATGACTATGTCATCCACATACAACTGCACATTTTTACCAATCTGCTCGTGCAAGCACTTCTACATGCATCTCTGGTATGTGGCCCGAGGATTTCTCAAACCAAAACACATGACACAGTAGCAATAAGCCCCGTACGGGGTAATAAAGGAAGTCTTTATTTGATCAGCCGGGTTTAGAGGAATTTGGTGAAAACCAGAATATGCATATATGAAGGATAACGGCTCACACCCGGCCGTGGAGTCGATCACCTGATCTATCCGGGGCAACATGAATGGATCTTTCGGACATGCCTTGTTCAGGTCGGTGTAGTCCACACACATGCGCCACACCATCACGACCATAGGGTCATCTTTATTCTTTTCAACCATGACCGGGTTGGCCAACCAGTCCGGGTGTAGTACCTCCATGATAAATCCACTTGCTAGCAGCCTTGTGATCTCGTCACCTATGGCTTTCCTTCTTTCAGCAGCAAAATGACGCAGGGCTTGTTTCACCGGCTTGGCATCCGGTCTCACATGCAGAGAGTTCTCAACCAACTCCCTCGGGACACCCAGCAGGTCCTAATTGTACCATGCAAAGACATCCCGATTCTCATGGAGGAAGCGGATGAGCTCGCTTTCTTATTTCTTCTCCAGCCCGGCACCAATGATGGCAACACGCTCAGGGAACTCGGGGTCAATCTGCACTTTCTTGGTCTCCTGGGAGGCCTGGAAGGTGGCACTGTGCTGAGAGTTGGGCATCCCGGGTATGCCGAGTTGAGTTTCTTGAGCCAGGGCCACCACCTCGTGTATCTTCTTCTTCTTGGCCGCAAGACCAATGACTTGGCCAGCCGAGATCCAGCCGATGCACACTCCAGAGAGCGTTTGTAATCACCCGAGATGGTGATGATGCCATTGGGACCGGGAAGCTTAATGTTCATATAGGACGCATGAGTTGAGGCCATGAACTTGGACAGAGCTAGCCTGCCGAGAAGAGCATGATAAGGGCTCCGAAGATCCACCACCTCGAACTGCAAGCATTCAGTTTGGCAGTTCTCCCGGGTGCCGAAAAGCACATCAATCCAAATCTTGCCAACAGGGGCACAAGATACTCCCGACACAATGTCATGGAAGGTGGTTCATCTTTGTTGCAGCATGTTCTCGGTGCTACCGAGCTTCTCCATTGCATCTCGGTACAAAATGTTGATGCTGCTCCCATTGTCAATCAACACCTTGGTGAACTTCACGTTGATCTTGGGCCCAATGAAGGTTGGGTCTAGCACCAGGGCATAACTGCCCGGGTTAGGCATGATCTTCGGATGATCCGCCCGAGACCAGACGATCTCCTGCTCGTACCAGTAAATGTATTCCAGCACTGCCGACATCACCGCATTAACCTCCTTTGCGTGCCTGCGCAAGCTCTTCTTGTCATCCGGCTCGGTGGTGAACACCATGTAGCTCTAATGGTGTTCCTGGTAATCATTTCGGCCTCTGCTGCCACCATTCTTGTTGTTGTTGTAGTTGTTGTTGCGATTGTTGTTGTTGTAGTTGGTGTTGGCTCCCTGAGCCACTTGATTCACATTCTCAGGCCTCCTCTAATTCTCCGCATGCCTTGGAGTTGTTTCCCGATGGGCTGAACATTTGCACCCGAGAGAGGCAAAGGCGGAGGCGGAGGCAATTGGCCGACGCCCTCGCTCTTGATCTGATCCCACCAGCTGCACTGCCCGGAGGTATGGTTAGCCGGCCTACTCGGATGATGAGTGTGGTAGATGCACGGCCCATCTCCCATCATTTCAAAGGTAAACCTTTGCGGTGCATCTCCGGACTGCTTAGGGTCTGTCCCCTGCTTCTTGTAGTTCTGGTTCTGGTTCTTCCCATACTGGGGCCCAATGTTCTTTTGCCTCTGGCTTCTTACTACATCACTTTGATCTGGATCAACCGCGGCCACATGGTTTGAGCCATACCGGATATCCGGCATGTCATCTTGCCTCTTGTTCCGGTAATCCGGGCGGTCATTCCGCCTGGAGGGCCCGGAACCATCATTGTCGTGATGCCTCCTACTCGGCTCAACCGAGTCCAGTAACGGCGGTGTCGGATCTCCGAGAAAATACATGTCGGCGATCTTGATAGTCTCAGCCAATGTACTCGGCATCTCCCTCTACAGCTTCTGTCAAAGCATGCTTCCATGTCGGCACCCTTGTGCAAACCATGCAATAGCCTGCGACTCATTCACACCTTCGCAGGTGTTCCGCAGTGTTCTCCACCGAGTAAGATACTCTTGGTCAGTTTCCTCCTCTCTCTGCTTGCACGCAGGGAGTTGTGATACGTCCATTTTGCATCACCATTTTATGTTGTTCGTTTCTATTATTCATCGATATATTTCATGTTATGATGCATCCCTTATGTTATTTTATCTTATTTTGCAAGTTTCATATTTTTTGGAGAATAAACACCTGGACCAGAATTCTGATGGAAAAAAGCACCGTCGAGATACCCTATTTCAGAAGATCAGAAGAAGAGGGGGGACACCGGAGGTATATTAGAAGTTCAGATGAGGGAGCCAGCCACGAGGAGAGCCGGAGGGGGCCACCAGGGGCCCACACCATTTGGTGCCCCCCCCCCCTTGGCCGCGCCGCCATATGGTGTGGCCACCATGGCCCAACTCTGGTTGAGATCTTTCGCGTACTTGACCCCTAGGGAACCTTAAGCCCCATACAATCATCGAAGAATTATTCTGCCGCCGCCTTAGGGCGGAAAACACCCGAGAGATAAAAGCTATCTGGCAGGGAGAAATCTGTCGGGGAAGTTCCTCTCCGGAGAGGGGAAATCACCGCCATCGTCACCGTCATCACTCCGGGCATCATCAAGATCGTCATCGTCATCATCATCACCACCAGCACCAGCACCCTCATCATACATCGTCATCTCGCTGTAACAATTAGGGGCCTCTATCGATGTTTTACATTAGATCTCCCTCCCGGTGTGGATTACTTGTAAGTAGTTGATGCTTGTGAGATTTATCGATGTTAGCACTTTATGACCAAATTGTTATCATCCATTATATCACCTCTGATTATGATCCATATGATGTCTTGTGAGTAGTTCATTTAGTTCTTGAGGACATGGGAGAAGTCATGATGTTAGTAGTGAAGTTATATTGAAGTAATATCTCATGGTTCGGTGTTGAAGTTGTGGTGCTATTCTTCTAGTGGTGTCATGTGAACGTCTACTCCATGATACTTCACCTTTATGGACCTAGGAGGATGAATTGTGTATTTGGCTACTAATTGTGGGGTTGCCGGAGTGACAGAAACCTAAACCCATATTAGGAAACCAATGCACAAGGGGGCGTAGAATCCCGGAGTTTAAAATTGTGGTTAGTTTATGTTAATTACTTTATTGTATTTGCATATGCTTATGAGGGGTATAATCACAAGTATGTATTAGTCCTAGTTGGGCGGTGCATTAGCATAGGTTCACCCACACAACACTTCACGAACCAATGGATATTAATCAACTGTAACGAAGCGAAAGCACTTGACGAAATTCTCGTGTGACCTCGAGAACGTTTGGTAGTCATAAGTAGAACAACCGGCTTGTCCTTTCCTCTCAAAAGGATTGGCACACTCGCTGCAATATTATTTACCGCACTTTATTTACTCGCACTTTATTTATCTGCTATATCCAAAACAACCAAAAACCCGTTTGGTAGTGTTTACAGTGAATCCTCTATCCAACCTGCTTGTCAACACCTTCTGCTCCTCGTTGGGTTCGACACTCTTATTTATCGAAAGTACTATGATACACCCTCTATACTTGTGGGTCATCAAGTTGATGTGGACGGTTTGGCCTCCGATAGGTGCTGGTGAAGTTTCTAATGAAAGCATCCGAGAAGTCAAGCCAGCAGTTGATGTTGTCTCTCGGTAAGTTGTTCAGCCAGATCCGAGCTGGACCCTCCTACATCTGAAGTAAAGCCATCTGGGCAATGTGCATGGCTGTGACATAATCACTCAACCAATCTTCCGGCTTGGTGTTGCGTAAGTTTTTGTCCCCCTAGCCAGCTGGAACTTGGACACAGCCGGCTCATTCATGATCTGGGGACCAAAACAAAGTGGTCCTGGAGGGCCTTGCTCCTCCATCTCCTCCGACAGGTAGATCTTGTCAAGCGTGTACCTTGCATCCATCGGCAGCAGCACTCGGGCCCCCAACCGAGCTCCGAGACCTCCAGCATCCGCATAGCGATCATTTCTCTGGTACCCAGCTTGCTCCATTGCCTAGAAGCCATCATTGTACCAGTTTTGATGTCCAGCACAGGGCTGGTGCTGAACAAGGTTGATCAGAGGGGAATTTCCCCATGGCTGAACAGCAGGTGCGGCACCGGGTTGAGGCTGAACCGGGTTGGCTACCGGGTGCCGAGATGTATTATCTCGGTTGCGTCCTTGTCCTCCTAGCTGAACTCGGGCAGCATCATGGCCACCTTGAGCAACGTGTTCTTGCCCGGGCTGCCGCTATACAACTAAATGTTTTCCGGCAACAGTCGGGTCATACACTTGGATCTGCTTATGTTTCCTGGAGTTCACACTCCAAGATCTTTCACCACCGAGAACATGGGAGGAGGCCTGGCCTCCGGATCTTCACCCATGCGGCTGAACCACATAAGATGTGCCGACTCCCAGATTCGCCTTCCGGAAAGCCTCATTTTGCATGCCTTCCTCAAGAACAAGCTCATTAAGTCAGTCCTGCTGCCTAGCGCGAGCTTCACCGGTTAGATTTGGCAACTCGGCGACAACTGCCTCTGCCGCCCTGATACGTCATAAACGTATCCTTAATTTCTGATGTTCCATGTTGTTTTCTTATTGTTTCCCACGTGTTTGCTATACACTTTATGTCATTTTTGTCGATTTTTTGGACTAACCTATTGACAAGATGCCACACAGCCAGTTCCTTGTTTTTTGTTGTTCTTAGTTTCAGAAAAGTTGTTCTGGAAGTATTCTCGGAATTGGAAAATTCAAAGCCCGGAAGTCTTAGAAATCCCGGAGGTTCCACGGAGTCCCGAAGAGACCAGAAGGGGGGCCTCAGGGGGCCCACACCAAAGGGTGGCACGGCCCCCCTTGGTCGGGCCATGGGTGGTGTGGGGCCCCCAGGCCTCCACCGCCTCTGCCCTTTCACCTATATAATCCCCCCGAGACATAAACCCTAAGGATATCCCACTTTTCCCTGAAAAGCACCCGAGGTCGTCGTCACCGTCATCCCAAGACCGAGAGGGTTCTGGAGCTCTCCTCGGCACCCTACCGGAGGGGGAAATCATCACCGGAGGGGTCTACACCACCATGCCCTCCTCTGAAGTGATGCGTGAGTAGTTCATCCCTGGACTACGGGTCCATAGGAGTAGCTAGATGGTTGTTCTCTCCACTTTGTACCTCATGTTTAGATCTTGTGAGCTGCCTAACATGATCAAGATCATCTTTATGTAATGCTACATGTTGTGTTTGGTGGGATCTGATGAATGTTCAATGCTATGTATTCTGATTATCAATCTATCATGGTATCTTCATGCTTATGTTATTTATGATCTTGCATGCTCTCTGTTGTTAGTAGATGCTCTGGCCAAGTATATGCTAGTAACTCCAAGAGGGAGTATTTATGCTCGATAGTGGCTTGATGAATCCTTTTCGTCTGTGCTCGAGTGACAGAAAACAACAATGCTTTGTCTAAGGATGGTGTTATTAGTTACATTACACACTTTTCTTACTGCGATTATCTGTTGCTTGCAACTTAATACCCAATGTTTCTTCTGGTGATATTCGGAGGGTGGATTTTTAGTCATAGATGCAGTTGGATGACGGTCTATGTATCTTGTTGTAATGCACGCATGAATCACATAGTAATCTTTATGTCTTGCATATGCACTATGGTGCAGCCTTCATTTCTATCAATTGCCGAGCTGTAATTTGTTCACCACATATGTTATTTATCTTTCACGGAGAGACATCACTAGTGAACTGTGGACCCCGGTCCATTTTCTTCATACTGATAAAACACCTGCTGCTTTCATACTGCTCTCATACTGTTCCTACTGTTTTCCACACTATACATTTAACCTCTTTGTTTTCAGCAAAATCGGTGAGATTGACAACCTCACTACTTCATTGGGGCAAAGTGAATTGATTGTGTTGTGTAGGTTCCATGTTGCTGCTGCACCGGTAGTGCGCCCTGCCAGCTTAGCTGCATCAACCTTCAGAAGTGCTTCTTCCTCCTACTGGTCGATTCAACCTTGGTTTCTTTTCTGAGGGAAAACTTACTGTTGCACTCTTCACACCTTGTGCTTTGGGTCTCCCAACGAGCGTGTGTCTACGCTCCATCACGCCCTAAGGTTCTTAGCAGGAGAACTATATTTGGGCCTACCAACAGAATTAACACTAGCAGATTTACTAGCAGTTCTACCATCCCTAGCCAACTCGGCACCGAGCTCACGACCTCGGTTCCGCACAACACCTAACCGACTAGGATTGTTCCCGACAGAAGTAAGACCATGAGCTCTATTGTACTCATTCATGTCGAGATCGAACTCTCGCCTGGTTTTGGACATCTCGGTGGCCTCTAGCAGGATGGGATGGCGCTGCTCCTAGAGTTGCTGCCGTACCACCGCCGGATCCGCATCCGCGGTGACTGGCACGCTCAGCTTCTCGATGACCTCAGCAAAAGGAGGTGTCCTTGGGGTCGGAGTAATGGGAGCCTTGTAGCCCGGTTGATTCACGTCTCTCTCCATTGGCTTGTGAGCCGGCCGAGTCGACTTGTCAGTAGTCTCAGCGACATCGGTCGCGCTCTTCTTGGCTGCAGAAGCCGGTCCGGTCATCATCACCCCCACGCTGCCCATGGGGAGATCGATACACTGACCGTAGACGGGAAGAACGACAGGAGGATCCGCGGCAACGAGCACCACCTCGGGGTACCATCAGATGACCGTGGTGGCGACGTACACCAAATGCGCCCCGAAACTGATGACAGAGCCGCCTGCGGGCACGGGCCTATCGCCGATATCACCGGCGTTGTCGGTGACGAAGTCAAGGGAGCCGAATCTGTGGACAAGGGCACATACCACGTGCTCGCCCAAACGAAGAAGAGGTCACGTCCGAATAGAGACCCCAGCCAACGCCGCTGCTCGCCCCACGGTGGGCGCCAACTGTCGTGGTGAGGTAGAGACAGGTGCCATAGGATGGCTTGAGTTTGGGGCCGATGGGCACTATGGGTATCTGGGGAGGGATTGCACGCCTAGACGGCGCGCTTACTACATGGTAAAAACAACAATCCACCCAGGTTTGGGGCCCTCGTGTGGAGATAACATCCCTACTCCTGCCTCTCTCTCAATATCAGTGGTAACCGAGTACAATGTGTTCCTCAAGCTCAAGGAGATAGAGGGAGAAGAAGCACTCTACTGCTCTCTCTAAGAAAACTAGCACAAATTCTCTCTCTCGTGTCTCGACCCTCGCGCAAGAGGGGGGTGGCCACCTTATATACTGGTGGCCACTGACTAATAGTACATGGTTAGGCGAAATACATTGTACCGTAGCGCACGCTCGCTGACAGTCGCCGCAAGCCGTCTCCGTCATGGCCGCGGCCATATCCTGTCCCCCTTGTCAGAGACAGGACGTGGCCTCGCCCATACTCTGCACTGCTCTAGTGTACGTATACACATCATCACGCATAGTAAGTTGAACCACACGCTCGTACTCTCCATTAATCTTCGGGATTCCAACTGCTCCGTTGACCTCCCAACGAGATAGAAAAGATCTTTGTCTACCCAGTTTCTCCAAGTGTAACTCAGACAACTCGGGGAAGACTCATATCTTTAGTGTCGCTCATTGCTCTTCCTACCGAGATAGATCCATCTTGGTACCGTTCAACTCGGTACCATATGGATCTCGGATAACTCCATCTCGGTAACAGTATCCTGGTAAACAGTACCTCAGGTACCATTTCTTACCAACCTTACCCCTAGTCGAAGGTACCCCCCCCCCCCCGACAAAGATTTTCCAGTTGATAGTGTTTCTATACTTGGAAAGGATACCATTAAAGAATTCTTTAATCATGTTAGTAAGCATGATAATTTTGAGGGAAAATCCATAGTAGAACTTGCTCCAAATTATGAAACTACTGCAACTTCTTTAATTCACATGATAGAAGCTAGGTTTGTTAACCTCCATCCCATACGGCAACATATGTTCCTCAACTTGAATAACATTGAAGAAATTGAAAAAGAAACTTTATCTTAGAAACCATGCTGAAAGAATTTGGAGATGTTGCTATAGAAGCTAGAAAAGTCTTTGATTGTTTCAATATGCTAGGCTCATGTGTAGATATTGTTGGGGATCTTGAAAAACTGAATCTAAAAATGAAAAGGAAGAGAAAATACCAATCCTCTTTAAATTGGTAGCACTGCATGAAGCCCAGGAGAAGAATTTTGATTGGATTGTTCCTGAGAATTTGTTTGATGAGAATAGTAAGCTTAAAAGTTCTAATAGAGGAGCCTATTAAACTCGCTTATATAAAATAGAATACATTATTAAGGAATTGCCTTGTCTTGATTTTAATGCTTCTTCACTTGAAAACACTTGATTCCACTTTTCTGGGCCTAGCTAAAAGGCGTTAAAGAAAAGCACTTCTTGGGAGATAACCCATGGTTTTATTTTTGCTTTGTTTTATTGTTTTATTTGAGTAAAGGGGTTGTATACTTTTGTAGAAACTCCTTTTTATCTTAATTTTTATGTTTTAGTAGTGCCAAGTAAAGTTTCTGACTAGAGTTGGAGTTGGTTTTGGATTTCTGCACAGGAAACAGATTTCTGCTGTGCACCGTAAACAATCGTGAAAAATTCAGATAAATCAAAATGACCTGGACTTTTTTGTGCTTATTCCTCAGCTAATTCTGAAACTTTTTTGTTCTTTAACTTTTTCGATCTGAGCAACGTAAGTGCCCTGAAAAAATTCGTATTTACAGATTGTTCTGGTTTTGGCAGATTCTTCCATTTTTCTTGCATTTGCTCTTTTACGATGTCAAGTAGATTTCTTTGCTTCACGAAACATCAGTGGCTGTAGCTAATGTTTTAAAGTATCAATATAACTTGTTCCCATAAAGAACGCATGGATTTTTTATTGTTGTGGTAACCCTCTAATGTGAATTACTCTTTGAGTGTGGTGTGAAGGAAGTTTTCAACGATCAAGAGAAAAGGGTGATATAATGTGATCAAGAAGAGTGCAAGGTCAAAGCTTGGGGATGCCCCCGTGGTTCATCCCAGAAAATTCTAAGAATACTCAAGCATCTAAGCTTGGGGTTGCCCAAGGCATCCCCTTCTTCATCAACAATTTATCAGGTCACTTCTAGTGAAACTATATTTTTATTCGGTCACATCATATGAAATTTACTTGGAGCGCCTGTTTGTTTTTCTTTTGTTTTCCTTTGTTTTTTTCCTTGCTTAAATAAACATATTTGGACCATATAATCCTTTTTTGGGAGAGATACACGCTCCGCTTTTTCATTTGAATACTCGGTATGCTCGTATTCTTAGTTTTTCTTCTAGTTGCTGCAAAAATACTTGTTTAGCTCTTGTTTTCATTGCATCTCTTATTCAGAGATATTAGTTTTAGTAGTTTTATGTGAGTACTCTCATGTTTGCTTTCTGTACCATTTAGAGATCTTTTGTTAAAACATATTTTGTATGGTGCTTGTTGGGAAAAGAAATTGCTGCATGTAGTAGAATTTATAATGATGCAAATAGAAGCTTGTATAGACTGTGGCTAGATTTTTTCATATCATGCTAGATGTTATTTTAATTCTAAATCCTAGTGGTTATTTTGTAGCATGATTTGTCTCAAATAGCTGAGAGTGTTTAATGTTCCTTAGAAAGAATCATGAGTTGTTCTTGTCATATTGAAGCATAAATTTGTGGTGTTCTCCTTTGAATGTTTTATTTGGTTTACTTGGCGCATGCTCACACCATGTTTATGACTATGAATCAGTCACTTATAGACTCTACGATCATTTATTTTATGAACTTGTGGTACCACTTATGCTTTGATTAATGATGTTTTTGTCGCTATGCATGATTATGGCCATTATTGCTCTCTTGATTTGTCGCTCCCAGTCTTTTGCTAGCCTCCACCTGTACCGAGTATGATCTCTACTCATGCATCCAGCTCCCAAAAACTAAAGTATGACAAATGTGTCCACCATACCTACGTACATGTGGTATTTAACCGCCACTCCAAAGTAAATTGCTCATGTGTTACCTTTAAAACTTTCAAAATTACTCCTGTTTTGTGCTCCTGTTTAGCTCACGAGGAAGTAACTAGAGAATCTTTATCTCACTCGTTGATTGGACTTTCACACCCTAGTGCCTTCATCCTCTTATCCAATTGATAGAATAGCTGGAAGTGGGGTGCCCAACCCCATAGTAACACAAGAAATTCTCTACACTATTTTTGCCCCTGATTTATCACTCAAAGCATAATTGTATAAACAAAAGAGAAAGAGGGATGACCTTCTACCTAGATGTGTCCTTCTATGGGAGCCGCTCTTTTGAAGTCTAGTTGGCTTGTGACGTACGGTATTTTATGTTTACTATTCGTTGACATAAGCATACACCTCTCTTAAAAAATGTTTTTAATACCTCTATTTAACAAAATAAAAAGCTCTAGCACATGAGTTGATCCCTGCTTCCCTATGCGAAGGCCCTTTCATTTACTTTTATGTTGAGTCTCCATCTTCTAACTTTATGCACAATTGAGAGAGCATAGTTGTCGTTCTGAGTTTAATGTGAATTTGTCCTAAAAACATTATTAATTGATTCATGATGTGTTATTGTTTGTTCTCTAATTATTTGTTCTAGTCTTCCTCATGAACTTTGAAGGTTTCCTAGCATTTATGTTTTTCCCCACTCTTAAGGACAAGCGAAATATCACTTTGCCGTGTTATCTCTATGCTTGAAACAAACGTATAACTTTCAAGTGCATTATTATTCATGATCTTTTATTTGTGTTACTTTTCATGATGCAAGTTGATTGTTATGTTTTTTTGTTAAAATTTTATTTATCATGCTTGTGTTTAAAGTACTATGATCTCAGCTTACATATGCTTTTACATTATAGATGATCAAGTTTATGTTGGTAGCATGTCACCTCAGAAGGTATGTGTTTTTATCGTTTACCTACTCGAAGACAAGTAGGAACTAAGCTTGGGGATATTGATAGGTCATAAACGTATCCTTAATTTCTGATGTTCCATGTTGTTTTCATGTTATTTCCTACATGTTTGCTATACACTTTACGTCATTTTTATCGATTTCCGGGACTAACCTATTGACAAGATGCCACAGAGTCAGTTCCCTGTTTTCTGCTATTTTTAGTTTCGGAAAAGTCGTTCTGGAAATATTCGCGGAATTTGAAAATTCGAAGCCCGGAAGTCTTAGAATTGCCGAAGGTTCCACAAAGTCCCGAAGAGGCTCGGAGAGGGGTGACACCATAGGGCGGCGCCCCTGGTCACGCCTAGGGGTGGTGTGGGCCCTTCAGGCGTCCACCGCCATTGCCCTTTCGCCTATATAACCTCCTCGATACGTGAACCCTAAAAATATACCACCTTTTCCCGATAAACACCCGAGGCCGCCGTCATCATCATACCGAGATCGGGAGGATTCTGGAGTCTCCCCGGCACCCTGCCGGGAGGGGAATTCATCACCGGAGGGGTCTACACCACCAGTCCCTCCTCCGAAGTGATACGTGAGTAGTTCATCCCTAGACTACGGGTCCATAGCAGTAGCTAGATGGTTGTCTTATCGACTTTATGCCTCATGTTTAGATCTCGTGAGCTGCCCTACATTACCGAGATCATATTTATGTAATGCTACATGTTGTGTTTGCTGGGATCTGATGAATGTCGAATGTTATGTCTTCTGATTATCAATCTATCATGGTATCTTCATGCATATGTTATTTATGATCTTGCATGCTCTCCGTTATTAGTAGATGCTCTGGCCAAGTAGATGCTAGTAACTCCAAGCGGGAGTATTTATGCTCGATAGTTGGTTCATGCCTCCTTTGCATCTGTGCTCGAGTGGCATAAACGTGATGGATGTAGGATGTGTTGTTGCCATTAGGGAGAAAACAACGGTGTTTACTTCGTTTACATTGTTTACATTAGGCACTTTGCTTACTGTGATTATCTGTTGCTTGCAACTTAATACCCAACGTTTGTTCGGATGATATTCGGAGGGTGGATTATTAGTCATACATGTAGTTGGATGACGGTCTATGTATCTTGTTGTAATGCTCGCATGAATCACATAGTAATATTTATGTCTTGTATATGCACTACGGTGCAGCTGATGGTGCAGATCGTGCACTCGTTGGGAGAACCCAAGAGGAGGGTTTGATGAGCACATGAGTAGGAAATTCCCCTTAGTTAAGAACCAAGGTTATCAATCCAGTAGGAGGAAGAGGACAATCGGAAGGTTGATGCCGCTGACGGTGGTGTTGGCGCTTCACCGGTGTCAGCAACAACGTGGAACCTGCACACAACACTGTTGGCGCCCACCGTGGGGCCTACGTCCAAAGGTGTTTACATTACGGGAGAAGCTCTGGAAAGCATGAAGAACTTCGTTATCATCACCAACCCTGAAGGAGAGAAGATCGTCGACGATTTTGGCTGGGGGCCAGAGTCGGACCAACTAGAAACCGGATCAGTCGTCATGATCGGCCGAGTCAACGTCTTCGTTGGTATGGTACATACGTCTGGTTTAATTTCTTACAATAATGAGTATGATTCTGTGTCAGGGGCCGCCACTTGCGTTCAATCGGATGGGGAAGAGTCGGTAGGCACGGCAGAACTGGAGAGAGCACCCACCACGAAGAGGGAACAACCGGAGGATCCGGTGTGGACCCCGCGTGGCCGGGTCAATGAGGATGATGATACTGAATCCATCCTGCACCTGCTCGACGATCGGTATGAAGAGGATAGCTGCGAGGAAGATGAATATGAATCTTCACCAGGCATTGCGCGCTGAGTTGCGGTCTACACAGCCCCTGCGATAAATCTAAATCAGGGTGGTGTGTCAGTAGCCGCGGCTAGTGCGGCGCAAGCGCTGGCCCAACAACAAACTCCGATTAATGGAAACCCGGCTGGAGCCCGGGTCGATGGCGAGCAGACGTCCGTCACCAGCGAAACAGGCAAAACTGCCCATCACAGGAACATGTTTGGGTTTAGGACGAACAGAACAGCTGGTGCGGGAACGTCACACCCGCCAAATCTGGCTCTGTTCAGCAATAACTTGATCTTGGATCCCACAGTGTTAGCAACCGTGATAACCCCGGAGAACGCAGCGGCCCGGGCTAGAGACCTGGATGTGGCCCGCCGAGCGTTGGAACAACAGAGGAGAGATGTAGAGGCCGAGAAATTACAGATGGCCGCGCATCAACGTCAGTTGGATGAGTTAGAGGATCGTATACAGACACATACGACTAGAGCATATAATCAGAGGCATCAGACGAGACTGCATGCGACTGGCGGAGCCCTACAGCCGGCCGCGTTGTTCGTCACGCCTCAAGACCAGCCGATCCCGATCGTGAATCAAGGAACCGGGTATGCAGGAGCAACGCTTGGGGGACAATCGACTGATATGCTAGTCGGGTCACCTGTGCTACCCGATGGAGCGGCTGGGGGCAATGTCGCGCAACCACCACCATCACGATTTCATACCCCGCCGGGTCACTTCAATAACCCTATGGACAACATGTACGCCGCAACTTTAGCGCTCGACCATATTCCACTAGGAGAATCGCCTCAAGCAATAGAAACCCGGCGGGCTATAGAGATGTTACGCACTGCGGTGGCTCAGCAAGCAAATTACCCGGACAACAGGAGCGGCATGCACGGGACACCGTATATCAGTCGACAGGAAGGTAATACAAGGAACATTCAGTCGGATTCAGCACAACGGAGGGCAGAGCAGCAGCAAATGCCGCCTCCTCCACTTAGGCCAGCAGCTCCCGTGGTGTCAGCAGCGCAGGGTATTATGGATAGTTCTCGAGTAAGGCGTGCGTCCGGGTCTGCAGTGCGAAGTCCAGTAGTTGGCGCGCCTCCCGCCGTAGCAGCCGAGGTTTCACACGTTTCAAGAGTAAGGCCGATGTTGACAAACTTAGCCGGACCCAAATGCTTATCAGACGCTATCAGGGACGAGCCTTATCTGGACAAGTTCAAAGAGCCAGGTAAAGTTGTCAACTATGAGCCAACCATGGATCCTGAGACCTGTTTAAGCAGTTATGAGATGGCCATGTCTATTCATAACGCTTCAGAAAAGCTCCAAGCCAAATTTATGTATCTCATGGTGTCCGAAGGAGCAGCTAAACTATGGTTCAATAACCTGCCTGAGAGGTCTATCAATCCGTGGAGGCATGGAGTGAGCTTAAGTCGGCTTTCGTCAAGCATTTTCATGGAACTTGCAGGAAACTATACACGATTGACGACTTGGATCGGTGTGTGCAGAGAAAGGGAGAGTCGGCGCGCAGCTGGGTGCGCCGAGTCATGGAGATGCTCCACTCTTCCACCGATATCCAGCCCAAGGATGCGATACAAGCTATGGAGAAAACATGCAGATATACGCCCTTGGTGCAAAAATTGGTACGCATGAAATCCAGCAGGCATGTATCAGAAATTACTATGGGGGAGTTGATGGACGCATGCAACAAGCATGCCTCCACTAACACCACAGAAGAGGATATCGAGGACAAGAAGGAAAAAGCTAATGTGAACAATAATGGAAGAACCGGTAATGGGGCTGCACCGAATAACAATGGAGGTAACAATGGTGGCAATGGAAACAATTAGCATAAACGTCCGTATGAGGGGGCTTCGAGTTAGTTGCCAGTACTGAAGCCGGGTTTGCAAGACCCAGAGCGGACGGAAACTTTAACGGAGGAAACTTCAACGGAGGAAACAACTATCAAGGGCCACCACGGCCGACTAACCACATAGAAGCCTTCAAGATGCCTTGCCCGTGCCATAGTAGGAACGACAGGCTAGCTAATCATTCATTGGAGCAATGTGTGGATCTACAGAGGTGGAAAAATGAAGAAATACAGAAGGCCCTGCAAGGCGCAGGTCGGGGAGGAGGGCCGGGTCTGTGTGGAAACCCGGGCAACGGACCACCCCCCACAGGCAATGCAGGAGCTGGTAACGCGGGCAATAACCAAGGTGGTGCAGGGGGCTTTCAGAGTAACCCAAAGCAGCTAGGACAATATCATGTTCACACCACTGGGACCTCCAAGAGGGAGAGGAAGATACTCAAAAGAGTTGTAAACTCGGTTTCTTCGGGTGTTCCAACATACCTGAGATGGTCAGATCAGGAAGTAACATGGAGTAGAAGGGATCACCCGGAAGCAATAGAACATCCGGGTGTGCTAGCTTTGGTGGTAGCGCCGCAGGTCAATGGCTATGAGCTAAAGAAGGTTATGGTGGATGGAGGGAGCGGTATCAATATCCTATATTGGGATACCTTTTTACGTATGGGCTCAAGGAGTCTCAGCTGCAGAAAACCTCCACAGTTTTTCATGGAATTGTACCAGGACATTCGGCCTGCCCTGAGGGAAAGATATCACTGGAGGTTGCTTTTGGAGAATCCAAGGATAATTACAGAGTAGAGTGGCTCACATTCGAGGTGGTGAAGTTGCGTAGTCCTTATCACGCATTGTTTGGAAGGCCGGCTTACGCCAAGTTCATGGCAAGGCCGTGTTACGTCTACCTACAGTTGAAGATTCCGGGTCCTAAACGAACCATCACTATTCATGGAAACAGAGCTGTGGCAGCAGAGTGCGACGACGGAGATACATCACTTGCAGAACAAGCTTGTGCAAAGGAAGAGCTCAGGTATTACAGGTCTCAGGTAGACCCGGAAGATCGAACCGCTTTGAAAAAACCAAATACTGATGATGAGAGAGCTAAGTTTAAACCAGTCCAAGACACAAAGATGGTGGCTTTCATTGAGGGTGACTCCTCCAAGCAGTTCGCCATAGGGTCCAACCTGGATAACAAGGAGGAAAGTGCGCTCATAGAGTTTATCCGTGAGAATCAGGATGTTTTTGCATGGACGCCTAGTGACATGCCGGGTATCCCGACTGAACTAGCTGAGCACAGCTTACACGTTGACCCCAAGTCCCGGCCAGTGAAGCAGGGCTTGAGGAAAATGAATGATGAAAGAAGAAAAGCTATAGGAGCAGAGGTAGCTCGGCTCTTAGTAGCCGGCTTTATCATGGAGGTTTTCCACCCCCAGTGGTTGGCAAACCCGGTTTTAGTGTTGAAAAAGAATAACGAGTGGAGAATGTGCATAGATTACACGAGTCTCAACAAGCATTGTCCAAAAGATCCGTTCGCCCTTCCAAGGATAGACCAGATCATAGATGCAGTGGCGGGAAGTGACTTGTTATGCTTTCTGGATGCCTATTCCGGGTATCATCAGATAAAGCTCAAAGAGGAGGATTGGGAGAAGACGTTGTTCATAACCCCCTTTGGAGCTTTTTGTTACAAAACCATGACCTTTGGATTGGAAAATGCCGGCGCAACATACCAACGATGCATTCAGAAGTGCTTTGAGGATCAGATTGGGCGCAATGTCCATGCTTATGTCGATGATGTGGTGATCAAAACAAGGAACGCAGAAACGTTCATTGATGACCTGAAAGAGACCTTCCAGAACCTCAGGAGATACCAAATGAAGCTTAACCCAACAAAGTGTGTGTTCGGAGTTCCTGCGGGGAAACTACTCGGTTTCATCGTTTCTGAGCGAGGGATTGAGGCTAACCCGAAAAAGATCAAAGCTATTAAGAGCCTGAAAAATTCATAGGAATTGAAACATGTTCAGAAACTTACAGGATGCGTAGCAGCACTGAGCCGGTTCATATCTCGGCTCGGAGATAAAGCAATACCCTTATACCAATTATTAAAGAAAACAGACAAGTTCGTATGGGATCAAGAGGCGAATGAGCCGTTTGTAGCTCTGAAGAATCAGCTATTTGAAGCACCAGTTTTGGCAGCGCCGGGTCCCAAAGATCCCATGTTGTTGTACGTTGCGGTCGGGCCTCGAGCAGTTAGTGCAGTAGTCGTGGTTGAGCATAAAGAGGATGGAAAGGATTACCCGGTGCAACGGCCGGTTTATTACGTGAGCGAGGTCTTATCAGAAGCAAAGCAGCGGTATCCGCATTGGCAGAAACGAGTTTTTGGGGTATTCATGGCCAGTCAGAAATTGAAGTTGTATTTCCAAGAACACCCCATAACGGTGGTAAGTTCTATACCCATGACAGATATCATAAGAAATTCAGATGCTACAGGTAGGGTAGCAAAGTGGGCCATCGAGATGGGCGATTATCATATCAATTATGATCCCCGGTCTGCGATCAAGTCTCATGAGCTGGTTGATTTTGTTAATGATTGGACTCAGACAAGCGTACCCTTGTTGGTGCCAAGTTCAGAATCTTGGGTTATGCATTTCGATGGTTCCAAGCAGTATGAAGGATCGGGAGCTGGCGTTGTGCTCACATCGCCAAAAGGAGATAAGTTGCGCTACGTGTTGCAAATTCATTTTGATTGCTCTAACAATGTAGCCGAGTATGAGGCCTTGTTGCATGGATTGTGTGTAGCAAAGTAGATGAGCATTAAGCGCATAAGGTGCTACGGAGACTCGGATCTTGTGGTACAGCAGGTCTCAGGAACGTGGGACAGGAAGGATGCAACAATGGCAGCATACCGCAGAGAGGTGGACAAAGTAGCCGGGTCTTTCTCGGGGGATCAGGTGGAGCACATTGACCGGAGTAAGAACGAGGATGCGGATGCACTGTCGAGACTCGGTTCTCGTCGAGAGCCGGTCCCTCCTAATGTTTTCTTGGATGAATTGTGGCGGCCTTCCGTTAAAACCGAGTTAGAAGAAGAAATAACGAACCGAGACCCAGACTCGGATTTTGTGGCCGCGGTGCGCGCTATTCCAGAGTGGACTGAGTCGTTCCTGGCATTTCTTTTACGGGGCGAGTTACCACAGCAGGAAGTCGTAGCCCGGCAAATCCAGAGACGGGCAAAAGGTTACTCTATCATTGGTGGTGAGCTTTACAAGAGAAGTGCTACAGGTGTCTTTTTACGCTGCGTAGCTCCAGAAGAAGGCCGACAAATATTGAAGGAAATTCATGAAGGTGATTGTGGGCACCATGCCTCCACAAGGTCCCTTGTGGCCAAGGCGTATCGGCACGGTTTCTTTTGGCTTACGGCTTTAGCAGATGCAGAACGCTTGGTGGCAAGGTGTGATGGATGTCAGAGGTATGCTCGGCAAACCCACGTGCTGGCTATGGAGCTGCGGACGATTCCATTGACTTGGCCGTTCGCTGTATGGGGTATGGATATGGTAGGCCCTTTCCACATGTCTCCATGAAAAAAGACTCATTTACTGGTGGCCGTCGATAAGTTCACAAAGTGGGTTGAGGTCATGTCAGTTACGAATTGTGAAGCGGCCACAGCTGTGAAATTCTTGAAGAAGATCATATATCGGTTTGGATACCCCCACGGCATAATCACAGACAATGGAACCAATATGTTCTTAGGAGAGATCGAGAAGTTCTGTGGAAACAATGGCATTCGACTTGATGTAGCCTCGGTGGACCACCCACAAGCCAATGGTCAGGTGGAGAGAGCAAACCAAGAGCTACTTCGTGGGTTAAAACCACGATTACGAGTCCCGTGTCTCAGAGCTGCTGGAGCATGGGTTGAGGAGTTACCCTCTGTGGTTTGGGGAATAAATACTACACCTAACAGGTCTACTCATATGACCCCGTTTTTTATGGTTTACGGTGCAAAGGCGGTTCTCCCAAGCGATATTATCCATGACTCGCCACGAGTGACGGCTTATGTTGAGGTAGAGAACGAGAAGACCCGGCAAGATGCTGTGGACATGTTAGAAGAGCACAGTGAACAAGCCTTGGAGCGGTCCGCAATATATCAGTAGGATTTGCGGCGATAACATAGCCGCCGGGTCAAAACGCGTGTTTTTCAAGAAGGGGACCTGGTGCTGTGTTTGGTGCAATCCAAGGAGGGAAAACACAAGTTATCTCCCCCATGGGAGGGTCCGTTCATTATAAGCCGGAATCTACACAATGGATCATATTATCTGGTAGACACAAGGGAAGAGTCGGACCATGTGAATGATACTGCTCACTCCTCCTCCTCCATGCAAGAGCATGAACAACCATGGAACGTGGCTCAGCTACGTCCTTACTACACTTAGCATAGACTCGGTTTGCAAAATTGTATTACACGATGTAACAGGCAGCAGGTTTCACACGCACTCTTTTCCTATCCAGGGTACCTAAGGGGACTGGAGGGTTTTTAATGAGGCGGCCTGCTGACCTAACCTTTTCATATCAATAAAGAAATGGTTAAATCATGATAGTCATTATGTTCTTTAAATTTTGTCAATTTCTCGCATATTTTTATGTAGTTGATCATGCCTTGTATTTACTAGTGAGTTATTTCAGTTAAATATGGTCTCCAACAGTAAGGCGTATGGTTTAGTGGGTTTAAATTTGCGCATCTTTTCCTTTTTAGTATTCAAACTATCTGTATGCCGGTAGAGCAGAAAGCCTACTGTTGCACGGTACATATATCTAGGTCTTGGGGGCTGATTGCTTGAATAGCACAGTTGCACACTCAGACCTGGCCACGATGCCAATCGGTTGTGAGGACTGATTACTTGCAATAATTACATTTACAATCTCGTAACCCGGACAATAGAGCCAAAGTTTTTCTTGACCTTGATGGCTAGGTTGAGACTCCAAGTGCAGAGTGTGTAGCTAGTGGCAAGCCTTCTTCCCCACGAGGGTGACTCGAGGGTTTATATCGAACTCTTGGGGAGCCAGTATTTCAGCAGTTGTCTTCCAAGCTTCCTCCAGGATCCTGCAAACAAGTAGAGAATTTTGTGCCCTCAACCTCACCAAGTGGTTGTCAAGCACAAGGTGTGAGACTTCTAAATTGCAATGCAAAACTGAAAGTAAATGTGCAATAATTAAATCTACTACTAAATGCAAATGAGAAAATAAATATGCAATGGATTGTTTTTGTATTTTTGTGATGCAAGTGGTGATGGAGATAATGTAAATTCGAATTGGAGATGCAAGTAAAGTAAAGTGCAAGTAAAGTAAATTGCAGCAAAGTAACTAGAGTGTTTTCTTATAATTAAAATAGGACCGGGGTTCATGGTTTCACACTTGCATTCTCTCAAATAAAGTAGTAGACGGTGGACATGAAGAATTACATATGAGATTACAATAACATGTTTAACATTGAGTACTTTCATATGGGCATCACGTCCTAGAATAGAGATCTCTACGGTCATATTGATCCTCTTATACTCCACCAAGATGCGAAATAAATCATAACACCTCGATAATTAAGGAAAAACCAGAGTATAGCTTTAAGCAATGTGACATGAAGTTGAAGTAAGAACTTGCTAGATCTAGTCATGGAGATTGATTAGTGTCACTTCAAATCCCAGGTAACAAGGTACTCCTTTTTATCCCTAGTGAGGTAACTAAGAAAGGTTTAACAAAACCTAAGTGGATTGCTGAACTTCTGTCACTTTCACAGCACTAGCCACCCCCCGTTACTCCAACTAATGCACCCATCACCCCACACACGCTCTCAAGAACTAGATTGATCAAAGCTAGCAAATAAGAACGGGGTACATAAGATACATCTACTCAAATAACTCAAGAGAAACAATTGCAATCTCAGATTCAATAACTCATAGAAAAGATCCACCACATAGGAATTACAACGGTGCCCGTAATCATGTGAGGCAGCTCATACGGATCTAATTAGTGAAGCACATAGAGAGAGACACAAGTGCTACTTCCACAAACCCATAGCCCTGGGGTGGACTACTCCCTCTTCATGGAGATGTCGATGGAGATGACGTTGGAGGGGTAGGAGATCACACCGGCGGCGCCCCGCCGGAGTTTTCCCCCTCCAATCTGGAACTTCTGGTCTCTGTTTCGGTGTTTCGGCAGCGCTCCTCTCCGTAAGGGTACGGGGGGCCCTTTTTATAGTCGGTTTTAGGTCAAGACGGAGTCGGTAAGTCGAAGATGGAAGGAATTGGGCCACAGGGGCCAAAAGGGGGCCTCTCACGCGGCCAAGGAATCTGGCCGAGTGGAGGGTCCTCTTTTGGGCCTCCTTGCCCAATTCTCGTGGATCCTTCGCCCGCAAGTCTTCTCCTTCCAAGAAAATGACCCCCGCAGATTTTCAGGTGATTTCGCGGAAGTTTGCCCCCTGAAACGTCAAAAATTATAGAAAACGGGGTTTCTGACAGGCAGGGTTAATTCCATAAAAGTTGGGGGACTTTCTAATTTAACCCCAAAATATTATAAAACATTGAATTATACCCTTATATGATGCAATATGTAATAGAAAACCATGTGAAAATATGCAAAATTCATCTATGCATTTTACATGCATCAACATCCCCAAGCTTAACCCATGCTCGTCCTCGAGTATGAAGGTGATAAAACTAAGATGGGTTTTGCATATTGAAACAATCATGGGATATCAAGGAGGATTATTCATGCTACATATAATCAAATGATTAATACTAGAAATGAGTAGCAATATACAATTCATGTTGTAAGAAATATCAAATATGCAAGCAAAGATGCTTCATGAAAGTTCACAAAGTGTATAATGAATTAAAGCACTATGGACCAAATGCATACACAAAATGAAAAATAAAATCCTATATTGGTCAAAGAATAGCATAATGGAGAATAGAAAATATGGTGGACACTTTGGAGAAAATTGAGTAGAGGTAAAACATGATCAAGTCTTATTTAGCCTCTAAATTATTCAACTAAAATTACTAATTGAAATGTGGTATCCATTGATCTAGGACTCTCATTGCCCCTTTATCACTAGCATCTTAAAATTGTGAGTATTGAAGTAATGAGAATGACAAGGTGGTTGAAAGCCTCATGCCCCGTGAGTGTGAAAACCTACTCCATGATTACTCAACTTAAGATTCCTAATAAGCTTTGTACAATCATAATAAGTATTAATGACATCATAGAGAACCGCAAAGAGGTACCTCTTGCCCCATGACATGAAAACAAGCCCATGTTACAATGACAAGATAAACAAACGGAGTAGACTCATCATCCTTTTTATTTTCATTCACTATTATGCATAGCTTCTTATTTTATTATAGGATGTGTTGTAGAGTCACTCAAGCTGTAAGTAAATTTCCACCATGATAAGCATGGCTTGGGTTAGCGGCCCAATGCGTTTCTCTAGTCATATAGATACTTACTCATCAAAACTTACTATTCCTCTATTTCATTTCGGCATGGCAGGAGTCCAAAAACAAAAGTACATGATATCAACCAAATGTAAATTTTTTGTGCAATGTTGAAAGCTTTCCGGTGATACACGTTTATAGCTAGCTCCCAACCACACACTTGTCAAACGCAAAACTTGTGGCTCCCATTATTGGGTCATGTTTATTAGATGCATAAAAAGTAAAGTGTGCCTTCAAAAGTTCGTGAGAGTCCTATCCCAAGTTCAACCCATGACAATTAATAAAGTGAATATATTAATTTAGAACATAAATAACACAATAACATGGTGAACATACTCGGAATAGCAATGAAGCTAACGGGAAGATATGGTGGACTCACTGGAAATACTTGGCTAAGGAGTGTTGGAAACAAGTTTTTACTTGTTGGAATTTTTAATTTTTTGGGCTAGCAAGAGGGAGATAGTTGACCAGCTACTATGCATGCATATGTCCATAGAACTACTCATTTCATGACAAACTAAATAAACCAGCAATTAACATCAAGGACATGAATAAGAGATAGCTCAAGACAACATTATTGCAAATTTCTACACATAAAAAGCCTATAAATCATGCAAACATATGTAGCTCTTCAAATCAACCATGGCATCCCTATTCCAAGTAATAATACTAGAATCCAATACATTCCAACCCCAAAATCCAGTAGCTCAATCTCATATAAAATTATGGTGGTGGTCTTATCAAAACAAAAATAAAAACAAAAACTAGACGCTTCAAGTCTCTACGATAAATGCTTTGCTTAGAAAAACAGAAAGTAGACGTGTGCTAACCAAAAGAGTGTAGCTCCCGTGGGGTGTTCATCACATCCCCAAGCTTATGGCTTTCACCATTCTTGGATGTCTTGAGGCGCAGCTCCTCTATTCCCTGTGAAAAAAACTTCACAAAACATGTTTCTCCCATTCTTTTTCTATGGGGTGAGATTAGCAAGGACAAACAAATCACATGCTTGCTGTGCAAAATTCCAAATCAAATGCTCCAGTAGATAGACACTAAGGTTCATTATGTTATATGTTCACTCTTTTGCTTGAAAGAATCATGGAAATTCGATTCCCAAGCCCAAAGAGTGCATAAAACAAAAGAAGGCAGAATCTGTCCAGAAAAGCAATAGCAGCAAAACAAACGTTTTTCCCTAAGCTAGACTCGTCAAAAAATTAAGATAATTTTTTTTCTTACAGAGGACGAAAAGTTGCAGAACATACTAAAAAATTAGCTTAATCCGACATACCAATAAAAAACGTAAAATCATACGGTGAGAAGACTCGTGCTGAAACAGAAATTTCATGCACTAGGATAGCAACTTATAAGTCCAAATGGGTTTGACTTGACTCTTTATTGAAAACTAAAGAATTAAAACAAAAAACTAATCTCTTTAGACAGAAAGAGGACACTAGGAAAATCCAAACAAAAACAACCGGGCTGCCTCCCGTAAAGCGCTTTCTTTATAGCCATATAGCTAGGCTTTACTTACTTGATAATCAAGAGGGATAAAGCTTATGAGGGAGCTTGTTCTTCAGCGTGCCCCTCTTCCTTGGGAAGTGCTCCATGCTTTTCTTGTGAGGGAACTGAAACTTGACATTCCCTTCCTTGGAGTATATGATTGCACCTGTAGTACGAAGAAAAGGTATATCCAAAATAATAGGACTAGGGGATTTATCCCCCATATCCATAATAATGAAATCAACGGGTACAAAAGTCATGTGCAATTCAATCATAACGTCTTTTACTTGTCCTATAGCATGTTTAGTAGAGTTATCATCAAGGACAAATTCACTTGAGCACTTTTCTAAATTTTCTAGTTCTAGCAATTCATATAATTCTTTAGAGAGTACCGATACACTAGAACCTAGATCTAACATAGCATGGTGAATTTCTTTTCCAATTGAAACTAGCACCTTGGGGATCCATGCATCCCCAAGCTTAGGAGGTATCATGGAATAATTCTTGTACCTAGCAATTTTTTCTTGCAAGACATGATTAGCAATATAAGATCCAAAGCCAGGTTGATTAACATTTATAGTGGGATCACTAGCAAATTTTTGTAGAGTAGCAATAAGTTCTTGCAAGCTACTTTTTTATAAATCAAGCAATGGATCCTTAATTTCAGTAAGCATCATAATTTCCTCTACTTTACTCTCTAATTTAGCTAGCATGCTTGATTCATGAGGACTAATTTCATCTTTGCTAGCAAGATAAGACATATATGGAAGTAAATATTCAGGGTACTTCACTATTTCATTCAAAGTTTCTTCTAAGCTAGTAGGGACATGCTCACTTGTATTCTCAGAAATATGATCAATATTTTCAATAATAGGAGCAGCAATAGTAATAGAATTAATTCCTACACTAGGTTGTGCTTGTGGCTTTCCTGCTGACATGCTTAATAGAGTTGCTTGATTATTAGCTAATTTTGACAATGCTTTATCTAAATTCGAAGATTGAAGTTGCAATCCTTTAATATCACTACTAATGGATGCAATAGACTTATTTAACTCATGTATCATAGCATTGTGACTAGCAACTTGTTCCATAAGCAATTTATTAGATTCGGAAATTTCACTAGAAGGCTTCCACTTATTTTCATTAGCATTAGGATATGGAACAAAAGGTTTATTTGGCACATAAGGAGGTTTACTATATGAATTTTAAGCATTACCAAAACCATTGCTACCATAATTCCTAACAAAATTAACATCCACACTTTCAGAATTACTACCAACTAGCTCCTGCAAAGGCACATTCTCCATATTTTGTTTATTAATAAAAGCAAGAATAGTGTCCATTTTAGAAGACAAATCATTGGTTTCTTCAATTGAGTTTATTTTCTTAGTGGGATTGGGTGCTCTTTCAGTATTCCATTGACTATAATTTTGCAATATGCTTTCTAATATGCTCTTAGCCTCACCTACAGTTTTACTCATAAAGGCACCTCCAGCAGCAGAATCAAGTATATTTCTAGACATGTAGTTTAGACCATTATAAAAAGAGTGTAGTATGGTCCATTCATTTACTCCATGTGATGGGCATGTTCTAAGCATTAATTTAATTCTATCCCATGCCATGGCTACATGTTCATTATCATTTTGCCTAAAGGAGAGGATATTATTCCTATTTTGCAAAATTTTAACGGGAGGATAATATTTCTTAATGAAAGCTTCTTTTAAATCATCCCAAGACTTTATACTAGCTGTAGGTAGTGAAAGTAACCATTCTTAAGCCTTTCCTCTAAGTGAAAAAGGAAATAATTTCAGTTTTAAAACACTACTTTCCACATTTTTAAATTGTTGCATATCACATATTTCCATGAAATCATGAAGATGCATAGAGGCATCCTCCATAGCACTACCACCAAATTGCTCTCTAGTAATTAAATTCAATAAACTAGGACTTACTTCATAGCTTTCAGCTTGTATTTCAGGTGTAGTAATTGGCCTAGCAATGAATTGGTCATTGGGTGTATTTGTGTAGTCACTTAATTTAGTTCTATCACCCATTTTAACAGTTTTTATGTAGTTTTTAATTTTTTATGCAAAACTGAAAAGTAAAGTAACTAGGCAAATTCGAAATACTAAAATAAACTAGATAACTAAATGCAAAACTAAAATGCAAACTAAAATAAAATATGCAAGACAAAACAAAAACAAGAACAAAAACAAAACAAAAACAAAAACAAGACAAGAAACAAAACAATCTACTTGAAAGAAGGTGGAGACTGAAAGGACGGTACTCACGTAGGTGCAACCTCCCCAAGATTAGGTGTTTGCACACCTTGTTGGTGATGAAGACTTCTTGTGAGCTCCCTTGGACAACTCCTTCACCTATGGCTCCTCGGCAACGGCGCCAAAAAAACGCTTGATGGCTAGGTTGAGACTCCAAGTGCAGAGTGTGTAGCTAGTGGCAAGCCTTCTTCCCCACGAGGGTGACTCGAGGGTTTATATCGAACTCTTGGGGAGCCAGTATTTCAGCAGTTGTCTTCCAAGCTTCCTCCAGGATCCTGCAAACAAGTAGAGAATTTTGTGCCCTCAACCTCACCAAGTGGTTGTAAAGCACAAGGTGTGAGACTTCTAAATTGCAATGCAAAACTGAAAGTAAATGTGGAATAATTAAATCTACTACTAAATGCAAATGAGAAAATAAATATGCAATGGATTGTTTTTGTATTTTTGTGATGCAAGTGGTGATGGAGATAATGTAAATTCGAATTGGAGATGCAAGTAAAGTAAAGTGCAAGTAAAGTAAATTGCAGCAAAGTAACTAGAGTGTTTTCTTATAATTAAAATAGGACCGGGGTTCATGGTTTCACACTTGCATTCTCTCAAATAAAGTAGTAGACGGTGGACATGAAGAATTACATGTGAGATTACAATAACATGTTTAACATTGAATACTTTCATATGGGCATCACGTCCACCAAGATGCGAAATAAATCATAACACCTCGATAATTAAGGAAAAACCAGAGTATAGCTTTAAGCAATGTGACATGAAGTTGAAGTAAGAACTTGCTAGATCTAGTCATGGAGATTGATTAGTGTCACTTCAAATCCCAGGTAACAAGGTACTCCTTTTTATCCCTAGTGAGGTAACTAAGAAAGGTTTAACAAAACCTAAGTGGATCGCTGAACTTCTGTCACTTTCACAGCACTAGCCACCCCCCGTTACTCCAACTAATGCACCCATCACCCCACACACGCTCTCAAGAACTAGATTGATCAAAGCTAGCAAATAAGAACGGGGTACATAAGATACATCTACTCAAATAACTCAAGAGAAACAATTGCAATCTCAGATTCAATAACTCATAGAAAAGATCCACCACATAGAAATTACAACGGTGCCCGTAATCATGTGAGGCAGCTCATACGGATCTAATTAGTGAAGCACATAGAGAGAGAGAGAGATACAAGTGCTACTTCCACAAACCCATCGCCCTGGGATGGACTACTCCCTCTTCATGGAGATGTCGTTGGAGGGGTAGGAGATCACACCGGCGGCGCCCCGCTGGAGTTTTCCCCCTCCAATCTGGAACTTCTGGTCTCTGTTTCGGTGTTTCGGAAGCGCTCCTCTCCGTAAGGGTACGGGGGACCCTTTTTATAGTCGGTTTTAGGTCAAGACGGAGTCGGTAAGTCGAAGATGGAAGGAATTGGGGCCACAGGGGCCAAAAGGGGGCCTCTCACGCGGCCAAGGAATCTGGCCGCGTGGAGGATCCTCTTTTGGGCCTCCTTGCCCAATTCTCGTGGATCCTTCGCCCGCAAGTCGTCTCCTTCCAAGAAAATGACCCCTGCAGATTTTCAGGTGATTTCGCGGAAGTTTGCCCCCTGAAACGTCAAAAATATAGAAAACGGGGTTTCTGACAGGCAGGGTTAATTCCATAAAAGTTGGGGTACTTTGTAATTTAACCCCAAAATACTATAAAACATTGAATTGTACCCTTATATGATGCAATATGTAATAGAAAACCATGTGAAAATATGAAAAATTCATCTATGCATTTTACATGCATCAGACCTCTTTTGTTTAAGCTTGATGTGACTCGTAACAAAATGGCGTGTTTGCTAACCTATAAATCCAATCAGTCATGATGCCCATTGGGACTTGCCTGACACTGCTTTTACTAGAGTTATAGCAACATTGAAAATCCATGCGAAAACCGGCTTATAACCAGAAGGGTCAAAAGGGTCATCTAAACCATAAGTTGTGCAGAGCAAAGGCAACAGCCGGAAGCTCATTACACATTGCGCATAACTTCAAAATGTATAAGTGTATAACAGTAAAGTTTGGGACTTGGGGACTTCAGAAACAAAATTTCTCAAGCCAAGAATCCTCAGACCCAGAATCCGGGTCTTGGGGACTTGTGAGAAATTCTTCACAATCCTAAGACCAAGACTCGGCATCTTCCTCACAAAGCATATAACAAGTAAAGTTGTGCCAAAATGAGTTTGTAAAGCGCATATCAAAGTGACAACCAGAAGGGTCGTCGAAACCACATAAGTTTAATGTGTTACAAACCTTAGGAATAATATCAAAAAGTGCACAGATGCACTATCAAATAACAGTGTGTAAAAGGCATATTACAATGCCTATTGGCCGAATGATTGTTTGCTGATAAAAAGGAGTACATTACTCGGCTGCTGCAGCCGAGTCATCATGAGTGGTCTTGGTGGCCGGGTCTTCGGTATTCTCCTCTGTTGCCTTCTCCGTTTCAATGTCTGGGTCACCCGTGGAGGAAGGACGAGATGGAGGAGGAACAACCGGAGTTGATGAAGTTGGTGCAGAACCGGCCTCGGCTCTTTTCTTGGCGCGCTCCTCCTTGAAGCGAGATAGTATGTCAAAAGGAGCAGGATATTGGAAGGGCACAGGCTTATCCTCAACATCATATGGGGCGGTAAGCTTGTTCACATCGAGGTTTTCTGCGATCAAGCTGGCCGAGTGACGAATCTGGGTGTTGATGGCCTTGAGGTCTTTTCCCGTGAATTTAGAACCATCGGTCTTAAACACTGGAAACCCGTTTACAAGCATTGCTGGCTCAATCTTGGGGTAGTATGCCTTAGCAAGTGCAAGGCCGCGTATCACTCCAACCCGGCATGCTGAGCCTTTCCAGGCATCAATCCAGGCAGGGACTGTCTAGTATGCCTCAAGCATGTGTGTTACACCGGTGTAGTCACCGGTTAACTTCACAGCTTCGAGTGTCCATTTTGTCCCTGCCGAAAATTTTTGGATGACAGTTTTGAGTATTTTAAGCTTTTTGAGGTCGTCATGTTCGCCAGCAACTTCACCCGGGCCTGCAGTACAAAAAGGGAAGTAAGATAGTATGATCCGGGTCAAAAACCTTGTAAAATAGGGAAATCCGAGTAACACAAAGCGACAGTCGGAAACTTAGATATGCCTTACCTATGATGGAGTCATATGTCTCGGCTATGAAAGTCGAGAGTTTCTTGACAAGCTCCTCAGCGGTCCGGAGTCTTTTCCTTTGCTTGTTGTGCTTTTTGGAGAGATCCTTGAGGTTGGCCTCCAGTTCTTCGCGGAGCTTTACTTCAACTTGCAGGAGTTCATTGGTTTTTGCCGATATTTCATTAGTCCGGGTAACATAAGCCTGAAAAGGGCAAAGAAATATCAGTCGGCAATGAGCTTAAAAGGGATATATTTGCAAGTACCGAGTGACTGTGGACAGTTCACTCGGAACTTGGGGACTAAGATGAGCATATAAATAGCATCAGTTAAACTAACATGGTGCTCAGCCGCCAGAGACTCGACAATCTCCTCTTCAGTTGTCTTCAGGGAGCATTACTCCTTCAGCAGCTTTTCAAACTCCGGGTCACGGAGAGTCGGCCTGGAGGAGCTAGCGTCCCGGTCAGCCGGTGGTGGCGTTGCCTCCTGTTTCCCCGTGTAGAATCTGGAAGCGGCGGTCTTTGGAGCAGCGGCCGCCCTTTGTGTCCCAAGGTACTCAACCTCGGGATCAGTCGGCTGGGGCGCGGGAGGAGGAGACTCGGTTCTTGGGTCGGCCGCGTTAGCCGGCTCTTACTCTTCCACGAGAGGGGGATTAGCGACGCTTTCCGGGTCTTCCGCCATCGGGTCATCGACGGGGGTCTCAACCGAATCACTGAGTGTGACCTTAGCTCTGAAGGAAGAACAACAAAGTTTTTAGTGGTTGATAAAAGTGAAACGTGCAAAGTATAGGGATATAGTCAAGCAAGTGATGAAAATTACCCGGTATTCACGACGAAATCGCTCGGGAGATCCTTGCTTGACCCGGAAGACACTGATAGAGAATTGGAGATTGAGACTCGGAGTTTTCCGGCTAAAGGGTGACTCGGAGTTGGATATTTTTGAGGAATATAATTGCGATAAGACGAAGGAGTACCGGTTCGGCGTGCGGGCGACTGAAGAGAAATCCCGGGGTTGAGGGGCTCGTCACCCGGTGAAGACCGAGTTGCCCGTCGCTTGGGTGGAGGAGATGCGGCCTTCAGAGACGATACAGTGGTTAGTTATTCATTAAGTTTGCACATACCAGCATATGAGTACGGCTCTGTGGTCATGGAGGAGTATGGCACCTTGAATGTGACCTCCCTAGGTTTCCTTTTCTTGCTTAACCCGGCTTCAGTTTGTTCGGGTTCGCTCTCTTCAGATTCAGAGTCGGCCTTTTCTGCCGGTGCTGGTGATCGTGGCGTATTGTCAGGAATAAAGGTGGGAGGAGAATCTTGATCTAGTAAGTCGACAAAGTATTTGTTCAGTAACTCGGAATCACCTTCTTCGCTGTCACTCGGCTCTTCATCTTCCGAGTTTTCAGAGGGAGGAGTTACAATCTTCCACCAGTCGTCAGATTCCTGAGTAAACAACAACAAAGGTAAAAGTTAGTATATGCGTGTTTGAAAAACTAACCGGTACAGAGGAGATTAGTCGCTTCTTACTGGTGGAGCCGGGTTTGAGCGGGTGAAGGGGGAGAGCCCAGAAATGCTCTTGATAACGTCCACCTTCTCAGCCAGAAAGTTCTTCATGGCTTTGTTCACATCAGCAGTCGGGTATGACTTCTCCGAGTATCGGAGAGAGTCGGTCAAGTGGCCCGTTTATTCGCAGAGAAGTTTTTTGCGAATGCTATTGGGCTAGATCCTACAGCTGATCTAGGTCTTGATCAAATTCAACCCACAAAGACTGTGGGCTGCTAGGACGGCTAGTTTATGAAGGAGGGGTTGGATGGCCTGCCTATCGGCCTCCAGAGCGAAGGCACTCAGATTGTTGCTAGGAGAGAGGGTTTCAGCAGAGAAACCCGGCAGAGGCTTCTCGCCGGGTGTGGAAGTATCTTTGCAGTAAAAGAAGGTTTTTTGCCAATGCTTCACGTGGGAGTGAAGATTGAGAGTCGGCATCAGAGATTTCTTGCGTCTTTGGATGGCCACACCTCCATAGACAAGGAGGGACCATCCGTAGTTTCGCGGCAAGGTTTGCATTGAAAAAGTTCGAGGAATAGAGAAAGATTGGGGGCAATGCAAAGATATGATTCACAAAGAACGATGAAATGGCACATGTTACGAATCGAGTTTGGGCCTATGTCAAAGACCCTGAGCTTGTAGTGATGAAGAACTTCACGAAAGAAAGGGTGACCCGGGGGGCGTAAACCCCGAGTCACGTGTTCGAGGAAAACTACAACTTCACCTGCTCTAGGTGAAGGCCGACTCTCCTCCTCGGGGGCCCTCCATGAGATCTCTGGCTGAGGAGGAAGGACTCCAGACTCGGCCAGCTCCTCCAGCTTGGTTTGCGTGACAGTCGACTTTGCCCAGTTGGCAGTAATGGTTTGACTCGGCTTTTGCTTCAGAGCCGTGGCCTTGGCTTTGGACTTAGGAGCGGCCTTGGGAGCCATTGGAAAAGATCTAACAAAAACTGAAAAGGAAAAACAAAATGAGGAAAAAGACAAAGGCGATGAACACGAAGAACGCAAGCTCAAGATCTAGAAATGTAAACTTAGATCTAAGAGTGTGTACCAGGAATCGGCGGCGGAGACGAGGTTCGTTGAACGCGGAGCGAACCGGCGGGCTGACTCTGGTGAGCGGCGGCAGCGTGAGCGAAGCTTGGTGGCGGAGCTCCGGGTCGCGCTCTTGAGCTCCAATGGCACGACTCGAGCTTGAAGATGAAGTGGAGTGCGGGTGGAGTTTTGTGATTAGGGTTTCCCACGGGTCCCAGTATTTATAGGCGCAGTGAAAACCCTAGAAGGCAAAGGGTAAATGGAGAAAATTGCGGAATGAGATACTCGGCATGTTGATTACGGAAACAAGATCTTGGGAGTTATTGTCATGCAGCCGAGTAATAAGTGACCACCAAAAGAGCCGGCCTAGCCTATGAGGAATATGAAAGTCGAGTTACTATATGGACTGCCGAAAGAGCCGGCCTGGCTATAGTTAAAGCAATCTAACCTATAAATTATTGTGTGCAAATGTTTTTTATTTTGCAGGGAATAGCATGCGCTTCGTGGTTGGCTCAAAGTTTGAATTGACAAGAAAGACGCGCCAACCAAGATGCCCAAGCTATTCTGGGGACTACTGTTGGGGGGATAATAACCCGGCAGGCCCATGCAGAGGGACAAAGACCCGGCTGGAGCAAGTTTACGCGAGACGTGGTAATATGGAAATAGGCCGGGTGTCATTGATGGGCCAGCAATCGTAGTGGTAACTCGGCTCATGGAAGGAAGGTTCTAGGAGACCCGAAAGGCGGTGCGAAGCACGGAATCCAAGACTTGGAGGGCACGAAGAGCGGTTTAGGATTGCGTGTAGACTCCGAGTAGGGCTTTTGCCGTATCTTGTAAGGAAAGCCAGGAAACTGGGTGTTATATAAACCGGTCCTTAGGGCGTAGATCAGAGAGATTTTTAGAGATATACGAGAGAAAGTACTTGTAACCCTAGATTTGGAGTCTCGAGGACATTGCAGTCGAGCCTCTAGATCGATAGTCAATAAGATCCTAGCTGGAAGTAAGCTATTATCTCCAATGGAGAGGCTGAAGCAGGATAAACCTTGTGTCCGATCTGAGCTAAACCCTCTCCCAAACACCAAAGTCGATTTCCCCCAACCTAAGTTACCTCCGGTAACGTCTGTCGTGACTTTCCCACGACAAACACAACCAAAATACTTTGTCCCAACAGTACAGTGAGGTTGTCAATCTCACCGGTCTTGTTGAAAACAAAGATTAGACGTATAGTGTGGAAAATGGTGTATGCTTGCAGTAAGTAAAGAAAAGAGGAAATAGCAGTGGTTTGTTTAACAATGTAGGAAAATGGACCAGGGTTCATAGGTACACTAGTGGTGTCTCTCCATAAAAGGTAGCATGCTGGGTGAACAAATTACAGCTGGGCAATTGACAAATAGAGGTTGCACCGTAGTGCACAATATAACATGATGACTACTATGATATTTAGTGCGGGCATTACGACAATATACATAGACCGAAATCCATCTGCATCTATGACTAATAATCCACCCTTAGGTTATCATCTGAACCCCCTTAGGTATTAAGTTGCAAGCAACAGATAACTGCATTAAACAATGTGTGTAATGTAAGCATTGATTATGCACGCGGGTACTCTCACCATTGTTTTCTCCCTGATGGCAACATCACATCCTCCCCCTTCACGTTTTCGTCACTCGAGCAAGGCTAAGAGGAGGAATGAACCCACTATCAAGCATAAATACTCCCTCTTGGAGTCACTAGCAACTACTTGGTCAGAGCAACCACTAGCAACGGAAAGCATGCAAGATCACAAATAACATATGCAATAAAGACTATAATCAACTTGGCATAAGTTCAATATTCATCGGATCCCAGCAAAAACAACATATAGAATTACATAAGATAATTTCTCGATCATGATAGGAAGCTCACGAGATGTAAACATGGAGGCATATGAGGAGAAGACAACCATCTAGCTACAGCTACGAACCCGTAGTCCAAGGATGAACTACTCACGCATCACTCCGGAGGCAGGCATGGTGATGTAGAAGCCTCCGGTGATGATTTCCTCTCCGGCAGGGTGCCGGAAACAGCTTCGAAACCCCCTGATCTAGGGTTGACGGTGATGGCGGTTGCGGAACTTTTCGGGGATTTTTGATCAGGTGTTTAGGGTTTTCCATCCGGGGGGATTAAATAGGCGAAAGGGCAAAGGCGATGGAGCTCCAGGGGCCCCACACCCATAGCTGGCGCGGCCAGGGGGTCGCGCCACCCTATGGTGTGGGCCCCCTGGTGCCCGTCTTGGACTCTCCTTCGGTCTTTTGGATGCTTCCGGGGAAAATAGGCACTTCGGGCTTTGTGGGGTCCAATTCCGAGAAAAGTTGTTCTAGAAATATTCTGGGAATTGGAGGAAACAAAATCCCAGTGTCTTAGAAATCTGTCACGTACACGAAGTCCGGAGGGGGCCTCAGGGGCCCCACATCATATGGTGGCGCCCCCCCCCCCTTGGTCGCGCCACCAGGTGGTGTGGCCCCCTGGCCAGCCACCAACGTTGCCCTCTCACCTATTTAAGCTCCTCCACGGGTTAACCCTAAAGACCCGAGCCTTTTTCCACCAAAAGTTTTGTATCCGCCGTCATTGCACACCCTAGTTCGGGAGGGTTCTGAAGCTCTCCCCGGCACCCTGCCGGGAGAGGAAATCATCACCGGAGGGCTCTACACCACCACGCCTGCCTCCTGATGCGTGAGTAGTTCATCCCTTGACTACGGGTCCATAGCAGTAGCTAGATGGTTGTTCTCTCCTCTTTATGCCTCATGTTTAGATCTTGTGAGCTGCCTAACATGATCAAGATCATCTTATTGTAATGCTACATGTTGTGTTTGCTGGGATCCGATGAATATTGAATGCTATGTACAATGATTATCAATATATCATGTTTATGTTATTTATGATCTTGCATGCTCTCCGTTACTAGTAGATGCTTTGGCCAAGTTGATACTTTTAACTCCAAGAGGGAGTATTTATGCTCGATAGTGGGTTTATGCCTCCCTTTCACTCACGCTCGAGTGATAGAAATGTAACGGGTGGGGGATGTGATGTTGCCATTAGGAAGAAAAAAACGATGTTTACATTGTTTACATTACACACTTTGCTTAAGGCAATAATCTATTGCTTGCAACTTAATATCGGAGTTTTGATTGGATGATGCTCCGAGGGTGGATTATTAGTCATAGATGCAGTTGGATAACGGTCTAGGAATTATGTTGTAATGCCCGCATGAATCACGTAGTAATCATCGTGTCATCCATATGCACTACGGTGCAGTGATGTCTACGCACGCTTATATTCTCGTAGACAGTGTTGGGCCTCCAAGTGCAGAGGTTTGTAGAACACAACAAGTTTCCCTTAAGTGGATCACCCAAGGCTTATCAAACTCAGGGAGGTAGAGGTCAAAGATATCGCTCTCAAGAAACCCTGCAGTTAAGATACAAGAAGTCTCTTGTGTCCCCAACACACCCAATATACTTGTCAGTTATATAGGTGCACCTAGTTCGGCGAAGAGATAGTGAAATGCGAGTAATATGGATGGTTATAATTAATAATAGCAATCTGAAATAAATATGGCAGCAAGCAAACATGTAGCAGAATAGACGGAAAACGGTGTTTCAATGCTTGGAAACAAGGCCTAGGGATTCTACTTTCACTCGTGGACACTCTCAACGATGATCACATAATTGAATAACTAAATATCTTCTCTTCACTATGCTATTCTTAACCCTCTCCGGTTGGATAACAAACACTAAACATTGCGTAGGGCTGCAAAAAGTATTCCTTAAAGTAGGCATTCCCATGTCTAGTTAACCCCACGCTGTCACTATGAGCGCCCCAGAAGGTACTAGACAAACACCAAAATTAATAGAGGAGACACATACGATGTGCATACTGTCACCTTCACACCGCGGGACAAGGTGACTCGAAAGTTCATATTAACAAAGCACTTCAGTAGTAAAAGATGAAGAGTAACATCTACGAATTCAAATAGATTACAAAGCTCATGATCACATATAGATCACATCATGGGAGAGAGAGATGAACCACATAGCTACCGGTAGAGCCCTCAGCCCCGGGGGAGAACTACTCCCTCCTCATCATAGGAGACAACAACGACGATGGAGATGGCGGTGGAGTCAATGGAGATGGGTTCCGGGGGCACTTCCCCGTCCCGTCAGGGTGCCAGAACAGAGATCTGTCCCCCAAAACTTGTCGTCGGCGACGGCGGAGCTATGGATGTATTTTGTGGAAAAGGTCGATTGATCTAGGGTTTATGCATCGGGGAGTATATATAGGAGAAAGGGCGACGCCAGGGGTGGCCAGGGGTCCCACACCACCTGGTGGTGCGGCCAGGGGGTGGGGGCGCCACCCTATGGTGTGGCCCCCCTCCGAGGCTCTTCGGGACTTCTGGATGCTTCCGGGACTTCTAGGACTTCTGGCTTTCGAATCGTCCAATTCCGAGAATATTTCCAAAACAACTTTTCTGAAACTGAAAACAACAGAAAACAGGGAACTGGCTCTGTGGAATCTTATCAATAGGTTAGTCTGGAAAATCGATAAAAATGACATAAAGAAGGGAGAAAACATGTAGAAATTGGCAAAATATCAACATGGAGCATCAGAAATTATAGATACGTTAGAGACGCATCAAGCATCCCCAAGCTTAGTTCCTACTCGTCCTCGACTAGGTAAACGATAAAACAATAATTTATGAGGTGACATGCTACTAACATAAACTTGATCATAAAAATGTAAAGGCATATGCAAGCTGAGATCATAGAACTTCAAACACAAACATGATAATAGAACTTTAATAATAAATCATAGTAATCACTTTTCATCATGAAGAGTATCTCAAATAAAGCATCACGAATAATGATGCAAAGAAAGATAAACGTTTGTTTCAGGTACAGAGAAAGCATGGCAAAGTGATATTTCTCTAGTCCTTAAGAGTGGGGCAAAACATTGTGACGCCCCGAGATCGGGCACTATGCAGATTTCAGCATTTCCGCCAAAATCCGCATAATAACCGATTTCAGGTTGCCACTTGTGATAACATTACAACAGTTCACGAATAATCCACAACAACAACAACAGAGAAGGTATATACAAGACGACTCAAACGAGTCAAGGATACAACTGATACAATACAAAGATCCAAATAACAGCGAAAGAAACAACATAGTGTCCGACTACGGACAAGATACAAATTGGACTAAGAGTCCTGAAGATAACCGATGGCGTCCAATCCCTGCCCAGGCCAAGCCGGAGGGATTCCCAAGCTAACGTCGTCAGACTTCAAACCTGTTGACTGCAATGTGGAATATGCAGCCACGAAATAGATTCGTGGGTCAGTACGGTTAAGTACTGGCAAGTGGATAACCCATACTCACAAGATACCAGCGTAACCAATCATCACAAGATACAAATAATTTGGGTACAACGGAAAGCAAGGGATTATTGCAAAGAAGCGGCAGTTGGCTACACTAACTAACTACAGAGACGCTCTACAACATCCGGCTAAAAGAAAGGGATAAGATAGCGTATCGGAACCAACTATAACTACTCACCAATCAATACCCATCCAACGTTACCCCCTACTAAGGAAGCAACCCAAGGAAACTCACACTGTTGATTAAGGTGACATGCATTTTTATGGTGGAGGTAATCTATATTGCTAGTCAAGTTATCATCGTTAAGTGTAAGTCGTCTGAGTACTTGTTAGCCAGCACTTTCACCAAGTCATCCATAACCGCGGACAACACGGCTTCTCGAGAAGATTTAACCCTGCAGGGATGCACCAATTTGGCCGCACGTAAGAATGACCCGCCAGATGGAAAGGCCCTTCCACCAAGCGAGGCACTCAACACAACCCAATTCTTCTTCGTATCAAGCCCAAAGAACCCCCGTGCAATTGAGCGCACGGCTAATCAAGCCCCACGAAGAAAAGGGGACCCTCATAGCACTCTAAGAACGTGTCTCCCTAAATGCCGACTACAAAAGTTACCACCCTGGCGCCAAGGGTTCGCACCTGCATATGCATGCGGCAAATGGAAAACCCGAACTAAATGAGGCGATTTGGACGAGATGCGAATCGAATCAAAGTTGCGGGGGGCGCCCATACTCGCTTCCCACATGCGGTTAGCGCGCTCATCATGGATCGGAGGACAAAACCCTTTTCCTAATTAAGGTCGACACTAGCAGGCCTCAAAACCACGCCGGGCCTCCTGCCGGTGCCTTATCATCAAATTATTATTACCCAAAACATTAACATGTTGTTGATTGAATTGAAACCCAACTATCAACTAAACAGGTGATAAGACAGGACAACAAGACTTGAGCGCAAACAACACTAAGCATGCAACTACGACACGAGGGCCAACAAGGTAAACAAACAACAGTTAATAGGAAGTGGAAGGAAGGCTATATCACGGCTGCAAGGTAAACATATGATAGGATCGAGACACAAGCATCGAATCATAAGGCTAGAATAAGGCAACGGGAAGAATTGGTAACAAGTGATGAAAGGCAGCCATAGGCAGCAAGTGAGTATACTTGCCTGAGATCCAGCAAGTAGAGGTACATCCGCAGAACTTGTCGTTGCTCACATCATCTCAACGTCCTATCCGCGAAGAAGCAACGAACTAGAACAAACACCGGATGCAACAATTACTTCTACGGCAAAAGATCCAGCATGATCAAGATATGGATGCATGACAAGTTTAAGGATGCATCAAAGATAAACTAGTTGACATGGTAAACATATTTAAATGGGCCCATATGCAATTTGGATTGCATCTGGAAAAGCCCATGAATTAATGTTGAATTAAATGATCTACAAATAACCATCATGTGAAAGTTGATTAGAATGATGCATGGATGATGAAAACAATAAGAAAACAACAATAGCTTCAGTTTGATATGTTGTTTACCAAGTTTGGAATTTTATTTGTTAAGTTATGAACTTTGGCATTTTAAATGATTTAAACAAACATTTGTTGTTTTCACCAATTTTAAATGTTCAAAACAGATAACCAAATTTATATTTGGAAAGACACACAATTTTAGATGGAATACATATTTCATTTGTTGAATTTGGATTTTAGATGAGCAAGTTATTAAATTGACAATTTTAAATGCATTAATTAAGAAATAGTTGTTTTCAGCAATTTAATTTATTCAAAATAGAAAACAAAGTTTATATTTGGAAAGCTTATTCAATTTTGCATGGAAAACATATTTTACATGTTGGAATTGGATTTGAATTGCCCAAGTTATGAATTTTGCAATTTAAAAGGTGTAATTAAAGCATTGAATTATTGCACCACTTTTAATTAGGAAAAACAGTAAACAAATTGTATTGAAAAGGTTGAAAACATGTATAAAATGTTTCAATGAACATTTTGAGCTATTAAACATAATTTTTGGATCATTATTGAATTTATTATGCAATTCTTCATAAGTATTTTATTCTGCCCCTTTTAGTAAACAGAGGGAAACATGTTCAAATTTAATTCAATTGTGACCAAATAAAATACCAATGTGTAGAGTTTGTTAAGACAAATTTTTAGAGCCCAAGTTTGCTCAAATTGGATGAACAGAACTCAAGTTATGAATTCCCAAAGTTTCAAACTTTTATTGCATTTTGTGTATTTAATTATTTAGTGCAAAATTTATTACAGAAACATGTTGCAACTTTGTGACTAACAGAAAGAGCTCAAGATTCTGAATCCATAGCAATTTGAATCGTTGAAATTGGATCAATATTCAATTTGTTATTGATTTTACAAATAAGGGCTCAGATCTGCTTTTCTGAAATTCGAGAAATAAAAGAAAAAAGGAGGTAAAAAGGGGTGGCTTTGCGCCTGGGGGGGGATCGAACTCGGGGCTCCAGGGCGTGCGTACAGGGTGTTAGCCACTGTGCTGCTCTGCGCTCGTTGTATGGATACAGATCCGGGGTAACATGAGGGGTAAAGCCGCGGAGTTCTTCAGACGAATCTGAAGACCGGTTTCAGTCCACGACGGCCGGAAGAAACTGGACGCAATCGACAGCCAGGAAACGGGCGGCGCGGCCGTGGCGCTCGAAGGCGACCACCAGAGCAAAGGGGAGGGGGGAAGGAGAGGCCCGAGGGCGCGGCTCACCTTGGGGGGCTTGGAGGCGAGGCGGCAGGCGTTGCCGCGTGCGGAAGACGCTGATGGCGACCGCCGTCGCCGACCTGAAGTTGGGAAGAAGACGTCGACGGCGCCATCGCCACGGTCGCTCTCCGGCCTTGGTGCCTTCAACAAAAACGAAGCCGGCACCTTCCTGGTTCCATTCCCATCCTTCGTTGTTCTTCTCGGCGATCACTGCACCGCTCCACGAGCTTCCATCTCCGGCCATGGAGGTGTTCTTCTCGGGTTCAGAACATACAGAGAGGAGGGAAATTTAGAGGAGGAAGAAGAAGGGAGATGGCGGCGGGCAAGGAGGAAGAGGGAGAAGGGAGGCTAGGGTTTGGGGGCTTGGAGGAGGGGTAGATAAAGGAGGGGGAGGAGGGAGCAGGTGGGGGGATCGGTGGTGGAGGGTGACGTCTTCCCTGTACGGAGGAGGAAGAAAGGTGGGGGGGGCTTCGAAGGGGTAAGTGGGCTGGATGTTTGGGCCTTTGGGGCCTAGCCGGCTGGTTGCCTCTCTCTCTCTCACTCAAATCTATTTTTTTTCTTGGGTTTGTTTTATTATTTCCAGAGATTATGTTTGGCATTATTAAGAATTGATTTATGGAAGCAACAAAACCTAGAAAGCTTTAGCAAACAAGATTTGATGGGTTTCAAATAGTTTGCCAATTTTAAATGCATGAGGATGCATGATGCCATGCCATGAAAAATAAAAACAACACACAATTTTACTTGGGGGAAAAAAAAACCCCGGGTGTTACAGACGACACCACTAACAAGGGATTGCGCCCTCGCAATCCACCCACTAACCCGGGAGGGGAAAGAAGTTCGACTATCGATTCTTCATGCTTCCAGTTGATCTCCTCGACACCACTAACAAGGGCTTCTCGACACCACTAACAAGAGATTCTTGCTCGGGTTGATGACGATGTTCTTCCACCAGGAATCTTCCGATGATCGGACCTATTAGGTTAAAGGCTCAGAAAACGTCCACCCACGTAGGATCCTAAAACTTTGAAAGATAGACAAGAGGGGAGACTCCAAAACAAATAAGGTAGGAGGAGAAATAGAATAGAGATAAGGAGAAAACAAGAATCCTATTGAGATGTTTCCAAAATATGGTTAGCAGAAATAGTTTTTGACACTCTAGAAACAACGATCGTTAGCGAGGTTATCCTACAGGCTTTGCGGACCCGTTGCTTCGATAACCATTCGTATCGAAACAACTTTGGGAATCGGAAACCATGCTCTGATACCATTTGTGACGCCCCGAGATCGGGCACTATGCAGATTTCAGCATTTCCGCCAAAATCCGCATAATAACCGATTTCAGGTTGCCACTTGTGATAACATTACAACAGTTCACGAATAATCCACAACAACAACAGAGAAGGTATATACAAGACGACTCAAACGAGTCAAGGATACAACTGATACAATACAAAGATCCAAATAACAGCGGAAGAAACAACATAGTGTCCGACTACGGACAAGATACAAATTGGACTAAGAGTCCTGAAGATAACCGATGGCGTCCAATCCCTGCCCAGGCCAAGCCGGAGGGATTCCCAAGCTAACGTCGTCAGACTTCAAACCTGTTGACTGCAATGTGGAATATGCAGCCACGAAATAGATTCGTGGGTCAGTACGGTTAAGTACTGGCAAGTGGATAACCCATACTCACAAGATACCAGCGTAACCAATCATCACAAGATACAAATACTTTGGGTACAACGGAAAGGAAGGGATTATTGCAAAGAAGCGACAGTTGGCTGCACTAACTAACTACAGAGACGCGCTATAACATCCGGCTAAAAGAAAGGGATAAGATAGCGTATCAGAACCAACTATAACTACTCACCAATCAATACCCATCCAACGTTAGCCCCTACTAAGCAAGCAACCCAAGGAAACTCACACTGTTGATTAAGGTGACATGCATTTTTATGGTGGAGGTAATCTATATTACTAGTCAAGTTATCATCGTTAAGTGTAAGTCGTCTGAGTACTTGTTAGCCAACACTTTCACCAAGTCATCCATAACCGCGGACAACACGGCTTCTCGAGAAGATTTAACCCTGCAGGGATGCACCAATTTGGCCGTACACGTAAGAATGACCCGCCAGATGGAAAGGCCCTTCCACCAAGCGAGGCACTCAACACAACCCAACTCTTCTTCGCATCAAGCCCAAAGAACCCCGTGCAATTGAGCGCATGGCTAATCAAGCCCCACGAAGAAAAGGGGACCCTCATAGCACTCTAAGAACGTGTCTCCCTAAATGCCGACTACAAAAGTTACCACCCTGGCGCCAAGGGTTCGCACCTGCATATGCATGCAGCAAATGGAAAACCCGAACTAAATGAGGCGATTTGGACGAGATGCGAATCGAATCAAAGTTGCGGGGGGCGCCCATACTTGCTTCCCACATGTGGTTAGTGCGCTCATCATGGATCGGAGGACAAGACCCTTTTCCTAATTAAGGTCGACACTTGCAGGCCTCAAAACCACGCCGGGCCTCCTGCCGGTGCCTTATCATCAAATTGTTATTACCCAAACATTAACATGTTGTTGATTAAGATAAGCCCAACTATCAACTAACAGGTGATAGAACAAAGGACAACAGGACTAGAGCGCAAACAAACCTAAGCATGCAACTACGACACGAGGGCCGACAAGGTAAACAAAGAACAGTTGATAGGAAGTGGAAGGAAGGCTATATCATGGTTGCAAGGTAAACATATGATAGGATCGAGACACAAGCATCGAATCATAAGGCTAGCATAAGGATAACGGAAAGAATCGGTAACAAGTGATGAAAGGCAGCCATAGGCAGCAAGTGAGTATACTTGCCTGAGATCCAGCAAGTAGAGGTACATCCGCAGAACTTGGCGTTGCTCACATCATCTCAACGTCCTATCCGTGAAGAAGCAACGAACTAGAACAAACACCGGATGCAACAATTACTTCTACGGCAAAAGATCCAGCATGATCAAGATATGGATGCATGACAAGTTTAAGGATGCATCAAAGATAAACTAGTTGACATGGTAAACATATTTAAATGGGTCCATATGCAATTTGGGTTGCATATGGAAAAGCCCATGAATTAATATTGAATTAAATGATCTACAAATAACCATCATGTGAAAGTTGATTAGAATGATGCATGGAGGATGAAAACAATAATAAAACAACAATAGCTTCAATTTGATATGTTGTTTACCAAGTTTGGAATTTTATTTATTAAGTTATGAAATTTGGCTTCTTAAATGAGTTACACAAACATTTATTGTTTTCACCCATTTTAATTGTTCAAAACAGATAAACAAATTTATATTTGGAAAGGACACACAATTTTAGATGGAATACATATTTCATTTGTTGAATTTGGATTTTAGATGAGCAACTTATTAAATTGACAATTTTAAATGCATTAATTAAGAAATAGTTGTTTTCTGCAATTTAATTTATTCAAAATAGAAAACAAAGTTTATATTTGGAAATCTTATTCAATTTTGCATGGAAAACATATTTTACATGTTGGAATTGGATTTGAATTGCCCAAGTTATGAATTTTGCAATTTAAAAGGTGTAATTAAAGCATTGAATTATTGCACCACTTTTAATTAGGAAAAACAGTAAACAAATTGTATTGAAAAGGTTGAAAACATGTATAAAATGTTTCCATGAACATTTTGAGCTATTAAACATAATTTTTGGATCATTATTGAATTTATTATGCAATTCTTCATAAGTATTTTATTCTGCCCTTTTTAGTAAACAGAGGGAAACATGTTCAAATGTAATTCAATTGTGACCAAATAAAATACCAATGTGTAGAGTTTGTTAAGACAAATTTTTAGAGCCCAAGTTTGCTCAAATTGGATGAACAGAACTAAAGTTATGAATTCCCAAAGTTTCAAATTTTTATTGCATTTTCTTTATTTAATTATTTAGTGCAAAATTTATTACAGAAACATGTTGCAACTTTGTGACTAACAGAAAGAGCTCAAGATTCTGAATCCACAGCAATTTGAATCGTTGAAATTGGATCAATATTCAATTTGTTATTGATTTTACAAATAAGGGCTCAGATCTGCTTTTCTGAAATTCGAGAAATAAAAGAAAAAAGGAGGTAAAAAGGGGTGGCTTTGCGCCTGGGGGGGGATCGAACTCGGGGCTCCAGGGCGGGCGTACAGGGTGTTAGCCACTGGGCTGCTCTGCGCTCGTTGTATGGATACAGATCCGGGGTAACATGAGGGGTAAAGCCGCGGAGTTCTTCAGACGAATCTGAAGACCGATTTCAGTCCACGACGGCCGGAAGGAACTGGACGCAATCGACAGCCAGGAAACGGGCGGTGCGGCTGTGGCGCTCAAAGGCGACCACCAGAGCAAAGGGGAGGGGGGAAGGAGAGGCCCGAGGGCGCGGCTCACCTTGGGGGGGCTTGGAGGCGAGGCGGCAGGCGTTGCCGCGTGCGGAAGACGCTGATGGCGACTGCCGTCGCCGACCTGAAGTTGGGAAGAAGACGTCGACGGCGCCATCGCCACGGTCGCTCTCCGGCCTTGGTGCCTTCAACAAAAACGAAGCCGGCACCTTCCTGGTTCCATTCCCATCCTTCGTTGTTCTTCTCGGCGATCACTGCACCGGCTCCACGAGCTTCCATCTCCGGCCATGGAGGTGTTCTTCTCGGGTTCAGAACATACAGAGAGGAGGGAAATTTAGAGGACGAAGAAGAAGGGAGATGGCGGCGGGCAAGGAGGAAGAGGGAGAAGGGAGGCTAGGGTTTGGGGGCTTGGAGGAGGGGTAGATAAAGGAGGGGGAGTGTAACACCCGGGGGTTTTCCCCCAAAATAAAAATTGTCTGTTTTTATTTTTCGCATCATAGCATCATGCATCCTCATGCATCATCATCCGTTTAAATCTTGCAAACTATTTGAAATTAATCAAATCATGTTTTCACAAATTCACTACAATTTATTTGATGTTTAAATCCATTTTTTCTTATTGCCTAAACAATTTCTGGAAAAAAATAAGCAAATACAAAAAAAAAATTGAGAGAGGGAGAGAGCAACCCACAGCCTGGCCAATTTTCGGCCCAACTAGCCCAAACCGGCAGCCCAGCCAGCCCCCCCCCCCCCACCGAAAACCCTAAAATCTTTTCTCTCCCTCTCTTTTTGCCCCCCGCCGTTTCTCCTAATTGCACCTAGGTCCCCCCACCACCTAACACAGACATGCACGCAACGCACACACCCGCACGGGAAACCCCCGCTCGATCCCCTCCCTCGTCTCCCTCCTCCCGTCGAACGCCACCTCCAGCGACGCCCCTCTCCCTCTGCTCGATCTCCTCCCCTTCTCCCCTCGCACGACCCCCGTCTCCCTTCTCCTTCGCTCGCCCCCAATCCCGTCGCCCTCCTTCCCTGCCTCGATCCCGTCGCCTCCATCCTCCGCCCACCTCCGAGCTCGAGCGCCGCCATCACCCACTCCTCTCTGCCGCCGGGAGCGGGGAGCCCACGCCTTCACCGCACAGATCTCGTCCTCCGCCGCCAGCGGCGGTAGCCCAAAGCCCCATCCCCTTCCTATTTAGTCCACGGCAATCAGGATTGAGACTTCGGGCCGTCATCTTTCTCCTGCGCGTGGCGGCGTAGAGGACATCGTCTGCGTCCCGTGTGTGCCAAAGCAAGGCCGTCGTCTTCCTGCTCTTTGTATGGTGGCGCAGAGCCCGTTAACTTCCTTCAAGCTACCTTCGTTCTCTTAGGCAAGGAGGCGTCGAGAACGTCGTTCTTCTTCACCGATAACAGCAATTCCGCATCGGCACGGCTCTGCATCGGACAGCGTGCTGCAGAGAAAACATTGTGGATCACATGATCATGCTGCAAGGACCGACCAAGACTGGTTGGAAATGAGTCGGAAATTCCGTTCGTCCCTCTATTCATAGGCAGTCGTGATCCCCTCCACATGCTTGCTGAAAGGAACAAATGGCGCACTTGTGCACGAGGGATGGTCAGCTCTGCTGTTGAGCTAGGGATGTGACGAAGCGGGTGGTCGGTAGCATGGTGCCCGTGCTCGATGAAAAGACCCGGACGAACCTCCTGCTCCGTCCCGCCATGGCCGTGGCTCTCGCCAGCTACCGTCGCCCGCGACCGTCCTCCCCTTGCCATGAACAGCCAGTGGCATGTCGCCGTCCTCGTGGAGCCTCGGCGCGACCTCGCCTCGTTCCTCTGTCGTCGTCCTGGGCGACCAACGCGGGCAGAGCACCGGCGGCGTCTCCTGCCGCCTCCTATGGCCGCCGTACCTCACCTCGTCGCCATGATCTTCTTCGACAAGAACGTGCCGTGAACGACTACCGCCGCCCCACATGTACCTCGTCGACAAGATCCGCCACGACGCCATGACCGACGCCGGCCGTGGGAATGTGTTTGACTCGAAGGTCGAACATCGACCATCGCCAAGATCTTCGATACGAGAACGAATATTGCCGACCTACAAGTACCCCGTCACCGATGCGCCAAGATCTTCGCCATGTCCGCTTTGCGTTGGCCGCCTTCGTGCGCGTCCATGACTTTCTCATCGTCCGGAGATGCGGCACGATCACCTCCGACCCCGAAGACGATGCGGTAGCGGCTCGCCCACGACTACTACGACTACATCGACTCCGGACGTTGAACGACTACTTCGACGACGATGATCGTGTGGTTTGAGAACGACTACTTCCCTACTTCCTCGACGTCCACTACTTCCTCTACGGACGCCTACTTCCTCCACGTTCCGAAGTTTCCGGCATTAACTCCGAAGACCCTCTTTCCAACGTGCGAACCCAAAACCCCAACTCTATACCTATATGCCTATTTTCTAAATGTCATCTATGTCGTGCATATCAAATCATTTCATCTTGTTGCATTGCATATTGTGGGTGCGGGCAATAATAATGTCACCTAATAATTAAATATGGAATGAGTTGGGATAATTAAATATTGTCCCGGTTCCATTTAAAATTGCATAGATCATCTTTATATTATCTCGCCATGTTAAACAACATTTAATCTTGATGGGTAGATAAATAACGTGAACCTCCTAGATTAAATGTTGGGCTTCCGGCTCAATTTAAATTGATTTAATTGCATAAATCATAACTAATTCATTTTAACTCCAAATTTGAAAAATAAAATATGTTTTCCAATCAAAATTCTCTAAACCTTGCAAATATCAACTTTGTTTTCTGTTTTGAATAATCTAAATTGCTGAAAACAACTACTTCTTAATTAATGCATTAAAATTGCTAATTTGATAACTTGCTCATTTTAATTCCAAATCCAACAAATAAAATATGTTTTCATACCAGAAAAATGCACTTAATCTGTTCATGCCATCCATGTTCATGTTTGCACCTTGCATGTTGCATTTGTAGTAGTGTTATGTATGTTCACTTATTAAATAAATATGGAATGTGTTGGGGTATTAAATTCAAATAATGCCCTATTCCATTTAATCTTGTTTAGCTCACCTACTTATTGTTTTCCCATGTTAAACAACATTTAATATGTTGGTTAGATAAACAAATTAAACCTTAATTATTTGTCCGGATTCCGGGTCCGATTAAATTGTCTAAGTTGTAATTTTGCGTTGCATCCCGCATGTCATGCATATAAAATAGGATCATGCTGGATCTTTTGCCGTAGAAGTAATTGTTGCATCCGGTGTTTCTTTTAGCTCTTTGCTTCTTCGCGGATAGGATGTTGAGATGATGTGAGCAACGACAAGTTCTTCGGATGTACCTCTACTTGCTGGATTCCAGGCAAGTATACTCACTTGCTGCCAAATGGCTGCCTTTCATCACTTGTTACCGATTCTTTCCGTTGTTCTTATTCTAGCCTGTTGATTCGATGCTTGTGTCTCGATCCTATCATATGTTTACCTTGCAGCCATGATATAGCCTTTCCCTCCACTTCCTATTAACTGTTGTTTGTTTACCCTGTTGGCCCTCGTGTCGTAGTTGCATGCTTAGTGTTGTTTGCGCTCAAGTCTTGTTGTCCGTCTTATCACCTGTTTAGTTTGATAGTTGGGTTTCAATTCAATCAACAACATGTTAATGTTTTTTGGGTAATAATAATTTGATGATAAGGCACCGGCAGGAGGCCCGGCGTGGTTTTGAAGCCTGCTAGTGTCGACCCTAATTAGGAAAAGGGTCTTGTCTACTGATCCATGATGAGCGCACTAACCGCATGTGGGAAGCGAGTATGGGCGCCCCCCTCAATTTGATTCGATTCTCATCTCGTCCAAATCGCCTCATTTAGTTCGGGTTTTCCATTTGCCGCATGCATGATCTTGCGAACCCAGGCCAGGGTGGAACTTTTGTAGTCGGCATTTAGGGAGACACGTTCTTAGAGTGCTATGAGGGTCCCCTTTTCTTCGTGGGGCTTGATTAGCCGTGCGCTCAGTTGCACGGGGTTCTTTGGGCTTGATGCGAAGAAGAGTTGGGTTGTGTTGAGTACCTCGCTTGGTGGGTTGATCCCCCGTCTGGCGGGTTATTCTTACGTGTACGGCCAAATTGGTGCATCCCTGCAGGGTTAAATATTCTCGAGAAGCCGTGTTTTCCGCGGTTATGGTTAACTTGGTGAAAGTACTGGCTAACAAGTACTCAGAACAACTTACACATCACTAATGCTAATTTTGACTAGTAATAGTCTTATTGACACAATAACTTGATCCATCATTAATCCAACAGTGTGAGTTATCCTTGGGTTGCTTCCTTAGTAGGGGGTAACATTGGATGGGTTTGTTTGGGTGGTTATTATCTAGTTGGTTTCGATACGCTATCTTATCCCCCTCTCTTAGCCGGATGTTGTAGTGAGTCTCTGTAGTTGGTTAGTGCAGCCCGCTGCCGCTTATTTGCAATAATCCCTTCCTTTTCCGTTGAACCCAAAGTATTTGTATCTTGTGATGACTGGCTACGCCGGTATCTTGTGAGTATGGTTTATCCACTTGCGAGTACTTAACCGTACTGACCCACGAATCTCTTTCGTGGCTGCATATTCAACATTGCAGTCAACAGGTTTGAAGTCTGACGACGTTAGCTTGGGAATCCCTCCGGCTTGGCCTGGGCAGGGATTGGACGCTCTCGGTTATCTTCAGGACTCTTAGTCCAATTTGTATCTTGTCCGTAGCCGGACGCTATGTTGTATCTTCCGCTGTTATTTGGATCTTTGTATTGTATCAGTTGTATCCTTGACTCGTTTGAGTCCTCTTGTATAAATCCCTTCTGTTGTTGTGGATTATTCGTGAACTGTTGTAATGTTATCACAAGTGGCAACCTAGAATCGGTTATTATGCGGATTTGGCGGGAATGCTGAAATCTGCATAGTGCCCGATCTCGGGGCGTCACAAATGGTATCAGAGCCTTGGTTCCGATTCCCGATATTGTTTCGATACGAATGGTTATCAAAGCAACGGGTCCGCAAAGCCTATAGGATAACCTCGCTAACGGTCGTTGTTTCTAGAGTGTCAAAAACTATTTCTGCTAAACTATTTTGGAAAAACATCTCAATAGGATTCTTGTTTTTCTCCTTATCCCTATTCTATTTCCCCTCCCATCTTATTTGTTTTGGAGTCTCCCCTCTTGTCTATCTTTCAAAGTTTTAGGATCCTACGTGGGTGGACGTTTTCTGAGCCTTTAACCTAATAGGTTCGATCATCGGAAGATTCCTGGTGGAAGAACATCGTCATCAGCCCGAGCAAGATTCCCTTGTTAGTGGTGTCGACAATCCCTTGTTAGTGGTGTCGAGGAGATCAGCTGGAAGCATGAAGAATCGATAGTCGAACTTCTTTCCCCTCCCGGGTTAGCAGGTGGATTGCGAGGGTGCAATCCCTTGTTAGTGGTGTCATCTGTAACACCCGGGGGTTTTCCCCCAAAATAAAAATTGTGTGTTTTTATTTTTCGCATCATAGCATCATGCATCCTCATGCATCATCATCCGTTTAAATCTTGCAAACTATTTGAAATTAATCAAATCATGTTTTCACAAATTCACTACAATTTATTTGATGTTTAAATCCATTTTTTCTTATTGCCTAAACAATTTCTGGAAAAAAATAAGCAAATACAAAAAAAAAATTGAGAGAGGGAGAGAGCAACCCACAGCCTGGCCAATTTTCGGCCCAACTAGCCCAAACCGGCAGCCCAGCCAGCCCCCCCCCCCACCGAAAACCCTAAAATCTTTTCTCTCCCTCTCTTTTTGCCCCCCGCCGTTTCTCCTAATTGCACCTAGGTCCCCCCACCACCTAACACAGACACGCACGCAACGCACACACCCGCACGGGAAACCCCCGCTCGATCCCCTCGCTCGTCTCCCTCCTCCCGTCGAACGCCACCTCCAGCGACGCCCCTCTCCCTCTGCTCGATCTCCTCCCCTTCTCCCCTCGCACGACCCCCGTCTCCCTTCTCCTTCGCTCGCCCCCAATCCCGTCGCCCTCCTTCCCTGCCTCGATCCCGTCGCCTCCATCCTCCGCCCACCTCCGAGCTCGAGCGCCGCCATCACCCACTCCTCTCTGCCGCCGGGAGCGGGGAGCCCACGCCTTCACCGCACAGATCTCGTCCTTCGCCGCCAGCGGCGGTAGCCCAAAGCCCCATCCCCTTCCTATTTAGTCCACGGCAACCAGGATTGAGACTTCGGGCCGTCATCTTTCTCCTGCGCGTGGCGGCGTAGAGGACATCGTCTGCGTCTCGTGTGTGCCAAAGCAAGGCCGTCGTCTTCCTGCTCTTTGGATGGTGGCGCAGAGCCCATTAACTTCCTTCAAGCTACCTTCGTTCTCTTAGGCAAGGAGGCGTCGAGAACGTCGTTCTTCTTCACCGATAACAGCAATTCCGCATCGGCACGGCTCTGCATCGGACAGCGTGCTGCAGAGAAAACATTGTGGATCACATGATCATGCTGCAAGGACCGACCAAGACTGGTTGGAAATGAGTCGGAAATTCCGTTCGTCCCTCTATTCATAGGGAGTCGTGATCCCCTCCACATGCTTGCTGAAAGGAACAAATGGCGCACTTGTGCACGAGGGATGGTCAGCTCTGCTGTTGAGCTAGGGATGTGACAAAGCGGGTGGTCGGCAGCACGGTGCCCGTGCTCGATGAAAAGACCCGGGCGAACCTCCTGCTCCGTCCCGCCATGGCCGTGGCTCTCGCCAGCTACCGTCGCCCGCGACCGTCCTCCCCTTGCCATGAACAGCCAGTGGCCTGTCGCCGTCCTCGTGCAGCCTCGGCGCGACCACGCCTCGTTCCTCTGTCGTCGTCCTGGGCGACCAACGCGGGCAGAGCACCGGCGGCGTCTCCTGCCGCCTCCTATGGCCGCCGTACCTCACCTCGTCGCCATGATCTTCTTCGACAAGAACGTGCCGTGAACGAATACCGCCGCCCCACATGTACCTCGTCGACAAGATCCGCCACGACGCCATGACCGACGCCGGCCGTGGGAATATGTTTGACTCGAAGGTCGAACATCGACCATCGCCAAGATCTTCGAAACGACAACGAATACTGCCGACCTACAAGTACCCCGTCGTCGATGCGCCAAGATCTTCGCCATGTCCGCTTTGCGTTGGCCGCCTTCGTGCGCGTCCATGACTTTCTCATCGTCCGGAGATGCGGCACGATCACCTCCGACCCCGAAGACGATGCGGTAGCGGCTCGCCCACGACTACTACGACTACATCGACTCCGGACGTTGAACGACTACTTCGACGATGATGATCGTGTGGTTTGAGAACGACTACTTCCCTACTTCCTCGACGTCGACTACTTCCTCTACGGACGCCTACTTCCTCCACGTTCCGAAGTTTCCGGCGTTAACTCCGAAGACCCTCTTTCCAACGTGCGAACCCAAAACCCCAACCCTATACCTATATGCCTATTTTCTAAATGTCATCTATGTCATGCATATCAAATCATTTCCTCTTGTTGCATTGCATATTGTGGGTGCGGGCAATAATAATGTCACCTAATAATTAAATATGGAATGAGTTGGGATAATTAAATATTGTCCCGGTTCCATTTAAAATTGCATAGATCATCTTTATATTATCTCGCCATGTTAAACAACATTTAATCTTGATGGGTAGATAAATAACGTGAACCTCCTAGATTAAATGTTGGGCTTCCGGCTCAATTTAAATTGATTTAATTGCATAAATCATAACTAATTCATTTTAACTCCAAATTTGAAAAATAAAATATGTTTTCCAATCAAAATTCTCTAAACCTTGCAAATATCAACTTTTTTTTCTGTTTTGAATAATCTAAATTGCTGAAAACAACTACTTCTTAATTAATGCATTAAAATTGCTAATTTGATAACTTGCTCATTTTAATTCCAAATCCAACAAATAAAATATGTTTTCATACCAGAAAAATGCACTTAATCTGTTCATGCCATCCATGTTCATGTTTGCACCTTGCATGTTGCATTTGTAGTAGTGTTATGTATGTTCACTTATTAAATAAATATGGAATGTGTTGGGGTATTAAATTCAAATAATGCCCTATTCCATTTAATCTTGTTTAGCTCACCTACTTATTGTTTTCCCATGTTAAACAACATTTAATATGTTGGTTAGATAAACAACTTAAACCTTAATTATTTGTCCGGACTCCGGGTCCGATTAAATTGTCTAAGTTGTAATTTTGCGTTGCATCCCGCATGTCATGCATATAAAATAGGATCATGCTGGATCTTTTGCCGTAGAAGTAATTGTTGCATCCGGTGTTTCTTTTATCTCTTTGCTTCTTCGCGGATAGGACGTTGAGATGATGTGAGCAACGACAAGTTCTTCGGATGTACCTCTACTTGCTGGATTCCAGGCAAGTATACTCACTTGCTGCCAAATGGCTGCCTTTCATCACTTGTTACCGATTCTTTCCGTTGTTCTTATTCTAGCCTGTTGATTCGATGCTTGTGTCTCGATCCTATCATATGTTTACCTTGCAGCCATGATATAGCCTTTCCCTCCACTTCCTATTAACTGTTGTTTGTTTACCCTGTTGGCCCTCGTGTCGTAGTTGCATGCTTAGTGTTGTTTGCGCTCAAGTCTTGTTGTCCGTCTTATCACCTGTTTAGTTTGATAGTTGGGTTTCAATTCAATCAACAACATGTTAATGTTTTTTGGGTAATAATAATTTGATGATAAGGCACCGGCAGGAGGCCCGGCGTGGTTTTGAAGCCTGCTAGTGTCGACCCTAATTAGGAAAAGGGTCTTGTCTACTGATCCATGATGAGCGCACTAACCGCATGTGGGAAGCGAGTATGGGCGCCCCCCTCAATTTGATTCGATTCGCATCTCGTCCAAATCGCCCCATTTAGTTCGGGTTTTCCATTTGCCGCATGCATGATCTTGCGAACCCAGGCCAGGGTGGAACTTTTGTAGTCGGCATTTAGGGAGACACGTTCTTAGAGTGCTATGAGGGTCCCCTTTTCTTCGTGGGGCTTGATTAGCCGTGCGCTCAGTTGCACGGGGTTCTTTGGGCTTGATGCGAAGAAGAGTTGGGTTGTGTTGAGTACCTCGCTTGGTGGGTTGATCCCCCGTCTGGCGGGTTATTCTTACGTGTTCGGCCAAATTGGTGCATCCCTACAGGGTTAAATCTTCTCGAGAAGCCGTGTTTTCCGCGGTTATGGTTAACTTGGTGAAAGTACTGGCTAACAAGTACTCAGAACAACTTACACATCACTAATGCTAATTTTGACTAGTAATAGTCTTATTGACACAATAACTTGATCCATCATTAATCCAACAGTGTGAGTTATCCTTGGGTTGCTTCCTTAGTAGGGGGTAACATTGGATGGGTTTGTTTGGGTGGTTATTATCTAGTTGGTTTCGATACGCTATCTTATCCCCCTCTCTTAGCCGGATGTTGTAGTGAGTCTCTGTAGTTGGTTAGTGCAGCCCGCTGCCGCTTATTTGCAATAATCCCTTCCTTTTCCGTTGAACCCAAAGTATTTGTATCTTGTGATGACTGCTACGCCGGTATCTTGTGAGTATGGTTTATCCACTTGCCAGTACTTAACCGTACTGACCCACGAATCTCTTTCGTGGCTGCATATTCAACATTGCAGTCAACAGGTTTGAAGTCTGATGACGTTAGCTTCGGAATCCCTCCGGCTTGGCCTGTGTAGGGATTGGACGCTCTCGGTTATCTTCAGTACTCTTAGTCCAATTTGTATCTTGTCCGTAGCCGGACGATATGTTGTATCTTCCGCTGTTATTTGGATCTTTGTATTGTATCAGTTGTATCCTTGACTCGTTTGAGTCCTCTTGTATAAATCCCTTCTGTTGTTGTGGATTATTCGTGAACTGTTGTAATGTTATCACAAGTGGCAACCTGGAATCGGTTATTATGCGGATTTGGCGGGAATGCTGAAATCTGCATAGTGCCCGATCTCGGGGCGTCACAGGGAGGAGGGAGCAGGTGGGGGATCGGTGGTGGAGGGTGACGTCTTCCCTGTACGCATGAGGAAGAAAGGTGGGGGGGCTTCGAAGGGGTAAGTGGGCTGGATGTTTGGGCCTTTGGGGCCTAGCCGGCTGGTTGCCTCTCTCTCTCTCTCACTCAAATCTATTTTTTTCTTCTTCTTGGGTTTGTTTTATTATTTCCAGAGATTATGTTTGGCATTATTAAGAATTGATTTATGCAAGCAACAAAACCTAGAAAGCTTTAGCAAACAAGATTTGATGGGTTTCAAATAGTTTGCCAATTTTAAATGCATGAGGATGCATGATGCCATGCCATGAAAAGAAAAACAACACACAATTTTACTTGGGGGAAAAAAAAGAAAACCCCCCGGGTGTTACAAACATAAATGCCAAGACACCTTCAAAGTTCATGAGGAAGACTAGAGCAAATAATTTAAGAACAAATAATATCACATCATGAAATAATTATTGATGTTTATGGGACAATGCACGTAAAACTAAGAATGGCAAAAATTCTCTCTCAACTATGCATAAAGTTAGAAGATGGAGACTCAACATAAAAGTAAAACAAGGGCTCTTCGCGGAGGGAAGCAGGGATCACTCATGTGCTAGAGCTTTTATTTTATTAAACAGAGGTATTAAAAGTTTGACACTACTCCCATCCATCTTTCACAAACCATGGCTAACCGAATCCTCGGGTGTCTGCCAACAATCACATATTGTGGAGGAGTGTCTATATTTTGGGAGATGTATGATAATGCCAACGAATGGTAAACAGGAAATACGGTACGTCACAAGCCAACTGGATTCACAAGAGTGGCTCCCATGTGAAGGACGCATCTGGGTAGAAGGTCATCCCTCTTTCTCTTTTGTTTACAAAATTATGCTTTGACTGATAAACCAGGGGCAAAAATAGTGAAGAGATTTTGTGTGTATTAATTTGGGGCTGGGCACCCCGCTTCCATCTCTTCTATCATTTGGATAAGCGGATGAAGCCACTAGTCCAGGGTGTGAAATCCAATCAACAAGTGAGATAAAGATTCTCTATTGACGTCCTCATGAGCAAAAACAGGAACATAAAGCAGGAGTAATTTTGAAGGTTTTAAAGGTAACACCTGAGCATTTTACTTGGAGTGGAAGTTAAATACCACATGTAGGTAGGTATGGTGGACACAATGGGAAAAATTTTGGTTTAAGGGAGTTGGATGCACGAGTAGAGCTCATACTCAGTACAGGAGGAGGCTAGCAAAAGACTGGGAGCAACAAATCAAGAGAGCATAAGAGCCATAATCATGCATAGCGACATAAACATCATTAATTAATGCATAAGCGGTATCACAAGTTCAAAAACTAAGTGTTCATGGAGGCTATTCGTGACTGGTTTGTAATCAAACATGGTGTGAGCATGCGCCAAGTCAACCAAATAAAACATTCTAAAGAGAATACCATAAAGTTATGCTTCTTTATGACAAGAACAACTCATGAATCTTTCAATGACATATTAAACACTCTCAGCTATTTGAGGCTATTCATGCTACTCAACATAACAAGGCTTTAAAACTAAAATAACATTTAGCATGGCATGAAAAAGTTCTAGCAACAGTTTATACAACTTTCGACTTGCACTGTTATAAATTCTACTTCAAGCTGCAGTTTCTATTCCCAACAAGCACCATACAAGATATGTTTTAACAAAAATACTCTACATGGTACAGCAAGCAAACATGAGAGTACTCACATAACACTACTAAAACTAATAGCTCTAAATAAGAGATGCATGAAAACAAAGGCTAAACGCAGTAATAGCAAAAGGTGAACACTCACAGAACAATAAGAATGAAAACTAGAGTGTTCTAAGCAATGAAAACAGAGCATGTCTCTCTCCCACACAAGTATGATAAGATCCAACCATCAACTACAGCAAAGAAAACTAAACAAACTGAAAGCAAAAATAAAAGACGCTCCAAGTAAAGCACATAAGATGTGACCGAATAATAATATAGTTTCACTAGAAGTGACCTGATAAATTGTTGATGAAGAAGGGGATGCTGATGACCCACAAGTATAGGGGGTGTATCGTAGTAGTTTCGATAAATAAGAGTGTCAAACCCAACAAGGAGCAGAAGGGTTGACAAACAGTTTCGATGGAGGAATAACTATAAATACTGGAAAATAGATTTGTAGGGGTTTTTGATATTGCAGATAAATAAAGTGTGAGTAAATAAAATGCAGTAGTAATAATTGCAGCAAGTGGCCCAATCCTTTCTTCAGCAAAGGACAAACCGGTAGGTTTACTTATGATTAACAAACGTTCTCGAGGACACACGGGAGGTTTCTGTCAAGTGCTTTTGTTCCATGCAGCTGAATAATGTTATGTGTTTTGATAAGTGTTGTGTGGCTGAACCTATGCTAATGTACCACCCCATCCAGGACTAATATATACTTTTGATTATACCCCTTGCAAGCATCCGCAACTACAAGAATGTAATTAAGAAATAAATCTAACCACGGCTTTAAACTCCGGGATCCTACGCTCCCTCGTGTAATGGTTTCCTAACGGGGGTTTAGGTTTCTGTCACTCCGGCAACCCCACAATTAGTAGCCAAATACACGATGCATCCCCCTATGCCCATAAATGGTGAAGTATCATGTAGTCGATGTTCACATGACACCACTAGGAGAATAACACCACAACTTAAATATCAAACATTAAATATTATTCAACATTACTTCACTACTAACAACTTGACTTCTCCCATGTCCTCAAGAACAACACGAGCAACTCACAAGACATCATATGGATCATAATCAGAGATGATATAATGGATGATAACAATCTAGTCATAAAGTGCAAACACCGATAAATCTCACAAGCATCAACTACTAACAAGTAATCCACACCGGGAGAGAGATCTAATGCAAAACAACGATAGAGACCCCTAATTGTTACATCAGGATGACGGTGGATGATGAGGGTGATGGTGCTGGTGGTGATGACGATGATGATGACGATCTTGATGATGCCCAGAGTGATGACGGTGACGATCGCGGTGATTTCCCCTCTCCGGAGCGGAATTTCCCCGGCAGATTTCTCCCTTCCAGAGAGCTTTTCTCTCTCTGGTGTTTTCCGCCCCGCGGCAGCGGCGGAATAATTCTTCGGCGATGGAATGAGGCTTAGGGTTCTCTGGGGGCCAAGCACGCGGAAAATAACCCCCAGAGGTGGGCCAGGGTGGCCACACCCCTAGGTGGCGCGGCCAGGGGGCCGTTCCACCCCTAGGTGCAGGCCCCTGGTGGCCCCCCTCCGGATCTCCTTCTGGCTGGGTTCCTCCTCTCAACTTTTAGGACACCCCCGGTGTCCCCCTTCTTCTTCTTATCTTCTGAAATATGGTATCTCGACAGTGCTTTTTCCATCAGATTTCTAGTCCCGGTGTTTATTCTCCAAAAATTATAAAACATGCAAAATAAGATAAAATAACATAAGGGATGCATCATAACATGAAATATATCGATGAATAACAGAAAATTATGATATAAAATAGTGATGCAAAATGGACGTATCAGATGCCTTGGGCATCCCCAAGCTTAGACACTTGAGTCTTCTTGGAATTTGATGGGATGTACCACCAGGGCATCTCCAAGCTTAGGCTCTTCACTCTTCTTGATAGATCATATCATCCTCTTCTCTTGACCCTTGAAAACTTCCTTCACACCAAACTTCTCACAATCTTTATTAGCAACATTAGTGCAATCGAAATAATAAATTCACATGGTTCAGTTTCAACACAAGCCTAACACTCATAAACACATTAGCTACTGTCACAACTTCTTTTAAAACCCCTTTACTCAAAAGAACACCAAAAGAAAGAGATTAAGAGGCAAATGCAATTATTGGCAGAAATCTGTCAAAACATAACACCAGGTAAAGATCGTTTTTTTCGAAAATCTTATGTTCCTCAAATCAAAAAGTGGTCAGCTAAGAAAAGTTGCGTATATAGCCCAGGATTACGCACAAACAAAATCAGGCCATTTTGAATTTTCTGTGATTTTATACGGAATAAACAGTGGACAACAGAAATATGTTTCCTGCGTAGAAATCCGAAATATAGCCTCAACTTTCCACTAGAGGCTTTACTTGGCTCAACAAAAAATCAAAAGAAAAGATACAACGGGGTTGATAAGGAAATAGAAAACACCCAGGTGCAAAGCACACAAAATAAAACAAAGGAAAACGGGTTGAAAACAGCGAAATAAAACGGGTTGTCTCCCGGTAGCGCTTTTCTTTAACGTCTTTCAACTAGGCATAGTGATTTTTAAAAGATGCTCTGTGAACGCCCCGAGATCGGGCACTATGCAGATTTCAGCATTCCCGCCAAAATCCACATAATAACCGATTCCAGGTTGCCACTTGTGATAACATTACAACAGTTCACGAATAATCCACAACCACAACAGCTAAGATATATACAAGATGACTCAAACGAGTCGGGGATACAACTGATACAATACAAAGATCCAATTAACAGCGGAAGAAACAACATAGTGTCCGGCTACAGACAAGATACAAATTGGACTAAGAGTCCTGAAGATAACCGAGAGCGTCCAATCCCTGCCCAGGCCAAGCCGGAGGGATTCCCAAGCTAACGTCGTCAGACTTCAAACCTGTTGACTGCAATATTGAATATGCAGCCACGAAAAAGATTCGTGGGTCAGTACAGTTAAGTACTGGCAAGTGGATAAACCATACTCACAAGATACCGGCGTAGCCAGTCATCACGAGATACAAATACTTTGGGATCAACGGAAAGGAAGGGGTTATTGCAAATAAGCAACAGCGGGCTGCACTAACCAACTACAGAAACACACTACAACATCCGGCTAAAAGAGGGGGATAAGATAGCGTATTGGAACCAACTACAACTACTCACCAAACAAACCCATCCAATGTCACCCCCTACTAAGGAAGCAACCCAAGGATAACTCACACTGTTGGATTAAGGATGGATCAAGTTATTGTGTCAATAAGACTATTACTAGTCAAGTATCATTAGTTAGGTGTAAGTTGTTCTGAGTACTTGTTAGCCAGTACTTTCACCAAGTCAACCATAACCGCGGAAAACACGGCTTCTCGAGAAGATTTAACCCTGCAGGGGTGCACCAATTTGGCCGTACACGTAAGAATAACCCGCCAGACGGGGGATCAACCCACCAAGCGAGGTACTCAACACAACCCAACTCTGCTTCGCATCAAGCCCAAAGCACCACGTGCTGTGCGTGCGCGGCTAATCGAGCCCCACGAAGAAAAGGGGACCCTCATAGCACTGGAAGACCACGCCGCCCTAAATGCCGACTACAAAAGTTCCACCCTGGCGCCAAGGGTTCGTACCTGCATATGCGTGCATCAAATGGAAAGCCCGAACTAAGTGTGGTGATTTGGACGAGATGCGAATCGAATCAAGTTGAGGGGGGCGCCCATACTCGCTTCCCACATGCGGTTAGTGCGCTCATCATGGATCAGTAGACAAGACCCTTTTCCTAATTAGGGTCGACACTAGCAGGCTTCAAAACCACGCCGGGCCTCCTGCCGGTGCCTTATCAGCAAATTATTATTACCCAAAACATTAACATGTTGTTGACTGAATTGAAACCCAGCTATCAAACTAAAAGGTGATAAGACGGACAACAAGACTTGAGCGCAAACAACACTAAGCATGCAACTACGACACGAGGGCCAACAGGATAAACAAACAACAGTTAATAGGAAGTGGAAGGAAAAGGCTATATCATGGCTGCAAGGTAAACATATGATAGGATCGAGACACAAGCATCATATCAACAGGCTAGAATAAGAACAACGGAAAGAATCGGTAACAAGTGATGAAAGGCAGCCATTTGGCAGCAAGTGAGTATACTTGCCTGGAATCCAGCAAGTAGAGGTACATCCACAGCACTTGTCGTTGCTCACATCATCTCAACGTCCTATCCGGGAAGAAGCGACGAACCTCGAACAAACACCGGATGCAACAATTACTACTACGGCAAAAGATCCAGCATGATCAAGATATGGATGCATGACAAGTTTAAGGATGCATAGAAATAAACTAGTTGACATGATAAACAGGTTTAAATGGACCCCTATGCAATTTGAGTTGCCTATGAACAGCCCATGAATTATGGTTGAAACAATTGTTTTACAACTAACCAACAGGTGAAAGTGGTTTAGTATGATGCATGGATGATGAAAACAGAAAAATAACAACAATATAACCAATTGGAAATAAGGTTTTCCCATTATGAAATTCACTTATTAAGTTTTGGAATTTTTGGTTACTTAAAGGTGTCACACAAGCATTTGGTTGTTTTCATCAAGTTAAATTGTTCAAAACAGATAACAAAGTTCATATTGGATTAGAACACCAAATTTTAGGTGGATTACATGTTTCAATTATTGAAAAAGGAATTACAATGATTTAATTATGAATTAATCAATATTAAACAAGTTTTAATTGAATTTAATTCAAGTGTGAATATTATTTGAATTTTATTTGTTCAAAACATAAGTTCAAATTCATATTTGAAAAGGTTATGTTTTTATGGTTTGAAAACATATTTTATAAGTTCAAAATAATTTAATTTGAGCAAGTTATGAATTTAGCAAATTTAAATGATTTAAACAAGGTTTAAATTATTTAAACAATTTAAATTATTCAAATCATGAAACAAAATTTATATTTGAAAAGGTGGTTCAAAATGGCATGGAAAACATATTTTATTTGTTGGGAAACAATTTCAAATGATTTAATTAAGCATGTTACCAATTTAATTGCATTAAATAAGAGATGAAACAATTATTCAATTTAAATGTGGCAAACGAGAAAACAAAGTTGATATTCAAGTGTGGCATGTGATTTTGGATGAAATTCATGTTTTGAGTATTTAATTTGGAGCACCCATTTGCAAGTTATCAATTATGCCATTTAAATTGTTATTTTTGAGAATTATTAAATAACATTAATTTTAATTGCCCAAATTGCAAAACAAAGTTGATAAACAGAAAGTACATGTAATTTGGACTGAAAAACATATTTTATTTGGGTTAATTGAATTAAGTATTAATTACTTATGGAATTAACCAAAATTAAGGGGATTTGTTTGAATTTGAAATTTGGATGTATTTGAAATAATCAAAACAGAAAACAAAAAGCATATTTGAAAAGTTCATGACATTTTGATGGGGATACATATAAAATTTGTGTCATTTGGATTTGTGGTTTGAAAGTTGTGGGCATTTGAAGTTTTAGGTTTTATTTGCAAAAGAGAGGGACTTGACTGTGATGAAAACAGAGAAAAGGAGGGCTTAGGTGCAAAAAGGTAGAAGGGCAGGGGCCTCGGTGCAAAGATCTGGATCCAGATCTAGATCTGGGACGGGTTTCACCGAGGCAGAGCCAGCCACAGCGGCTGACTTGCGGGCCCTAGCGCCACGCGGGCGCTGACGAGGCGCGGGGAGACCACGCTGGCCACCACGGTCGCTGACCGGTGGGGCCAGCTGCGGGCGCGCGGAAAAAAGACCAAAAGGTGGGGTTTTTGCCTTCCCCAGGGTTCGATCCGCGAGCTGGGACGGGAGCACGCGCATCCGTGACCACTGCGCCTCGGCTGGTTTTCGTGATGGGTTACAGGTACGATGGAATAAGAGGCAAACATACTGCTGTTAACTGAACTTTGACACAGCGGTCGCTCTCTGAACTTGGCGGAAAAGAACGGCGATCGGGAACGGCAGAACCGTAGCGGCGGACAACTGAGGCAGAGAACACCTGGACACAGGGTCGGCAATAGCATCCTCAACACTTGACCTACTGATGCGGAGAGATCAACTGATCTGGTTTAGGGCTTGGGTTCGGTCTGAAGCGTGAACTGCACACGCACGCGCAGATGGAAATACAGAGAGGGAGGGAACGACCGAGCGTGACAGGGTGGGGAAGATGGGGAACGCACCGAGATCATCCGGGGGGCTGTGGAGCGTAGAGGAAGAAGACGTCGCCGCGGTTTCATTCCCACCGTCAGCGGCCCGTGGCAGCTGCTCAGCCCCCGGCGCCGAGCTCCCTCTTCTCCGGCCATGGAAGGTTTAGTAGTTTCAGAGAAGGCACAAGCAGCGAGAGGGAAGAAGGGGTGCAGCGAGGAGAAACGGGTGGCGGCGGTGGCGTGGAGTAGAGAGGGTTAGGGTTGGATGCCTCCTCGGTAGCTTCTTGTAGAGGGGGGGAAGGAGCAGGTGGGGGTGCTGTAGTCTTTTCTGCAGAGAAAACGACAGAGAGGGGGGGGTGATCGTACGGAGGTTGGGGGTGAACTGGCGTGGGCTTGATGGGGTGGGCTGGTTGTTGGTGGGCTTGGCCTGCCTCTCAGCTCACCCCTCTTTTTCTATTTTCCCTCTTTTTTTTTTGCTTGTAAGAAAAGAAAAGAAAAGAAAGAGAGAAGACTAGGTTGGGGTTTTGGGGTGTTTAACTTGTTATGCAATATTTTTTTATTAATTTACAAAACAGAAAATAAAAGCAATTGTTAGCATTATTTCACAAGTTTGAAAATTTTAATTGCTTTAAAGTTGTTAGTTGAATTTTTCCAAATAGAGTTTGGGGTTTTGATTTGATAATTAAGTTGCAAAACAATGAGTGAAAGCAAGGCTTGTTTTGATTTCAAAATTGGAAATATTAGTTTGATTTCTAAGTGGTTAGTTGAATTTCAAATAATGTTTGATTTGGGAACTTGGGAAATAAGCAAATTCTACTTAATAATCTCAAGCAATCATACAAACATTAGTGAATTTAATTTGTTTGCCAAATTTTAATCTTTAAACCCATATTGAAATATGATAAGTAGGATTGATTTGCTTTGAATTTTTTTTGAATTTGCCATTAGGGTTTTAATAACAGGGAAAATTTTATTAACAAGCAATTTGATTAAAACAACTTCAAATTATTGAAAAACAAATGAGTGGTTTAGTTTGCAATTTTGAAATTGGAAATTTTGAGCAAGGTGTGAAAGTTTAAATTGTTTTGAATTTTGAGTTGTTTTGAAAAACAGAATGCAATGCTCATGTGATGCATGTGATGCAAAGCAAAAGGAAACAAACACTTTCTACTTAGGGTAACACCCCAGGTGTTATAGACGACACCACTAACAAGGGATTGCGCCCTCGCAATCCACATGCTAACCCGGGAGGGGAAAGAAGTTCAGTTATCGATTCTTCATGCTTCCAGCTGATCTCCTCGACACCACTAACAAGAGATTCTCGACACCACTAATAAGGGAATCTTGCTCGGGCTGATGACGATGTTCTTCCACCAGGAATCTTCCGACGATCGAACCTATTAGGTTAAAGGCTCAGAAAACGTCCATCCACGTAGGATCCTAACACTTGGAAAGATAGACAAGGGGGAAGACTCCAAAACAAATGAGATGGGAGGGTAAATAGAATAGGGATAAGGAGAAAACAAGAATCCTATTGAGATGTTTTTCCAAAATAGTTTAGCAGAAATAGTTTTTGACACTCTAGGAACAACGACCGTTAGCGAGGTTATCCTACAGGCTTGCGGACCCGTTGCTTCGATAACCATTCGTATCGAAACAATCTCGGGAATCGGAAACCAAGGCTCTGATACCATTTGTGAACGCCCCGAGATCGGGCACTATGCAGATTTCAGCATTCCTGCCAAAATCCACATAATAACCGATTCCAGGTTGCCACTTGTGATAACATTACAACAGTTCACGAATAATCCACAACCACAACAGCTAAGATATATACAAGATGACTCAAACGAGCCGGGAATACAACTGATACAATACAAAGATCCAATTAACAGCGGAAGAAACAACATAGTGTCCGGCTACAGACAAGATACAAATTGGACTAAGAGTCCTGAAGATAACCGAGAGTGTCCAATCCCTGCCCAGGCCAAGCCGGAGGGATTCCCAAGCTAACGTCGTCAGACTTCAAACCTGTTGACTGCAATATTGAATATGCAGCCACGAAAAAGATTCGTGGGTCAGTACGGTTAAGTACTGGCAAGTGGATAAACCATACTCACAAGATACCGGCGTAGCCAGTCATCACGAGATACAAATACTTTGGGATCAACGGAAAGGAAGGGGTTATTGCAAATAAGCAACAGCGGGCTGCACTAACCAACTACAGAAACACACTACAACATCCGGCTAAAAGAGGGGGATAAGATAGCGTATTGGAACCAACTACAACTACTCACCAAACAAACCCATCCAATGTCACCCCCTACTAAGGAAGCAACCCAAGGATAACTCACACTGTTGGATTAAGGATGGATCAAGTTATTGTGTCAATAAGACTATTACTAGTCAAGTATCATTAGTTAGGTGTAAGTTGTTCTGAGTACTTGTTAGCCAGTACTTTCACCAAGTCAACCATAACCGCGGAAAACACGGCTTCTCGAGAAGATTTAACCCTGCAGGGGTGCACCAATTTGGTCGTACACGTAAGAATAACCCGCCAGACGGGGGATCAACCCACCAAGCGAGGTACTCAACACAACCCAACTCTGCTTCGCATCAAGCCCAAAGCACCACGTGATGTGCGTGCGCGGCTAATCGAGCCCCACGAAGAAAAGGGGACCCTCATAGCACTGGAAGACCACGCCGCCCTAAATGCCGACTACAAAAGTTCCACCCTGGCGCCAAGGGTTCGTACCTGCATATGCGTGCATCAAATGGAAAGCCCGAACTAAGTGTGGTGATTTGGACGAGATGCGAATCGAATCAAGTTGAGGGGGGCGCCCATACTCGCTTCCCACATGCGGTTAGTGCGCTCATCATGGATCAGTAGACAAGACCCTTTTCCTAATTAGGGTCGACACTAGCAGGCTTCAAAACCACGCCGGGCCTCCTGCCGGTGCCTTATCAGCAAATTATTATTACCCAAAACATTAACATGTTGTTGACTGAATTGAAACCCAGCTATCAAACTAAAAGGTGATAAGACGGACAACAAGACTTGAGCGCAAACAACACTAAGCATGCAACTACGACACGAGGGCCAACAGGATAAACAAACAACAGTTAATAGGAAGTGGAAGGAAAAGGCTATATCATGGCTGCAAGGTAAACATATGATAGGATCGAGACACAAGCATCGTATCAACAGGCTAGAATAAGAACAACGGAAAGAATCGGTAACAAGTGATGAAAGGCAGCCATTTGGCAGCAAGTGAGTATACTTGCCTGGAATCCAGCAAGTAGAGGTACATCCACAGCACTTGTCGTTGCTCACATCATCTCAACGTCCTATCCGGGAAGAAGCAACGAACCTCGAACAAACACCGGATGCAACAATTACTACTACGGCAAAAGATCCAGCATGATCAAGATATGCATGCATGACAAGTTTAAGGATGCATAGAAATAAACTAGTTGACATGAGAAACAGGTTTAAATGGACCCATATGCAATTTGAGTTGCCTATGAACAGCCCATGAATTATGGTTGAAACAATTGTTTTACAACTAACCAACAGGTGAAAGTGGTTTAGTATGATGCATGGATGATGAAAACAGAAAAATAACAACAATATAACCAATTGGAAATAAGGTTTTCCCATTATGAAATTCACTTATTAAGTTTTGGAATTTTTGGTTACTTAAAGGTGTCACACAAGCATTTGGTTGTTTTCATCAAGTTAAATTGTTCAAAACAGATAACAAAGTTCATATTGGATTAGAACACCAAATTTTAGGTGGATTACATGTTTCAATTATTGAAAAAGGAATTACAATGATTTAATTATGAATTAATCAATATTAAACAAGTTTTAAATGAATTTAATTCAAGTGTGAATATTATTTGAATTTTATTTGTTCAAAACATAAGTTCAAATTCATATTTGAAAAGGTTATGTTTTTCTGGTTTGAAAACATATTTTATAAGTTCAAAATAATTTAATTTGAGCAAGTTATGAATTTAGCAAATTTAAATGATTTAAACAAGGTTTAAATTATTTAAGCAATTTAAATTATTCAAATCATGAAACAAAATTTATATTTGAAAAGGTGGTTCAAAATGGCATGGAAAACATATTTTATTTGTTGGGAAACAATTTCAAATGATTTAATTAAGCATGTTACCAATTTAATTGCATTAAATAAGAGATGAAACAATTATTCAATTTAAATGTGGCAAACCAGAAAACAAAGTTGATATTCAAGTGTGGCATGTGATTTTGGATGAAATTCATGTTTTGAGTATTTAATTTGGAGCACCCATTTGCAAGTTATCAATTATGCCATTTAAATTGTTATTTTTGAGAATTATTAAATAACATTAATTTTAATTGCCCAAATTGCAAAACAAAGTTGATAAATAGAAAGTACATGTAATTTGGACTGAAAAACATATTTTATTTGGGTTAATTGAATTAAGTATTAATTACTTATGGAATTAACCAAAATTAAGGGGATTTGTTTGAATTTGAAATTTGGATGTATTTGAAATAATCAAAACAGAAAACAAAAAGCATATTTGAAAAGTTCATGACATTTTGATGGGGATACATATAAAATTTGTGTCATTTGGATTTGTGGTTTGAAAGTTGTGGGCATTTGAAGTTTTAGGTTTTATTTGCAAAAGACAGGGACTTGACTGTGATGAAAACAGAGAAAAGGAGGGCTTAGGTGCAAAAAGGTAGAAGGGCAGGGGCATCGGTGCAAAGATCTGGATCCAGATCTGGATCTGGGACGGGTTTCACCGAGGCAGAGCCAGCCACATCGGCTGACTTGCGGGCCCTAGCGCCACGCGGGCGCTGACGAGGCGCGGGGAGACCACGCTGGCCACCACGGTAGCTGACCGGTGGGGCCAACTGCGGGCGCGCGGAAAAAAGACCAAAAGGTGGGGTTTTTGCCTTCCCCAGGGTTCGATCCCGCGAGCTGGGACGGGAGTGCGCGCATCCGTGACCACTGCGCCTCGGTTGGTTTTCGTGATGGGTTACAGGTACGATGGAATAAGAGGCAAACATACTGCTGTTAACTGAACTTTGACACAGCGGTCGCTCTCTGAACTTGGCGGAAAAGAACGGCGATCGGGAACGGCAGAACCGTAGCGGCGGACAACTGAGGCAGAGAACACCTGGACGCAGGGTCGGAAATAGCATCCTCAACACTTGACCTACTGATGCGGAGAGATCAACTGATCTGGTTTAGGGCTTGGGTTCGGTCTGAAGCGTGAACTGCACACGCACGCGCAGATGGAAATACAGAGAGGGAGGGAACGACCGAGCGTGACAGGGTGGGGAAGATGGGGAACGCACCGAGATCATCCGGGGGGGCTGTGGAGCATAGAGGAAGAAGACGTCGCCGCGGTTTCATTCCCACTGTCAGCGGCCCGTGGCAGCTGCTCAGCCCCCAGCGCCGAGCTCCCTCTTCTCCGGCCATGGAAGGTTCAGTAGTTTCAGAGAAGGCACAAGCAGCGAGAGGGAAGAAGGGGTGCAGCGAGGAGAAACGGGTGGCGGCGGTGGCGTGGAGTAGAGAGGGTTATGGTTGGATGCCTCCTCGGTAGCTTCTTGTAGAGGGGGGAAGGAGCAGGTGGGGGGTGCTGTAGTCTTTTCTGCAGAGAAAACGACAGAGAGGGGGGGATCGTACGGAGGTTGGGGGTGAACTGGCGTGGGCTTGATGGGGTGGGCTGGTTGTAGGTGGGCTTGGCCTGCCTCTCAGCTCACCCCTCTTTTTCTATTTTCCCTCTTTTTTTTGCTTGTAAGAAAAGAAAAGAAAGAGAGAAGACTAGGTTGGGGTTTTGGGGTGTTTAACTTGTTATGCAATATTTTTTTATTAATTTACAAAACAGGAAATAAAAGCAATTGTTAGCATTATTTCACAAGTTTGAAAATTTTAATTGCTTTAAAGTTGTTAGTTGAATTTTTCCAAATAGAGTTTGGGGTTTTGATTTGATAATTAAGTTGCAAAACAATGAGTGAAAGCAAGGTTGGTTTTGATTTCAAAATTGGAAATATTAGTTTGATTTCTAAGTGGTTAGTTGAATTTCAAATAATGTTTGATTTGGGAACTTGGGAAATAAGAAAATTCTACTTAATAATCTCAAGCAATCATACAAACATTAGTGAATTTAATTTGTTTGCCAAATTTTAATCTTTAAACCCATATTGAAATATGATAAGTAAGATTGATTTGCTTTGAATTTGCCATTAGGGTTTTAATAACAGGGAAAATTTTATTAACAAGCAATTTGATTAAAACAACTTCAAATTATTGAAAAACAAATGAGTGGCTTAGTTTGCAATTTTGAAATTGGAAATTTTGAGCAAGGTGTGAAAGTTTAAATTGTTTTAAATTTTGAGTTGTTTTGAAAAACAGAATGCAATGCTCATGTGATGCAAAGCAAAAGGAAACAAACACTTTCTACTTAGGGTAACACCCCAGGTGTTACATGCTCACATAAGAATAAGAGTTTAAGCACAATAAGAGAGCATCAAGAAGAAAATATAAAACACATTTAAGTCTAACCCGCTTCCTATGAAAAAGAATCTTGTAGAAAAACAAGACAACGAAGCACAAAGTGACTAGCATAGGAAGACAAAATAAGTGCAACTTCAAAAATTTCAACATAAATAGGGGAAACTTAATATTGTTGAGATGCATAAAACCATGTTTACCTCTCTCATAATAACTTTCGATAGCATCATGAATAAAATTAACAGTATAACTATCATAAGAAACATTCTTATCATGATCCACATGCATAAAAGAATTAATACTCTCCACATAAGCATAGTCATTCTCATCAATAGTAGTGGGAGAAAATTCAACAAAATAGCTATCATTATTATTCTCATCACCATAATCATTAAATATAGGAGGAATATTGTGATCATAATTAAAAAAAATCCTCAATAGTAGGTGGACTAAAAATATCAGAATCATTATAATCATCATAAAGAACTCCAACATGATAGACAAGTTGTATATTAGGTTTTGGGTAATCCCTCCATAACTATGACAAGTTTCATAAGGATAATTGTAATCATAGCCTATGTTATAGCATCTTTTATATAGTTATCAAAGACTTGAGGCATAGTATAATCATAGGCAATAGAATAGTTATCTTTCAAAGTGCATTCATTTGTAAACATGTCATCATTTTTACTCGAAATAGATGTATCAAGCATATCATCAATAGCAAAAGGATTTCCAAACACATCATCCACAAGCTCAGAGATTTCTATATCATCATTGTAAGGGACATGTATGGTACTAATAGTACAGAAATTATCATCATTTTCAAAATTGGTACCAAAGAGATTTTCAATATCAAAAGTAGTGTGTTTCTCCCAATCATGATCACTTTCATAAATAACAGGCATAGGGAGATCATCGAGTTCAGACTTATCAAAAACTATAATGAGAGCAACATTCTTAGGAGGAGATACTGTTACCTCTCTCCTTTTACTCCTCTTCTTCTTCTTCTTACTCTCTATAGGAGGGAGAGCCTTGAAAGGAAGCTTCTCCACATACCCTGGTTTATTGTCAGAAACAATAGAAAGAACTTATGGAGGTTTCCTCCTCTTCATTAATAAGATGAAAACAAATATTGTCCCTGTCATATTTTGGTAAATTCTCCTCTTTTATAATATTTTGTATGTAAGTTTTTGCATGCCAATTTTCAACACAATAAAGATGGCATTCATGCAAGACACTATTCATATCAAAAGCACTCATATCTACCAAAGAAGTTTTTCTTAATAACTCTTCACACCCCAAAAATAATGTAAGTTCATCATGCTCATTAGGGGTGATCATGTCATCACAATACAAACTTGCATTACTCATAGGATTCGAAAGGCTACTATCATGGCTTGAGCATTGAAAATTAAATTGACCCACTTTACAGCAAAGTTCACAAATAAAAGGATAGAGGGCACAAACTTTTTCACCAAGATCATTTAGAGCCCTATCCCACTTTCTAGTTTTTTCATTCCTATGATGGATACAATATTCTTCTTCGATTTGATTATTTTCACAAGATCTAAGTGCTCCACAGAAATTAACATGCTTATACAAAATAGTACTTTCAGAAGTTTGAGCATGTTTATTGCAATCATCAATAACAATTTCATTTTTCATGCAAGTGTCTTTAAAAGGTACATGATACATGTCCCCATTTTTAGGAAGATTAATATAAGAAGAAAAGGATCTATACCAACCGACGGCTATTTGAGGATCAAGACCATATTTAGCATTAAGCTCATGAAAATCAGCAGTTTTAGCAAAAGTCTTAATGTAATCATACTCATAGTTTATACCTGATTCTTTACCTTTGTTGTTATTCCAATCTTCACTATTGATTTGAATTCTCTCAAGAAGATCCCACATAGCTTCAACCTTCTTACTACAAAAAGAACCCTGTGAACAGGCATCTAGATAATCCTTCCAATGTCCTAAAAGCCTTGCATAAAAATTAGCAACAATTATTTCCTCAAGAAGCTCATGGTTAGGACATTTGAGTACTAATGTTTTCAGTCTTCCCCAAGCTTGGGCAATGCTTTCTCCATCATTACGCCAAAAATTATAAATGTAATTCCTATCTAAATACAGTTGATGAGAGGAATAAAATTTAGAGTAAAATAGAGATTCAAGCTCCATCCACTCCAAATGATGAGGATCATCTAGCAGCTCATACCACTCCCTTGCTTTGTCCTTAAGAGACAAAGAGAATAACCTCCTCCTAACTTGGTCCATTGAAATACCTGCACACTTGAACAACCTGCATAATTAATGTATAAAGAGTAAATGATCACGAGGATGGACAATTCCATCTCCAAGATAGCGGTTATCCATGACAAGTTCAACAATTTTCTTGGGTATTTTAAAAGGAATGCTTTCAGTAGGAGGATTTAAAATATCACAAGCATCATTAGATTTATCACATATGGGAGATAAAGTATCACCAGAGAAAATTTTCTCCTCTAAAGCTGGGGAAATAAAAAGTTTACAGAAACTAGCTTCCCCAAGCTTAGAATTTTCCATAGTACTAGAAATAATGGTATCCAAATAATTAATGCTAATAACATTGCTACTAGAATGCAAATAAAGCTCTCTCGTATTTTTGTTGTTTTCCATTAAGACTAACTAGTAAAAATAAAAACAAGCAACAAGTAAAAATAAGACTAACTAGTGAAAACAAGAAACAAAAAGATATAATTGCAGAATCTAAAGGAAATAACTTCGAGCACTCACACCCGAGGATGTGAGAGCCTTTTACCTTACCTCCCCGGCAACGGCGCCAGAAAAGAGCTTGATGTCTATGCACGCTTCTATTCTTGTAGACAGTGTTGGGCCTCCAAGTGCAGAGGTTTGTAGAACAACAGCAAGTTTCCCTTAAGTGGATCACCCAAGGTTTATCGAACTCGGGGAGGTAGAGGTCAAAGATATCCCTCTCAAGCAACCCTGCAATTAAGATACAAGAAGTATCTTGTGTCCCAAACACACCCAATATTCTTGTCAGGTATATAGGTGCACTAGTTTGGCGAAGAGATAGTGAAATGCGAGTAATATGGATGGTTATAAGTAATAATAGCAATCTGAAATAAATATGGCAGCAAGCAAACATGTTGCAGAATAGACGGAAAACGGTGTTTCAATGCTTGGAAACAAGGCCTAGGGATCCTATTTTCACTAGTGGACACTCTCAACAATGATCACATAATTGAATAACTAAATATCTTCTCTTCACTATGCTATTCTTAACCCTCTCCGGTTGGATAACAAACACTAATCAATGCGTAGGGCTGCAAAAAGCATTCCTTAAAGTAGGCATTCACATGTCTAGTTAGCCCCACGCTGTCACTATGAGCGCCCAGAAGGTACTAGACAAACACCACAATTCATAGAGGAGACACACACGATGTGCACACTGTCACCTTCACACCACGGGACAAGGTGAATCCAAAGTTCATATTAATAAAGCACTTGAGTAGCAAAAGATGAAGAGTAACATCTACAAATTCAAATAGATTACAAAGCTCATGATCACATATAGATCACACCATGGGAGATAGAGATGAACCACGTAGCTACCGGTAGAGCCCTCGGCCCCGGGGGAGAACTACTCCCTCCTCATCATAGGAGACAGCAACGACGATGGAGATGGCGGTGGAGTCGATGGAGATGGGTTCCGGGGGCACTTCCCCGTCCCGGCAGGGTGCCAGAACAGAGATCTGTCCCCCGAAACTTGTCGGCGGCGGCGAAAGAGCTACAGATGTATTTTGTGGAAAAGGTCGATTGATCTAGGGTTTATGCATCGGGGAGTATATATAGGCGAAAGGGCGACGCCAGGTGGTGGCGCCACCCTATGGTGTGGCCACCCTGTGGCCCCCCTCCGGGGATCTTCGGGACTTCTGGATGCTTCCGGGACTTCTAAGACTTCTGGCTTTCGAATCGTCCAATTTTGAGAATATTTCCAGAACAACTTTTCTGAAACTAAAAACAGCAGAAAACAGGGAACTGGCTCTGTGGCATCTTGTCAATAGGTTAGTCTGGAAAATCGATAAAAATGACATAAAGAAGGGAGAAAACACGTAGCAATTGGCAAAATATCATCATGGAGCATCAGAAATTATAGATACGTTGGAGACGTATCATGCAGTCTTTATATCTGTCGATTGCCCAGTTGTAATATTTTTACCAAGCATGTTATCTATCTTTTATGGAGAGATGCCACTAGTGAACTGTGGACCCCGGTCCATTTCTTTACACTGATAATACAACCACTACAACCATTGTTTTGCTACTGCAGTTACTGCTTTCCTCTCATTCACTGACATCATTGTTCTCTTTCATTTACTGCAAACAAGTACTGTTTTCCACACTATACGTCTAATCCTTTGTTTTCAGCAAAAGCGGTGAGATTGACAACCTCACTGCTTCGTTAGGGCAAAGTAATTTGACTGTGCTGTGTAGATTCCACGTTGCTGCTGAACCGGTAGTGCGCCCTGCTAACATCAGATGTCTTCAACCTTCAGAAGTAATTTCTTACTCCTACTGGTCAATTCAACCTTGGTTTCTTTCTAAGGGAAACTTGATACTGTGCTCTTCATACCTTCCTCTTGGGGTCTCCCAAAGAATGTGTGTTACATGCTAATACGTCTCCAACGTATCTATAATTTCTGGTGCTCCATAATAATATTATGCCAATTGCTACATGTTTTCTCCCTTATTTATGTCATTTTACACGTTTTCCGGAACTAACCTATTAACAAGATGCCAAGTGTCAGTTCCCTGTTTTCTGCTGTTTTTGGTTTCAGAAAAGTTGTTCTGGAAATATTCTCGGAATTGGACCCCACAAAGCCCAAAGTGCCTATTTTCCCCGGAAGCATCTAGAAGACCGAAGAGGGGCATCAGGGGGCCCACACCATGGGGTGGCGCGCCTCCCCTTGGCCGCGCCAGGGGGTGGTGTGGGGCCCCTAGGGCTCCATCGCCTCTACCCTTTCGCCTATTTATCCCCCCGGATGGAAAACCCTATATACCTGATCAAAAATCCCCGAAAAGTTCCACAGCCGCCGTCACCGTCGATCCTAGATCAGGGGAGTTCTGAAGCTGCCTCCGGCACCCTGCCGGAGAGGAAATCATCACCGGAGGCCTCTTTATCACCATGCCCGCCTCCAGAGTGATGCGTGAGTAGTTTATCCTTGGACTATGGGTCCATAGCAGTAGCTAGATGGTTGTCTCCTCCTCATATGCCTCCATGTTTAGATCTCGTGAGCTGCCTAACATGATCGAGATTGATCTTATGTAATTCTATGTGTTGTGTTTGCTGGGGTCCGATGAATATTGAACTTATGCCAAGTTGATTATAGTCTTTATTGCATATGTTATTTGTGATCTTGCATGCTTTCCGTTGCTAGTGGTTGCTCTGGCCAAGTAGTTGCTAGTGACTCCAAGAGGGAGTATTTATGCTCGATAGTGGGTTCATGCCTCCTTTTTGCCTTACTCGAGTGACAGAAACGTGAAGGGGGAGGATGTGTTGTTGCCACTAGGGAGAAAACAGCGGTGAGAGTGCCCGCGTTTATAATCATTGCTTACATTACACACTTTGTTTAATGTAGTCATCTGTTTCTTGCAACCTAATACCTAAGGGTGTTCGGATGATAACCTGAGGGTGGATTATTAATCATAGATGTCGTTGGATTACGATGTATGTATATTGTTGTAATGCGCGGATTAAATATCATAGTAGTCATCATGTCATGAATGTGCACTACGGTGCAACCTTTATTTGTCAATTGCCCAGCTGTAATTTGTTCACCCATCATGCTATCTTTTATGGAGAGACACCACTAGTGAACCTATAAACCCTAGTCCATTTTCCTACACTGTTAAAACAAACCACCACAATTTTCTGCTTTCTTTACTTACTGCAAGCATACATTATTTTCCACACTATGCGTCTAATCTTTGTTTTCAGCAAGACCGGTGAGATTGACAACCTCACTCTACCGTTGGGGCAAAGTATTTTGGTTGTGTTGTGTGCAGGTTCCACGTTGTTGCTGACACCGGTGAGCCATCACCATCGTAAGTGGCATCAACCTTCCGAAGGTCCTATTTCTCCTACTGGATTGATAACCTTGGTTCTTAACTAAGGGGAAAACTCCTACCGATGTGCTCATCACACCCTCCTCTTGGGGTATCCCAACGAGTGCAAGATCTGCACCATCAAGGACTTTTTCTGGCGTCGTCGCCGGGGAGAAGGAAGTCTTCTGGCAAGGGGAGTCTCTCACTCTCAACCTCTTTATTTTGTTTATTGTCTTGTTTTTATTTTTGTCTTGTTTTGCTTCTCTTTATCAAAAACACAAAAAAAAAGTTCCTATTCTAGTTGTTATTTTTGTCACTACGTTGTTATTTTTCATCATGTTGTTCCCTAAGTTTACCTTGAAAGATTTGCCGGTAGGGAGTGGCTCTATACTTGGAAAGGACACTATCAAAGAATTATTTAATCATGTTAGTAAGCATGATAACTTTAAGGAAAAATCCATAGTAGAACTTGCTCCCAGTTACGAGAATGCTGCAACTTCTTTCAAAGTCCCTTTTGAAGGCATCCCCAAATATAATGATCACATCTCTTTTATTATGAAGCACTTTGTCCATGTTCCTCCAAATCACTCCTTATTGTTTTCAAGCCCCATGAACCAACCCTTGCCATCTTCATGACTTGTACATCATATCCATGTGGCCCATTTATTTTTAAATGGCCATTTAGTTATTCTTTTCTCAGGGTTTATAACCTATTAAATAAACCCCTGTTTTCACCCTTTTCCACTTCGTGCCTCAAATATTTTCAAAAGAGTTGTTCATTAAAAATCACTTTTGAGACCTATCTTATATACTCTCTCATACCAACTCAAAAACATTTGTTTTAAAAGAATTTTACTGTTTATTATTTTCCATTTTCCAAAAAGCTAGAAATGGACTTTTAAATATTTTGTGAAGAAAAGTATTTCCTAAAATCTTGGAAAAATTATCCAACATGCCTGTGATGATGTGGGACTTATTTATAGAAAAACATTTGCAAGTTGTGTTGAAAATTTTGGAGAAAACATTTAAAAACAGATTCAGCACCTTTTGAATTTCCAAAATTTTGTGAAAGAAATATTTTTCAAAACTCTTGAGGCTACCATCCCTAGACTCCCATTTTTATCCTCTATCCAATGGAAATTATTTTTAACATAAGTTCTATTAAACATTCTGGTGGAAACAAGCAAAAACAATGTCTGTTATTCCTGGACACTTTTGAGTTCATGCATCCCCTGGTCAATCATTGCACTCCCTCCACTTATCTCTTTCTCTGTGCAGTGTAAAACTTCTCCCTAATCCCCTGGACAACATCTCCATACCCAAAACCCCCTCCCTTCTTCTCCACACTTCCTCCATGGACTAAATGCCAACCCAGAGCACATGTGTCGCTCGAGCTCTGCTCCATTCGCCATGCATCACTCCCTCTCCTTGTCTACTAGTCTCACAAGAGCTTCAGTAGCACACCCGTGCTCCCCCTTGTCCCCTCTTGCCCTCCTTCACCTCCCACTTCTTGTAAAACACCTACGGGTGCCGAGCATACGCCATTCCTTGCCGACGCCCCCATGCGTTTCTTGCTCTGTTCTCTCGCCAGGGAGACATTCTCATTGTGCCCTGCATTCCTGACAAAAAATCTCCCGAAGAAAGCCTCGTTGACCAGCTCGTCCGAGCCGCCGTGGCCGCCATGAGCGCCGCACGGACGTGCTCGCCGTCTTTCGCGTCACAGCCACTCGAGGCCGCGCCTTTGCTTCCCACCTTGCCAACCCACTTCCCCTACTCCTAAATCGGACATCTGCATCAAAATCCCTCTCTCTTGCCTCCAAGATCATCGAAATCGGGCACGGATTCCTGCCGGAGAGCGCATCCTCGAGTCACCGCTGTAGGACGTCTCTGACCTCCCCGTTTACTCCCTACTCTTCCTCTTGATCTCTTGTTGCTTTTGCCCTCCTCAATTTTTTCTCCTTCGCATTGCAGGGGCGTCGACATGGATGACCTAGGACCCTGACGCCTGACCTCATCGCGGTCAAACCTTTGGACCTCTCCAGCAGGATACGACAGGACCGCCGAGTTCGCGGCATCGCTCTACGCCCGGAGAGCCTTTTCTCTCATCCCGGCGCAAGTTTTGACCTCACCGGAGTTACCTCTGGTAACCACCGGGCCGTCGTGCCCACCATTTCCCCGCTCGCTTTTGGTCACTATCGGCCAGCTCCAGTGTGATCCGCCCCTGGCCGTTGGATCTCCATCCAACGGTAGATCTTCCGTCCCGATGACCCAGTGCCACAGATGGATGGGCCCCGCCCAGGCCCACTGCCAGGTTTTTGAACCCCTCCAGCGCGGGAGAAGCTCGTGGGCTGGCCCAGCTCGACGGATCCGACCCCTGTGCAACTCTCCTAAGCAGATCCGACCCATTTTCTGTTTTTTCTGCAGATGGTTATTATATTTCCCTGCAGATCTACAAATGGTGCTCTGGTTTAATTCATTTAAAAAAATTATACTGTAAATATTGCCAAACAAAAATTCACAGCAGTAGATCTACTATTTGCTGACCACCTCCAACTTGCAGATCCATTTTTTGTGCTGTATTTTACGAGAAATAAAATAAATGTCAGAAGCACTCTGTTTCACCTTTTAAATCATAACTTGAGTTTTAAGTATCCAAAACATGAAAATTCAACTGATATGAGTAGCCCTTGAAAGTGTCTATCTGTTGCAGTTGGCCCTGTGTTGACTTGAGTTGTGGTGTGAGAATGGCATGCATGTTATTTTAAGACCAGAGAGAACTTTTGTGATTTATTTAATTTTATTGGTGAAGCATTTTGAGGTGAATCCAATTGTGTTTGTTTGCTAGTGACCAGGAGCACCTAATCATAGGTTTTCATGATTTTAGGAGTTACAGAATAGACTTGGGGCATTAGTTAGTGTTTAGCCCTTTTCTGCATATTATTGCTATGCCTTTATTAAATTGTGTGTTATATTGTTTCTGTTATAAATTTGATTCCTAGCATGTGTAGGTTATTAATACTTGTTTGAGTTTATCTTTGAGTGTGACACTATCATGTTAGGATTTGTGTGTGAAAAACCATGGTTGTTATAGTTTAAATCTCATAGGGTGTTTTTCCTAGTAATAATAGGTTAAACTCCGTTATTTTTCATATGGGCATGATGACTTGAATAAATGCCTTAGTGTTGTTATCCATAGCATAACTACTGTTATTCTAGCATGTTATACTTTCTTGCATAATTGAATAAGGTCTAGATCATTTTGGCATGCCATGCTAGTTTTAGGTGATTTCTGCCATAGTAGTTATTTGCATGCTTAGTTTTTTATAAATTGTTTAGGTTGTTATTTTGATATTACTAGCATGTCTAGGTGTTGTTTTATCTGTTATATGGATGATATCATATATATCTATCATGTTAGAATAAAACATGTTTGATGATCTAGTATTGTTATGCATGTATGCATGTCTAAATAGCCCCTTTTGCATCTCTAGTTTTAGTGGTTGTTTTGCTCCATGATTATTTTCATGTATTGAGTGATGCCATGAAATGTTTGGTATTGATTTTTCTCTATTATTAGGTTGCTTATACACTGGTTATATTATTTCTCCATGTTTAGAAAAGCATGTGTTACTATAGGCTTGTAGTATTGCTTGTTAATATTTTCCTATGCATGTGTATGCGTTCCTAGGTTGTTTTATTGTTATTTTGTTCATCCTAATGAATGACCAGAGAGTCATTTAACCTTATTTGGGCATGTTATTAGAGTGGCACACCCACTGGACCCATGCCAATTTGGTTGAGGATCCATAGCATCAATTCTAGTGTGATTCATGTGTGTTTTCTGTGCATGTTTTGCTCGTTGGTGTGCACCCTAGTAATATTGTTGTGAGTTTACTTGTTTGATGAAATGCTTGCTGTATGTTTACATTTTATCAAGTGCTTGCCTTTGTTTGGTTCTGATTGGGTGTTTTTCCTTTTTGTTTTACGACGTTAGAAAACAAAGACGGTGTTATTTCCAGGAGAGGTTTTTATTGCAACTCTTGTTTATTTCAAGAGCAAGACCAATACCAGTGCCAATGCAAGCCACTATAAATGCTTGTTGTTTTTTTACTTATCATTATCTATCATGCATGTTATACTCCTGAAGTTTTACAAAAGTTTGATTCAAAAACTATTCTTTTAAGTGGACTAAACCACTATCTATTTCATGTTTATATTATGCTTTATCCACTATATAATCTTGGTGTTACCAAGCCCTTTAGATATTTTAGTATCATCAATAAATCAACTTAAGTCCCTTAGTGGACATTTTAACTTGATGTTTTTGAAAAAAAACAAGAGCTTTGGAAAAACCCCGAGGAAAGGTGGGACCTTGTCCGAGGGAGGTTTGTGAAGAAGGAATTGTTTTCGACTTGTTTTCCAAAGACACATAACCTAGTCTTCGCCGGAAAACCAAGCCGTGCTGCCACATTACCCCAATATGGGAATGAGGTCTAGCTAAAAGCTTGTCGGTGTTAGTCTGTGTCTACCTCAATGTGCTATAGGGGTTAGAGTCCCCCGAAACGGATTGTCGCCAGAAAGGAAAAACATGGGACATTCAGAGTGTGGGATTAAGTTCGTGTAGAGGCCCCAAACCGGAAGGTCCAGAACCCCTCATATGCATACATTCACGATCCCAGGAAATTCAGTCGTGAACAACATACGAAGTGGTACACAGATACATTATCCATTACACGAATAACAACAGTCTTACAAGCCAATGGTCACATGACCAAGTCTTTATTAGCTGTCATGCAAGACAGGCAAAGTCTCACAACTCACAAACACAGCGGAAAGAAAACACACGTAGATAGCCCATGTCATGCCGTCACCGACAGGCTGCTGACCGGGAGCCGGGCCTAGTTCGCGTAGTCGTCAAAGTAATACCCTTCCTCGTATTCCTCCTCCAAGGGCGTCTCCTCAAAGTCTGGCCAAGTAAATAGCCAGGGGCGAAACCAATATGAGTACTTTTGAATGTACTCAGCAAGTCATCCTTTATAAACTTACAAAATGCATCATGCTTATATGGTGGATAGATAGGCTATAAATAGGGCTCACTACCTATGGTGTACATCTAAGATGACATCATAGTTGCATTCATTTTATTTGTATCTTCGTTGAAGAAGATACTTCAAAAGAAAATAATATAATTTTTATTTCTCTTGTAGATATCGCATGTACAAGAGGTTTTATAAAAGAAGGTTTTGTTTGCAAAACTTCTTGGAACAACATGTCCAGATCCTTCATCGGTACCTCTCAGGTACAAGTCTTTGTTCAAAAACACATTTTTGAAAACTTGACACAATACTAGCTACATGGCCTTTAACCTGCCCATATCCGAGGGCTCGGTATTCTGAATAGTTTTACTCTGCAGAGGTGTACACATTCCACTAGATCCAATCATCTGCCATGAACCACCCATGGATCGACACAGCGATATGCAAGCATCAGAAGAATGATTCTAACTGTCCACTCTGACACAAGCTAGTATGTGGCTATCCCTTCAATCAAGTTTATTCCCCCTGGCACCATGTCGCACATCGCCAAACAGGGGACCCAATTGTCGCTTCCAGGGGGTAACTTAATCACTCACTTTGTATGTCCCGTTACTCCCTCCTGGCGACACTTCGGTTCAGAGAATCATCCTCTCTCTAGCATCTTGGGATAGAACACACACTAACAAGTTCAAGTATCTAGATAGGACCCGTACCCATGTTGGGGCAGAGTTGCAGTACTTCTTGGTTGTCCAGCGAAGACTAGGTTATCTGCCTTTTGTAAACATTTTTGAAAAACAACTCTTTAGCTCCCCCGGTGAAACAAGGTCTCACCTCTTCACCGTGGACTTTTCTTAGAACCATTTTGTTTGCAAAAGCACATTTTAAAAGTGTACACTTAGGGACTCAAGATTATTAACTTAGGCGGTATTTATATACCTTATGGTGGCTAAAGGCTTGGTAACACCAAGTTGACTAATGGCAAAGTGATAATATACTATATAATAATAGTAATGTTCACTCAATAAAAATAGTTTTTGGTAATCGAGTTTTTGAAAACTTCAGAAGTAGATGTTGAATGATAGATAATGATAAGTAGAAATAACAGCAAGCTTTAAGGATGGCTTGCCTCGGAGGAAACGAGGGTCTTGCTCGTGATCACAGCAGGAGTGGTAGTAATAACCTCCTGCTCCAACTACCTCTTCTTCGGTTTCTATCATCGTAAAATAAAAGTAATAACACCCAATCAGAACCAAACTAAGCAAGCAATTACACTCAACTATAACATACATCAAGAAATGAACACACAAAATAACACACAAGTTCCCAAACAAATCTACACAAGCATACATTTCAAAAGAATAATATTCATTATTATTACTACACTACTATGGTTGAGATAAATCATTTCTCAACCAAATGAGATGGAACCAGTGGGTGTTCCACTAAGTTTTTCCATGTCATTTAAGAGGTATTAAGCCTCTGGTACAACTTGTGGAAAACAAAATACTCTAAGTAAAAATACTACAAGATATTCTAGTGAAAACAATACTACTAGTAATAAATATTAAGCCTACACATGCATTCCTAAAGAAACAAATGTAACCTTACAGAGATGAAAAAAAGTACTAACCAGTACCAAAATGGTACTGGACCCATGTGAAAACACTCATAATAACTTGGACAAAAACCTAGCTAATCATTTCTATTCACAAGATTTAATAGAGATAAACTAGATATTACTCCTATGCTCATACTAGTTTCAAACAAATCCTAAACATGCATAAACTTTCTACCATGATGGATCTCTGAGAAAACAACATGATAACACTCAACACAACATTTAAACATGCTAGAAAACAGAATATCACTAGCAAGCAATTATTTACAAAACAAAACTACTCCTTTTATTCCTAACAGAAAAGTGCAATTTCTTAGATCTGTTGCAAAAATAAATATAGAGATCTAAAAATCACACAAAGCTAGGATATCATATATCTATCCAATATCTAACATATTCAATTGTATTCACCTCAAAAAGTGTTGTAAACTAAATCCTAAAAATCACATGACAGGCTACTGGACTTTTGCCTAAATGAATGTCATTTTCAAATGGTAGCTCACCTCGAGGTTAGGTCAGGTTATACTAGTAAATCTAGTCAAGGGATACTCTAGGAATTTTAGTTTGCACATTTTAACCATTCCAATCAAAAGTTATTTCATTTTTGCCTTAACAGACTTTGCTCCGTTCAACATTTTTCATTCGTTCATACAAGGTTCAAATCCAGTTCTGCAAGTTGCATCCGTTCAAGACTTCGTTCACACACCTCAGGTAATTTTGGTTCATTTGGATTTTAACATTTTTCTACACGATTAAAGCAAAACAGCAGTTTCAGTTCATTTCAGAAAAAGAAAAACAAAACTGCCGCGGGCTGAGCAGCACACGGGCGCGCGTCCCATTAGTGCTCCGCGGCCCGCCTTGCTTCCACGGCACGCGCAAAGAACGTGTACCGGTTCGCTATTCAAACGTGGTCGTAGATCTTTAGATCTACGACGCACGGTCATCGTCTCCTTCTCTCTCTCTCTTTCCTTTTTCTCCCGACGAGAACGCGCGCGGCCGGCGGCGAACTTGGAAGAATAGCTCACCTAGGGGGCTTGCAGAACGGTGGCGAGTGGTCGATGAGGTCGCAGAGGCTCGGGGCTGTGCAGGGGCACAGAGATCGTGGCTCGGGTAGCTCCAATCAACGGCGTCGTGCAGGTGTCCCGCGGCGGCTCCGACGTGCTCTCCGGCGTCCCTGCAAGCGAGTAACCACGGGGAACGTCAGGCACGGTCTACGGAGGGTGGGGGTTTGATCTAGAGTGGCAGAGAGGGCGGGGATGGATTGAGGCGCGAGTATTTCACCTCGAATGTCCGCGGTGGCCGCGGTGCTCTCCGGCGATTCTAGGCTAGCTAGTGGCTTCTCGAGCTCATTGCGGTGGCTGGGGTGAGTGAGTGAGTGAGTGAGTGTGCGTGCAGTGGCAGGGGTCGTGGCCTTGGCAATGGTTTTATAGGGGCGGAGCGGCCGGGTGCACGCTCGGGTGGCCACGGGGGTCAGTGAGACGCGCCCGTGCGCGTCCTGGCGAGCCCATGCCATGCTCTCGCCTCTTGGGGGTGTCCAGGGGCAAGACTAGGGCTGGTCAATGGCCAAGGGGTCGAAGAAAAGGAAGAAAAATGGCGGGTTGCACTAAGGCACATGACAGGGGCGAGCCTGTCAGGCCGTGCCCATCCCTCTCCCTCCCGTTTCACTCTCTGTTCTTCACTCTCTCTCTCTCTCTCTCTCTCTCTGTGTGTGTGTGGTCAGAGCAACTTGGTGGCTAAGGGTTGAAAAGGATGGGTGCTGACTAGGCTTCTAGAAGCTCCAAACCGTGCAGCATTTGGTTCACTCAATAAAAAATTATGAGCATTTGAATTTGGTGCAATTTCACTGTTTTCTGAAAAATTCAGTTTCAGTTTTCAGACTTAGAATTTTTCTAAGTGTTGGTTTACAGAGTGGATTAGCAAAATGTTTTAGTTGTTTTCATGAACCAAAAATTATTCAAATTTTGTTTTCCAAGTATGGTTCTGTTAAGCAACATTTGTACTTTCATAAACAGCAAAAGAAACCAAATTTGAAATTCAAATGATCAATGAAAACAAGATGAAAAAACAGCTAGTTTGGGTTTTTCTCTGTTTTCTAAAAATCACAAAATCTGTCTTATCTTCTTAACACAAAAACATCAAGAAATTGATTGTTTCTGTAATTCAAAATTTCAAAACAAGTTAATAAATTTGTAGTCCATATAATAGAGATCACATCCATGCCAAGAAAACCCAAAATGTGACTCTCTAGCATATAGATAACAAGGGTGAAAAACACCTAATTGGATTATGTTTCAGAAATAGTTTTCAATAAAAATTCCTAAGGAAAACCTTGGATTAATCTTATGCCAAATTGTTTTCTTGATTCTAATAAATAAAAATATTAATTATAATTTGATTACAACATTGCCACATGCATTTTGATGAACAATTTTGGAAACACCGGGTGGAAAACAATCCAGAAATATCCAGAAAACATCAGAAACAAAGTGAATGATTTTTGAATCAAATTTGCTTGCATTGCATAGATAACCATGGTTCAATACATAATGTTGGATTACACAAGGGAATTAATTTTTTTTGTTGGCTCACAAAAATGGTCTCCCTCATGCGTTACAAGTGTCCCAAATCTGGGGTGTGACAGATCTCCCCGCCTTAAACGAATCTCGCCCCGAGATTCACGAGTTTAGTCTTTAAGGAAACCAGGGAACTCCTTCCTGATATAATCTTCATGCTCCCAGGTTGCTTCCTCCTCTGAATGATTCGTCCACTGAATCTTAAGGAACTTGAAAGCATTTCTCCTGGTAGCGCGAACATTTTCCCCAAGTACTCGCATGGGTCGATCACGGTAGGTCAAATCATCATTGATGTCAATGGTCTTGAAGTCAATGTCTTGGTAAGTGAGATTCTTCTCACGTGCATGAAGACACTTCCGGAGCAATGACACGTGAAAAACATCGTGAAAGGCTGACAGCTCTTCAGGTAGCTCCAACTGATAAGATTCCTCTCCACGACGGGCTAGGATCTTAAACGGGCCAATATACCGGGGTGCGAGCTTTCCCTTGACACGGAAACGCTGCATCCCTTTGAGCGGCGTAACACGAAGATACACGAAATCTCCTGTAGTGAAAGAGACATCACGACGCTTAGTGTCCGCATAACTCTTCTGGCATGATTGTGCGGCTTTAAGACGGTCACGGATTAAATGCGCTTGTTCCTCTGCAGCTTTCAAAGTATCAACTCCAAAGATTTGACTGTCTCCTGTTTCAGTCCAGTTCAGAGGAGTATGGCATTTCCGTCCATACAATGCTTCAAAAGGTGCCATCTGCAGGCTTGACTGATAGGTGTTATTGTAGGAAAACTCCGCAAAAGGCAGGCAGTCTTCCCACTTAACTCAATAGGACAAAACACAGGCACGAAGCATGTCTTCCAATATCTGGTTCACACGCTCTGTCTGTCCATCAGTCTGCGTATGGTAGGCTGTGCTAAAGGCTAGCTTGGTTCCCAAGGCTTCGTGTAAATTCTTCCAGAATCGAGAGGTGAACTTTGATCCTCGATCTAACACAATCCTGCTGGGAACTCCATGTAGACTGACTATCCGAGAAATATAGAGATCAGCAAGATGGTCTCCACGATATGTGGTCTTGACAGGTATAAAGTGTGCAACTTTGGTGAGCCTGTCAACGACTACCCATATCGAATCATTTCCTCGACTGGACCGTGGCAGTCCAGTAATGAAGTCCATCCCAACTTCGTCCCATTTCCAAACAGGTACTTGCAACGGCTGTAACAAACCAGCGGGACGCTGATGTCCAGCCTTTACTTGCTAACAAACATGGCACTTTGCTATAAATGAGGCAATATCTCGCTTCATTCAGTGCCACCAAAACTTCTCCTTCAAATCTTGATACATTTTAGTTTCGACAGGGTGAATAGGGTATAAGGTGTCATGAGCCTCAGTCATGATTGTTTGCTTCAACTCAGATTCAACCGGAACAGAAATGCGTCCCTCATACCATAAGACTCCATCAGAATCAATGGTAAAACTGGAACCTTCTTTTTTCTCCATGCGGGTTTTAATTCCCTCAATACTCTTCTAGCCCTTCTGAGCTTCCTTGAATTGATCAACTAGAGTTGGTTTAACTTCCATGGCGTCCAACATGCCATAGATGACCACCTAGATACCAAGCTGGTCAAGTTCTTTCCACAATTCCGGTTGTCTGATCTGAATCATAGAATTTAGAGAGACCGGCTCTCGACTAAGAGCGTCTGCAACAACATTCGCCTTTCCGGGGTGATAGTGGATACTAAGATCATAGTCCTTGATGAGCTCTATCCAACGGCGTTGCCTCATATTGAGTTCACGCTGTGTGAAGATATACTTCAAACTCTTATGATCGTATAGATTTCACACCTCTTCCCAATAAGGAAATGTCGCCATGCTTTGAGAGCATGTACAATAGCAGCAAGCTCTAAGTCATGAGTAGGATAATTCAGCTCATGTGGTCTCAACTGGCGTGAGATAAACGAGATGAATTTTCCTTCTTGCATGATAACACTTCCAAGACAAAGCTTAGAAGCATCACAATAGACATCGAAACTCTTGGAGACATCCGGCATAATGATTACCGGGGCTGTCACCAGTCGATTCTTCAACTCTTGAAAACTCTCAGCACATTTGTCCGTCCAAACAAACTTGCTATCCTTCTTGAGCAAATGAGTGAGTGGTCTGGCTATACTAGAAAATCCTTGAACAAACTTGTGATAATATCCCGCTAATCCCAGAAAAGATCTGACTTCAGTCTGATTAGTCGGGGCAGCCCGATTAGCGACAGACTGAACCAGAGCAGGGTCAACAGAGATTCCACCTCCGGATACTACGTGTCCAAGAAATCAAACTTATTTCAACCAGAATTGGCACTTACTGAACTTAGCATACAGTTGATGATGTCGAAGTGTTCCGAGAACAATTCTCAGATGTTCTTTGTGTTCTTCCTCACTCTTAGAGTAAATAACAATGTCGTCAATAAAAACCACGACAAACTTGTATAGGCGTTCCATGAAAACCTTATTCATAAGATTCATGAAGTAGGCGGGCGAATTGGTTATACCAAAATACATCACGGTGTACTCATACAAACTGTAATGTGTGGTGAAAGCGGTCTTTGGAATATTGGTCTCACAAACCTTCAACTGATGATAACCAGTACGAAGATCGATCTTTGAGAAAATTCTTGCCCCATTTAGCTGGTCAAACAGGTCTTCAATTTTGGGCAGCGGGTATTTGTTCTTGATGGTAACATCATTCAACTTACGGTAATCCACACATAGATGTGAGGAACCGTCCCGCTTGTCCACAAAAATGACAGGTGATCCCCATGGTGATGCACTAGGGCGAATTAGACCTTTCCTCGGCATGTCATCCAGCTGCTTCTTCAACTCATCTAGCTCTTTTGGGTTCATCCGGTAAGGTTTCTGTTCTATGGGTCCAGTGTCGGGTATCAACTCAATAACAAACTCGATATCCCGATCAGGCGGCATACCGGGTAACTCCTGAGGAAACACATCCGGGTATTCACATACTACCGGAACTTCCTCAAGTGCAGGTGTGGCTATACCAGTGTGGCAGTGAGTCTCTGACTTTGACTTGGTTGTGGCGAAGGCAACCCTTTCCCCATCACTGGTTGTCAATGATATGGACTTTCTGGTGCAGTCAATCACACCACTATACTTGGTCATCCAATTCATGCCTAGTACTACTTCTATCCCTTGGGATCCCAGTACTATTAGGTTGGCATGAAAAAATTTCCCTTGTATGTCCACGGGTACCTCATTGCAAATGAAGTGGGCTTGGGTTTTGTTTCCAGGTATTTTTACTGACATAGGATCACGCATACGTGTAGACTTCATACCACTCTTCTCGGCAAATGGCATAGTAACAAAGGAATGCGATGCACCCGAATCAAACAATACTGCAGCAGGTACAGAGTTGACAGGAAACGTACCCATCACCATCTCTGGCGTGTCCCGAACCTCCTCAGCAGTGACATGATTCAGATATCCCTTGGTCATAGTCTGATTCCTGGGTGCTGGTGCATGTGTCATCTTGGTAGCATTGTTCTGAACTGGTGGAGTGGTCTTGCTTGGGCACTCCCGAGCAAAATGCCCCTCCTTCCCACAAACAAAGCATCCTCCACTGGGTTTGGTGTTCTGGTTTGGCTTGGCAACATAGTTGGGCTTGTGTCCATTCCCATTCCCATTTCCATTGCCTCCAGGCTTAGGTGCATAGGATGCACGGTTGTTGTTGTTGTGGTGGTTGTTGTGATTGTTGTGGTTGTTGTGGCCATGGTGGTGGTGGTTGTTGTGGCTGTTATGGTGGTTCCTTGGCGCAAAAGTAGGCGCCCTGTATGGTGGTGGCCCGGTATATGGGGTAGGGCGGTTTCTGGGTGCACTTGGTCCTCCTTGGAACTGCATCTTCCTCTTCCTGTTTTCAAAGACATTCTGTCTCTTGTGCTCCATCATCATCGCGGCATTCGCAAGTGACTCCAGATCCGCAAATGGAATGACCACAAGGGTACACTACAACTCATCGTGCAGCCCATTCAAGAATCTCTCCTTCTTCTTGGCTTCTGTGTTGACTTCATCTGGTGCATACCGGGCTAGCAGAGTGAACTCTTCCCAGTACTTTGAGACAGACATTCCTCCCTGCCTCAGTTTCAGGAACTTGTCCTTCATGATGTTCATCACCCCCTGAGGGATGTGATACTTGCAAAAACGGGCAAAGAAGTCTTCCCAGGTGAACACGTAATCAGGAGCGACGGTGTCACAGGTGGTCTCCCACCGAGTCCTCGCTGGGCTAGCAAGAAAATGGGTGGCGAAAAGCACCTTGTCATTCTCATCAACTCCTGCCACTTTCAGATTGTTGGCGATGGTGCGAAGCCAGTCGTCAGCGTCAAGTGGTTCCACGATCTTCGTGAACACCGGAGGATTTGTCTGCTGAAACACCTTCAGCTTCGAGCGTCCGCCATTACTGTTGTCATCGCCATTGTTGTTATTGTTGTTGGCGCTGACAGCGGCCAACTGCTGCAGGGCAGCAACTGTGGCAACACTCTCGACTCTAGTGGCCTGGCGGTCCTCCATCATAAGTGCTAGCAATGCCTCCATGGACGGCGGGGGTGGTGGTGGTTCCCGACGCGGCGGCATGCTGTTTAGTGAAACATGTGTAAGACTACGCAGCAAGACTTATTGTTTTTAGAATGCTAAAAATTCGAACAACCGAAAGAGTGTCTCAAAACCAAACGGAAAAGACAAGTGATTTAATTAGGGTAACGATTTTTAAGGGTTGAGACCATTTCCAAACATAGTTATCATACAGACAAACATCATACTCAAGCATCAAGTCATACATAGCACAACACTCCAACAGACATCTATCACAACTATGCTCCTCAAAGCTACATCGGGGGGATTCGCCTTATAGGGTCGGCGTACATCTAACTGGCACCACTCCACAACTAGGAGGCACTACAACTAGTCCTAAGTGTCGTCGACGTCGAAGAGGAGCTCCTCAGGTTCCTCCTCCTCAACGGAGTTGTCGTCCTCCTGCAGACTCTGCTCGCTCATGTCCATGCCCTCTGCATCGTACAGAACATCATCGTCAACAAGGAGATCCTCATTCTCCTCGTGGAGCTCGGAGTTCTCCTCCTCTAACTCCCTGAGTGTGGAATCTCGAGTGGCCAACTCCTCTCTAGCGGTCTTCAGGCGCTCAAGCAGAACCGCGTTCTCCTCCTGAAGGGATCCCACCTTGGCGTCGAGACGGGTACGGGCCCGGCGAGTGGTTCGTAGCTGCCTCTCCAAGGCTCGGGATCACGCAGTAGCTGTCTCTAGGTCGAGCATCGTCTTCCCCAGATGGGTACAGAGAAACGGCACTCTGCAGCGGTGGTGCGCTGCCGGATGCTCATATCATCCAGACGACGCTGCGTGCGGTAAAGCAGAACCTCCATGTCATCCTGATGCGCACCGAGACCCGCGAAGTCCTGAGACACGGCAACGGGTGTGCCGGTCTCGTCCCTCCTCCCGAGGAACTCGTAGCTGGACCCCACGAACTGGTACTCCCGTACGTGAGCCAGACGCGCTATAGCCTCATGGATCACGCGTACTGCTCCCTCCTGCCAGGAGCGCTCGACGGTGGCGAAGAAGAAAGCCTCCCCGGTAGGAATAGTAAGTGGAGGGCGTATCATACCCTCCACCAACCACTCTCCCTCTATGGGAGTCCCGGTGATCATCCCTCCCCGCAGGTCGGGAACGGGACGGTCAAGAAGCTCGGTCATCGTGACGAGTCTCTGCTCGAAGCGAAAAGGGAAGTCCCTGGCCAGTCCCAAATGGCACGCCTCCGTGTAAACAACGTCCATCTACACAAATTTTTAAGTGAGATTTAGTTAGACCCAAGTGTGCAAAATTTTAGAGTCGAACATGATATAACTTAATGTAAATAGAGTTTGAGAAAATAGGGAAGATAGGTATAAGAATCTTTTAAAGCTTAGTCACTTAAGCATATTATTATATATATATATAGTACTAGTTGACGTCCATGCTAACTAAGGGCTCCCAGGGTCAGGATAGCTCTGATACCAACTTTATAAAGGCCCCAAACCGGAAGGTCCAAAACCCCTCGTATGCATACATTCACGATCCCAGGAAATTCAGTCGTGAACAACATACGAAGTGGTACACAGATACATTATTCATTACACGAATAACAACAGTCTTACAAGCCAATGGTCACATGACCAAGTCTTTATTAGCTGTCACGCAGGACAGGCAATGTCTCACAACTCACAAACACAGCGGAAAGAAAAGACACGTAGATAGCCCATGTCACGCCGTCACAGACAGGCTGCTGACCGGGAGTCGGGCCTAGTTCGCGTAGTCGTCAGAGTAATACCCTTCCTTGTATTCCTCCTCCAAGGGCGTCTCCTCAAAGTCTGGCCAAGTAAATAGCCAGGGGTGAAACCAATATGAGTACTTTTGAATGTACTCAGCAAGTCATCCTTTATACACATACAAAATGCATCATGCTTATATGGTGGATAGGTAGGCTATAAATAGGGCTCACTACCTATGGTGTACATCTAAGATGACATCATAGTTGCATTTATTTTATCTGTATCTTCGTTGAAGAAGATACTTCAGAAGAAAATAATATAATTTTTGTTTCTCTTGTAGATATCGCATGTACAAGAGGTTTTATAAAAGAAGGTTTTCTTTTCAAAAATTCTTGGAACAACATGTCCAGATCCTTCATCGGTACCTCTCAGGTACAAGTCTTTGTTCAAAAACACATTTTTGAAAACTTGACACAATACTAGCTACATGGCCTTTTGTTGGGAATATGCCCTAGAGGCAATCATGTATGATGTAATTCCCACTGTATTCATAAAGTTATTAAGTTGTCCTTGTTTTGAACATCTGATACATATCATTGAATATGTGATTCGATTGTGGAACCATGTATTCATGTTGTTCATACTAGATTGTCCTTGGTCATTTAGGTTGTGCTGGACACACACCCTAGACTAATGTAAGTGTTGGCTGATGACACAGTTCCACTTGTCATGGGCATGGTGATGCCATTCCAACGTTCACGAACTTGGCTAAAGAGTTTAGCAAGTCGGACTGACCCATATTGAGATGCAACGATCAAGTCGTCATTTGCACGTCTCAATCAATGTAATCCTTAGACCTGAGGTTGTCGCACAATCCGAGTTGTGGATCACCGACTTAGGTTCTGTCAAACGTTGTTCTGTGACAAGGCAACTATAAAGGCAGAGTTCGGGTCGAATGAGAAGCAAGCTGCGTGATGTGGATAATCAAGATGGGATTTTGCCCCTCCGAATGGAGAGATATTCTCTGGGCCCTCTCGAGTGATATGATTCAGTAAGCATGGCCATGCGCAACTCAGTTAAGTGTTAACTGTGTCTGTTGACTAAGAGTTAGTCAGGTGAATCACATATCACGGATCGAGAAGAGAGTTGAGCTATTTAAGGGATGACGATAAATCGCCTATAGCTCGACAAGGTATATCGTGAGGCAAAAGGGACTAAGATGAATATCACATTGAAAGGTATGTCGTCATGACTCAATGGGACTTGGGAGTCGGCACGTTCTGCTAGGAGCCGCTACCGATTGATCGATTGAGAGTCGGACTCCAATCGTGTCCAAGTCGCCATGAGCCTGCAGGGTCGCACACTTAAGAGCGGGAGCAAATATTGGTTGTGTTGGACCCGAACCGGAAATGGACTGAATTAGTGAGTCGGACTCACAGAGGGAATGGGCCACAAGTGTTGTGCAGCCCATTACCATACGCTATATAAAGAGGGGCGCAGGTTGCCCAGCGGGCACGTTAGTCCACTCTCCCATGCGTTGGGAACCCTAGCCCCACTCAGTCCAGCCGCCGCACCGGACCTAGCAGTCCGCCGTCGGAGCTCCTCCTCGTACGTGTGGATACCGGCAGAGGTGCTGTACGTTCAGCACTTCGACGTTCGAGGGATTGGATCGGCCGGACCGGATCGTGGGACTGCACTGCCCCGACCAGACGCGCTACATCGATAATCCGCACCCGCGCGTCTAGTGGTAATACTCGTGGCCTTCTACCTCGGCTAGATCTTGGGAGTACCGCGTAGGAAAAGTTTTTCGTTTATCTTTACGCGACCCAACACCTTTAACCTGCCCATATCCGAGGGCTCGGTATTCTGAATAGTTTTACTCTGCAGAGGTGTACACATTCCACTAGATCCAATCATCTGCCATGAACCACCCATGGATCGACACAGCGATATGCAAGCATCAGAAGAATGATTCTAACTGTCCACTCGGACACAAGCTAGTATGTGGCTATCCCTTCAATCAAGTTTATTCCCCCTGGCACCATGTCGCACATCGCCAAACAGGGGACCCAATTGTCGCTTCCGGGGGGTAACTTAATCCCTCACTTTGTATGTCCCGTTACTCCCTCCTGGCGACACTTCGGTTCAGAGAATCATCCTCTCTATAGCATCTTGGGATAGAACACACACTAACAAGTTCAAGTATCTAGATAGGCCCCGTACCCATGTTGGGGTAGAGTTGCAGTACTTCTTGGATTTCCAGCGAAGACTAGGTTATGTGCCTTTTGTAAACATTTTTGAAAAACAACTCTTTAGCTCCCCCGGTGAAACAAGGTCTCACCTCTTCACCGTGGACTTTTCTTAGAACCATTTTGTTTGCAAAAGCACATTTTAAAAGTTTCCACTTAGGGACTCAAGATTATTAACTTAGGCGGTATTTATATACCTTATGGTGGCTAAAGGCTTGGTAACACCAAGTTGACTAATGGCAAAGTGATAATATACTATATAATAGTAATATTCACTCAATAAAATTAGTTTTTGGTAATCAAGTTTTTGAAAACTTCAGAAGTAGATGTTGCATGATAGATAATGATAAGTAGGAATAACAGCAAGCTTTAAGGATGGCTTGCCTTGGAGGAAACGAGGGTCTTGCTCGTGATCACAGCAGGAGTGGTAGTAATAACCTTCTGCTCCAACTACCTCTTCTTCGGTTTCTATCGTCGTAAAATAAAAGTAATAACACCCAATCAGAACCAAACTAAGCAAGCAATTACACTCAACTATAACATACAGCAAGCAATGAACACACAAAATAACACACAAGTTCCCCAAACAAATCTACACAAGCATACATTTCAAAAGAATAATATTCATTATTATTACTACACTACTATGGTTGAGATAAATCATTTCTCAACCAAATGAGATGGAACCAGTGGGTGTTACACTAAGTTTTTCCATGTCATTTAAGAGGTATTAAGCCTCTGGTCCAACTTCTGGAAAACAAAATACTCTAAGTAAAAATACTACAAGATATTCTAGTGAAAACAATACTACTAGTAATAAATATTAAGCCTACACATGCATTCCTAAAGAAACAAATGTAACCTTACAGAGATGAAAACAAGTACTAACCAGTACCAAAATGGTACTGGTCCCATGTGAAAACACTCATAATAACTTGGACAAAAACCTAGCTAATCATTTCCATTCACGAGATTTAATAGAGATAAACTAGATATTACTCCTATGCTCATACTAGTTTCAAACAAATCCTAAACATGCATAAACTTTCTACCATGCTGGATCTGTGAGAAAACAACATGATAACACTCAACACAACATTTAAACATGCTAGAAAACAGAATATCACTAGCAAGCAATTATTTACAAAACAAAACTACTCCTTTTATTCCTAACAGAAAAGTGCAATTTCTTAGATGTGTTGGAAAAATAAATCTAGAGCTCTAAAAATCACTCAAAGCTACGATATCATAGATCTATCCAATATCAAACAGATCCAATTGGTTTCACCTCAAAAAGTGTTGTAAAATAAATCCTAAAAATCACAGAACAGGCTACTGGACTTTTACCAAAATGAATGTCATTTTCAAATGGTAGCTCACCTGGAGGTGAGGTCAAGTTCTACTAGTAGATCTAGTAAAGTTCTACTCCAAGAATTTTAGTTTGCACATTTTAACCATTCCAATCAAAAGTCATTTTATTTTTTCCTTAACAGACAGTGCTCAGTTCAACATTTTTCATTCGTTTATACAAGGTTCAAATCCAGTGCTGCAAGTTGCATCCGTTCAAGACTTCGTTCACACACCTCAGGTAATTTTGTATCATTTTATTTTGGAGTTTAACATTTTTTTACACGATTAAAGAAAAACAACAGTTTCAGTTCATTTCAGAAAAAGAAAAAGAAAACTGCCGCAGCTGAGCAGCAAACGGGCGTGTGGCCCATTAGCGCTCCGCGGCCCGCCTCGCTTCCACGGCGCATGCGAAGAACGCGTACCGGTTCGCGATTCAAACATGACCGTAGATCTCTAGATCTACGGCGCACGGTCATCGTCTCCTTCTCTCTCTCTTTTCTTTTTCTCCCGACAAGAACGCGCGTGGCCTGCGGCGAACTTGGAAGAATAGCTCACCTAGGGGGCTTGCAGAATGGGGGCGAGTGGTCGATGAGGTCGCAGAGGCTCGGGGCTGTGCAGGGGAGCGAAGATCGTGGCTCGGGGTAGCTCCAATCAACGGCGCCGTGCAGGTGTCCCGCGGCGGCTCCGACGTGCTCTCCGGCGTCCCTGCAAGCGAGGAACCACGGGGAACGTCATGCACGGTCTACGGAGGGTGGGGGTTCAATCTAGAGTGGCAGAAAGGGTGGGGATGGCTTGAGGCCCGAGTATTTCACCTCGACTGTCCGCGGTGGCCGCGGTGCTCTCCGGCGATTCTAGGCTAGCTAGTGGCTTCTCGAGCTCATTGCGGTGGCTGGGGTGAGTGAGTGAGTGTGCGTGCAGTGGCGAGGGCCGTGGCCTTGGAAATGGTTTTATAGGGGCGGAGCGGCCGGGTGCACGCTCGGGTGGCCACGGGCGTCAGTGAGACGCGCCCGTGCGCGACCTGGCGAGCCCATGTCATGCTCTCGCCTCTTGGGGGTGTCCAGGGGCAAGACTAGGGCTGGTCAATGGCCAAGGGGTCGAAGAAAAGGAAGAAAAAGGGCGGGTTGCACTGTGGCACGCGACAGGGGCGAGCCTGTCAGGCCGTGCCCATCCCTCTCCCTCCCGTTTCACTCTCTGTTCTTCACTCTCTCTCTGTGGTCAGAGCAACTTGGTGTCTAAGGGTTGAAAAAGATAGGTGCTGACTAGGCTTCTAGAAGCTCCAAACCTTGCAGCATTTGGTTCACTCAATAAAAAGTTATGAGCATTTGAATTTGGTGCAATTTCACTGTTTTCTGAAAAACTCAGTTTTAGTTTTCAGACTTAGAATTTTTCTAAGTGTTGGTTTACAGAGTGGATTAGCCAAATGTTTTAGTTGTTTTCATGAACCAAAACTTATTCAAAATTTGTTTTCCAAGTATGGTTCTGTTAAGCAACATTTGTAATTTCATAAACATCAAAAGAAACCAAATTTGAAATTCAAATGATCCATGAAAACAAGATGGAAAAACAACTAGTTTGGGTTTTTCTCCGTTTTCTAAAAATCACAAAATATGTCTTCTCTTCTTAACGCAAAAACATCAAGCAATTGATTGTTTCTGTAATTCAAATTTTCAAAACAAGTTAACCAATTTTTAGTCCATATAATAGAGATCACATCCATGCTATGAAAACCCAAAATGTGACTCTCTAGCATATAGATAACAAGGGTGAAAACACCTGATTGGATTATTTTTCAGAAATAGTTTTCAATAAAAATTCCTAAGGAAAACCTTGGATTAATCTTATGCCAAATTGTTTTCTTGATTCTAATAAATCCAAATATTAATTATAAGTTGATTACAACATTTCCTCATGCATTTTGATGAACAATTTTGGAAACACCAGGTGGAAAACAATCCAGAAATACACAGAAAACATCAGAAACAAAGTGAATGATTTTTGAATCAAATTTGCTTACATTGCATAGATAACCATGGTTCAATAAATAATGTTGGATTAGACAAGGGCATTAAAAAGTTTTTGTTGGCTCACAAAAATGGTCTCCCTCATGTGTTACAAGTGTCCCAAATCTGGGGTGTGACAGTTCGCCACCGGTTGCAACAGTTGGGTCTCCTGTCATGGCGGTGTGTTGTCAGGGGAAACCGGATCAATACGGCTGACTCACTCGGTGCCGTAGAGGACAAACCCAGTTGAAGAGGTAGCCATTTACTAGCACTTGCATAGTGGATAGTTAGGACCAGTTATCTAATGTTTCCATACTGTATTGGACAGTCCGTGGTTATTCACGGCAGATGTACTGGATCTTGTGGATTGTGTACACCTCTACAGAGTAAAACTATTAAGAATAGCCGCATCCTCGGATATGGACAGTTTAATGTTCATGTAGCTAGCATTGTGTCAATGTTTTCGAAAAGCTGGAAAAGTGTTCTGGAATTTGTACCTGGGAGGTACGTGGCAAGGGAAAGACCGTACCTTTGAGGTACTGGAAAATGATGCTTTTGAAGTTGTGATCTTCCAAGAGTTTTGTAAAGATTTTTTTTTCTTTATTTATAGTGCTTTATCAAAACCTTGTGGACATGCAATATCTTACAAGAGAAATTAATATTTTGAAGTATCTTCTTCAACAAAGAAAAACAAAACTTGTGCAACTTTGATGGGTCTTAAATTCAACATAGCTAGTTGAACTCTAATTAGAGCCTTCCTACCACCTATATATATATATATATGCATAATTGCATGTTTAGCTTTCATTTGGGGTGTCTTGCGAGTACATACCAATGTACTCACAATGGTTTCGTCCCTGGCTATTGTCTTAGCCAGACTTTGAGCAGAAACCCGGAGAACCTGAAGAAGATGGTGCCGCTCACGGCTGTGCAAACTAGGAACGTCTCCGAGTCAGTAGCATGTAGGTAGTCAAGGCATGACTTGGGTTTACCACGAGTGTGTTTTGAAGACTTCCGTTGTTTTATTGTGTGTTCATGCCCTGCGTGGCAGTTGTTTTCAACTAAGGCATGTGACCAGTTGTGTAAGCCGTGTATTCGTGTAGTGGATGTTGTAATCTGCAATGCCAACTCGAGTATGTTGTACACGACTAACTGATCATGGGATCGTGAATGTATGCATACTGGAGGTCTCGGACTGCTAGTCTGGGGTCCCCACACACCGTCAACCCTAGATCAGGGGGTTCTGAAGCTGTCTCCGGCACCCTGCCGGAGAGGAAATCATCACGGAAGGCCTCTTCATCACCATGCCCGCCTCCGGAGTGATGCGTGAGTAGTTCATCCTTGGACTATGGGTCCATAGTTGTAGCTAGATGGTTGTATCCTCCTCATATGCCTCCATGTTGAGATCTCGTGAGCTGCCTAACATGATCGAGATTGATCTTATGTAATTTTATGTGTTGTGTTTGCTGGGATCCGATGAATATTGAACTTATGCCAAGTTGATTATAGTCTTTATTGCATATGTTCTGCGTGATCTTGCATGCTTTCCGTTGCTAGTGATTTCTCTGGCCAAGTAGTTGCTAGTGACTCCAAGAGGGAGTATTTATGCTCGGTAGTGGGTTCATGCCTCCTTTTCTCCTTGCTCGAGTGACAGAAACGTGAAGGGGGAGGATGTGATGTTGCCACTAGGGAGAAAACAGCGGTGAGAGTGCTCGCATGTATAATCATTTCTTACATTACACACTTTTTTAATGCAGTTATTTGTTTCTTGCAACTTAATACCTAAGGGGGGTCGGATGATAACTTGAGGGTGGATTATTAGTCATAGATGCAGTTGGATTACGGTCTATGTATATTATTGTAATGCGCACACTAAATATCATAGTAGTCATAATGTCATGAATGTGCACTACGGTGCAATCTTTATTTGTCAATTGCCCAGTTCTAATTTGTTCATCCAGCATGCTATCTTTTATGGAGAGACGCCACTAGTGAACCTATGAACCCCGGTCCATTTTCCTACACTGTTAAAACAAACCACCACAATTTCCTTCTTTCTTTACTTACTGCAAGCATACATTATTTTCCACACTATACGTATAATCTTTGTTTTCAGCAAGACCGGTGAGATTGACAACCTCACTGTACGGTTGGGGTAAAGTATTTCGGTTGTGTTGTGTGCAGGTTCCACGTTGTTGCTGACACCGGTGAGCCATCACCACCGTCAGTGGCATCAACCTTCCGAAGGTCCTCTTTCTCCTACTCGATTGATAACCTTGGTTCTTAACTAAGGGGAAAACTCCTACCGTTGTGCTCATCACACCCTCCTCTTGGGGTATCCCAACAAGTGCAATATCTGCACCATCACACGGCATCAGTGATCAAGGTAACAACGCACACCGGAGAGTATTACAAGAACACTCTAAAGATATAAGTGACGCTTCTCATATAATGACATGAACAAAGTAATCATAATTACATGGTTCATCGGATCCCAGCAAACACAACACATAGCATTACATCACATGGATCTCAATCATCTAGGGCAGCTCATGAGAACATTGTATTTATAATAAATGGGGAGAGATTACCAACTAGATACTGTTATGAACCTGTCGTCCATGGGGGAACTACTCACCGGTAGAACAATAGATGGATATGGATTCGAGGCACCTCCCCGTCCGGGAAGAGTGCCAGAACATAGACTTCTATCCCCCAAATTAGGGTTTTGGATGGTGGTGGAGCTTGGACATGTTTTTGGAAAAACCATCCGGTATGCGATGTTTTTAGGTCAACGGGGTATTTATGGGCGAAGAGGTGACGCGGGGAGGTGTATGATTCCACGAGGTGACCCCACGACGCGGGTGGGGGGGTAGGCCGTTGAATGGACAATATGGGCACCTAGAGGGGATGAATAGGTGCTAATACCAAATTTTAATACTTTTTCAATTTAGCCTTGACACAAAGGTAAACTCTCTAGATATGCAACTAAGGTGAATTTACCTATATGGCAGGAGATACACTAAGCAATATACAAACACAAAGTAAAGGTAAGGGATATAAGGAACCAATAGCGGAAGCACGCAGAGACAAGGATGTATTCCCGAGTTCCTCCTTCTAAGGGGAGTACGTCTCATTGGAGGGGTGTGAGTTTTGCCACAAAGGCCTCACCCTATTCTCCGATGAACTTTGCCACAAAGGCCTAGTTCACCGTCCACTATTGATTCCCTTCGAGGAGGAAATCGATGCCTTTACAATGAGCTTGAGGCACATACCCACAACCGAATTAGGGGCTCTCAAGAACAACAAGAATCTGCTACAAACAAAAAGTGAGTAACAACGAGGTCTAGGTTCTCCACAAGGAAACCCTAGACACAAATACCTCAAGTGAATGAGGGGGAAATGAAGAATTGCTTACTGAAGAGGTAGATCTCGCCTTTTCCTTCACTCCTCCAAGAATCAATGAGTTTGGTGGGAGGAGATGGGAGAAACCTAGCTTTCGGTGAGCTCAATTAAAGGTGCCTTCAATGCTGGACGAGCTACCTCTCGGGGAAGACGGGATAAAGTATTTATACCCCCTCTCGGACCGTTTGAGCCATTTCGAGCCTGTTGGTACTACCATTGTCACCAGCGGTACTACCGCTACCTGATGTCCCGGTAGTACTAGGTTGCACCCTTCACTGGTCCCTGGCGGTACAACCGAAGAAGTACCGCAAAGCACCGGGAGTGGTACTACCGGTAGTACCCCCGGTACTACCGCTCGCCACCCACATGATTTTTAAATCGAAGTGGCTGGCAGTAGTACTAGGCCACTATCGCCCTAGTACTGGGGAAAACAGAGAGCAAAAGTTAGATGGCGGTAATTTTTCCGGTACCTCTAGCGGTACTGTCGCTTTCCTGATGGAAGCGGTACTACCGCTGAGGGTGGAGGTACTACCGCCTGGTAAAACTTGCTCCGAATAAAAACCGCATAATAGCGGTACTACTAGGCCAGTACCGCTGAAGTACCGCTGGAAACAGATATGCATTCCTAACTGGCGTTACTTCTGGCGGTACCGCCGATGGTACTACCGCTTCCTAGAGGTAGCGGTACTACCACTGGGGAGGCCGGTACTACCGCTGCAGCAGGTCTTATTTGTTGGCTGCACAGCTGTTGACTCTTCCTTTTTTGCGTCAATTTGATATTTCCCGAAAGGACTTAGACGCAATGTTAGAAGCTTAATTGTGTAATTATCAACTCTAGAACTTTTAGAGAGATTGATGCACTTTCAGTCGCGCCTTCAGGTCACGTGGTCGCCATGGGGCCCATCTCCAGGTGCCCTTCTCGCTCCCGGGGTCTTCCGGTGAATAAAAAATCCTCAAAAATTTCTAGCTCATTACGAGCACTTTCATTTTGGCCCTTTTCTGCAGTACACACACAAAATAAACAGAAACTGTCACTGGGAACTGTATTAATAGGTTAGTCCAATAATTGATAGAAAACATAGGAAAACATAGGGAAAACATAGGGAAAACATGTAGAAAACAAGCATGGAGCATCAAAAATTATAAGTACGTTTGGGACATATCAGGGTCACACGCTTAAGCCATGCGAACCTTTAATTGAAAGAATGTTTTTATTAGTTTTATGAATGTTCGATGTAGATACATTGTCGCAAAAACAAGTTTGGTGTCAATCAGAGAGGTTTGGGGAAGTTACTATAAGGGAGAAATAATTCTGCTGTTAAGCAGATTTTTGTATGAGAGATAATGGAGGACATGAGATGTCCCGGGATGTTAGAAATATGTTTCTAATATTGGTAGATAAGGTCTACGCTTTTATCTGTAGGGTTCATATGGTTTCAGAAGAGTTTTAGGCAAAAACCGTGAAGGGGGGAGTGCCGAGGGGGCAGGTTCGCCCCCATGGTCGCACCACTTGGTTGGGCTGGCAGGTGGGCCCTAGGGCCTCCAATCATGACACTTAGAACCTTCCGATGTTTTTCCTAAATTTATTTGAAGGAAAAAAAGGAAAATAAAGGAAAAAAGGAAAAAAGGGAAAGAGGTGGGTTGGACTCCCAAAAGGGAGTCCAATCTAATTTCACCTAGGAGAGGGGGTGCACCCACCTCCTTGGTGCGGACAAGTCCCCCCTCCTAGCTGAAGTAGGACTCCTCTCCCCTTTGGCAGGTTCCCCCTTGCCTCCAACTATAAAAGGACCCCCAAGGCTTGAGGCAAAACATAATTTTGTGAGCAATTGTCTCTCAAGCCTCTCTCTCTATAGTCTGATTATATAGTCTAATTAGAAATTCTAAGTAGAGCCCCTTTAATTGAACTGGAGCTTCTTCTAATTAGGTTTTGAGGTGTCCTCTCTTGATTAGACCTAGCTATAATTACTAGTTCTCTCTCATGTGTTGAGAAACTTCCAAAATCATATAGCCCTAATCGCAGTCGATTAGTGCTACCAATTAGCAACGTCAAAAGGTTGTCTCTCTTTGTCGGTGCCGAGTCCTGGACGGTGGAGCGCTAACGGGTTGACACAAGCGTACGCGTGCACACCATAAGAGGGATTACACGTGTGATCCTTGACGAGGAAAGCTTAGCGACATGTAACATCCCAGTGTTTGGGAAGTTATAAGGATCTAAATTTAATATGTGCATTTGCAAAGCATGCATCTAAAAGTACGGGAAATTTTGGCGCGAAAGTTTAAACGAATCAAAGTGACCAATGTTTCACTTGACATGATGAAATAGGTCTAGTTCATCTAGTCAAGAGTACATTTGGAGTGATCTTTATAACATAGTATCTCTACAAACGAAATCATCTGATAAGGCAAACCATAGTTGGTTATGACCAACACTAACCCTCAACAACCTTAACCACAAGTCTTAACTCAAAACCCACCAGTGGGAAATGACATAATAATTGTATTAACATATTTATCGAATATGTACATATCTCATCAACCATAAAAGAAATACCTTAAAGAATAAATAAATCTTCTTAAACTACTGTTAAACCTTGATCATCACATATGATTTTTCCAAACCTCTATATCTGCATTATGTTACAAAATAAGATTATAAAGTAAAGTCAAGACACCTAAGAAAAACAACTAACAACTCTGACTTAGATCATTAAACCCCAATAGCCTTCACATGTTCATTGTTTCAATCATTTTATACAAGTGAGCATATGAAATCTCAACACATCAATGGACCATTTGATCAAATTACTATTAAGTCATCATTCCATAAGCATTTCACATCTCTATTCAAATCAACATTCATCAACTAAACTATCTCTGGATACAAGTAATGAATAACAACAAGTTATAACCTCTATTAGAGGAATTGGATTGAAAGCTAAATGAAACCAATCATGTATGAGACAAGTATCTATCTTATGGGAAGCAAAACAAGAAATTTATGGAAGGATAATAAAAGCATGAACTAACCCTTAATCTAGATCTTGTTATTTAGGCTAGACCATTATATCTTGTTTTCAATCTTCTCAAAGTCATTCTGCAAGAGAAGCAACCACAAGAAAAGAGGAACTACCACCAGAAGATCTTCAAGAAGATTATTTAGAGTGTTCTAGAAGTGTTATTCCAATCTATTATAAGAGTACTTGGAAATTCTTATATATTGATCTAATCTCATTAAACACTCTTGAAACAGTGTGATACTCCAATGTTAGTGTTATATAGAAGTAGTTTGGTAACAAGTTTCTAGACCTTGTTAACAGATCACTTTTGTATACTCAAACACTTGAGTGTCTTACACAAATTAACATAAGATCATATAACCTAGTACATATCATCCAATTGTATACGAGTAGTAATTTGGAGGCAAGTCTGATCCACTTGTTAACAAATTCTTCTTATATGCATATGGCAACTTGATGTCATAAAATAAACCTACATCCTTTTATAATCCTCTAAGAAAAATCTTTGCTTCGAACAACTGGTTGTTTTCACCACAAGGGTGAGATAGTTGAAGTTGGAGACCAAGAGATGAACCCACATGCAATGGACAAAGGTGATAACAGAAGATTAGTGGCAACTAAATAGAAGAACATCAAGCAACAGAAGACCACAAGAAGCAACACTGCCTCAGAAAAAGATCATAAGAAATTATCCAGTGAATCATTAGGATAGAACACAGAACCAATAACCTCTGTCAAGCTTATCAGAGATGAGGAACTCATAATAATATCTTTAATGGAAACAACTATCAAGTATGAAATAATAACAAGCCATTGCATCCACATGTCTTGATATGTGGAGGTAGATGAAAACAAGCTTAATACCTTGTTTTCCATATCCTTTTCATATGTAAGACTAACAGATGATAACAGAAGTTCATCTACATATAACCATGTAAATAATTACATGTTCTAAGATAACATGGATAATATCCATATTGGAACCTATGAGGAAAACAAGCAAATAAGATTCCAAAACCACACACTGAAAACAGCAAACATAGAATACACACACCTCGGTAAAATGTCAACCAAACTTGCTAGGAGTTTCAATTAGGAGAATAACAAAGCCACATATCAGAAAAACTAGTTCCTTCACCCATTAACACCCTTTGGCTTGACATAGAATAAAATTCCCTATTGCGTGATTTTGAATAAAGTGCATAGAAACATTATCAAGTAGTGTCACCAAATTATTTTCTATAAGGGATTATACCTAAAATTGTCCAAATATGATACACCACCTTGGTATCCACAAGATGGGAGTGTGTACTTTTATTAAACATGCTTTAACATAATTTTAAATCCATTAAATATATAAAATAAAGAGAAAACCACAAAACCACTTAATCTAGCACCCTAAATAAAAAAATACAAAGATCTTTTAAATTCACCAAAACAAAACATGGTGAGAAATTTGATAAGGAATTCAAATATGATTTTTAATAATTTTTAAGTTCACAAAAAAGCCCAGAAAACAAGCTTTTCTTCTCAGTTTTAGTACCAAAAGGACCTAACTGTGAAAACTTGAAACTTCCAGGGGGTTATTCGGTAATTGGTACTTTTGTCTTCCTCCAGGCCGGCAGAAGCGTGTCGACGCCGCCGTTGCCGTATGCCACCTCCCGCGCGGCCGCTCTTCCGCGCAGGTAAGTAGGAGGAGGAGCTCTCTCACTTGCCCTCTTCCTCACTCTCGCACTCTCTCCTCGCTCCCGTGCTCTCTCTCTTTGAACCCGAAAGAAAACCCTAACCCTAGCTGCTCTCGGCCACCGCCAATCGCCGTCGACTCCGGCCATCCCCGGAGAATCTGAGACCATCACGAGCTCCGCCTGGATGTCCTCTCCCTCCTCCAGAAGCCTCATTTGTTGGGAAGGCCGGGAGCCAACGAATTTGGCCGTTCCCTTTCTCTCCGGCCACCACGGAGAACAACACGCCGCCGGCGACCTCGACCTCACCGAGCCTCATCGACCTCATCATCGCGCTCTGGGTGAGCATAGGAATCTATAGTTGTGCTCCATTTTGAGTTTGGGGGCACGGAATCGATGATTTCACCGTGCACCGCCGCCGGCCGCCGCGCAATTGCACGCTGGCGACCATACGGTCGAATCGCCACCACCACTCGACTCGTCTGAGCCTCCTCTAGCTCCTGGTGGCAAACAATTGCGCCAATTTTTAGCCAAATGTTGGATTGAATCCAACAGAGAGGAAACAAGCTCAGGTGACATCACCTGTGACGTCACCATGATGTCATGGCCCGTTTTCTTTTTCTTTTAAATTTTAATTTAAATCAAATATGACAGGTGGGACCCACGTGTCAATTTAAAAACAGAAAATCAATTAAACTTAATAAATCAATATATTTTAATCTACTTATCATAAAAATGTAAATTAAATATAGAAATGTTTAGAAAAATATAATCTAATTTTTTATCAAGTTTTCAAAAATATTTGATAAAGTTTATAATTAAACATTTTCTGAATTAAATTAAATCATATAAAATTGAGAAAATAATAAATAATTCATAAAATTCAGGAAAAATCAAGTTATATACCAAAATGCTCCAAATGACAAGTACAACTCATATATGATGTTTTTAAAGTCATTTGACCAAGTTTTCATGTGTGCAATATTTGCCTAGTCATTTAATTCATTTAAAATTAATAAATTAATAATTTATTCAAATATTTTCAAAAAGCATTGAGGGATATATCAAATTAAAGAGAAAAGCATTTCTAATTAAAATATGTCAAATATTAAACATTTTGTTCAACTTATAAAATTGTTTTTAAGGATATGATGAAATTCTCTAATATTCCATTATAACCATTAAAAACTACCACAAACATTATTTTCTTTACTAATAAAACCCTCATGTTTCCACACCTAATAAACCTACCATCACAAGTCATTAGCAAGTATTGTGATGATAGGGTTAGCTGTACTAGTTCACCATTTTCAATTCAACTCCTTGTCATAAGCTCTACCTGTGCTTATTGTCTTTTCAATAGTTGTTTTCCATATACTAATGCTTTATTGCCTAACCATGTTATAACACTATTACTTAAACTTGATAATAAGTGTTTGTTAAATAAAAGTGAAACACACATAAAACTAAGAGAAATAATAACAATATCACCACAAGTAATGAAATAACTCACCTAAAAACTTATGTGATGTAGTATCATATCAAACTTAGCTTACACTTATAAGCTGGGGTGTTTTCCAGGGTATTTCACGATGCATCTCATTACTATGCATGTATCATCTTTGCTAGTTCTTTCTGTAGTCCTTACCGGGACTACTTTGCTATCTTTCAGATGTCGGAATTGTCTACGCGACCCTCGAACCCCGAAGATATTGATTATTATGGTTATTACAATCTCAGGAAAGTTCATCACTTGCTCATATCCTTTGCAATACTTCATAACGAACTATTTGCAAAACCCCTATCGTATTACCACATGATCTCAAAAGAATGCATGATCCTATTTTTATAATAATATGACTACTTGAATGACTACCCGAGTGGTAGTGTTCTGTTTGGTGGGCAGATGGGACCATGGTAAGACGAATAGGTCAAAGGAAGGTTCCATCTGCATGGGAAAGTATTACCTAGGATTAATCACAACCGTCGTCAGGATTCTTGCGCCGTAAATTCGCGTTAACCATGGGTCTTCTATGGGGGGAGTAAGTCAGTTGTGATCTTCTCTCGTTCGCATGTCAATGGACTGCCAGAGACGTACAGTGTAGGTCTTGCGAGACTACATGCACATGGGTGGGATCCCTTAATTCCCACGGACTCTGGGGTCTATGAGTGTCTGCCAGGGGCGCGTAGATATCCATCGTGAGGGGTGGAATCATACGTTCAACCTGCTGGCAGAAATGGGTGGGCATGCGTTGTGCGGAGAAGCATGGTTTGGCTTGGACCAACAACCAGGCCCCACACCTGAGTGGGAGTGGACAGGAATGTACACCTGGTTGTGCAACATGGTCTTGGTAGTCCATGGGTAAAGTAATGCACCTCTGCAGAGTGTAAAAGGATGTGGCATGTTACCCCCTGTTCCGGGAAGGAGCTGCGAACGCCGCAGGAAAGGCAACTCCATGAAGTTCTAGTCCTGTGAAGATCTGGCGGGCATAGTTTTCAGAATTAAAGGCAACCTCTTGAAGAAAGATTTATAAAAACCTTGCATTAGCTTATGACTCTTTTGAGTATAAAGCTATAGATAGTGCATCCAACTACCCACTATATATCATGAACTTGTTGAGTAACGCTCGTTACTCATTCATCCCCGTTTGACCCCCTGCTTAGAGATGAAGCCATATGGAAGTCGTCATCGAGGAGACATCGCTGTCTAAGGAAGCTAGGTGGAATCTTATACTACTTAGCCAATAAAGCATCATCATCAACAACGCTGGTGGAGGAGGAGCTATCAAGGTGTAGGTGAAGTCCATTCTTGGACTTAGCTATTATAAGCCATAGATTAGGGTTGGAATCAACCATAGTATTAGTTCTGAGCTAGAGTTCTTCTCCAGCTTGGAGCTTCGAATTGCTTCTTCTGATGTTTCATTTGTATGAGATCTTCTTTGATTCTTCAAAGATATTCTCGAGATTTTGTAATGAAGTTTGTATCCTATGGTTTTGCCTGGACCTGCTATGTTTCTGTTGTACTACTCTGAGGGATGTAATATTCACGGATAAGTCCTTCCGTGAGTATTATGTCACCGACTTGTGCACTATACATGCAGTGGTGTGCTGGGTCACCACACGACATCCTGCAACTAGGACTTGTTGTGAGGATCTAGGATTTTTCAGAACTCTTCTATGACTATATCAAATCCTCTACATGTTGAGTCGTGATATTTATCAATGCATATATGGGCATGCATAGTAATCTTGCAGAATGCGTAGGGATTTTAAAAAAAAACTACAACATAGACCAGCATTATGGACACTGAATGCGAAATTCAGAGGAAAACCCATACACACATGTAGAAACATAAACACACCATTATAGGCCTTTGTCATGTCTCATAGTCAAGCTCGTTAATATTAGATGACCATGTTTTCCTGGTGATGGGCATTTCTTATGTCAATATTAATGGGAGCACATTATTGTTTCAACATTGTGGCTGGGTAAGTATTTGAGATACTACAAGATCTGATTTTAAAATTTCTATAAATAGTATCATCACATTATGATTAAATTATTTGCTTCCTTTGACCATGAGAATATATGGTGGTGCATTCTGGAAAGTTTGCTTTGGTGTAGTCAAGTATCACACCTTAAACGGGGTGATCAAAAGGGCTATTACTGGGTAATCTCGAAGGTATGTATTTCACCGGTGATAGTTCAACACTAGGAATTACTCCTCTAGACAATAGAGTGATACATCTAGGATCCACTCGGTGTGATAGTATCCATTAATAAGTTTGCACAGACAAAGGCATGATGTAAGTCACGGGGATACTATAACACGGTAACGAGTAAAGGAATCATACCGGATATCGAGGATAATATGAAAGGGTGATTAAATAAATTAATCATGGTCATGTCATTCATATCGCCTTGAGGTATTGATTGGTATCATGAAGTAATGGGAACATACTTGATAATCAACAGGTTTAGGAGAGTTCCTTCGTATAACTTGTAGGATTCAATATGGACGTCCACGGTATCGATGTTGGTTATTGATTGGGAAAGGAGTTTCTGACCATGTCTACTTGTTATAGAACCCGTAGGGGTCACAAACTTAAGGCGTAGAAGTCATTTGTTCACATTCGATGGTTCGGAGAAGAGAGCGGGTATCACCCGGATAGTTCCGGAGTATAGAATTATATTCAGAGAGATTTTATGAGTGGGTATGAGATGTTAGCGGGGATGTTAGAAAGTGTTTTTTATACCAGAGTGTAGAGTCGATGATTTTATCCAAAGGGTATATAGGGTTCCGGAAGAGTTTCGCCTAGGGGGGTGCCGAAGGGGGTAGAAATGCCCCAGGACTGCACCCCGATTTCAGGGGACTGACATATCGGCCCAAGGGTCACACACAAGGCGCATCACCTCCCTGGGAACTTCCTTAGTTGTATCTTGGAAATAAAAGGAATTGCCAAAATAAAGAAAAGAGAAAATGAAGCTTTTTGGTGGGAAGGGAAAGGACTCCCCAATCGGGGAGTCCAGTCCGAATTGGAGAGAAGGGGAGGGTGCTACCACCTTGGGACCTACCCAAACCGTCCTAGCCTACAAGGAAGGTGTAACATCCCAAGTATGAAAATCTCCCCCTAGAATGTTTTCTTTTGGTTAAATTATTGCTTTGCATCATGTCATCATAGTCATTGCTTTTTCATTGCATTTGTTTTGCATTTGATTTCATTTGTTTTCATCTGTTTTCACTTGCTTTCCAATTGAAATTTCAAACAAAAATTCAAATTCTTGTTCATACTTGTTATGTTACAATTGTTTCAAATAAAAATTACAAAACAATCCAATCTTTTGTTCCATTAAAGTAGAAAGTTCAAACCATCAAAGTGTTCTCTTTAATTATGCAATTAATCTCAAATTCATTCAATTTCAAACCAAATTCAAATCAAATTGTTCATACTTGTCCTGTTACATTTTCCAAATAACAAAGTTCAATTAAAACCTCCATTTGTTTCCATTAAAATAGAAATGCTCAAACTATTAAATTGTTCTCTTTAATTTTTTTCATTTAATATCAACTTCACTTAAACACCATCCAATTACAAAACATCAACTAAATTGAAATATTTGGAAAACAAAGTTGGTATTATGGTCTTGTTACAAAAACAAAACTCTACAAAATTTCCCTAAATTTTCCCTAGCACAAAACCTCTCTTTTTCTCCCTATTCCTTTTCAGCAAAAAAAAAAGAAACAAAAAGAATAAAAAATAAGAAAGGAGAGGGGGAAAGGGCAGCCAGCCCATTTGGGCCAGCCCACCTAGCCCCTGGCCTGCTTACCTCTTCGATCGTCACCTACCTCTGTACGGAAGGTGATCCATGGTGTCCACGTCGATGCAGAAGGGGAGCAACGGTCCCGAGCTGCCCCCTCCTCCTTTTAGCTCGAGGCCGAGCCCCCTCTGTGCCCTAATCTCCCTCCGCCCTCTTCCTCTCGCCGCCACCTTCCTCTTTTCTCTCTCTCTGCACCCTGCCTCTTCTCTGTTCTGTAACTGAACCACCGCCGCCTCGTTTCCCTCCGGCGATCGCCGCCGCCATGGTGCGCCACCGGCCGTGTTAGGGCCGGGAACGGAACCGCCAGGCCTCCCTCTTCCTCGCGGTCTCCTCGGTTTCCCCCGGGAGCGAGGGAATCGCCGCCGCCATCCACGATTTCGCCACCGTCGCCACCGGCTGCACCGACCTCCTCCTCCGTTTATCTCCTCACTGTGAGCATCGCCACCTTCCTCTCTCCTACCTCCTCTCTGTCGCGCGCACGACCACCGTCCACCGCACGCACACGGCAACCCGCAAGCACACGCACGCCCACCCGCGCGCAGCGGCAGCGAGCAGCGAACCGCCGGCGGCCGCCCTCGCTGTCAGATGTTCGCTTACTGAAACCTGCAGAGAAAATTCAGAAACCGACCTGAACAAAAGTTCAGTTAACTTCTTAACTGAAGGTTAAACCCCCCCGTACCCCTTACCTTTCACAAAACCGAACAGTACCGCGGTGGCCACGCTCCACGCGCGCGCACAGTAGGTGGTGGGATCGAATCCCACCACCGCGCGGATTAACCACCCTTTTTAATTCTTTTTTTTAGATATAGAACTTGTCAGATTTCGCACACAAGTCCTTGTATATTTCTTCTAGGTCCCTGCAGTTATTTTTTTAAGCCCCTGGCCACTAAATAAAATGGCAGATTAATACCTACACTTCAAAAATGCATAACTAATTAATTACAACTCCAAATTCAACATTTTAAATATGTTTTTCATACCAAATTGAATACTCTATCCAAATATAAATTTTGTTTTCTGTTTTGAATATTTCAAATGTATTCAAATTTCAAATTCAAACAATTCTTTTCACATTTGCTTAATTCCATAACTAATTCAATAATATTTCAAACAACACAAATAAAATATGTTTTCCATGCTATTTTGAACCACCTTTCCAAATATAAACTTTGTTTCATGATTTGAATAATTAAAGTTGGTTAAATAATTTAAACCTTGTTTAATTTATTTAAAATTGCTAAATTCATAACTTGGTCACATTAATTTCTTTTTGAACATATAAAATATGTTTTCAAACCAGAAAAACATAATCTTTTCAAATATGAATTTTATTTAATGTTTTGAACAAATAAAATTCAAATAATATTAATAACTGTTTTAAATCCATTTAAATCTTGTTTAAACTTGTTTAACTCATAAGTAATTCATCCTAATTCCTTTTTCAATAATTGAAACATGTATTCCAACTAAAATTTTGTGTTCTATTCAAATATGAACTTTGTTATCTGTTTTGAACAATTTAAATTGGTGAAAACAACAAATGCTTGTGTAACACCTTTAAGGAACCAAAATTCCATAACTTAATAAATAAAATTCCAAACTTAGTAAACCTTATTTCAAATTGTTTCTAAGGTTGTTTTCTTTCTGTTTTCATCATCCATGCATCATGCTAATCCACTTTCACCTGATGATTAGTTGTAGAACAATTATTTCAACCTTAATTCATGGGCTTTTCATATGCAACTCAAATTGCATGTGGGTCCATTTAATCATGTTATGTTACCATGTCAACTAGTTTATTTTGATGCATCAATTAAATGGTCATGCATCATCCCATGATTGTGCACTATGCCATGATTTTGATTGGTTGATCTCTGTGTTGTTTGTTTGCTTTCTCTCGAATAGACGACGACGTTGAGACAGACGATACTTACGACACCCCTTCTGAGGATCTAGCTCAGTACTAGGCTGCTGAGCTTGCAGGCAAGTATTCACTCACATGAACCATCGTGTTCCTTTCAACATTGGATACCGATACTTTCCGTTGTCTATTCTGCTAGCCCTATGAACTGTTGCTTGTGTTCGAACCTATCACATGTTATCCTTAACCCTGATATAGCCTCACCTCCACACCTATAACCCCATTGGTTGTTGCCCGTGTCTTACTAGCATGCTTAGGGTTGAGTTTGCTCGAGTCTGTTGTCCGTTACTTTCTGTTATCATATTTCATTATGTTCTGGGGCTCGATGTTAAACAATCAACCTGTTAATGCTTGGGTAATAATAATTTGATGATAAGGCATCGGCAGGAGGCCCGGCGTGGTTTTGAGGCCTGCTAGTGTCGACCCTAATTAGGAAAAGGGTCTTGTCTACTGATCCATGATGAGCGTGCTCACCGCATCCGGGTGGTGGTATGGAACCCCCCTCGACTTTGATCTGATCCACAGTTTGTCCGAAGAGCCACACTTAGTTCGGGTGTTCCATTTGGCTCATACGCATGAATGGGTCGCTCCCATGGTTACTGATGATGATGATGACGCACACATATAGGGCGAGGCCTGTATTGCCGGGGTGTTGCGTCCTGCGGGAGTTTTGCACACTTGCGCTGAGTATTCGGCTGCGTGGCTGGGACCTTATAGCTCCGTGGCTCCTAGGACAGGCTGTAGAGATGGTTCGAGTCGTATCAAGCCAACCTGAGTTTTAGTTGGTGGCTTGAGTGTGTACGGGTACTGGAGCACACCCTGCAGGGATGAATCTTCTCGAGAAGCCGTGTTGTCCGCGGTTATGTGACGACTTGGTAAAAGTACTGGCTAACAAGTACTCAGACAACTTACACCTAACTATAACAACTTGACTAATAATACAGATTACTTCCACCTTAAGAATGATGTCATCTTAACCCAACTGTGTGAGTTATCCTCGGATTGCTTCTTTGGATAAGGGGCGAGATCCAGGATGGGTTTGTTTGGAGTTAGTTGTAGTTGGTTACGATACGCTATCTTATCTTTGTTCTGTTAGCCGGAAGTTGTAGCAAGTCTCTGTAGTTGGTTAGAGCAGCCCGCTGCAGCATCTTTTATATCACCCTTTCTTCCGTGGAACCCAAAGCATCTGTGCTTGGTGTTGACGGGTTACACTTTGGTGAATTATGAGTCTTGCTTGCCAATACGTTTATGTACTGACCCCTTCGGGGTTGTGGTTTCCACAGACTACGTTTCCGAGGGTCCCCATGGTGGCTACTACGTGGATGCATGACGAGGCTGTTGACGAGTAGATAGCGGACCCGGGCAGGATCCGAGACTTCGTGGATGGGCTCCGTCTTTTCGTTTCCGGCTTCTTAAGCCTATTTGGATCTTGTCTGTACTCAGACCTGTTGAATGCTTCCGCCGTGATGTAATGATGTTATGTTGGGACATGTGTCCTCTGGATGATTGTATTTGCTATCTCTGCTCTAGTGAGAGCTATTTGAAACTTATTTCCATCTTTTGTGTCTTAGAGATATGTTGTGCTATCATTCTGTTAAACGTCGTTGACGTACCATGTGTGTATGGTATGAAGTACGTCAATGGTAGTATCCTGATTTCTATGGGATGGTTTACGTAGACGATGAACAGTAGGGGTTGGTTGTCACACATACGTGTGTTGGCCTACTCGTAAGAGATGCGGGTGCAGGTAAGCCCCGTAATCCAATCAACTACTGTTCAACGGAACTGCGAGTATCCTCTAGAAGTCCGGGTGCGACAAATGGTATCAGAGCCTGTCTGCCTGTAGGATCCCTTTTACTGGTCGCAGTTGAGTCTAGAAATTATTTTGTAGCTATATAGGAAAAATGAAACGTGAGAGTAGGAATTCTGCCATTTTATTTCTTTCCCCACCCACCCTCCCTTTTCTGGTAAGAAAGTGCAACGTTGTTTTTCTCTTCTCATCTAAACTTTCAAGTTAGGATTTCACGTATCCTGGTTTCTCTAGGATGGTTATATCTACTAGACCATAGGAATGGAGGTGGTTGTGACATGATTTATCATGTTGCCTACTCACGATTGATAACGGAGGCGTGTAAGCCCCGGAAGCAGATCCTCTATTCCTTAAGCAGTAGATATTGATCCTTTAGAAGCCTGGATGGGTTTTTCCGTAGTACCTCAGGTGTTTGTGGTCTCCTGTTTCCCAGTTGTTGCTTCGATATCGTCCTTCATAAATCTTCTCTTCCGCTGTAACAACTTATCTGTTAATCCGTTGTTAACCTCCATCCTTGTTCTATGCTGTCGACTTACCGTCTGAAGTAATCCTTTTAAGCACTTATATTGGATTTTGTTATCCGATTAGTGTGTTAATCTTGGTATCCTCTTCAGGATGGAAAGTGGTGACAAAGAACCCACACTGCCACCTGAGATGGGGAAGGTGCTGTCTCAGATGACACAAGTTATAAGGCAGATGCAGCAGAACCAAGACCTTGGGAGTAATGGCAACACCCGGGTGTCTATTCGGGAGTTCCTTGAGCTCAATCCGCGCACGTTTGATACCTCCTCCGAGCCATTGGATGCTGATGACTGGCTCCGTGAAATGAACCGTACTCTTATGGTAGCTCATGTGGCTGACGAGGACCGTGTTCCTTACGTGACCTACCTTCTCCGTGGACAATCCATGTCTTGGTGGGAGAACTTCCAAGAAATGAGAGGTCCTAGTGTGGCAATCACATGGGAGGATTTCAAGCAAGCCTTCGTGCGCCATCACATTCCCGATGGGCTCATGGAGGGAATGCGTGAGGAATTCTATTCTTTCACACAAGGCAATTTGGACGTTCTGGAATACCAAAGAGAGTTCAATCGTCTGGCTCGCTACGCCGGAGATGAAATTTCCACGGAAGCGAGAAAGATGGCAAAGTTCCGCAGGGGTCTCAACCCGGAACTCAAGTATGCTCTCACCAACGTCAAGGCCAAGAATTTTGAGGACCTCATCAACATCGCTCTAAATGAAGAGCATGGGCGCAAGTTGGTTGAGGAATCTCGTAAGCACTCTCGTGAACAGGCTAATCTCTCAAAAGCTATCATGCCTCCACAAAAACGAAGAGTTTGGGTTCCATATACCACTCCAACACCGCCCATCTGCTTGCCAAGCCCGGCAGGATTTCTTGCCCGCCCTCCCAACCCAGTGGTATCTTTAGGAGGTGCTCCATCTCAGCCAAGTCCAACAGCTCCTCGTTCTGCTAGTACATGCTTCAAGTGCGGTCTACCAGGACACTACTCCTACAAGTGCCCGCAGAACAAGCTACCATCACTACCTATCTCTAAGGTCAATCATGTGGTGGTACACACTTCTTCGCCTAGGCCCCGCAACAGGAACAAGTCTGTCTTGAGAACTGTGAGGGTGAACCATGTCAAGGCCCAGGGAGCAGAAGAATCTCCAGAAGTTGTAATGGGCACACTTCTTGTGAACTCGTTTCGTGCTAAAGTCTTGTTCGATTCTGGTGCTTCACACTCTTTCATCTCTCAATGCTTTGCAAACACCAGTAAAATCAACTTCGAACAGTTGTCTATCCCTTTCCTAGTGAAATCACCGGGATCTAGCTGGCAAAGCAATAAAGTTAGCCAGAACATCGAGATCACAATTGAAAATCTTCCATTCCAGGCATCTCTGATAGCTCTCCACTCTTCAGATATTGATGTCATTCTTGGGATGGATTGGCTGGTAGCCAACAAAGCAGTCATTGATTGTCCTGCTAAGTCTGTCAAAATCACACACCCTTCTGGCCAGATAGTCTACTTCCATGCTGAAAATCCAGTGGTTCAACTCTACACTCTCAATGCAAATCCTCTACCATCTATTGAAACTATTCCGGTGGTTTGCGAATTCCCTGACGTCTTTCCAGAAGAATTGCCAGGAATGCCTCCTGACAGAGCAGTTGAGTTCGTGATCGAACTTGAACCAGGTACTGCACCAATCTCTAAGCATCCATACAAGATATCTCCTCCTGAACTGAAGCTGTTGAAGGAGCAAATCGATATGTACATGGAGAAAGGTTACATTCAACCTAGCTCCTCGGCTTGGGGTTGCCCAACTCTGTTCGTTGCGAAGAAGGATCAAACAAAGAGACTCGTTGTTGACTATCGTCCTCTTAACGAGAAAACCATCAAAAACAAATATCCAATTCCTCGTATCGATGATCTTTTTGATCAACTTGCTGGAGCCTCAATATTCTCCAAGCTGGACTTGAGAATGGGTTACCATCAAATAAAGATCAGAAAGGAAGATATTCCAAAGACAAGTTTCACCACTCGCTACGGTCTATATGAATACACCGTCATGTCCTTTGGCCTCACCAATGCACCGGCGACCTTCTCTCGACTCATGAATTTTGTCTTCCATGAATACCTCGACAAGTTCGTTGTGGTATATCTTGATGACATTCTTGTCTACTCAAAATCCGAGGAAGAGCATGAAGAAATCTTCGTCTCACTCTCATGAAGCTTCGCGAGCATCGTCTTTATGCCAAATTCTCCAAATGTGAGTTCTGGATTTCAGAAGTTGCTTACCTTGGTCATGTCATCCCTGCCAAGGGCATAGCCATTGATCCAGAAAAGGTTAAGGCAATTGTTGATTGGAAACCTCCAAAGACGGTGAAGCAAGTCAGAAGTTTTCTTGGTTTGGCTAGCTATTGCCGTCGTTTCGTCCAAAACTTCTCCAAGATTGCCAAACCTCTCACTGATCTCACAAAGAAGGACAAGAAGTTCGTTTGGTCTCCACAATGTGATAAAAGTTTCAATCTCCTAAAGACTCAGTTCTGGTTGGCCCAGATACTACCAAACCTTTCCAGATATTCTGTGATGCTTCTCTCCAAGGTCTAGGTGCAGTTCTTATGCAAGAACGTCAAGTTGTGGCTTATGCTTCACGTCAGTTGAACGCACATGAGCTCAATTATCCCACACATGACCTTGAACTTGCAGCAGTTGTGTTTGCCCTCAAGAAATGGAGGCAATACTTGTTGGGTAATCGCACTGAAATCTTTTCCGATCATAAGACTCTGAAATACATCTTCACTCAACCAGATCTAAACCTCAGACAAAGGAGATGGATTGAAAAGATCAAAGACTTCGATCTTACCATTTCTTACACTCCAGGCAAGGCTAACGTTATGGCCGATGCTCTCAGTCGCAAGTCGTATTGCAATAATCTCATGATCATGGAAAGCCAACCTCCTCTTCATGAAGAATTCCAGAAGCTGAACCTTGGTCTTATTCCTCAAGGCTATCTTGCAAACTTGACAGCCAGTCCAACTCTCGAGGACAAGATTCGTTCTGAACAACTTCGTGATGCTGAGATCAAGAAGATCGCAGATAACATCAAAGCAGGCAATGTGAAGTATGAGTGCTTCTCAATTGATGACAAGGGAACTGTGTTCTTCGAAGGACGCATTGCAGTTCCTCAAATTCAAAGTCTCAAAGATGTTATTCTCAAGGAGGCTCATGAAACTCCTCTTTCCATACACCCTAGAAGTACAAAGATGTACCAGGATCTCAAGACACTGTATTGGTGGTCTGGCATGAAACGTGAAATTGCTCAATACGTTTCTGAATGCGACGTTTGTCAACGTGTTAAGGCAGTTCATCAGAAAACAGCCGATCTTCTCCAACCTCTGAAAATCCCTGAGTGGAAGTGGGACATGATTGAAATGGACTTCGTCACTGGTTTTCCAAAGTCCAAGAGGGGCAACGATGCAATCTTCGTTGTCATTGATCGACTCACTAAAGTAGCTCACTTCTTCCCTGTCAAAGAGACAATCTCAGCTAGCCAGTTAGCAGAGCTCTACACAACAAAGATTGTTCCTCTTCATGGTGTTCCATTGGAAATAAGCTCAGACCGTGGAAGTACATTCACTTCTCATTTCTGGAAGAGTTTTCAAGAAGCATTGGGCACCAAACTTCTGTTCAGCACAGCTTATCACCCTCAGTCTCAAGGGCAAGTCGAAAGAGTCAATCAGATTCTCGAGGATATGCTCAGAGCATGTGGTCTCTCCTTTGGCATGAAATGGGAGGAATGCCTTCCATATGCTGAATTCTCCTACAACAACAGCTTCCAGGTAAGCCTAGGCATGGCACCATTTGAAGCTCTCTATGGCCGCAGATGCAGGAGTCCAATCAATTGGTCTGGAGCTGGTGAACGTTCACTCTTAGGCCCTGACATTGTTAAGGAAGCCGAAGAGAAAGTTCGCATCATTCGTGACAATCTCAAGATTGCTCAGTCTCGTCAGAAAAGCTACTATGACAGCAAGCACAGGGATATGACCTATGCACCTGGTGACAAAGCATATCTCCGTGTAACTCCCCTCAGAGGCACTCATCGTTTTGGTGTCAAAGGGAAACTTGCACCAAGATACATTGGTCCTTTCAACATTTCTCAAGGCGTGCGGAAAATGCCTATCGTCTTGAACTTCCAGAAAAACTATCCAAGGTGCACGATGTGTTTCACGTGTCACAGCTCAAGAGGTGTTTCAAAGATCCAGATCGTGCAGTTCATCATGATTCCATTGAACTGCAAGAAGATCTCTCTTATGAGGAGCACCCTGTTCGAATTCTCGATGAGACCGAGCGTAAGACTCGCAACAAGAGCACCAAGTTCTTGAAAGTGCAATGGTCGCATCATTCCGATAAAGAGGCAACGTGGGAGACTGAAGAGGATCTTCGCAAGAAGTATCCGGACCTTTTCTCTTCTCAGTAGGAATCTCGGGGCGCGATTCCTTCAAGGGGGGGGGGCGTTTTGTAACATCCCAAGTATGAAAATCTCCCCCTAGAATGTTTTCTTTTGGTTAAATTATTGCTTTGCATCATGTCATCATAGTCATTGCTTTTTCATTGCATTTGTTTTGCATTTGATTTCATTTGTTTTCATCTGTTTTCACTTGCTTTCCAATTGAAATTTCAAACAAAAATTCAAATTCTTGTTCATACTTGTTATGTTACAATTGTTTCAAATAAAAATTACAAAACAATCCAATCTTTTGTTCCATTAAAGTAGAAAGTTCAAACCATCAAAGTGTTCTCTTTAATTATGCAATTAATCTCAAATTCATTCAATTTCAAACCAAATTCAAATCAAATTGTTCATACTTGTCCTGTTACATTTTCCAAATAACAAAGTTCAATTAAAACCTCCATTTGTTTCCATTAAAATAGAAATGCTCAAACTATTAAATTGTTCTCTTTAATTTTTTTCATTTAATATCAACTTCACTTAAACACCATCCAATTACCAAACATCAACTAAATTGAAATATTTGGAAAACAAAGTTGGTATTATGGTGTTGTTACAAAAACAAAACTCTACAAAATTTCCCTAAATTTTCCCTAGCACAAAACCTCTCTTTTTCTCCCTATTCCTTTTCAGCAAAAAAAAGAAAGAAACAAAAAGAATAAAAAATAAGAAAGGAGAGGGGGAAAGGGCAGCCAGCCCATTTGGGCCAGCCCACCTAGCCCCTGGCCTGCTTACCTCTTCGATCGTCACCTACCTCTGTACGGCAGGTGATCCATGGTGTCCACGTCGATGCAGAAGGGCAGCAACGGTCCTAATCTCCCTCTGTGCCCTAATCTCCCTCCGCCCTCTTCCTCTCGCCGCCACCTTCCTCTTTTCTCTCTCTCTGCACCCTGCCTCTTCTCTGTTCTGTAACTGAACCACCGCCGCCTCGTTTCCCTCCGGCGATCGCCGCCGCCACGGTGCGCCACCGGCCGTGTTAGGGCCGGGAACGGAACCGCCAGGCCTCCCTCTTCCTCGCGGTCTCCTCGGTTTCCCCCGGGAGCGAGGGAATCGCCGCCGCCATCCACGATTTCGCCACTGTCGCCACCGGCTGCACCGACCTCCTCCTCCGTTTATCTCCTCACTGTGAGCATCGCCACCTTCCTCTCTCCTACCTCCTCTCTGTCGCGCGCACGACCACCGTCCACCGCACGCACACGGCAACCCGCAAGCACACGCACGCCCACTCGCGCGCAGCGGCAGCGAGCAGCGAACCGCCGCCGGCCGCCCTCGCTGTCAGATGTTCGCTTACTGAAACCTGCAGAGAAAATTCAGAAACCGACCTGAACAAAAGTTCAGTTAACTTCTTAACTGAAGGTTAAACCCCTCCCCCCCCCCCCGTACCCCTTACCTTTCACAAAACCGAACAGTACCGCAGTGGCCACGCTCCACGCGCGCGCACAGTAGGTGGTGGGATCGAATCCCACCACCGCGCGGATTAACCACCCTTTTTAATTCTTTTTTTTAGATACAGAACTTGTCAAATTTCATGTTCTATTCAAATATGAACTTTGTTATCTGTTTTGAACAATTTAAATTGGTGAAAACAACAAATGCTTGTGTAACACCTTTAAGGAACCAAAATTCCATAACTTAATAAATAAAATTCCAAACTTAGTAAACCTTATTTCAAATTGTTTCTAAGGTTGTTTTCTTTCTGTTTTCATCATCCATGCATCATGCTAATCCACTTTCACCTGATGATTAGTTGTAGAACAATTATTTCAACCTTAATTCATGGGCTTTTCATATGCAACTCAAATTGCATGTGGGTCCATTTAATCATGTTATGTTACCATGTCAACTAGTTTATTTTGATGCATCAATTAAATGGTCATGCATCATCCCATGATTGTGCACTATGCCATGATTTTGATTGGTTGATCTCTGTGTTGTTTGTTTGCTTTCTCTCGAATAGACGATGACGTTGAGACAGACGATACTTACGACACCCCTTCTGAGGATCTAGCTCAGTACCAGGCTGCTGAGCTTGCAGGCAAGTATTCACTCACATGAACCATCGTGTTCCTTTCAACATTGGATACCGATACTTTCCGTTGTCTATTCTGCTAGCCCTATGAACCGTTGCTTGTGTTCGAACCTATCACATGTTATCCTTAACCCTGATATAGCCTCACCTCCACACCTATAACCTCATTGGTTGTTGCCCGTGTCTTACTAGCATGCTTAGGGTTGAGTTTGCTCGAGTCTGTTGTCCGTTACTTTCTGTTATCATATTTCATTATGTTCCGGGGCTCGATGTTAAACAATCAACCTGTTAATGCTTGGGTAATAATAATTTGATGATAAGGCACCGGCAGGAGGCCCGACGTGGTTTTGAGGCCTGCTAGTGTCGACCCTAATTAGGAAAAGGGTCTTGTCTACTAATCCATGATGAGCGTGCTCACCGCATCCGGGTGGTGGTATGGAACCACCCTCGACTTTGATCTGATCCGCAGTTTGTCCGAAGAGCCACACTTAGTTCGGGTGTTCCATTTGGCTCATACGCATGAATGGGTCGCTCCCATGGTTACTGATGATGATGATGACGCACACATATAGGGCGAGGCCTGTATTGCCGGGGTGTTGCGTCCTACGGGAGTTTTGCACACTTGCGCTGAGTATTCGGCTGCGTGGTTGGGACCTTATAGCTCCGTGGCTCCTAGGACAGGCTGTAGAGATGGTTCGAGTCGTGTCAAGCCAACCTGAGTTTTAGTTGGTGGCTTGAGTGTGTACGGGTACTGGAGCACACCCTGCAGGGATGAATCTTCTCGAGAAGCCGTGTTGTCCGCGGTTATGTGACGACTTGGTGAAAGTACTGGCTAACAAGTACTCAGACAACTTACACCTAACTATAACAACTTGACTAGTAATACAGATTACTTCCACCTTAAGAATGATGTCATCTTAACCCAACTGTGTGAGTTATCCTCGGATTGCTTCTTTGGATAAGGGGCGAGATCCAGGATGGGTTTGTTTGGACTTAGTTGTAGTTGGTTATGATACGCTATCTTATCTTCGTTATGTTAGCCGGAAGTTGTAGCAAGTCTCTATAGTTGGTTAGAGCAGCCCGCTGCAGCATCTTTTATATCACCCTTTCTTCCGTGGAACGCAAAGCATCTGTGCTTGGTGTTGACGGGTTACACTTTGGTGAATTATGAGTCTTGCTTGCCAGTACGTTTATGTACTGACCCATTCGGGGCTGTGGTTTCCGTAGACTACGTTTCCGAGGGTCCCCATGGTGGCTATTACGTGGATGCATGACGAGGCTGTTGACGAGTAGATAGCGGACCCGGGCAGGATCCGAGACTTCGTGGATGGGCTCCGTCTTTTCGTTTCCGGCTTCTTAAGCCTATTTGGATCTTGTGTGTACTCAGACCTGTTGAATGCTTCCGCTGTGATGTAATGATGTTATGTTGGGACATGTGTCCTCTGGATGATTGTATTTGCTATCTCTGCTCTAGTGAGAGCTATTTGCAACTTATTTCCATCTTTTGTGTCTTAGAGATATGTTGTGCTATCATTCTGTTAAACGCCGTTGACATACCATGTGTGTATGGTATGAAGTACGTCAATGGTAGTATCCTGATTTCTATGGGATGGTTTACGTAGACGATGAACAGTAGGGGTTGGTTGTCACACATACGTGTGTTGGCCTACTCGTAAGAGATGCGGGTGCAGGTAAGCCCCGTAATCCAATCATCTACTGTTCAACGGAACTGCGAGTATCCTCTAAAAGTCCGGGTGCGACAGAAGGGCCCCTCCTCCTCCCACTATATATACGCCCACCCTATGGGGAAAGACACACAATTGAGAAACAAATCTCTTTCTACGGGGTTTTGAGGTCTCCTCTCCCTGTAGATTAGATCCAATCTTCCAATCTCTCTCTCTCCTCCATGTGTTGGTATCTCTCCACCTCAATGTGCACCTATGGTTCCTAGTTCTGGATAGCAAAGCGCTACATGATTTTAACGGACGTAAGTGTACGAGATCTCAGAGGGGTAACACGTGAGACCCCCACTTTGCTAGATACAGAAGGTTGGATATGGGGAGACGACAACAGTCCCGCCGCTAGGCTTAGCCGTGGGTCTCTTCATCAGACATCACCAACATAGTCATCAACACCCGTTGCACATCTCCGTGTTGGTAAAGATCATATCTATCTTCGCCCGTACCTTCGTAGTAGATCCCGTGTGTTGCGTAAGACGGATTTTTTTTAATTACTACACGCGATCCAATATGTCCAACCTGGAAATTCATGAATACATTAGTTTGTGGCAACCTAACTTACATTTCCTATAATAAAAAAGGTCAGAGTGAGGACGACGGACATGGTCAGCAAAATAGGTGTGCATCTCAGAAGTGACATGATACGTGACGTAGTCGTCATCAAATGTGTGTGGATCACATCTTCATCTATCTCGAAGATTGCATTTTGCATAAGCAACCATTGTCCATTAGTAAAGCATAGTCAAATGCCAACTGTAGCACGATAGCGTCAAATCCTGTGAAGAGCTGACAATGTGGCTATCTCTTACCATAACTAGCCGAACTCGGAAAAGAGGATCTCTCACCGGCCATTGATAATACATAACTATCTCTTCTATTTGTAACCCTGCGCACCACTACTTGCTCTCCCCTTCTATTTCCTTCTCCGCTCAATATCCCGTCTCGCCATTATATCCTCTCTCATGCCTCTTTCTCCATATGTTGCTCCATCCTTCGGTCTAGAGGAGAAAGACAACCCCTCTCTCCAAAACCAACAACAGAAAAGTCTTAGTCTCGAGAGAAAGAAGAGAGAAGAAGATATGAACCAGAAGCGTACATTCGTCGCAAGGTGGCGACGAAGCGCAAAGAATGAGCGTACATACACCGCAAGGTGGCGACGCTCTCCAGAGATGAAGAAGAAGCTTGAATCTCAAGAAAGATCTATTGGTGAGACGTCCTCTTAAGTTTTAAAAAAGTCTTGCGATGAACATATATAAAAAGGTTGCCGAGTTTTATTGTCAAAAACCATCAAATCATGCCATGCTTTTCCTGGAATATGTGCGATGCGTAAGATGCATCATATTTATTTTATTCTACTCCCTTCCATCCAAAAAGATTGTCGCGCGTTAGGTAGTTGTATGCTCCCGACAGTTTAATCGGATCGGAGGGAGTAATTCCAATCTAAGTTTACCAATAAACTCAACTTTGTTGGGCAAAATAAATCGAGCTGGCGTGTCACTACTACCGCAACCAAGGGGCGGAGGGAGAGGGGGAGAAGAAAGAGTCCAAGGTTTTAACTGCATCTCCCAAATAGGGAAGGGAAAGGAAAGGATAGATAGAAGAGAGAAGAGGTCAGTGAGACCACCACCCTTCCCTCCCCTCCCCTCACTCCCCCCTGCCTCTGCCCGGGTTACCCTACCTCCCCTCCTCCTCCTCCTCCCACCCATAGCTGGAGAGAGAGAAAGAGGGCAGGGTTTGGCTGGTAGATGCGCGAGTAGCGGTGTCTGCCAACAACGCCAAAGGGAATGGGAGGCGACGGAAGGCCCAGCGACGGCGGCGGCGGGGGTCACCCGCATCAGTTCCAGTACCAGGCTCTCCTGGCCGCCGTGCACACGCAGGGCCCCAACAACACCCTCCCCTTTCCCCTTCCTCCCCTCAATGGTCAGTTCATCTTCTTTCTTAACTGCGCATTTCGCATTTTTACCTGCCGAAGCCGCCAATGCGCGCTCGCTTTATTGGATTTAGGGTACGGTAATCCCTGCCAAATTCCGCCCCTTTTTGCCGATCTACCATGTGCCTAGCCTGCGGGAATCTATCCATAGCCGCCTGAGGTCATATTCTTTATTTGACCTTCCTTCTATGGTTTGATTCAACGGCACTTACTTGATTTTGCAACCTAAGTAGACTGATCTAGGTTTTATTATTTATTTATTGGAGACAAGAGAACAAGATGCCTACTTGCTGACCGTGTCCATGGTGATGTCGTTCATCATTGTATATTTGCGTGTTAATATAATACGCCTACCTTGTTTACCAGTACTACTAGTGCATTATATTGGCTCACTCTGTCATTTGCTCTTCTTATCGCTGGTTGGTGGCCTTACAAGAAAATACAATGTACATATCACCTGCAGGACCTGGAGCTGATTCACCCACAAACGCTGCTGCTCGCCAGCCTCCGACGCAGAGGGGATTCTCGGATTGGAGTGCATCTACCAGCGCCTTCACGTCACTCGCTGTGCAGAGCTCCCCTTCCACAGCCACCTCCAATGCATATCATTACAGCCTATCCCCGTGTTATGCTTTCTGGACCCATTACATGCTTAACAAGAATGCATATAGCTACTATCCTGCACCTAATCAGGAGCACACCCACCCTTTCTACCATGATAACAACCAGGCTAAAGATCCAGGTACATTTCACTCATCTCAACTCCTGCTCTGTGCCCCAGTTTATTTGAACAGATAACAATGCATGAGACCCAGTCTCAGAAAAGAAAAGAAATGCGTGGTACCTGGTATGCTTATAAAGTAAAAAGAAACATAAATGGAATGTTTTCTCCTCTCAGAAAACTATTTTTGTTTCTGACTGGCTATCACAGCTCCTATAAGTAGCGCTTCTTCCAGCTAGAAATTCGATTGAGCTTATGTTGTATGGTGTGTTATTTATTTACCCTGACCTTGAGCGAGTAAGTATTTTCGTGAGGTATTTATAACTCCATATCAGCGCATAGTCCATGGTTAGATTATGTTGATAGTGGGTCTGAGAACTCTTGTACATGTCGGTTTCTAGTCAAGATTACCTTTTTTAATACACTATTTAAAATGCAGGTTATGTTCCCAGCTTCGGGATTGAGTCCTTTAGTACAACACCCCTGGCACCAAACATGTCTGCTCATATGCCTCCCATGGAAGGACCCCTACTTGTCAAGGAACCTGCAATTTCAGAGGTATAGATGTGAACTCTTCAAGGTTTAGAGAAACTTTCAAGATTGTATGAACCTGCCTAACCATATGCTACTGCAAAATGTCTACTACACAGGACTTGCCTGCTAGAGTAGTTAGAATTAAGGACGAAATGGAAACCAGAAACGGTGTTGACCTTAAATGTGAAACAGTTGACACTCTTCCAGAGTTAAAGCAAGGTCATGAAAGCTGTGCCACTGTGAGTAGCACTATACTTAACATGTTTTCTGTATCATATTTACTGTACATATTTATGTCCTGCATTGGATTTCTGTCCAGTTGGTACAACACTAGACAGTTAATCGTGAAATGGCAAAAGAAGAATGGAGAACTCATAACACTAAAAATGCCCAATCAGAAGACTGATACAGTAAATAAACATATAACCTCTCATAATGAACACGCTATTTTCCTTTTATGCCTACCTGGGGACATTCAGAAATTCAACTCCGGAGAATACCAAGTTATTTTGCGCAAGGAATTGACGAAGAGTGATGTTGCAAATGTTGGAAGAATTGTGTTACCCAAGGTATAATTCTATCACGATGCTCTTTAAAAATTGTAATGCAGTCTGAACTATTGTTTGTAACGTACCATCTTGGTTTTTTCAGAAGGATGCAGAAGCTAGTCTTCCACCATTATGCGAAAGGGATCCTGTGATACTGCAGATGGATGACATGGTGCTACCAGTTACGTGGAAGTTTAAGTACAGGTACGTTTTCAGTCGTACACTCATATTATGACATCTTTCACATGCGAAATTCTAAAGCAATAACGATATTGTTCTGAAATTTTGATTACGATGGCTTGAATATGAATAATTTCTTGGAAGAAACTGTGGGGTTGAAGGCATTGCTGCTGTGGGTTGGTTAATGACAGTTAGCCACAGCATGGAGAAATAGATACTCCCTCCTTCCCATAAGACATATAGATTTTTTGTTAAGCCAAACATTTTAAAGTTTGACCAAGTTTATAGGTAAAATATTGACTCCTACAATAGCAACAGTGGTTTCATCATGTAATATGTTTCCATAATGTATTTATTGGCTGTTGTAGATATTGATAATTTTTTTCTATTAGCATGGCCACACTGAAAAAGGGTTTGACTTATGATAAAATCTACATGCCTTTATATGTGGGATTATGGGAATGAAGGGGTATATTGTATATAGGTCGGGTCAAATGCTGACCCTTGCAATTGCATTATCATACTGATGCGATGCTATTTCAGGTTCTGGCCAAACAACAAAAGCAGGATGTACATTCTGGATTCTACAAGTATGCTTCAGCATGGAAGTAGTTAACAGTTCTAAATATTTTCTGAGTATGAACATGCTGATTAATCGAACTGTTCTGCTCTTTTGCCAGCTGAGTTTGTGAAGACACATGGTCTTCAGGCAGGGGATGCCATCATTATCTACAAAAATCCCGTGCCTGGCAAATACGTATGCAGACTTCCCTTCCTGATTGTTCTGTCCATACATAGCAAACTAATATTGCGTGTAGGATCAGCATTTGTAACGCCAATTGCCAGTTTTTCCAGAAAACTATGTTAAGATCTCAATTTGTATGTTTTTCTTACCTCTGTACTGTAATGCAGATCGTCCGAGGGGAAAAGGCGATTCAGCAGACGACGAACCACTAGAGTATGCGGGTGTGATTGCGACTGCGTCAGTGAAGGCATCTCAAGCTGAGCAATGCGGGTTTTACCATAAAGTTTGCGATACAAGAGAACTCTGAAGGAGTTGAGCCAGACAGCCTGACTTTGTTAACCGGGGAGTGATTGGAAAAGAACATCCGACGTGCTGGCGAAGAGCCTCTACAGCGCGGCATTCGAGTTGGGGAAATCCTTTCGCGTTTTCTCTCCGTTTTTCTTTTTTGTTGCCCCTTCTTTCTTCTAATTGAGTTGTATTTGGAAAACTTGAGTTCTACCTTCGGAATGGCATTTGCGGTTCTGTAAATATTTTTGGATCCATAAGATAAAATGAAGGGGCGTAGACTTTGGTCATGCCGTTTCTCATGTGACAGGCAAGTGTAGTGCTGGGAAAAACGTCTTGTACGAAAGAGGCGCGTACTGAGTGTGGTTTTGGGATGATGGCGACACGTACGTTCTGAATGATAGACGACGTAAAGAAAGAGATCCCAGTAAAGATACTCTGCTGCCGGTCAAACCTTGAATGGTAGTGACGGTACCGTCGCAATTAATCTAATCGTAGATATGCCTCCAACATTCCTGTTGCTACAGAGGGGTCGCACGTTCTGGTCGTTGCCGGTGGGTGGTGCTCGGGATCATCCAGCATGGCGTTTTGATTATACTTCCTCCGGACACTTTTTATGAATAGGAGGGAGTAGATGAAATGCCACATTGTTTTTTTTTTCAGAATTGAAATGCCATATTGTTAACATAGTCATATTATTGAGCGGAATCTTGCAAGTGCATAATATATAATGTATAACCTATATCAATAAAGAAACCAAATGACATTTTTTTTTTGAAATGAGACAAATTTTTTGCTTTTTATATTGATATAGAAGAAGTAAACAACAAGGACGGGACCTAAAAAGAAAGAAAGTACAACTCGAGTTGACGACCATGTCACCCTAGCAACCATAGTCGACACTATCACGACGGAGGCAAACTCGACCAAGATGAAACCCGGAGCCGCCGCTCCGACATCCACGCCGACCCCAAGGCCACACCCCAAAACTGGCCGACGACTATATCACCCAAGCAACCATAGCCCGACACTAAACACAACGGAGGCAACCTCAATGCATGAAGATTTCCGGAGCCGCCGCTCCGACATCCACGCCGGCCCCAAGGCCGCGCCCCTAAACTAGTCGACAACCATGTTGCCCTCCCAACCAAAGTCAACACTACACATGGCGGAGACAATCTCAACGCAAGTCTTCCGGAGCCGCTGCTCCGACATCCACGCCGGCCCCAGGGCCGCGCACCACCTAGCCAATGACGAATAGTCGTCGCCGCCAACCACCAGCACCCCACAACTCCCTCTGGCTGGTGGAACATCCAAGCTGAGGCACCAAGAGGCAAAGCGGCACAAGAGAGCCGCCCCTTGCGCGATCCCGCGAGGGTTAAGGGTTTCCCCCGGAGAACCCAACGCGGAGAAGCAAGAGCACCACCCGACAACGCCTTTAGGTCCCCGCCGTAGGCCCCGGCCGAAACCTAGGGTAGGGATTTTGCCCGGCGGCGCGTCGCAAGCCCAGCAAACTGCCGACGGGGACCAGCCAGACCACCACCAAGCTCTCCTGCAGATCAAAGCAAACGGGACACCACAATCCGCGAAACCACGTTGCGCCGCCATAGGGCCGCACATCACCTACCCAATGACGAATAGTCGCCGCCGCCGACCATGTTTGTGAAGGGAATATGCCCGAGAGGCAATAATAAAGTGTTTATTATGTTATTCCTTGTTTATGATAAATGTTTACTTCTCGTGCTAGAATTGTATTAACCGAAAACGTTAATACATGTGTGATTAATAAACAAATAAACGTTTCTGGTAAAGTCTCTCTTTAACTAGCTCGTTGATTAACAGATGATCAAGGTTTCCTGATCATAGACATTGGATGTTGTTAATAACGGGGTCATGTCATTAGGAGAATGACGTGATGAACTTAGACCCTAACTAAGTATAACAATATGATCAGGTCATTTAGTTTTGTTGTTATGTCTTGCATTCGGTGTAACATTATTCCTTAGACCATGAGATCATGTTAATCACTAATACCGAAAGAGTACTTTGATGACATCAAACGTCACACCGTAACAGGGTGACTATAAAGGCGGCGTTAGGTATTCGGAAAGTGTTAGTTGAAGCTCATGGATCAAGAGTGGGATTTGTCCATCCAAAATGACTGAGAGATATACTCTGGGCCCTCTCGGTGATATCACATCGACATCGCTTGCAAGCACGTGACTAGGTCACAAGGATGTCATATCACGGCAACGAGAAAAAAGTACTTGTCGGGTAACGAGATCGAACAAGGTATGGTTGATACCGATGATCGGATGTCGGAAAGTAAAATATCGCGAGACAAAGGGAAATAGTTACGACGTTGAAGGTTCACACGATCACGGGAGTCATCGTTGAATATATAGAAGTCATCATGGATCTCCAGGTCCGGCTGTTGATCATTGATCGGAGAGGAGTCTCGATCATGTCTATATTATTCGCGAACCGTAGGGTGAGACACTTAAGGTTCGATGAAGCGTTTGAGAGGATACGGAACACCGAAGAATGTTTTGGGCAGCACCGAAATTGTTTCGGGGAAAATTGAAATAGTTCAAGGGGTTTTTCGTCGAATGGTTGTTAATAGAATTAACAAATGATTCGAGGTGCTATATGAAAATGTTTGTTAATGGAATTAACAAATATAAATAAAGAAATAAAAATGTTTTATTTATTTATTAAAGAAAAACCTTTGGATTTTCTAAGTGGAAAATTAAGGGAGCAAGAGTAGGTGTGAGTGGAGCTTCCACTCACATGAAGGGGGGAAGAGGTGGGGGCACCCATGGCTGGCCGCACCCCCCTTTGGGCTGCCTCCCCCTCCCCTATAAAAGGAGGGTGAGAGCCCCCCTCCTCCACACACTTTCCCACCTCCCTTCCTCTCCACCCGCTGCTCCATTTCATGGTCTCCGGCTTGGCGAAGCCCTGACCGTGGGATTCTTCACCACCACCACACCGTCGTGCTGCTGGAGTTCCGGGGGATCCTCTACTTCCGCTACCCCGCTGGATCGAGGGAACGGAGGTTTTCATCGAGCTGAACGTGTGACCAATCACGGAGGCATCGCCGGATTGCGGTGCACATCTTCTCGCCCGGGATCGGCGTGAGTACGACTACGCCAACAACGAGATTTGATATCGTAACACTTTGAGTCTTCGAGGGTATGTTTTCTCAAGACTCTCTTTCTCCCCGTTACCTTTCATCTCCTATATTAGATCTTGGCCCTTCGGGTTTATCACGCGTAGGAATTTTTTTGTTTTCTATGCAACGTACCCTTAAGTGGTATCAGAGCCGGATCTATGCGTAGATGATTTGTACGGGTAGAACACATAGGAGTATGTGGGCGTTGATGATCATGTTTTTGCCTCCTTGAGTATTTTATGATCTTAGTGGCATAGTAGGATGAAGCTGCCCTAGACTAAGTTTACGTGTACTATGTACGCGAGAATTGTCTCACTTGTGGCTGAGAGGGTGTCCGTTTCTCCTACTATAGTTAAGATCTAATCTACAAAGGGTTGTTAAAAATATGTTTTATCAATGTTGTGGCTTTTGTACGTAGGTATGAACGGTTCTATCCTCGTAAGGCCAAGCCACGTAAAATATGCAAAAATAAATTAGAGGCGTCTAACTTGTTTTTGTAGGGCATGTGATGTGATATGGTCAATGTTACAAACGTTATGTATGAGATGATACCTTTTGTAAATTATTGACATACCGGCTGGAGCCATATGATTGTCTTATTTTTATGGCCTGCGTGATGTATATCATATCCATGTGATATGTTGTAATAGACAATCAAGATGGAGGTTCCACGGACCTTGGTGCCACGCCGGTGGAATGATGGACATCATACCATGATGCACAAGATGGAGATCAAGTGCAAGAAGGACCATATCATATCACATTATCCATGCATGTGATGTTAATCCTTTTATGCATCTTATTTTGCTTAGATCGCGACGATAGTATTATAAGATGATCCCTCTCACTTAATATCAAGATAATAATGTGTTCTTCCTTAAGTATGCATCGTTAAGAAAGTTCGTCGTTTCGAGACACCACGTGATGATCAGGTGTGATAGACTCAATGTTCGCATACAACGGGTGTTTTCAAGCCTAGCATGTACAGACATGGCCTTGAAACACACGCAATACTACGGTTCTATTTGGCGAGCCTAGCATGTACAGACATGGCCTCGGAACACGTAACCGAAAGGTAAAACATGAGTCATATGGATGATATGATGAATATCTTGATGTTCTCCTTTGCAACTACACCGTCTCACGTGATGATCGGTTTTGGTGTAGTGAATTTGGTTCGTGTAATCACTAAAAACGACTAAGAGGGATGTTATTTTTGAGTGGGAGTTCATAGGATAATTTTAGAATTAAGTTGAACTTAATTTATCATAAACCTAGTCTAAATAGTCTTTGCAAATATGTTGTAGATCATGGAACCAGCCACCTTCAATTTTAATATGTTCATGGCGAGAGAAAAACTAGCGAACAATGGATGCAACTTTACCAACTGGGCACTTAACCTGAGGATTCTCCTCACCGCTTGCAAGAAGCTCTATGTGCTTGATGCACCGCTAGGTGACCCGCCCGCTAATGATGCTTCTGACGAAGATAAAAATGTTTATCCGACTCAACAAGAATACCACAATATAGTTCATTGCGGCATCCTTTATGGATTAGAGCCAGATCTGCCAAAACGTTTCGAGAACATCACTGCCTTTGCTACAATGGGAGAATTGAAAATAATTTTCGATACCCATATCGCAGTTGAGAGTTATGACGCTTCAGAAAAGTTCTTTAGCTGCATGATGGAAGAGAACAACTCCGTTAGTGAGCACGTACTCAAAATGTCCGCGCACGCTGATAAACTCTTAGCCTTGAGAATAACAATTCCCAATGAGCTAGGGATACATCATGTTCTCCAATCTCTGCACCTAGTTACAAGAATTTTGTGATGAACTATAATATGCAAGGCATGAAGAAGACTCTTCCCGAGCTTCTCTCGATGCTTAAAACTGTTGAAGTGGAGATCAAGAAAGAACATCAAGTGTTGATGATTAATAAGATCACTAGTTTCAAGAAAGGCAAGAAAGGAAAGCCAAGGGTAAACTTCAAGAAGGGTAGCAAGTCTGTTGCTGCACCTGAGAAGAAAACCAAGTATGGCCCTAAGCCCAAGACTGAGTGCTTTTATTGCAAGGGCACTAGCCATTGGAAGCGCAATTGCCCCAAATATCTGACAGATAGGAAGGCCGACAAAGTGAACAAAGGTATATATGATATACTTGTTATTGATGTGTACCTTACTAGTACTCGTAGTAGCGCCTGAGTATTTGATACTGGTTCGGTTGCTCACATATGTAACTCAAAACAAGAGCTGCAGATTAAGCGACCACTAGCAAAGGATGAGGTGACGATGCGCGTCGGCAATGGATCAAGAGTTGACGTGATCGCCGTCGGGAAACTACCTCTACGTTTACCATCTGGAGTAGTTATAAACCTCAATAATTTTTATTTGGTGCACGCATTAAGCATGAATTTCATTTCTGGATCTTGCTTAATGCATAATGGTTATTGCTTTAAGTCTGAGAACAATGGTTGTTCGATTTATATGAATAATATCTTTTATGGTCACGCACCTGAGAAGAATGGTTTATTTCTTTTGAATCTTTATAGTATTGATACACATATTCATAATATGATGCCAAGAGAATTAAGTTGAATTATGATATTGCCACTTACATGTGGCATTGCCGCTTAGGTCATATTGGTGTTAAACGCATGAAGAAGCTCCATTTTGATGGACTTTTAGAATCACTTGATTATGAATCATTTGAAACATGCGAGCCATGCCTTATGGGCAAGATGACTAGAACCCCGTTTTCCGGAACCATGGAACGAGCGACAGACTTACTGGAAATCATACATACTGATGTGTGTGGACCAATGAGTGTATCAGCGCGAGGTGGATATCGTTATTTTGTCACTTTCACGGATAATTTGGGTAGATATGGATATATTTACTTAATAAAACACAAATCTGAGACATTTGAAAAGTTTAAAGAATTTCAGTGTGAAGTTGAAAATCATCATAACAGAAAGATTAAATTTCTACGATCTGATCGTGGAGCTGAATATCTAAGTTACGAGTTTGGCATGCATATGAAACAATATGGAATAGTTTCACAACTCACACCTGCCGGAACACCACAACGTAATGGTGTTTCCGAACGTCGTAATCGTACTTTATTGGATATGGTTCGATCTATGATGTCTCTTACAGATTTATCACTATCATTTTGGGGTTATGCACTAGAGACCGTTGCATTCACTTTAAATAGGGCACCATCTAAATCCGTTGAAATGACACCGTATGAATTATGGTTTGGAAACAAACCTAACCTGTCATTTCTAAAAGTTTGGGGATGCGATGTTTATGTGAAGAAGATTCAACCTGATAAACTCAAACCCAAAGCGGAAAAATGCGTCTTCATAGGTTACCCTAAAGAAACAATGGGGTACACCTTCTATCACAGATCTAATGACAAGATTTTTGTTGCCAAGAATGGATCCTTTTTAGAGAAGAAGTTTCTCTCGAAAGGTGTGAATAGTAGGAAGGTAGAACTCGATGAGGTTATTGAACCTTCTCTTCTTGGAATGGCGAGTAGCGCAGCGCCGAAAGTTGTTCTGGTGTCGACTCCGTCAGTTGAGGAGGGAGCTAATGATCAAGATCATGAAACTCCTGAAGAGGAAACTACCGTACCTCGCAGGTCAACTAGGAAACGTACAACTCCTGAACTGTATGGGGATCCCGTTTTAAACTTCATGGTAGATGGAGGTGATGACCCTGCGACGTATGATGAAGCGATGATGAGCCCAGATTCCAACAAATGGCTTGAAGCCATGAAATCCGAAATAGGATCCATGTACGAAAACCAATTCTGGACTTTGGTGGACTTACCCGATGAACGCAAGGACGTTGAGAACAAATGGATCTTTAAACAGAAAACCAACGCTGATGGTAATGTGACCGTCTATAAAGCTCGATTTGTCGCAAAAGGTTTCCGACAAATTCAAGGAGTTGACTACGATGAGACTTTCTCACCGGTAGCGATGCTGAAGTCAGTTAGGATTATGTTAGCAGTTGCTGCATTTTTCGATTACGAAATCTGGCAGATGGATGTCAAAACGGCGTTCCTTAATGGTGACATTGAGGAAGAGTTATATATGATGCAACCCAAAGGTTTTGTTGATTCTAAGGATGCTGACAAGGTGTGCAAGCTTCAACGTTCCATTTATGGACTGAAGCAAGCATCCCGGAGTTGGAACCTCCGTTTTGGTAAGGTGATCAAACGGTTTGGATTTGTCCAAACACACGGAGAAGCTTGTATTTACAAGAAAGTGAGTGGGAGCTCTGTAGCATTTCTAATACTATATGTGGATGACATATTATTGATTGGAAATGATAGAGAACTTTTAAAAAGCGTAAAAGGTTATTTGAATAATAGTTTTTCAATGAAAGACCTCGGTGAAGCAACTTATATATTAGGCATCAAAATCTACAGGGATAGATCAAGACGCTTAATTAGACTTTTGCAAAGTACATACCTTGGCAAGATTCTGAAGTTCGGAATGGAAGTTAGTAAAAAGGGTTTCTTACCTATGTTACAAGGCAAAACGTTGAGTAAGACTCAATGTCCAGCTACAGCAGAAGATAGAGAGCTAATGAATAAGATTCCATATGCTTCAGCCATAGGTTTTATCATGTATGCTATGCTATGTACAAGACCGGATGTGGCACATACTATTAGTTTGACTAGTAGGTACCAATTCGATCCAGGTTTGAAACACTGGACGACGGTCAAGAATATCTTTAAGTACTTGAGAAGAACTAAAGATATGTTTCTCGTATATGGCGGTGAAGAAGAGCTCGTCGCAAGATGTTACGTCGATGCTAGCTTCGACACTGATCCGGATGACTCTAAGTCTCAATCTGGGTATATATTTGTTATGAATGGAGGAGCAGTAAACTGGAGGAGTTCCAAGCAATCCTTGGTGGCGAGATCATCAAAAGAAGAAGAATATGTTGCTGCCTCGGAGGCAACACAGGAAGCAGTTTGGATGAAGGAGTTCATATCCAATGGTTATCTATTGTGACAACAATGGTGCCATAGCCAATGCTAAGGAGGCAAGGTCTCACAAGAATTCCAAGCATATCAAGCGCCGTTTTCACTCCATCCGTGAACATGTCACAGATGGGGATGTGAAGATTTGCAAAGTACATACGAATCTGAATGTGGCAGTTCCGTTGACTAAACCTCTCTCAAAGGAAAAACATGATCAACACGAGAACTCAATGGGTGTTAGATTCATCACTATGTAATATAGATTATTGCCCCTAGTGCAAGTGGGAGACTGAAGGGAATATGCCCGAGAGGCAATAATAAATTGTTTATTATGTTATTCCTTGTTTATGATAAATGTTTATTTCTCATTCTAGAATTGTATTAACCGGAAACGTTGATACATGTGTGATTAATAAACAAACAAATGTTCCTAGTAAAGCCTCTCTTTTAACTAACTCGTTGATTAACAGATGATTAAGCTTTCCTGATCATAGACATTGGATGTTGTTAATAACGGGGTCATGTCATTAGGAGAATGACGTGATGAACTTAAACCCTAACTAAGTATAACAGTACGATCAACTCATTTAGTTTTGTTGTTATGTCTTACATTCGGAGTAACATTATTCCTTAGACCATGAGATCATGTTAATCACTAATACCGAAAGAGTACTTTGATAACATCAAACGTCACACCGTAACAGGGTGACTATAAAGGTGGCGTTAGGTATTCGGAAAGTGTTAGTTGAAGCTCATGGATCAAGAGTGTGATTTGTCCATCCAAAATGACGGAGAGATCTACTCTAGGCCCTCTCGGTGATATCACATCGACACCCCTTGCAAGCACGTGACTAGGTCACAAGGATGTCATATCACGGCAACGAGAAAAGAGTACTTGTCGGGTAACGAGATCGAACAAGGTATGGTTGATACCGATGATCGGATCTCGGACAATTAAAATATCGCGAGACAAAGGGAAATAGTTACGACGTTGAAGGTTCACACGATCACGAGAGTCATCGTTGAATATATAGGAGTCATCACGGATCTCCAGATCCCGCTGTTGATTATTGTTCGGAGAGGAGTCTCGATCATGTCTATATTATTCGCGAACCGTAGGGTGACACACTTAAGGTTCGATGAAGCGTTTGAGAGGATACGGAATACCGAAGAATGTTTTGGGCAGCACCGAAATTGTTTCGGGGAAAATTGAAATAGTTCAAGGGGTTTTTCGTCGAATGGTTGTTAATAGAATTAACAAATGATTCAAGGTGCTATATGCAAATGTTTGTTAATGGAATTAACAAATATAAATAAAGAAACAAAAATGTTTTATTTATTTATGAAAGAAAAACACTTGGATTTTCTAAGTGGAAAATTAAGGGAGTATGAGTGGGTGTGAGTGGAGCTTCCACTCACATGAAGAGGGGAAGAGGTGGGGGCACCCATGTCTGGCCGCACCCCCCTTTGGGCTGCCTCCCCGTCCCCTATATAAGGAGGGTGAGAGCCCTCCTCCTCCACACACTTTCGCACCTCCCTTTCTCTCCACCCGCTGCTACATTTCATGGTCTCCGGCTTGGCGAAGTCCTGACCATGAGTTTCTTCATCACCACCACGTCGTAGTGCTGCTGGAGTTTCGGGGGATCCTCTACTTTCGCTACCCCGCTGGATCGAGGGAACGAAGGTATTCATCGAGCTGAACGTGTGACCGATCACGGAGACACCGCCGGATTGCGGTCACATCTTCTCGCTCGGGATCGGCGTGAGTACGACTACGCCAACAACGAGATTTGATCTCGTAACACTTTGAGTCTTCGAGGGTATGTTTTCTCAAGACTCTCTTTCTCCCCGTTACCTTTCATCTCCTAGATTAGATCTTGGCCATTCGGATTTATCGCGCGTAGGAATTTTTTGTTTTCTATGCAACGTACCCTTCAGTTTGGCGGCAGAAGGGGTGCCATCACGGAGAGAGCCGGCGACGGCAGCGGCAGGGGCCACCCGACGGAGGAGGGCGCACGGCGAGGGAGCTTTTGCCCCTAGCGCCGCCAGGGGCGACGCGAGGGGAAGGTCTCCAATCTGTTCATTTTTGTTTTTGTTCTTGTCTCGAAGCACATGAGGGTCATCTAGTAAAAAAATATTGTCGAAAATTTGAAAAAAATCGCAAAATAAACAGTTTTCGCTTAGAGGGAAGATTTTTTTTGACGTGGGTAAAGATTTTCGTTCAAATTTGAATTTATCCGAGACATCCCACTTAAAAAAGTTTGGATTCCATTCAGTTGGGCCTCTTTTTCTTCGAAAAGAATTTAAGCGTCAGAATTCAAATCTGGCCATTTTCTACGAAAATTTATATATTTCTCAAAATTTGCAAATCTCTACCCATACGAAAAATAATACAGCAAAAATGTTGAACCTCAATTTGGGTTAAATTCCTCCCATCCTCATTTTTTAGAGAAGAATTTGAGCTCTAAAATTCAAATTTGGCCAAATTTTCGAATTGTTTTGTTGATTTTTTCTAAAATTCTCGAAATATGTAAATCTCTTGCATGTGCGAATAAGTAGTAAAGAAACAAAATGTTAATCCCTTATTTTGACTCGGTATCTGACGGTAAGTGCCATTTTCCGTAAATTTAGGCTAAACGAGTGGCATGTTGACAATTTACAATCTTTTATGACGTATTAAGAATTTAAAAGATTCGGTATGAAAGAAAAAGATATTTCATAAATCAACGTGTGTCTATGGATACCAATTGTCCAGCTGTCGGTCAGTGACGTCACTTAGATATTTCGATGGGCCAATATATATGTAAGGTACGACCGGGAGAAAAATACCCTCACAATGGTGCCGAAAACCTACCGTCACCCCTTGACCCCGTCGCTGATTGTAAGGTCCCAACCATGGCGACTGATTTGGCTGCACAACCTCATTAGCCAATCCCACCATCTCACTTGGCACAACCATCGGTGCTCCTAGCCTCCTCCGGTACTCCTCTAGTACATCTATTACTTGTGGGAGTCATTATCCTTGCCATCCAACCTCACCGGATATCGTCGCCATCTACTTCTACCCTAGATCGCCGCTCCACCCTATCAATGGTTTTGCCGAGCAGAATAATAAGGAGGGCCACGAGCGCTATGAGCAAATACAACGATGATCTGAGCAACAAGGAACTAAGGTAATCGATGCTTTGCAACCTTAGTTCTAGATCCAAAATTTTACATGTCTCGCACAAAATTAAATAAATCCAAAGCTACATGTTCCCGGTGCTCGTTTGCATATTTCCTAGGTGTGGATTGTACTTTCTTGGTTTTTTATTCTGTCTTTTGATGTAGAAGGTTGAAAAAAAGTTGGCACTCAACGAAGAAAGTGTCTATGTTCATTCCATTGCCCAAAATGCACAAGAAAAGAAAAAAGGAAAGAAACTAACAGAAAATAATGAGCTGGTAGATTTTGCATAATCTGTTTCCTTTTCTTTTCACGGAGAGATATATTTGCATCGTCAGCATCATAAATGATTGCCGGAAGAGACGAGAAAGAAAACACACGGTTTTCCCCAAACCCAGCGGCGAGGCAATCACGGCCGTCAGTTCCTGATCGTGCGGCTCGTGGCCAGCGTGCCCCTCACGAGGTCCAGGCGGAAGAAAGAAAAAGAAGAGATTTTTTTTTTCTGTGCTTCTTCTTCTGGTTATTCACATCATCACATTGGAGCAGACAGGGGAGCGAAAATCGCAAGGAGGGGAGGAGGATTCCGAATCGCAGTTGCAGCCCAGTAATCCACTCCACCGCCGCACGGATTCAATCGCCGCCGCCATCGCCATCGCCTCGCCTCCCCCCCGCCGCTGTAGGAACCCTCGCCGCCACCGCCATCGCCCCCTCCCCCTCTCCCCCCCCCCGCTAGGGTCTCCTTTCGTGCCAGGCTGCGAGCTGCTAGGGTTCGCCTAGCCCTCGTGGTTAGGGTTCCCCCTTTGGCACGTCCGGCGCAGACCGGACCCTCCTCTTCGACGGGGTGCGGGCGGAATCTGGGGAAGAAGCGCGCCTAGGCCTCGCCGCCCGATGGCTCCCGCCGCCAAGCGGGGCGCCAAGGGCAACAAATGGACCAGAGAACCGCAGCTCGGGGACCTGGTCCTCGCCAGGGTCAAGGGCTACCCTCCCTGGCCAGCCAAGGTCCCGCCTATACTCCTGCCCTGCCTACTACCTAGGGTTCCCACCCCCACGTAGCGAGCCAGTTCCCTTTCTTTCTTGGCCACATCTCTGCCTGCCTGAATCCTGATATGTCTAAGATGCCGACCGTGAGCTTCAGCCATGGGGGCTAATACTTCTTGTCTATGCAGGTGAGCAGGCCGGAGGACTGGAATCAGGTGCCGGCTCCACGCAAGTTCTTTGTCTTCTTCTTCGGCACCAAAGAGATGTAAGACCATCATCTTGCTTCTTCGGCATTCTAACCGCCAATTCGACCGTGGACAGACTTACTGTATACATAAATGTCACGCGTGCCACATTCTTGATAAATGTGCTACCTCGAACTTTCCTTTTTGTGTCTTGATCTTCATTTATCACGCGTATTCTCAGGAATTCATCTAGTAGCTGCTCAATTACTAACAGTCGAAATCATGTGCAGGAGGCACTAACACTTTCTCGTAGATACTGAATTATTTATCACAATTTTGTTGCCTCAAACTCTACTATGTCTGTCTAAAAAAAAAACCTCTACTACGTTCAGGCGTGATAACTCACGCGCCGTGTGGGTAAGTAATTACACGCCTTTCGCTTCGGGAACACCAGTGCTTCGTCGGGAACACCAGTGCTTCATCTGCTTTAGTGAGAACATATTTCTTATTTTTGGCAAGATGGATGTGCACTAACTGATGAAAGAGGGCCTCTGTCAGGGTCGGGGACCCTTTTGAAGGCCTCTGTCACACTCTTTTATCAGAAGACCGAGAGATCATTTGATTCTGATTTAAATAACGGCTTGTACTGTAGGATTTGCAGTTTTCAATTCTGTCTATTTTATTTTAACCAGAGTATTACTTTATCTGATTTCCTGCTTGGGTTGATAAATAAACTACACATTCTTTGACATGTGTATGTCAGTATGCACGTACTAATCCATCTCTTAAGTTTAAAAGTTTGAAATTATGTGATTATTGACATCAGCAATGATCTAAGACTGTGCATTGCTGTTCAAGGTCAGTCTAGGAGGTGCAATTGTTTATTGACCGAAAGATGACAGTAGTATCTTTATGCCGAGTTGATTTCTGAATTTCCAGCTCTTTGTTTCTACTTATAGCAGTCTTTTCTGTTACCCTTAAGTGCGCCTGACCACTCATGGCCTTTCATTTTCATCCAAATAGTAAAAAAAGAGAATGTTTTCCATCGTTTTGTAACTTGAACCTGTGTAGCTAGCTCACCTAGAAATTGTTGAGTATGTTATTCTCTTTAAATTTTGTCAGACAATGATCTTTGGACCTCTTTAAATTACTTCGGTGCTAATAGAGCAACTAAATTATTTCATCTGATTGATTCCATTTAGCTTTTAAGTTGCTTGCTAAATGGAGCATTTCCTTAATCGCTTTAAAACCCTGTCACCATTCCCTCTAGATATCACATTTGTTTGTTTCCTCTGCTGTCCTCCCCATCTGTGTTCCGTTTGCTGTTTTGAGCTTACTAGGGCAACTCTTTAAAGGCTAAATTATAAGTATTACTTGATTAATAACTAATTAATATCTCCTACAGTGGTTTTGTAGCTTTGCAAGACCTCTTTCTATTTACAGAAGAGGTGAAGAATGATTTGGTAAATCAAGCTCGAGAGAAGCGCTTGCCGAAAAGATTTGCGAAAGGTCTTGAGGAAGCATTGGTGGAGATATGCAATGCCTATGATGAGCTGCCAAATTCATCCGAAACTGCAAAATCATCTGAAACTGGAAATGGTTTGTTGCCTGATCGAGCTCTTGATCTAACTGAAAAACCTACAGAACACCTTGTAAAGCCACCTGATGATGGTGGTACTCAAAAGCTGGAACAAATGGATGGTGATAGTTCAATGGACAACTTGAATACTTTAGGTCACAGTACTGGAACTGAGGGGGATGTGAAAGATGATGGTCATGACAGGAAGGATCCTTTCCCAACAGCTTCTAAAAGGAAAGTACGTGTAGAAAAGGATTCCAACCATCCGCGGAAAAAGAAGCCTGTCACATCAAAGTCATCTACCGACCTGCACCTTGAGCAAGAGCATTCACTAACCTCTCCGTGCACTGAAAGAGAGACTGAAGACGCTATAGTTGGGAAAGAGACCGAAGATTTAATCTTGGACCCTAACGTACAAATAGTTTGCGCTCTTGAAGTGCCAAAGAAATGTAAAACCGAGAAGCAGTTGAAGGATGCTGACAGGAAGGAAAACAAACACGTCGATGTCACTGGTATTTCTACTGGGACTGCCGCTGAGATTCCACCTGTTACTGTACCAAACAATAGTGCTGACAAAGAGAGCAGAGGATTTAAAAAGTTGAAGACGATGATGAAACCATCACTTAAGGAAAAATCAGAGAGAAGGGATCATAATAATAATGTAATTCTTGACAAGCCTAACAAACAGTTGACTGGAAAATCACCTGCTGTATTTTCTCCCAATAAGAAATCTCTGCCTGTTAACGGGCAGCGCAAGCCAGAGGGCAGTGCTGATATGCGTCCAGCAAAAAGGCCAAAGCTAAATGAAACAGTTAAGACAGGAGCACAGACTGAGCCAAAGTTGCCTGTTGATAATAAAAAGGATATTTCTGTGAAAAATGAGAAATCCACTTCCGTGGGAACTGGAAACAGCACATTCCCTGAGATTGTAAGCACTGATGATAAGACACGGAAATCAGGTTTAATTTTATCACCCTTACCAAGGCTGCATTCTGAGGGATTGGAACAGCCACCCAGTTCTGCAGCCAAAATAAGTGTTTTTGACAGCGCTAAGAAGGGCCCCAGCATGAAGGAGAATGGCTCACGTGTTACTAGGCCACTGGCAAAACCCAGGAGAAGAGCTTGTCGTTTTGACGATGACGAGGAGGAAGAACAACGGACACCACCTCATAAAACTGTGGCCAAACTAACCTCCACTCGTGTAGCCCCAACAGAGAAGATCCATCAGACAGGTCTTCGGGGGATTCCTTCGTCACAAGTTGGCAATGTTTCTGCAAAAAAATCTGGTGTGACAAGAGAAGAGAAACCTAAAAATGTTGGGAGGTCACCTGTGAAGCATGGGCCAATTTATTCGCCAAGTCAAAATAAAGTGCTTGCTAGTCAAGGAAGAAAAACCACCACCTCAGTCAATGCTTCTGCTGAATTGGGTAACAAGATTAACCCGGCAGATCGCAAATCCTCTGGACATTCCAGAACGCCAGCATCATCTGAAGTGAAGAAACCACAAGGTAGTTCTTCTAAAGTATTGAACCAGACATCAGGGAACTCCCATTCTCAAAGCCATGTGGCGGCCTTAGAAAAGAATTTGCTTATGTCTAAATCAGAAAATGCCAAAGCTAAAGCCAAGCCTAGCACACAGATACCTACGGGCGTGGAGAATAAGTTAAGTGCCACTTTGTCAGGTGAACGAGACGGGAAGCTTGATCACTCGAAAGCAGACAGGTATACAGCTTTGGATCAGCTGAATTACTTTAATATGTTTTTTTATCTCCGGTCATACACTTTGTTGATGGTCGCAGTTTCCTCTTATGCAGATCAAATTTTGTTGATAAAGCTGATTTTACCGAGCCTAGTGCTGACTCTGTCAACTCAATGAAGAACCTTATTGCAGCTGCTCAGGCAAGGAGAAATCTTCTTGCGTCTGGTCAAGGATCTGATGGGTCTGCAGACAATGCTGCTCTTGCCTCCACATCATATTGCCTTCCTGGACTAAGTCCTGGTCCTGGTTTTCACATTCGATCTGCATCTAAAATTGCTATTTCAGAGGGTGACATCATGCAATTTCAAGACTCCATCTGTGAACCTAGTCAACGAGTTGACCTGAAAAAGCCAGCAGAAACTGACCGTGAACATGAAAAGAGTCCGAAACCTAAGCAATCCAGTGGTTCACTGAGTGGTGGTACTGATGCAGCAATTGCACGCGATGCCCTGGAGGGGATGATAGAGACACTATCGAGGACAAAAGATAGTATAGGTCGTGCTACACGTCATGCAATCGAGTGCGCGAAACATGGCATTGCTGATGAGGTACCTCCCTCACACCCACACCCGTGCATGCACTCACAGACACACATTGTCTGATCATGTGCATTCATTAACCCACATGTCATCAGCATCACATTTTAATCACAAGTCAAGTATTTTTTTTAATTCATCTTATTATTTGTCATCAGATTGTTGACCTTCTCATAAGAAAAATGGAGAGCGAACATAATTTGCACCGCAGAGTTGATCTCCTTTTTCTTTTGGACTCCATAACACAGTGTTCTCAGAAAGGTAAGTTTTCTTTGTATTACATTACATCTCAGAATTATGCGTTCCCTGAATCTTAAAATTTAATCTTCTGTTTCTCTCAAATGGTTAGGCGTTGTTGGGGCTTCATATGTTCCCAGTGTTCAAGCTGCATTAACTCGTATATTGAGCGCTGCTGCTCCACCTGTAGCTGGTGCTCGTGAAAACCGACGCCAGTGCCTCAAAGTAACAACTTCGGCGCTAGCCTTTTTTAGCTGTGATTTCCACAGACTATCTACATTTCTGACCATTGGCTTTGCAGGTTTTAAGATTGTGGCTACAAAGAAAGATTATGCCAGAAGACGTACTACGAAAACACATGACTGACATTGAGGTGCCAAATGATAATACAAACACAAGTTTTCTGACCAGGCGACCATCCCGAGCTGAACGTTCTGTAGATGATCCTATTAGAGACATGGAAGACATGCTTGTCGATGAATATGGAAGGTATTGTGTGATCTGAATATCTGATATACTCCCTTTGTCCTTTCATATTTATTTAATGTTTTGGAATCCATACAGTTCAACCTTAACATCATTATGTTTAAAACTCTCAGGGTAGAGAACTACATAATTAGATTTGTCATTGAAAGATATTGTTGTTCTTTATTGTAATAGGAAGCTATACATAAAGGCAATGGTGAAAGTCACATTTGATTTTGAATACTATAGAAGTCAAAACATCAATAGAAAAGAGCTGAGCATAGGGAGTATTATTTACTAGCTCGTATAATTGGTTTTATTTTTGCGGCTGGAAGTTATAAGTTTGTATGATGGATTTCATATTTCTTTACAAATAAGTTAAATCTAGAACGAGACTCAGTTCTGTCTGAATCCGCTCCGTTTTAATCCCTAATCAAGACACTTGCCTAGATAAAGGCATATTAATCACTCAATGATCAATAGTTCAACTAAGCCTCAGAGTCTCGCTACCAGAATGGAGGTTAGGCCCTTAAGTGGTTAGATGAGGTGAATGCTCTTGCATCAGCTGATTTTATCCACCTACATTTGCACTGGAACTTTTGAAGTGGAGTTCCCAGCGATTTTAGGTAGTTTGCGTGTGGTACTCCCTCCGTATCACAATATAAGATGTTTTAGCATTTCCTAGACAAACCGTATCTAGACATGTTTTAGTGTATAGATTCATATGCATCTTACACTAAAACATGTCTAGATTCATTTTATCTAGAAAATGCTAAAACATATTACATTTCGATACGGAGGGAGTATTATCTTAATACAACTCACTGTTGCCATTGTTGACATGCATTATGTGTTTTTATGTGTGTTTTCTGCAGCAATACAACCTTTGTCTTTGAAAATGACGAAGATTTCCCTCGAATTAATGGGTTGTTACCAGTTATCTCACTGCAAGTTGAAAGTGGTGGAATACAAGAAGGCGTAGAAATTGTAGCTCCAAATTCTGTTGAAGTTGAGGAACAGATCACTGTGCCAGATAGTGCAACTTGTGATGCTGTCATGGAAGATGATACAGTTTTACCAACGAACATGCAACAGATAGATGGAGCTGTCCCTATTGAGCATAATTCAAGGCAGGAAGCAGGCTCAGAGGAGGCATTGACTGATCAGTATGAGCTCCCCCCTCTACCAGAGGGCCCTCCACCACTTCCACTGGATTCACCACCTTCCCCACCTATTTCTGAAGGCCCTCCACCTCTCCCATTGGATTCACCACCTCCCCCACCTCCTTTGCCCCCTTCACCACCACCTGCTACACCACCGCCGCCACCACATTCACCATCTTCGCCACCTCCACCGCCGCCCCTGCCATCTGGACCACCTCCACAGCCTGCTCCACCACCTCCTCATCCTTCTATCCCGCCACCTGTTCTGTCATCTCCATCATCATTGGGTTATCAGCCTGCCTTGCCAGAATATTTCAGGGTTCCTAATGTAAATCTTTTCTTCATTATATTTTATTTTGCAGATCCTCTTGGGTTGTTGGGTTAACAATAAAGTTCTCTTGATGCAGGGTAACCAACTAACAGGAAATGCATCAGTTCAAGGTATTGGAAATACTCCAAACTTCATGCCTGGTGGACCAGCAAATGCACAAGCTCCAGTTAATTTTGTTCAATCAATGCCACAAGATTATGGAAGTAGTAATATCTTTCTGGCACATCAAGCCTCTAATGGTAATTATCAGTTTCAGCCCGGTGTATCTTTTCATCAAGGGGCTTTCAGTGCTTTCCCATCGGCACAAACACCACCAGTTCATCCCCACACTCATCACACCATGAACCCGATGGGCCAACAATCTGTACCACCTCCGCGCAGTTCTTATGTTGTACAGTCCTTTCCAAATAGTCAAAACCACTATACATCTGAAGAACAGTGGCGAATGACATCTGGTAACTTCAGTCCAGATGATCAACATACTTGGTTACCAGGTGGCAGATCATTATCTTGCTCAGATGGGTCATTCATGCAGGATGGTATGTTTGCATGTGACCTGTTTTATTAGTGTTATTCCTTTTCCAGTGGCCTAAGATGATTATGATTCACTTTCTGATAGGGTATTCAAGGTCCAACATTGAGAGAGCTTCGATGAATCCAATGAGCCATCAACATCCTGTACTCAACCATTTGCCATCCGGAGCACCACATCCAGGTCTATTTTTGGCTTCCTAAGAGTTTCCACTTGTTTTTACTCTGATAGGTTCACTGCAATCAAATGAATCTGCTTAATGAAATTTCATGAGATCCATCGACAACCAGCTACCTTGCACCTCATTGTGCTGTGACGTCTCCTTGTCATTTAAACCTATGAAATTGTGTTAAAAAATCATCTGGCGTATAGAAGCTATATGTGTCTTTTTTATCTTTTAAAATCTTTATTTTTTGACAGGTCATGTTGTTCCTCAGATGCTGCCAGGCAAGCCTGATATTCATGCACTTAAATCCTGGAGGCCTTCTGGCTAAACTCTTACAATACTCCTTGCTTGCGGTACTGTCCTCTCTGTTGATGCTTTGTAATATTCTTTTATTTGTTCCTTTGTTATCCTCACTGATCTTCGGATTATCTGTCTACGGTACTTCCTTCTATCTACTACTGCAGTTGAGCTGACTTCTCAGTTCTTTATGTACAGATTTTTGAGATGGGAAATTGGTGGCGCTGGAAACCATTTGAAATGAGGATGCAACAAGAGGTGCTTATGTTAGTCTGTTTTGTGATGAGGATGCACTTTTGCATGAGGAGTAATGATGAGATCTGACGATAGTAATTGGAATGGACATTTTACATTGTAATTAGTCTTGGCAGCAGCATCCAGCAGACTAATATCTCTTAGTGTAAGCGCATGTTTTACATGACACAAGTATTCTCTGTTCCTTTAGATGTCCCTTCTGGTGTTTGTTTGAGGACTGCAAACTGTTCAGTGTATCTTGCTCAGATGGTGCGTTAGACATGAGCATCAGTTATCGTAGTAAAATATTGGAAAGTTACTTATACCAGAGCACATTGATGTATCTGGCAGTACTAAAAAACAGGTTGACTGAAACCCGTGAAAACCGGCAAAGCAAAACTGAGCTAGCGCCCTACTTTCCGCTTCAGGGGGTGATTCGCTAGTTCGAAAATTATGAAGGGGAATAGTGCCCGCTTTTCAATGGTTTGAGAAAACTGTAGGTGAACACCCCTGATGCTATCTATGGTACTTTGTGCAGTTTTTTGTACTTGGACTGTTGTGCCTACTGTGCAACACATCAAGTTTCAACTAAGATAGACATCTAAGTAAAAACAGGAAAGCTGAAGCACTGTGGTTACTCTTATTGGTTAAGTGCTCTGATTGACTCTTCAAAATTAGCTAGCACACAAGACTAGAACTACAGGTTTATGCGGACATCTAAGCGCTATAGTTTATTTGAGTTTCCATAGAATGGTTGATATTGTCATATGCTGGTATTCATTTTCCAGTGATTAGCTGATATTGTGATTTGCTGGATTTCATTTTCCAGTGGAAATTACCTGGTTCCCTATTTGGAGCAGGCCATGTGAGCCATTCCATTGTTATTTTGAAGTTCCATGATGCATGACATGTAATGTAGTAAAAAACTTGCTGAATTTCGTAGTCAAATTTGTCCACATCCTATATCACCGAAATTAAATAAGCACCTTTCCATGCGCTGCTTGTATTTTTTTGTTTTCTAGTCTATACTTCAGACACTGGCCCTTGAAAATTCTGCATGCATGCATAGCATTATTCAGCATTCAGACTCTTATAATATTTCATCTTACTCTTAAAGAAGCGTATTGTTTCCCCCAAAAAGCACACTATTTACATACCCTGTACACTGTCTTCGGGTATCTTTGCTCAGTAACTAGTGCAAATTTACAGTACCACTTTATATTCAGGGAAGTTTGAGGTAGTTGGTTTCTTGAGCTCAGTAACTAATGATCCTGGCATTATTATATGATAATGCTTAACTGTGGGAAACTGGTCTATCAGAAGCATATAAATTTGTGAGATACTGGGAGTTGTGAAATTTAAAAAATCTGCTACATATCTTCCTACTTCAGATCTGACTTTTGTGCTGCTGGGCATGACTTCTATTTGATTTTGTTGTTGTTTTCCAGTAGACTTTTGACTACATTTTTCTTTCCACAGAGTGGGTGGTGGGATCTAGTAGTTTACGAAGAATAACAAACTGATAGGCGGGTATTGGGAGTATTTTATATCTTCAAACTTCAGATCTGATTCTGTGCTGTTCTATTTTGTTCATGATGTACATGACTATTACTCGATTTTATGGTTAGTCTTCATTTGCTTTCGAGTATTTTTTCTTCCTGTGAAGTTGTTGGAGGGCGTTGGGTACTGTTATCGCAAGGATACACATATGCCTAAATATTGCACACAGTTGCTCCTTCCAGTTTCATATGCGTAAAGAAGAAAATAGAGATTCATACACATGCCTAAATATTGCACACAGTTTTTCCTTCCAGTTTCATATGCGTGAAGAAGAAAATAGAGATTCATTTTCTTTATTTGTCAAATTGTTCATGTCAAGTCGCAGTAATGATGAATTTGAGCATGTTTTGACTGACTTGTTTTTGAGTGATCTATTGAACCTGAAGACTAGAGAATTGCTAGTCCCAGTTTCATGTATGCAAGAAAGGAGATATAGATTCACTTTTAGTGTCACTTTGGCTTCGTGCGAATATGAACATGGTAGATTTCTGTAGTCTGGGGAGTGAATAATGTGAACATGTTCTGTTATGTCTTATTTGTATCGCCTGATCTCTCTCTTTTTTTAGCTGTGCTAGTCGCCAATTTCAAGGTAACGGCATTTGGCAGATTGTTTTTCGGCTGGAAATGTAGTTCCATAGTGGATCGTTGGTCCAATATAGCCTATTTTTGCTTAAAATCTGGTAGGCTGCAAGGGCCGCCAACTGAACATTGCATACTGTCTGTTACGGCTGAACTGCTTTTGGTTGTCTGAAAAATCAACCTTGTTTAACTAAAACTTGTGTTGATCTGGCAGGTCTGGAGAACATGCAACTCGGTGGAGGCGCTCGTTACAGTTTTTTGGCAATGGCTGTTGGTGGCTTAGACGAAGTCGAGGGGAGCGCATGTGGCGAGTTGAGTGTTTGATTTTGTTCTTTTGGGCGGCAACTTGAGTGCTTCATTTGAAGAGGCCTCAACGAAGGATTGTACAAAAGAGATACCCCATGTATAGCTTTTTTTGGTAACTGAAAAGGTAGTGTATGTACAGTGGATGCTCTAATATTATGCGTAGTAGTAGTGGTCCCTTGGCACAAGCCAGGGATGATGATAGATGGGGTTCCTCTTTTAGTTGGACAAATGGAAGAAAGAAAGGTGACGGGGAGTTGAAACTTGCAGTGTTTTCTTGTTTTCCTCTCCTCTCTGGGTTCATCTCTCTGGAAAAGAGAGACAATCACCTTCCCACAGCACGGTTTGTTACTTAAAACTGTGCGCTGGTGATGTTGCGCGTTTGATACATTTGAGGCAGAGGAAATATAGAGCAGAAAGCGCTGACTTGGCTTTTCTTGTTGGGATGTGTGGCTCAGTGCTGCTTGTGGTTATTGTGAAAAGTACGTTTGCTCGTCCAGAGTCTTGCTGTTCCTGTTGAGATAGACACACTGATGACCGGAGTAGAGAAGAAGAGAAATCAGCAGATATCTGGCTGGCTGCTTCTTCAGTGTCTTGCCTGCGTCTGCGTAGAATGTTCAGGAGGGACAACCAGGTTTTGAAAAATTGCATACCAGAATTTGTGCATTCATCTAGGTAAATCTCGTGTTCAATTTCTGTGAGAAAGGTAAACCTCGTGTTTAATTTCTATGGGAAAGGTAAATCTCGTGTTTAATGCATGCTCGATATCAGTCGTGTCTATCCCACTTGGATTCTGGTGGAGCGGCCGAATTCATGCCATGCAGCCGAAGCGTGTTCTTGGCTGCAGAAGTATCCATCCCAACGATTTGGCACTCTTACCTATCTTCGGGGTTGATGGCACCTACCCATTAAATACATAGTATAGTAGTATATCTTTTCAGGATGAGCTTTTCTTTTCTTTTTTATTTAGAACAATAACAATATTAATAAACATACCTTTTTTATTCGCAGAGAAAAAAAAAGAGAAATCGGATGTTGAACTTTACTTGAGTAGTATAATTAATACTATTTAATAAACATTTTTTTTCTATTGCAGAGAAGAAGAGAAAAAGAAAAGAAAAAGAAAAGTAGAGAAATCAGCAGCAGAAGCATAGCGGCAGCAGCCCGCTGGTCCGGTCTGGTCAGGTCCGGGTCCGGTCCGGCATATTCCCTTCTCTTCTCACCTGCCAAAGCTCCGTCTCCCCCTCTCTCTCTCTCTCTCCGCGTCACCCACCCTGCCCTCCCCCATTCTCTCCCTTGCCTGCCCATCTCTCCTGTTTGTATTTGAGAGCAGAGTTCCTCCCAATTCTGGCCGCGACCCTCCATCGATCCATCCGGAAGAGCACGTGGGATCGGAGCAGCAGCTCCTTCCCCCCTCACCGCCGCGCCGCGGCCACCGTGCGTCTTACTGCTCCCCCTCTCTCTCTCTCGCTTTCCTCTCTCGTATTTCCGATTAATTCTCCTCCTGCTCCGGAGATTGTGATGCTTTTCTTTGCTTGCCACCGACGGATGCGGGCGCCGGTCGACGATCCCCCGCCCCTACCGCTACCACGAAAAATCTCCCCGCTAGGTTTAGCGCTCGCCGATCGATCCCCTCTTCAACATCCTTTTTGTTTTCCGTCTGATCCCAGGGCGACGAGCGCGATCCGTATCTTATTTCGTGTCAGGCACGCTGGTTTTTGATCTGCTAGGGATGGCCCGCCTGCTCGCTAGCATTTCGTGCCGCCTCCTGGATCGCCTGCTTCTTCAGCTTCTTAATTTTCTCATTACTAGGAGTAGTAGTATTAGTTAGGGCTTTGCCATAAACGGATTTCACTTTCCGTGCTCGCCTTCTCCGCTTCAAGCCAACACGGATCGATTGATTGCTTGCTTCTAGTAATAGTGATTTCCTTGTGCCGTGTACTAGCTTTACTTTCCCGTTTACCCCCAACTTCATCTGGAGAGTTCTTCTCTTCTGATCGTTTGTTTGTTTGTATGTTTGTATTAACGAATCCATTTATGCCTTCATTTTCTTCTTTTCCTCTAGGAAAACATTTTTAAACTGTTGTTAGGGTTTTAATATTGGGAGTTGGAATCCAAATAGCACTCTGGAGTTTGGACTGCAGGAGGGATTTGGTTGTTCTGGTCAAACATGGGTGCGTCATGCATGTAGAAAACCTCAGGGTCAACATGCTACCATCACTGGTATTACAATATGGCGCCATGCTACTTTTGCCTCTTGCCCTGTATATTGTCCAAGCGCACACAGTTAAGTGCTAGGTGTTCTGCTGTCGCCTTTGGTGCGCATTTACGAACCAGGGTAAAAGCACCACCTAGGCTTGCCGCAGGTTCAGTCAAATGATTCATGTATTGATGCACGCTTATAGTTGCTGGCCACACTTACAAGTTGTTTTGAAAACACTGTTTGACTTCTGTATTGATCTTGGTGGATTCTTTTTCCGTTCATATGAAAATTAGAGTGATCAGTGCACATACTTTCAAGGTTCTAATGTGTTTCACCTGCCTCTAGCAGGACTGATGCAAAATGGTAACTGTACATGGAATTGCCAGTGGTACTAGTGATGGCGCTACAAAGAGGAAGATTAAACCCCTGTTTAACCCATCAGAGAGGAAGAACCCAACCAATTTCCAGTTTGTATGTTCTAAATATCTGCAAATTATTTCCTTAGAAGCAGTAGCATCTTTTTGTTGGCATACCCTTTAAAGCTTTCTTTCCTACAATTTTTCAGGAGCGTCATGTAGCTCGTCTTGAAGCAAGGCAGCAGCAGCAGCAGCAACAACAACACAGGTATAGTTATGTTCTTTTCTATGTTTAAGTGTGTTATACATCATTACATCTTCGAAGTAATAAAACGTATTTATCCTCTTTCTTAATTTGCATGTCCAACCTTACTGCATATCATTGTTTAACAAGTTCAATTACGATCTTCTTGCAAGAATTTTATCCTCCAACTGGAATTTCTAAACAGCTGTCAGATAAGAGTACTTTATATGTTCCCTATGGTAATTCTTTACTGCCTTTTCAGGCGGTTTATCTTCACGACGATCATGCCCGGTCTCCTCTTCCACTTCTCTGAACCTACATCTCCAGAAGATAACCTTGGCTCGTCGTCCTCCTTGGCACCCGTTTTTATCTTGCATCTTGATGTCTCGGAAGAACCTCCCAGAAGATATCAAGCTAATTCATCAAGGCTCCTGGCAGAGACATCCACAGCATCCAATAGTATCTCCAATTCAGGTTTCTCAGACGATATCTCCACCAAGACAAGGATGGATGCAAGGCATACTACAAGAAGGAAGAGCAAAAAGAAAAGCAAGAAGCACAGGCAACGTTTCAAAAAGGCAACAGATGCTTCTGAAATTACATGTGCAGAGAGTAACAGGTCTATCCCTTCAGTTGATATGATTGATTCTTGTGAAGGTTCGACACTTTCACCTAAGCATGTTGGTGATATACAATTTGAGGAAACCTTTTCTCCCAGTTCTTCAGTGAAAGAAGCCTCAGAGAAGGCTCCTGACAGTGAAAATGATAATGAGTACAATGGCTGTTCAGTTGCTTCAGTTTCAACCGCGTCGTACTGTGATGAGGCAGAGCTGTCTAGACCAACCACATCATGCCTGGAATTGTTTGGAAAACATAGCAGCAGTAACTGCAGGTACTTGGACAACACTCCAAATGTCGAACTGATGGATTCATCTGAAGAGCCCTGTTATGCCAGTAGAAGCGGGAAGTGTAGCGATAAGACCAAGACACTGGTAATTTCTAGAAATGGTTGTGGACACAGTCCATGTGAAATGGCAGAATTTTGCAGCTCTAGTGATGGAGGTGATGATAGTTGGCTAGAGAATTCCAACCGCAGTAGTGGCTTTTGTTCTGAAAATGGCGTTGGTGTGTGCAATGGAGCCCAAGCAGTTCATTTGTGCAGCGATGGTAGCAGAGGCAGTGATTTCCATGTAGTAATTTCGAGAAAGAGAGCTAGAAAAGAAAAGAAAATGTCAATGTGGAAGAGCTTTAATGGGGAGCATGCATCTGCTGTTACACGTGGTCAAAATGAAAAATATACCGCCCGCTCTTCTGCCCAGATGACTAAGGAAATCAACACTAAGGAGTGCTCACATAGACGGGATCGTGTCGGTAGCATACAGCCTCAGCATGGAGTTGCGTCGAGACGCCCCATCAAGAATTTCATCCATAAGAGGAATAATGGAATTCCATTTAAGGACTCTGAGTCTGGAACAAGTCACATTACAAGTCCGAAGGAAAACAGCAATAGCAAATCAAATGGTGATTTTGACAAAGAGCAGAACATTGATTTGAACAAAAGGCTATCCAACGGTGTGCACTGCAGAGAATCAAGTTCTTTTGAAATGAGATTGAATTCAGCTTCTGAACCTACAACTCCTGATTCTGCAAAGGGCAATTGTACTTCAGAATCTAGTCAATCAACAGATCATACCGTAGGAGATTTTCCCATGCTGAAGAGAGGATTACAAGGTTCACTCGGAGTCAATTATGCTACTGGGACAGGTTCTAGACTACCATCACCTGGTATGACTGATTCTATAGATATTTTGCATGACTTTTTTCTTTCTAATGTCTAGACCTTACGATAAGATCTAACATACTACACTGAACATCCCTTTTAACACGCAACACTATCATTTTGCAGATTCTAAGTCCACTCAAACTGACTTAGTGGTCGGATGTGGTGTAATTCCTTCCGCTGAAGAGAATCGCAGTTTAGGAAAGATTTGTAGTTCTGAAATGCATCTAATTCAGATGATCAAGGTTGTTGATGATGCCTATGAGGTACAAGTTGCTGCAGATGCCCACCTGTCTGCTGGTTATCCAATTACTGATCTCGAGACATTTATACATTCTGCAACTCCAGTCATTGGTCATGCTCCTTGTGTGAAAATCAGCAACTGTTCAGTTGGGAACTCAGTTTATCAGCAATACATGTCTAATATTTACCTAAGGAATATATGGGAATGGTACGAAGAGCCAGGGTGCTATGGGTTGGAAGTAAGAGATCTCAATGGTCTTAGTTCTATAACGTCACGCCGTTCCAATTCAGAGTTCTGTGCATATTTTGTACCTTACCTATCTGCCATTCAGTTGTTTGGGCGGTCTACAAAGAACATGGATAATGGTTTTGGTGTAGAAGAGGGAGATCTGTTGGGGGCACCAAATACCACAAGAGTTTTGAGTTCTCCAGCTGTTTCTGCGAAGTTGCATAGACCATCTGAGCCAAGTAACACATTCTTTTCAGACTCACCTTTCTCCGTGCGTGATCATGGAAAGCTCATTTTTGAATACTTTGAAACAGAGCAGCCTTCTTATCGACCTCCATTGTTTGAAAAGTAAGTTGTCTTTGATTCTTATAGATTCTAAGCATTACATCTGAAATATTCTGATTTCAACTCACCTTCAGTTCTTAAGTATTCATGTCTCTTCAATCGGGTGTCCTCATGTCTTAAAAAAAAAATGCTTATATGGTGTTATGACTACAACGGTTTCCCATCTACTCCCTCCGTTCGGAATTAGATGACTTGTGTTTGTCCAAATAGGGATGTATCTATATACTAAAAGACGTCTAGATACATCTCTATTTAGACAAACACAAGTCATCTAATTCCGAACGGAGGGAGTATTACTTTATTAGAATCAGTCAAGGATGTTTCAACCGTTCTCGTTTGAACAGTGTGATACAGGCAAAGAAGCTTAAAAGTTCTTTTGTGACCAGTGTGTAATATAAATTACTGTAGTATTGAGTTTGTGAACAACGGTGCTTTTCACAATTGGGGGTGCGAAGAGAATGTTTTCTGTGAAACATGGTGTACATGTTTTGGTGATGCAAATTGATTAAGTTAACTGGGATGGTTCTGACCAAAACCAATACAACATTTTTGTACCCAAGTGAGTAGCTTAGAGATATGTTCTATAAGTTGCTAATTGATTAATCATAAATATGTTGCTGACATGCGCTGCATCATTTCTTCATTTGGTTCAGTCTTTCTCATATATGTGAGTTTTATCTCGTCTGGTGCCAAAACTGAAAAGAACTTGAAATTTTGTCAGAATTTATCTCGTTTGTGAACTGCTTTTCTGTCTCCATTTTCTTTTGTATTAATCTTGCTGCGATCAAATGCAGAATGAAGGAGCTTAGCAGCCTAGATATATCTGGTGGCTCTGAAAAGCTGCAAGATGTGAAATTGTGTGATCTGCATCCAGCTTCTTGGTTTGTCCCTGATACCAGCTATTTTACTCCCCAGTGCTTCCTGAACATGTTGGTTTATTCCTGACCGCGGCAGTGTGTTGCATTTCTAGGTACTGTGTTGCCTGGTATCCTGTTTATCGTGTACCTCATGGGAACTTGCGTGCATCTTTCTTAACCTACCATTCACTCGGTAAATTGGTTCCACAAATGGGCTCCCCAGATTCGAGTGGTGGTCAGCACACCCGTATGGTTAGCCCAGTTGTTGGTCTGCAGGGTTACAATGACAAGGTACCATTTTTTAACTTTTTATGAGGGTAGTGAGTTCTTGCAGTGCCAGAGTGTATCCACAACATGGCTCTAAGTTTAACAGAAAATTCCAGAAGCTGTCTGGCCAAAGTTTGTTCCTAGTGCTTGGTTAGTTTTGAGTTCTTGAGCTGTACATGAGAGACTCGGTTTATAACACGTAAAAGATCTTTTTGTAGGGAGAGCAGTGGTCGGAGCTGAGATGTCCAGATTCATCAAAGCACCGTTGTGCTGAAGTTGTGAAAGAGAGGATGAGGACACTGAGGCGAGGTGCGCTGGCGATGGCAAGGGCTGTCATTCCTAAGGGATCTGAGAAGTCGTCTGTGAACCACCATCCAGACTATGAGTTCTTCCTGTCTCGGTCTACCTAGGAGGCTACTCAACATCCAGCCAGGAGAGACTTTTGTTCCGTAAAAAAAAAAATTTAAAAAATTAGAGCATGATAGTTATGACATTCCACTAACAAGTGGCCGGCAATAGTTTACCCTAGAAAGAAGAGGAGAAGAGAAGAAGGGGGATACTACAAGGGACATCATAACCCACTAACACCTGATGATGCAAACCTGGTTGAGTTTTAGACCTTGAATGTTGTACAAGTGTGCCAAGGGGTAGTACTCAAGATCAAGAGTTTGGCAACATTTTGCTTTACAGATCATGCAGGTAGGCAGGCGGGCAGGTCCTGCTTCTGCAGGTGTCCTTTTTTTTGTACATACAAGAAAATTGAGAGCAAGATGAGATCTGCTGCTACTTTTTTCAGCGCTGATGAATGCGGAAGCAACATTTCCCTACACTGCCATTTCCTCCTGTGTTCCTGCGAGATTCAAGCGAAGCATCGCTAGTTGGTAGAATTTGCCCTGTTGGTAGAACGATCTACTGGGTCGGGGACGTAGTCTGTAGGGGAAGGAGGGGGTTGTGTGGAGGCGAGGTGTGCGCGGCCGGCGGCGGGGCGCCGTCGCGCGGGAGGAAGAGGGGGCGGCGGCTAGGGCTGGGGCGGCGGCGCACGGGAGAAGGCCGACTCCTTTGGGAGTCGGCAATAATGATTTTGATTATTGCTTGCCTCAATCAGAACGGAATACATGTGTTTATATAGGAGGACGGCCTCCTCTAAACCCTAATTTACTTGGGCTAAGCCCCTAATTTACTTGGGCTAAGCCCACAACTAGCCGCTTTTGGACTTCTTACGCGTATACTGTATACCGACCATAACATCTCTCCCCGCCTTCTCAAACAGCTCGTCCTCGAGCTGAACTTCTGGAAACTGCTGGCGGAACTCGTCGAGCTTCTCCCAAGTTGCGTCACTCGCCGGAAGTCCTGTCCACTGCACCAGGACATGCCAGACATCACGGCGCTTCTGGGCCTTCAGTACCTCCTCCGGAGCTGGAAGAAGTCGCCCCCGTGCCGTAGGGGGTAAAGCTGGTGGTGCCGCAGGTGGGTCGCCACGGTAGGCCTTGAGCAAGCCCACGTGGAAGACGTCGTGAAGGCGGGACCCCTCCGGTAGCTCCAGCCGATAAGCGAGCGATCCGACGCGCTCCAGGACACGGAAGGGACCCGCGTAGCGAGGTCCCAGCTTCCGCTTTGAGCGCGGGTCTAAGGACTGTGTAGTCCGATGCAGAAGACGGAGCCATACCAAATCCCCCACCGCGAACTCCGCGTCACGATGGTGTGCATCATAGTACTTCTTGGACAGCTGCTGTGCCTGAAGGAGGCGCTGTCGCGCCTCGTCCAATATCTCGTCGCGGGTGCGGAGTAAGTCTCCCGCGGCCTCAGTCCGGGCTGTCCCGTCCTCAAAGGGCAGCATGCGCGGAGGCGGACGGCCATAGACCATCTCGAAGGGTGTGGTGTGCAGGGCGGCATGATAGGAGGTGTTGTAGCAGTACTCCGCCCACGCCAGCCAGTCCACCCAAGCTCGTGGGCGATCTCCCGTGATGCAGCGCGGGTACATGGCAATCACCTTGTTGACCACCTCGGATTGCCCGTCGGTCTGGGGGTGGAACGCGGTGCTGAGACAGAGCTTGACGCCGGCCAACCGAAAGAGATCCCGCCAGACGTGTCCCGTGAACACCGGATCACGGTCGCGGACGATCGACGTCGGAAACCCATGTAGCCGAACGACCCCGTCGAAGAAAGCTCGAGCCACAGAGGTGGCCGTGTAAGGATGACCCAACGCGATGAAGTGCGCGTACTTGGAGAAACGGTCGACCACCGTGAGGATGACGGACTTGCCGCCCACTTTGGGAAGCCCCTCGATGAAGTCCATGGAGATATCCGCCCACACCTGCGAGGGAACCTCGAGGGGCTGCAATAGGCCCGCCGGCCGCTGCGTCTCCGTCTTGTTGCGCTGGCACGTCACACATGCGCGCACCCAATCCTGCACCAACGCCTTGTCTCGCGGGATATAGAAATCGGCGCGAAGGCGGTGGAGGGTCTTCTGAACACCCTCGTGACCTGATGAATGTGCCAACTCCAGGACCTGATGGCGGAGATCGTCGTGGTCGGGCACAAAGAGGCGGCGGCCGTAGAGGAGCAAGCCGTCTGCCTGGTGCCAGGGCGCCTCCAATGTGCCGGTGTTCAGGCGCTGTTCTAGGTCCTTAGCGTCGGCGGTCGATGCCGTGGCCTGTCGGATGGCGTCGAGGAGAGCGAAGGACGGCCCGGAGCGAACGCACATGGCCGCTCCCACGGAAACCGCGTCTTCCTCGAGTAGCTCGTAGTCGCGGCGAGAGAGGGCATCCGCCACCGTGTTAAGCCTCCCGGGGCGGTACTCGACGGTGAAGTCGTAGCCAAAGAGCTTGCTGATCCACTGATGCTGTGGCACTGTAGAGAGGCGCTGGTCGAGCAAGAACTTGAGGCTGTAGTGGTCCGTACGGACCCTGAAGGAGCGGCCCCAAAGATACGACCTCCAATGCCGCACGGCCTGGGCGAGTCCGATCAGCTCGCGCTCGTACGCCGCGAGCTTATGGTGGCGGGCGGCGAAGGGTCGGCTGAAGAAGGCCAACGGCCCGTCGCCCTGGTGCAAGACGGCGCCGAACCCGGTGCCGGAGGCGTCGCAGTCGACCACGAAGGGGCTGTCAAAGTCCGGCATTTGGAGTACCGGCCCCGTCGTGAGGGCGCGCTGGAGAGCCTGGAACGCCTCCGTGGCCGCGTCGTCCCATGCGAAAGCGTCGCGGCGAAGAAGACGTGTCAGTGGCGCCGCAATGTTGCCGAAGTCCCGGATGTACTTCCGGTAGTAGCCGGCGAGGCCGAGGAACCCGCGCAGCGCCCGAGGGGACTGTGGGGTCGGCCAGGCGGCCACGGCTGCGACCTTGTCCGCGTCCATGGCCACGCCGTCCGCGGAGATGACGTGCCCCAAGTAGGCGACCGAGGCCGTGCCAAACGAGCACTTCGAGCGCTTGAGGTGAAGACGATGCGCCCGAAGCTCGTTCAGGATGATGGCCACGTGCTGTAGGTGCTCTGCCCAAGATGCACTGTAGATAAGAATATCATCAAAGAAAACAAGCGCAAATCGGCGTAAGTAGGGGCTGAGTATGTCGTTCATGAGGGCCTGGAACGTCGCCGGCGCGTTGGAGAGGCCGAAAGGCATCACCAAGAACTCAAAGTGGCCGTGGTGCGTGCGGAATGCGGTCTTCTCGATGTCGTCCGGGTGCATCCGCACTTGGTGATAGCCGGAGCGGAGGTCGAGCTTGGTGAAGAAGCGCGCCCCGTGCAACTCGTCCAAGAGCTCGTCCACCACCGGAATGGGGAACTTGTCCTTGTAGGTGACAGTGTTGAGGGCGCGGTAGTCGATGCAGAACCTCCAAGTGCCATCTGGCTTGCGCACCAGGAGCACCGGAGCGGAGAACGGCGACGTCGAAATCCGGATAATGCCCTGTGCGAGCATCTCAGCCACTTGGCGCTCGAGCTCGTCCTTCTGTAGCTGGGGGTAGCGATACGGCCGTACGTCGACAGGCGCCGTGCCCGGTGGCAGGTGGATACGGTGGTCGCAGTGTCGAGCCGGCGGAAGGCCCTGCGGCCCCTCGAAGATGTCGCGGTGCTGCTCCAGGAGGTCGGCCAACAGGGGATGCGTCTCGTCGAGGGCGGCGGCCATCATCTTGAGCTGCGGGGTGACGGGTCCTGCCCCGCCGATGCCGGTCCACTGGACGCGACGGCCCCCCTCGCGCCAAAAGATGAGGGTGAGGGCCTCGAAGTCCCAGAGGATGGGCCCCAGCGTGGAGAGGAAGTCGAGGCCGAGGATGAAGTCGTAGCAGCCCAGGTTGATGCCGACGCAGTCGATGGCGAAGGACTCGTCGCCAATGGTAGCGGGAACCTGTCGCGCTACGCCTTCGCAAGCAAGGCGGTCCCCGTTGGCGACGGTGACGCTGAACCTGTCGGCGTCGGTGGGCTGGAGGGCGAGGCGCCGCAAGGTGTCCCTGGACATGAAATTGTGTGTCGAGCCAGTGTCGACGAGAGCGGTCAGCGTCTCCCCCTTAATGGTCACCGGAAGGAGCATGGTCTTGGCCGTCTTGATCCCTGCCAGCGCGTGAAGGGAGACGACGAAGGACTTGGCGTCCACCGGCGCGTATGACGTAACGCCGGCCTCGGAAAGCGTCGCGGCCTCAAGCTCCGCGGTGACGGCCTCCACGGCGTCGTCGTCGATGGTGTCCAAGTAGAAGAGGCGGGCACACGTGTGGCCCGGCGCGTACTGCTCGTCGCAGTTAAAACAGAGCCCCTTGCGACGACGCTCGAGCTGCTCGGTCGCGGTGAGGCGCTTGAACGGGCGCGTGGGCGCCGGTGCAGTCCCTGGAGTGGTCGGCGCGGCGATCCGAGGCGGTGCCGGGGTCGTGGCCGGCCGGGGGGGAATGCGCACGCCCCGGTTCGGCTGCAGCTGCTGCATGGCGTTGGCCCGTTGCTCGTAGGCCCGTGCGTAGTACATGGCGGACTGCAGGTCTTGAGGCTCCCTTAGCTCCACGTCGACGCGGATGTGGTCGTGCAGGCCCCCGACGAAGAGATCGGCTCGCTGGCGGCCTGAGATGTCAGGCGCGTGACACGCCAATGCCTGGAAGCGGTCTGCGAAGTCCTGCACCGTGCCGGTGAAGGTGAGGCGGCCGAGCTCGGCCAAGCGACTACCGCGGACCGGCGGCCCGAAGCGGCGGAGGCACAAGTCGCGGAAGCGCTCCCATGACGGCATACCACCCTCGTCCTGCTCGAGGGCGTAGTACCATGTCTGGGCGGCGTCGCGGAGGTGGTAGGAGGCCAACCATGTACGGTCGGATGCGAGCATCCGCTGTCCCCGGAAAAATTGCTCGCATTGGTTGAGCCAGTTGAGAGGGTCGATGGTGCCGTCATACGTGAAGAACTTGAGCTTGGCGAAGCGGGGCGGCTGTGGCCCGTGGTGGGCGGCCGCGAAGGCGCCCTCGAGGAGACCCGGCACGGCGGGTATGGACGGCGGGGTAAGGGACGCGTACGCCTCGGCGTACCCCGGAAGACCCCCGCGTGCGGCGGCCCCGTATGGCGGCGGCGGCCCCGCGGAAGGAGGCGCGGCGGCCCACGGCGGTAGCGTGGCCGGCGCCATGGGCGGCGCGGACAGCTGGCCGGGGTCGAAGGTGGGCGCGGTTGCCCATGCCGGCAGCGGAGACGGCGACGGCGGAAATTTCAGCGCGGTGATCGGGACGCCTTGCGTCGGCGGCGCGGAAACCGGCGGGGGCGCCGACCGCTGCAGGAGAACGACGATTGCGTGGTTCATGTCGGAGACCGAGTCGATGACGTCACGGAGGCCCGTGGAGAGCTCCTGGATGGAGAGGACGGGGGCGGGCTCCCGCGCCGGCGCGGCCGGGGCCGCGGACGCCGACGGTGGCGCCATGGTGGTGGATGCTCCCGACGAGGCGATCGCGGCGGCGGTGGTGGGCGGTCCCGAGGACATCGCAACCGAGGAAGCTGATACCAAACTGGTAGAACCTGGGGATCTACCGGGTCGGGGACGTAGTCTGTAGGGGAAGGAGGGGGTTGTGTGGAGGCGAGGGGTGCGCGGCCGGCGGCGGGGCGCCGTCGCGCGGGAGGAAGAGGGGGCGGCGGCTAGGGCTGGGGCGGCGGCGCACGGGAGAAGGCCGACTCCTTTGGGAGTCGGCAATAATCATTTGATTATTGCTTGCCTCAATCAGAACGGAATACATGTGTTTATATAGGAGGACAGCCTCCTCTAAACCCTAATTTACTTGGGCTAAGCCCCTAATTTACTTGGGCTAAGCCCACAACTAGCCGCTTTTGGACTTCTTACGCGTATAATGTATACCGACCATAACACCTGTACTGGGCTACGGATGATCTAGTGGAAACCTCTTTCGGTTCCCCTGTCTTCCATGGTAAATCAATCAACGAAAGAAAGGTTCTACTCCGGTCTATTAGCCACGGTTTCAGTTTAAAACTGAATGGAAGCATGGATTAACGAATTAGTTTGACAGGATAACGAGCCTAGTTTTAGAGCATCTCCACCCGCCCCCTAGGAGGCTCCAGGACATGGTTTTTTCCGTCGGCGTGCCGTTTTTCTTCCACTTCGCCTCCTAGGAAGCCGGTTTGGGCCAAAAATACAACCGGCGTACCCATCGTACGCGCGGGGGGGGGGGGATGGGGGGGTCTCGGGGCACAGGCAGAAGCGGAAACGCGTGGGGGAAGGTGAAGAACCGATAATATTTTCGCCACCGAAAACGCACTAATTTTTCTTACGAAATCCGTTTTCGATAAATCTTGACTTGTTATGAAGATCACGACAAACACCAAAACACCATAGAGATAAATGTCGCACCCTGGCTTCTAAGGGATACTCATCGTACGAACTGGATAGCAGGTGCTTGGATTATGGGGCATAACTGCTCCCACGTCCCAGCTTCCTGGTAGGCCTGCGCTTATGCGCGACAACACAAGCCCTGCTATTCCACCGTCGATGTAAACTATCCACTAGAAGTCATAGGCACTACTGTCGACGTACTTCATATCAATCACGCACTGTACGTCAACAGCTTTGAACGAATGATGATCACAACATATCTCTAAGACACAAAAGATTGAAATAAGGTTGCAAATGGCCTTCACTAAGGCAGAGATAGCAAATACAATCATCCAGAGGACACATGTCCCAACATAGCATTCATTACATCAGCGGAAGCAATCAAAGGTGTCTGGGTACAGACAAATCCAACAGGCTTAAGAAGCCGGAGAAAATAAAGAAGACGAAGCCCATCCACGTAGGTTCTGGATCCTGCCCTGGTCCAGCTAACTACTCGTCGGCAGTCTCGTCAAACTCCACGAAGTAGCCATCCTGGGGGTCATCGTAGCCGTAGTCGTAGTCTGCGTAAACCACAGCCCCAACGGGGTCAGTACATCCAAGTACTGGCAAGCAAGACTCACAGTTCACCAAAGTATAGCCCGTCAACACAAGCACAGATGACTTGGGTTCAAAGGAAAGAAGGGGTTATATAAGATGCTGCAACTGGCTGCGCTAACCAACTACAGAGATTCTATCATATCCACTATTAGAAAGGGGATAAGATCGAGGATTGTAACCAACTGAAAGATAACTGCAAACAAACCCATCCTGGATCTCGCCCCTTATCCAAAGAAGCAATCCGAGGATAACTCACACAGTTGGATTAAGATGAATCAAGTTATTTGTGTGAATAACCTATTACTAGTCAAGTTATTAATCATTGGGTGAAACATGATTGATCATTATGTTGAAGTTGTCCTGAGTACTTGTTAGCCAGTACTTTCACCAAGTAATCCATAACCGCGGAAAACACGGCTTCTCGAGAAGATTATCCCTGCAGGGTTGCACCAATTTGGCCGTACACGTATGAATAACCCGCCAGATGGGATGCCTCCCACCAAGCGGGGCACTCAACACAACTCAACTCTTCTCCGCATCTAGCCCAAAGCACCTTGGGCGCACGGCTAATCAAGCCCCGAAGAAAAGGGACCCTCATAGCACTCTAAGACCGTGTCCCCCTATATGCCAACTACAAAAGTTCCACCCTGCGCTGGGCTCGCAAAAACATGCATGCGGCAAATAGAAAGCACGAACTAAATGAAATGATTTGGACGAGATGCGAATCGAATCAAATTGAGGGGGGCGCCCATACTCGCTTCCCACATGCGGGTAGTGCGCTCATCATGGATCAGTAGACAAGACCCTTTTCCTATTAGGGTCGACACTAGCAGGCCTCAAAACCACACAGGGCCTCCTGCCGGTGCCTTATCATCAAATTATTATTAACAGTAATAACATTAGCATGATTGATTGATTGATTAAACATCGAGCCCCCAGAACATAATAAAGATATAATAACTGAAAAGTAACGGGTAACAGACTCGAGCAAAACAACCTAAGCATGCTAGTAAGACACTGGCTCAATCAACAGGGTTGTAGGAGGGGTGTTGAGGCAATATCATGGGTTAAAGGATTCATGTGATAGGTTCGTAACAGAAACATCTACCACTAAGGCTAGCAAGTATAGACAACGGAAAGTATCGGTAACCAGGGTTGAAAGGAACACAATGGTTCATGTGAGTGATAACTTGCCTGCAAACTCAACAGCTGGGTACTGAGCTAGATCCTCAGAAGGGGTGCTGTAAAGGTCGTCTGCCTCAACGTCGTCGTCTATCCGAGAAGAAGCAAACAAACAACACAGGAATTGTAAACAATCATTGCCATGGCATTGTGCATAATCAATATGATGCATGACAAATTAATAGTGGCATCAAAATAAGCTAGCTAACATGATAGCACAAATTAAATGGACCCATATGCAAGGGTTGCATATGGAAAAGGATCCATTGAAATAAGTGGAACAAATGATTTACAATTATTTATTAGGTGATAGTTGTTATCATGATGCATGGATGATGATGATGACAAGATAACCACAGATAACAATAATTAACAATGATAGATGCAAAGGAAAAGGAAATAGAACAAGTTTAGAACTTATTTATTAAGTTTGGAAAATTTTGGTTACTTAAACATGCCACACATACAATTATTGTTTTCACCAATTTAAAGTGTGCAAAACAATTAGCAAAATTTATATTTGAAAAGAACATCAAATTTTAGTTGGATTACATGTTTCACATTTTGAAATTTGAATTAGGATGAATTTATTATGAATTAAACAATATTAAACAAGTTTTAATTGAATTTAAAACAAGCTTAATTATTATTTGAATTTTATTTGTTCAAACCATAAATTCAAATTCACATTTGAGAAGTTCACACTTTGGTGGTTTGAAAACATATTTTGCATGTTCAAAAATATTTTATATTAAGCAAGTTATGATTTTTATCAAATTTAATTGAATTAAACAAGTGTTAAATTATTTAGGCAGTTTAAATTATTCAAACAATGAAACAAATTTTATATTTGAATAGAACATTCAAAAAGGTGTGAAAAACATATTTTATTTGTATTATTTGGAAATAGTATGATTTATTTATGAATTATTGCAAATTACATTTGAATTATTCAAATTTGAATTTTAAATGTATTTTGAAAACTCAAAACAGAACAAAAATAAGTTAGTTGGAAAGATTATAAAATTTGGATCAGAATTCATATAAAGTTTGTATTTATTGGAATTATAAAACAAAAGATATTGAATTTCAAAGTTTTGTTTTAATTCTGTTTATTAAAAGGAATTTGGAATTTTAGAAATTCGCAGAAAACTTTTGTTACTCAGCTTCACGCTACACACTGCCACTGCGCAGTGGGCCAGTGGCCAGCGTGGCACTGCGCAACGCTTGCGTGGCCACGGGGGTCGCTGACAGTGGGCCTGCCTCGCTGCGGAAGGAAAAAAAGCAAAAAGATTGGGCGCGCGGGGCTCGAACCCGCGACCAAACCCTTGAGCGCACGGTGCAGTACCGCTGTGGTATTCTCGTTCAGTTGACAGAGGAAGCAACGCATACACGTTAACCTTGCATCGCGAGGTTAACTGAACTTAACTGAAGAACGAACACTTGTTCGTCCGTCAGACAGAGGCTCGCCGGAGATGAACTGCTGCTGGCTGCTCGAACGGATGGGTGATGGATGCGGACGGTGCACGGAACAATAGAGAGGGAGGAGGAGGTGAGAACGGCGGCTCACCACCGTTGTAGAGGTAGCAGAGGGCCGGTGGCGATCTGCTGACGGAGGGTGACGACTGCGGCCGTGGCGGAGTCGAGGACGGCGGCGAGATCCTGGTGGCCTCCCGTGGTTGCTCCGGTGTCGAAAAGGTAGAGGACGAAGAGGCGAGTCCGTTTCGGTGGCTACGGGTGGTGGAGGAGGTTCAGGTGGGCGGCGCCATGTCGAAGTTCAGAAGCTCGCCGGCGGTGACGAGTTGCAGAGAGGGGGAGCGGCGAAGGAGGAGGAATTGGCGGCGGATACGAGGTGGAGGAGGAAACCCTAGGCGCTAGGGTTGCTTCCAGGGGGCTAGGGCTTGCTTTTATAGGCTCTGGGCGACGGGACGGCCGCCGGCGTCGCTGCGGGGGTGCGGTGGCGCCCCCGATTGCCTGCCGTACTGCTTGAAGACGGGGATTAGAACGCCCGCACGAATCGCGAAGCGGTACGCTAGGGGGAGAGCGGGCTGGGTCGCGCGCGCGCGTAGGCTTAGCGGGCTGGGCTGCTTATCTGCTGCGCGCGCGCTGCAGTTTTGTTTCTTTTTTATTTTTCCTTTCTGTTTTTTTTTTGTAGCCTTTGCTTTTGGATTAAAAACATAGGTTTTTGTTTATATAAAAATTTGGAAAAATTAGGATAAGTTCCTTAGTTGAAAAGCAAACATTTGGTAGCTTTTGTTTTCAAAATTTTAAATGTTTGCTTGCTGTTTAAAATTAAACCCAAATTAATTGAAATTTGCAATATTAATTAATATAAGAAAAACAAGGCATTTTCAATAGGGTTTCCCCTAGGGTTTTAAATGATTTTAAGAATACAAATGTGTGGTGAATTGTTATGGTTCACAATAGATACTGATTTGAAACTTGGTTTGCATTTGAAAATGTTTTAGAATTATTTGATTGGATTAATGGTTTGATTAAACCAACAATTTAATAAGTGAAAAACAAGGAATAAAATGGTTGTTTTTATTTGTTATTTTTATTCCAAAAGTTGTAACAGAGCAAGTATGAAATTAACCATTTGAATTTGTTTGAGTTTGAATTATGAAAACAAGATAAAACAGATGCAAAACAAATAGTAACAATGCAAACAATAATAAAACAATTGCAATGAAATGATGACATGATGCATTGCTTGAAATAAAACAAGAAATCAAACATTCTAAAGGATGTTTCATACTTGGGATGTTACAAAACGCCCCCCCTTGAAGGAATCGCGCCCCGAGATTCCTTACTGAGATGTGAAAAGGTCCGGATACTTCTTGCGAAGATCCTCTTCGGTCTCCCACGTTGCCTCTTTATCGGAATGATGCGACCATTGGACTTTCAAGAACTTTGTGCTCTTGTTGCGAGTCTTACGCTCGGTCTCATCGAGAATACGAATAGGGTGCTCCTCATAAGATAGATCATCTTGCAGTTCAATGGAATCATGATCAACTGCACGATCTGGATCTTTGAAACACTTCTTGAGTTGTGACACGTGGAACACATCGTGCACTTTGGATAGTTTTTCTGGAAGTTCAAGACGATAAGCATTTTCTGCCCGCCTTGAGAGAATGTTGAAAGGACCAATGTATCTTGGTGCAAGCTTTCCTTTCACACCAAAACGATGAGTGCCTCTGAGGGGAGTTACACGGAGATATGCCTTATCACCAGGTGCATAGATCATATCCCTGTGCTTGCTATCATAATAGCTCTTCTGACGAGACTGAGCAATCCTGAGATTGTCACGAATGATACGAACTTTCTCCTCGGCTTCCTTAACAATGTCAGGGCCTAAAAGTGAACGTTCACCAGCTCCAGACCAATTGATTGGACTCCTGCATCTGCGACCATACAGTGCCTCAAATGGTGCCATGCCTAGACTTGCCTGGTAGCTGTTGTTGTAGGAGAATTCAGCATATGGAAGGCAATCCTCCCATTTCATGCCAAAGGAGAGACCACATGCTCTGAGCATATCCTCGAGAATCTGATTGACTCTTTCGACTTGCCCTTGAGACTGAGGGTGATAAGCTGTGCTGAATAGAAGTTTGGTGCCCAAAGCTTCTTGAAAACTCTTCCAGAAATGAGAAGTGAAAATACTTCCACGGTCTGAGCTTATTTCCAATGGAACACCATGAAGAGGAACAACCTTTGCTGTGTAGAGCTCTGCTAACTGGCTAGCTGAGATAGTTTCCTTTACAGCATAGAAGTGAGCAACCTTAGTGAGACGATCAATAACAACGAAGATTGCATCGTTGCCCTTTTTGGACTTTGGAAACCCAGTAACGAAGTCCATTTCAATCATGTCCCACTTCCACTCAGGAATTTTCAGAGGTTGGAGAAGACCTGCTGTTTTCTGATGGACTGCCTTAACACGTTGACAAACGTCGCATTCAGAAACGTATTGAGCAATTTCACGTTTCATGCCAGGCCACCAATACAGAGTCTTGAGATCCTGGTACATCTTTGTACTTCCAGGGTGAATGGATAGAGGAGTTTCATGAGCCTCCTTGAGAATGATATCCTTGAGACTTTGAATCTGAGGAACTGCAATGCGTCCTTCGAAGAACACAGTTCCCTTGTTATCAATTGAGAAGGACTTGAATTTATCACTGCCCTCCTTGATTTGCTCTACCATCTTCTTGATTTCATTATCACGAAGTTGTTCAGAACGAATCTTGTCCTCGAGAGTTGGACTGGCTGTCAAGCTAGCAAGGTATCCTTCAGGGACAAGACCAAGGTTCAGCTTCTGGAATTCTTCATGAAGTGGAGGTTGGCTTTCCATGATCATGAGATTATTGCAATAGGATTTGCGACTGAGAGCATCGGCCATAACATTAGCCTTGCCTGGAGTGTAAGAAATGGTGAGATCAAAGTCTTTAATCTTCTCAATCCATCTCCTTTGCCTGAGGTTCAGATCTGGCTGAGTGAAGATGTATTTCAGACTCTTATGATCGGAAAAGATTTCAGTTTTGTTACCCAACAAGTATTGTCTCCATTTCTTGAGGGCAAACACAACTGCTGCAAGTTCAAGATCATGAGTGGGATAGTTTTGCTCATGTGGGTTCAACTGACGTGAAGCATAAGCCACAACTTGACGTTCTTGCATAAGAACTGCTCCTAGGCCTTGGAGAGATGCATCACAGAATATCTGGAAAGGTTTGGTGGTGTCGGGGCCAACTAGAACAGGTGTGGAAGTGAGTTTAGTCTTCAGGAGGTTGAAACTCTCATCACATTGTGGAGTCCAAACGAACTTTTTGTCCTTCTTTGTGAGATCAGTGAGAGGTTTGGCAATCTTGGAAAAGTTTTGGACGAAACGACGGCAATAGCTAGCCAAGCCAAGAAAACTTCTGACTTGCTTCACCGTCTTAGGGGGTTTCCAATCAACAATTGCCTTAACCTTTTCCGGGTCAATGGCTATGCCTTTGGCAGAGATGATATGACCAAGATATGCAACTTCTAGAATCCAGAACTCACATTTGGAAAACTTGGCATACAGACGATGCTCGCGAAGTTTCATGAGAGTGAGACGAAGGTGTTCTCCATGCTCTTCCTCGGATTTTGAGTAGACTAGAATGTCATCGAGATATACCACAACGAACTTGTCGAGGTATTCATGGAAGACAGAATTCATGAGTCTTGAGAACGTTGCCGGTGCATTGGTGAGACCAAAGGACATGACGGTGTATTCATATAGACCGTACCGAGTGGTGAAAGCTGTCTTAGGAATATCTTCCTTTCTGATCTTTATCTGATGGTACCCCATCCTCAAGTCCAACTTTGAGAATATTGAGGCTCCAGCAAGTTGATCAAAAAGATCATCGATACGAGGAAGTGGATACTTGTTCTTGATTGTTTTCTCGTTGAGAGGACGATAGTCAACCACGAGTCTTTTTGTTTGATCCTTCTTGGCAACAAACAGAGTTGGGCAACCCCAAGCGGAGGAACTAGGCTGAATGTAACCTTTGTCCATGTACATATCGATTTGCTCCTTCAACAATTTCAGTTCAGGAGGAGCTATCTTGTATGGATGCTTAGAGATTGGAGCGGTACCTGGCTCAAGCTCGATCACGAACTCAACTGCTCTGTCCGGAGGCATCCCTGGCAACTCTTCTGGAAAGACGTCAGGGAATTCACAAACCACCGGAACATTTTCAATTGCAGGAAGGGGTTTGGCATCGAGGTTGAACAGCTGAACAGAACTTGATCCATATGGAGAATAGACTATCTGGCCTGAAGTGTGGGAGAGAGTTATTGACTTTTGAGCACAGTCAATTTTTGCTTTGTGGGTCTTCAACCAATCCATACCCAGAATGACATCAATGTCAGAATTTCCCAGCAACATGAGTGAAGCAAGGAATATGCGACCTCCAATTAGGATCTGATTGTCCATGCTTATCTTGGAAGTAATCATTTTAGTTCCCGGAGAGTGCACATAGATTTGATTGCTTAGCGGAACCAGAGCTAAATTGTACGTTGTAGCAAAGATCTTTGACACAAACGAATGCGATGCTCCAGTATCAAACAACACTTTAGCTGGAATAGAGTTTACGGGTAATATACCGAGAACGACGTCAGCAGCTTCCTCAGCTTTGTCGGCCTTGATATGGTTCACCCTCGCGTTCCTCCCGACAGGCCTGTTGTTGGAGTTGAAGGCTTTAGCCGGGGGAGCACGAACCATAGCCTGGTTGGTGTTGGGGCGAGGAGGTAGGGGTAGCTGCTTCTGAGTGCACTTATCAGCGTAGTGCCCAGTCTCCTTGCACTTGAAGCAAGTTACGACACGAGGAGGACCTGGCCTTGGCTGCCCCATTGGAATCCTCTGACCCTGCATCTGAGATGGGTTGGGTGGGCGGGGACCAAAGCCTGGAGAAGCTTGGGCATTTGGAGCCCGAGTGACAGCACCATTTGGCACCCAGATGCGGCGCTTCTGCGGAGGGGTGGTCATGTTGGAGGAGGAACCACCCTCACGCGAGTGCTTGCGCGACTCTTCGAACGCCTTGCGCCCATTCTCCTCATTGAGCGCGGTGTTCACGAGCTCCACGAAGTCCTTGCACTTGATGTTGGTGAGAGCGTACTTCAGTTCCGGGTTAAAACCTCGGCGGAACCTTGCCATCTTCTTGGCTTCAGTGGACACTTCGTCACCAGCGTACCGAGCGAGACGATTGAACTCGTTCTGGTAGCCGAGGACGTCTAGCTTGCCCTGTCTGAGAGAGCAGAATTCCTCACGCATCCTTTCCATGAGACCATCCGGGATGTGGTGCTTCAGGAAGGCATCCTTGAAACATCCCCAGGTGATAGGAAAGCCAGCTCTCATGGTCTGGTAGTTCTCCCACCACGTAGCTGCCTGACCCTTCAGTAGGTAGGTGGCATACTTGACCTTATCTTCCTCAGCAACATGAGCTATCTCCAGAGCCCTGTTGATCTCCCTGATCCAGTCATCAGCATCCAGGGGCTCACGTGTTGCCACGAAAGCTCTCGGCCCCACGCTCAGAAACTCCTTAATGCTGACTCGCGGAGCATTCTGGTTGTGGTGCTGGTTAGCCTGGATCTGGGCCATCTGTGTCACCACTTGGGTCATCTGAGCTAACAGTTCCCCCATTGGTGGTGGCGGAGGCGGGTTGTTCCTGGTTGGAGGCATCCTGAACAGAAATTCATTTTAGCACAACAACAGAAAAGGATAGACTTGGTAACCGAAAGATAGATTATTCCGACGCATGAATAGATAACCAACAGGTACATCATCACATGTTCAAATACATCAGAATATCCAACAGACCAATACATGGTTCGAAGACAAGGATAACTAAACATAGCTAGGAATGGATACATCGGTACTCCCATGCTCATCACGCAGGACGGCGGTGAGTAGTACGACGAGAGATACGGTGCGGAGGAATCCCACGGAAGTAGGTATGACGACGATCCCTGTAGATAGGAACTGCTCTGAGAGCAACTCTCGGTGTGGTGAAGTAGAAAGCGTCGTGTCCCTGTGCTCCATAGCGGGGAATCCCTGTGTAACCAGCTCCGAGGTCGAGAAGTGGACCTCTGATCGGCTCGTAACCTCCAGCATCTGGCAGAGGAAAACCAAGTGTCTGAGTGAAACGTGCAAAGCGCTCGTCTCCAACAAAGTCTGTGGTGTACGTCGCCAGACGAGTCAACGCCAGATAGAGCTGCTCCCTGACTGAGGCTAACTCCTGAGAAAGTGCGGAAGCAACTGCGTCACTGTGCCTCACGAACTGAGCAGTGGTGTGCAGCCTGGAGCTATCAGACTCGTAGGTATCCAGGTTGCTGTGGAGGGTGAAGTAAACTCCCGCTGCCGTGATGTAACCACGGGGGATGTGACGATAGATGGAATCATCAAACCCCCAGTAGTCAGCACGGAGAACGGTGAGACCCACGTACGCTACCTGCTGCACGGCCATATCCACTGTGGAACCTACTGCCTCGTAGCGGTGGGCAATGCTCCTGCCATCATCCGACAGAATGTAGACGATAGCCCGGTAGCAAGTCTGGTCAAACTCTCGCTGCTGCTCGTAGACTTGGTACTCTGGTGCCCAACGGAACCCCAGATAGGTAACCATGTCCCTCAGCATCTCCGGATAACCGGCGGTGCTCTCACATCGAGTCATCCGAACCACCTGCGGGTAGAACCTGAGATCCATCTGCAGATGATCGGGGAAGTTTTGATTAGACTCCGGTAGAGAACTGATGTGGAAAGTAACAACAAGGTTCAACGGACGAAAAGGATGTTGAAAAGAACATGATATCGAAGCAACATCGGGAAACTCTAGACCAAAAAGTCCTGAGGTACTAAGGAGAACCCAAAACACGTGAAATCCTAACTTGAAAGTTTAGGTGAGAACAGAAAACAACGTTGCACTTCCTTACCAGAAAAGGGTGGGTGGGTGGGGAAAGAAGAAAAATGGCAGAATTCCTACTCTCACGTTTCATTTTTCCTGTATAGCTACAAAATAGTTTCTAGACTCAACTGCGACCAGAAAAATGGCTCTGATACCATTTGTCGCACCCTGGCTTCTAAGGGATACTCATCGTACGAACTGGATAGCAGGTGCTTGGATTATGGGGCATAACTGCTCCCACGTCCCAGCTTCCTGGTAGGCCTGCGCTTATGCGCGACAACACAAGCCCTGCTATTCCACCGTCGATGTAAACTATCCACTAGAAGTCATAGGCACTACTGTCGACGTACTTCATATCAATCACGCATTGTACGCCAACAGCTTTGAACGAATGATGATCACAACATATCTCTAAGACACAAAAGATTGAAATAAGGTTGCAAATGGCCTTCACTAAGGCAGAGATAGCAAATACAATCATCCAGAGGACACATGTCCCAACATAGCATTCATTACATCAGCGGAAGCAATCAAAGGTGTCTGGGTACAGACAAATCCAACAGGCTTAAGAAGCCGGAGAAAATAAAGAAGACGAAGCCCATCCACGTAGGTTCTGGATCCTTCCCTGGTCCAGCTAACTACTCGTCGGCAGTCTCGTCAAACTCCACGAAGTAGCCATCCTGGGGGTCATCGTAGCCGTAGTCGTAGTCTGCGTAAACCACAGCCCCAACGGGGTCAGTACATCCAAGTACTGGCAAGCAAGACTCACAGTTCACCAAAGTATAGCCCGTCAACACAAGCACAGATGACTTGGGTTCAAAGGAAAGAAGGGGTTATATAAGATGCTGCAACTGGCTGCGCTAACCAACTATAGAGATTCTATCATATCCACTATTAGAAAGGGGATAAGATCGAGGATTGTAACCAACTGAAAGATAACTGCAAACAAACCCATCCTGGATCTCGCCCCTTATCCAAAGAAGCAATCCGAGGATAACTCACACAGTTGGATTAAGATGAATCAAGTTATTTGTGTGAATAACCTATTACTAGTCAAGTTATTAATCATTGGGTGAAACATGATTGATCATTATGTTGAAGTTGTCCTGAGTACTTGTTAGCCAGTACTTTCACCAAGTAATCCATAACCGCGGAAAACACGGCTTCTCTAGAAGATTATCCCTGCAGGGTTGCACCAATTTGGCCGTACACGTATGAATAACCCGCCAGATGGGATGCCTCCCACCAAGCGGGGCACTCAACACAACTCAACTATTCTCCGCATCAAGCCCAAAGCACCTTGGGCGCACGGCTAATCAAGCCCCGAAGAAAAGGGACCCTCATAGCACTCTAATACCGTGTCCCCCTATATGCCGACTACAAAAGTTCCACCCTGCGCTGGGCTCGCAAAAATATGCATGCAGCAAATAGAAAGCACGAACTAAATGAGATGATTTGGACGAGATGCGAATCGAATCAAATTGAGGGGGGCGCCCATACTCGCTTCCCACATGCGGGTAGTGCGCTCATCATGGATCAGTAGACAAGACCCTTTTCCTATTAGGGTCGACACTAGCAGGCCTCAAAACCACACAGGGCCTCCTGCCGGTGCCTTATCATCAAATTATTATTAACAGTAATAACATTAGCATGATTGATTGATTGATTAAACATCGAGCCACCAGAACATAATAAAGATATAATAACTGAAAAGTAACGGGTAACAGACTCGAGCAAAACAACCTAAGCATGCTAGTAAGACACTGGCTCAATCAACAGGGTTGTAGGAGGGGTGTTGAGGCAATATCATGGGTTAAAGGATTCATGTGATAGGTTCGTAACAGAAACATCTACCACTAAGGCTAGCAAGTATAGACAACGGAAAGTATCGGTAACCAGGGTTGAAAGGAACACAATGGTTCATGTGAGTGATAACTTGCCTGCAAACTCAACAGCTGGGTACTGAGCTAGATCCTCAGAAGGGGTGCTGTAAAGGTCGTCTGCCTCAACGTCGTCGTCTATCCGAGAAGAAGCAAACAAACAACACAGGAATTGTAAACAATCATTGCCATGGCATTGTGCACAATCAATATGATGCATGACAAATTAATAGTGGCATCAAAATAAGCTAGCTAACATGATAGCACAAATTAAATGGACCCATATGCAAGGGTTGCATATGGAAAAGGATCCATTGAAATAAGTGGAACAAATGATTTACAATTATTTATTAGGTGATAGTTGTTATCATGATGCATGCATGATGATGATGACAAGATAACCACAGATAACAATAATTAACAATGATAGATGCAAAGGAAAAGGAAATAGAACAAGTTTAGAACTTATTTATTAAGTTTGGAAAATTTTGGTTACTTAAACATGCCACACATACAATTATTGTTTTCACCAATTTAAAGTGTGCAAAACAATTAGCAAAATTTATATTTGAAAAGAACATCAAATTTTAGTTGGATTACATGTTTCACATTTTGAAATTTGAATTAGGATGAATTTATTATGAATTAAACAATATTAAACAAGTTTTAATTGAATTTAAAACAAGCTTAATTATTATTTGAATTTTATTTGTTCAAACCATAAATTCAAATTCACATTTGAGAAGTTCACACTTTGGTGGTTTGAAAACATATTTTGCATGTTCAAAAATATTTTATATTAAGCAAGTTATGATTTTTATCAAATTTAATTGAATTAAACAAGTGTTAAATTATTTAGGCAATTTAAATTATTCAAACAATGAAACAAATTTTATATTTGAATAGAACATTCAAAAAGGTGTGAAAAACATATTTTATTTGTATTATTTGGAAATAGTATGATTTATTTATGAATTATTGCAAATTACATTTGAATTATTCAAATTTGAATTTTAAATGTATTTTGAAAACTCAAAACAGAACACAAATAAGTTAGTTGGAAAGATTATAAAATTTGGATCAGAATTCATATAAAGTTTGTATTTATTGGAATTATAAAACAAAAGATATTGAATTTCAAAGTTTTGTTTTAATTCTGTTTATTAAAAGGAATTTGGAATTTTAGAAATTCGCAGAAAACTTTTGTTACTCAGCTTCACGCTACACACTGCCACTGCGCAGTGGGCCAGTGGCCAGCGTGGCACTGCGCAACGCTTGCGTGGCCACGGGGGTCGCTGACAGTGGGCCTGCCTCGCTGCGGAAGGAAAAAAAGCAAAAAGATTGGGCGCGCGGGGCTCGAACCCGCGACCAAACCCTTGAGCGCACGGTGCAGTACCGCTGCGGTATTCTCGTTCAGTTGACAGAGGAAGCAACGCATACACGTTAACCTTGCATCGCGAGGTTAACTGAACTTAACTGAAGAACGAACACTTGTTCGTCCGTCAGACAGAGGCTCGCCGGAGATGAACTGCTGCTGGCTGCTCGAACGGATGGGTGATGGATGCGGACGGTGCACGGAACAATAGAGAGGGAGGAGGAGGTGAGAACGGCGGCTCACCACCGTTGTAGAGGTAGTAGAGGGCCGGTGGCGATCTGCTGACGGAGGGTGACGACTGCGGCCGTGGCGGAGTCGAGGACGGCGGCGAGATCCTGGTGGCCTCCCGTGGTTGCTCCGGTGTCGAAAAGGTAGAGGACGAAGAGGCGAGTCCGTTTCGGTGGCTACGGGTGGTGGAGGAGGTTCAGGTGGGCGGCGCCATGTCGAAGTTCAGAAGCTCGCCGGCGGTGACGAGTTGCAGAGAGGGGGAGCGGCGAAGGAGGAGGAATTGGCGGCGGATACGAGGTGGAGGAGGAAACCCTAGGCGCTAGGGTTGCTTCCAGGGGGCTAGGGCTTGCTTTTATAGGCTATGGGCGACGGGACGGCCGCCGACGTCGCTGCGGGGGTGCGGTGGCGCCCCCGATTGCCTGCCGTACTGCTTGAAGACGGGGATTAGAACGCCCGCACGAATCGCGAAGCGGTACGCTAGGGGGAGAGCGGGCTGGGTCGCGCGCGCGCGTAGGCTTAGCGGGCTGGGCTGCTTATCTGCTGCACGCGCGCTGCAGTTTTGTTTCTTTTTTATTTTTCCATTCTGTTGTTTTTTTTTTGTAGCCTTTGCTTTTGGATTAAAAACATAGGTTTTTGTTTATATAAAAATTTGGAAAAATTAGGATAAGTTCCTTAGTTGAAAAGCAAACATTTGGTAGCTTTTGTTTTCAAAATTTTAAATGTTTGCTTGCTGTTTAAAATTAAACCCAAATTAATTGAAATTTGCAATATTAATTAATATAAGAAAAACAAGGCATTTTCAATAGGGTTTCCCCTAGGGTTTTAAATGATTTTAAGAATACAAATGTGTGGTGAATTGTTATGGTTCACAATAGATACTGATTTGAAACTTGGTTTGCATTTGAAAATGTTTTAGAATTATTTGATTGGATTAATGGTTTGATTAAACCAACAATTTAATAAGTGAAAAACAAGGAATAAAATGGTTGTTTTTATTTGTTATTTTTATTCCAAAAGTTGTAACAGAGCAAGTATGAAATTAACCATTTGAATTTGTTTGAGTTTGAATTATGAAAACAAGATAAAACAGATGAAAAACAAATAGTAACAATGCAAACAATAATAAAACAATTGCAATGAAATGATGACATGATGCATTGCTTGAAATAAAACAAGAAATCAAACATTCTAAAGGATGTTTCATACTTGGGATGTTACAATAAAAGCCAAATGAAAACCAAGAAAGATGATATGTCAGGTATGCAAAGGTTTAATCTCTTCACAAGGATGCGATCAAGTTACTCACTCGAGAGCCCCTCTTGATAGTACGACTATCGATCCTATAACCTGGTCTCCCCAAGAGCATTAGACCGGTAAAATAGAAAAACCTATTGAGATCATACATTTGCCTTGAGAATTCCACTTGAGTTTGATGATAACGATCTTGAATCTCTCAAGTTAAATCTCATTTCTTGATCGTACTTGTTAGCACATGCTCCGATTGATGAAGACTTGCAACTTGCTCCACCATACATCACTATGGGAGAGACATTTTTTGGCGAATCTTCATATGGCCACTATCTCCAAATGAGTGGCAAGCATCAATCATAGGATTTCTTCGAGACGCTTATCTTGATCTTCCACTTCCCAAGCTTGATAACGAACACAACTTTGACGTCATCAATCATGGGCTATATGAAATTTTCCTTTTGATGCCCGCCCATGGAAAGATACCTAACCACACATAGAAATGCCATACACACATATCATGTGTTAGTTCACAAAGCCATATGAACAATTTATTACAATACCACGAGATACATAATCCCACTTGGTACATCTTGTAACTTTTTGTGTTGATCACATGCTTGATCAATCTTGTATCTTATCTTCTTTCTTCATTTGATGATGTCTTGAAGATAACCATGAAATACCACCTAATCCTTTTATTCAAGACATACTTGGAATATACACAACTCTATACATGATCATCCTTCATATAAATCCTTAAATATAACAATGGTCATCATGAAAACTTCTAGAGTACAACACATGATGTCGTGGGATTATCACGGCAGACGTTACCGGGGGTAACTGATCTTGTGGCAAGACGACACAGGCGTTTGGGAGAGGGTTTAGCTCAGAGGAAAACATGATGGAACTTGATCTGGTAGCCGGCAATCAAGTCGCCGAGTCTCCGATCTCAATATATTAACTTGATCTCTCGTATACACTGGATGCTCGATATCAACTGGTACTACTAGGGTTCTTAGATCTCCCTCAACTAGACCTAGGGGTCGGTTTATAAAGCACCCGTACCCCCCTGGCTTATTCTCCAAGGCGCACCCTGAATCCTACCCGGACACCGCATACAAACTCTAACTTTCCTTTACCGTAACCCACAATCCGGGTTACGAGGCCTACAAACTTGGGCCTTCCAGAAGTTTCTTTATCCTTAGCCGGATCTTGCGCAGCGTCCTTTGGGCCGGGTTATACCTTGGAGTTGGCCTACCGGGTTATTATCCCTCCATCAGTAGTCCCCAGAATAGCTTGGGCTTCACGGATCCTTCCTTGAAGCGCTTGCTATTCCCTGCAAAGACATCAAATGCCCAAATGCATGAAGGCCGGGTTAAAACTCTTCAATAAACAGCTAGGCCCAACTCTACGGTGGCCATATGGTAACCCGGCTCCTCTCCAAATACCCGGCTTAGCTTTCCGGGTCTAAGCCCTGATAAAAGTGTCAAGATCCTGCACTTTACTCGATAATTGATCTTGATATTATGGAGAATATCTCCTTCTTATTTCTACCCAGATATCACGTTTAACACTTAAAGCGTATTTCGCAAGATTCAAACAGATAGCCGTTACTCCGTAATCCCCGGCTCCCGCTCGTGGAACCAAGCTTATCCACATGAACCATTATAAATATGGTCGCAGGGGTAACCCTAACCCCAACGGCTCATTTCCCCCATTCCTCTTCCTTTCTTCCTCCGTGCTCAAATTCACAGAGCGCCACCACGGAAATCCCACGCGCGTCACCGGAACCTATTGGCCGTCGGCTACGTTCCGCCACCGCGCACTCTGCACCGCCGCCAAGATCCGCCGCCAAACCCTCAACCGGCCCGTCGGGAATCGCAAAGGGGCACCAAACTTGCGCGATTTGCCTCCGTCGAGCTTCACTTCGATCTCCTCCAGTAAGCCTCCCATACCCGTTAATTAGCCTCCATAATTTCTTGATTTTCTTCAGATTAGATCTAGGTCAACCCGCCGGTCATTTTCCCGGTCATGCCGAATCGAGTCACTTGTATTCACTCTAGCTCATCCAATGGATTGAATGCTGGCTTTATTTCACTTCCCTACCGCCCACAACGGCTAATTTGGCCACAAATCTAGAAATGGAATCTTTAGCCTGGGCTCAGGCCGCCCAATTTTTCCGCCCTTGACTCCATCATCCGGAAAATCTTCCCTTTTCTGAGTCCCTTTACTCATAATAGGTACCTGTATAACCATCCATTACCCTCAAACATTCTTTCAATGCATAAGTCTTCATGATTTTTATAATGATGCTTGACACCCGGGTAGCTTGAACCTTGCTTCACAAAATAACACCCGGATGTTATGTAACCTTCATACTGTCTCGACACCACTCACTGATACTCGACCGGCTTATGATTTCCGAGCCTTATTCCTCACACTCCTATACCTTGTGTTTTGCAGGTCACACCCATGGCTCCCAAGAAACATGGAAAGCAGCAGGCAAAGGCCAAGGCCACCAACTCCATATCCGCCAACTGGGCGCGATCTACGGTCACCAAAACCAAGTTAGAAGAACTGGTCGAGCTGGGAGTTCTCCCTCCTCAAGAGGATATCCAGTGGAGAGTGCCGGGTAAGGAGACCCGGCCTACGCCGGCAAAGGACGAGGTAATATGCTTCGTAGAGCACGTGACCCGAGGCTTTCGTCCTCCGGGTCACCCCTTCTTCCGCGACGTTCTGAGCCATTATGGCCTTCGTGTATTTGACATAGGTCCTAATTCTGTGTTAAATATCTCCCACTTTATCGTTCTTTCCGAGTCATACTTGTGCACTCCGCCAAGTTTGGCTCTTTTCGTCGAGCTTTTCCAGTGCAAACCGTGCCGCGAAAGCGGTGACGGGGCACTTCTCGCTTGCGGCGGGGTCTCTATCCAGCGCCGCAAGAATTCTCTGATGCCACCTCTTACCCTTAACTCCCATGTCAAACATTGGCAGCTTTCATATTTTTATTGCCGAGACACTTCCCCACCCGGCCGAAAGAAACTGCCGGGTTACTCAGAGGGTCTTCTTGACATCTCCGAGAATTTTAACGCCTTTGCCCCTGACTCGGACAGGGAGGCCATTCAACCTTTGCTAGTCAAAATCACTATTCTTGCGGCCCAAGGTCTCATCGGGCTCAACCTGGTGAAAACTTGGGTCGATTTCCGGATTCAGCCCAATTCCATCCGCACAAAGTTAATGTGCGAGTATTCGGGGCAAACCTCAGACCCGCTCCGGTATTCTGACAACAGCTTTGCGGCTGGTGACACTAATAAAACTATCAAGGGTTTTCTGACAGAGAAACTAGAGGTAATCCGGAACATAGCCGGATTAGAACCCTTCACACTCGAGAACCCAGCCCCCACGGTGAAGATCCGATTTTAACGTTTTTACCTTTGCTCTTTCCGCTTGATACGGTTGATAAACCCTTGTTCTGATATTTTCATCTCAGGCTGATGATGATTTTTGGAAGATCGACACTTCCCCTAGCTCCGAGAGTCCAGAGGAACAAGAAGAGGCCGTTAACTCGGACGAAGGTGCTCGCCGGGTTTTACTTGATTCCTTTAAGTTTGTCGTAACTCCTTCATTTTCCAACTATAACCTTGATGACTTCCAGAACAAGAGGAGAATGACGAAGAAGAAGAAACTGACGGCAAGGTGGAATCCGCCAGTGATGAAGATGAAGTGGAGCCGACAATTAAAGTCGGATCTAAGAGAAAACCCCAAGGGATCGTCTTCAAGGTTTCATATCGCCTCCTTGTATTCAACTCGTATTCCTTTGATGATATACATGAACTAACTTGACATTATTCCACCGGCCGTATTTGAAGGAGTCGCCCATGACCAAGCGCAGAGCAACTCGGAATTACCCGGGTGACGATGCTCTTAGCCCGGGTATTCCATTGTCTCCTGCTGGACGCGCTGGTATTAACCTTATCCTTTCTCGGAGGAAACAATCTTCCTGAACCGTTCCCTTACGAAACCTTGCTTAATACTTTTCAGTTTCGCCCGGGTCCAGCAACGAGTTCCCCTCGGACTTTGCGGTGAATACCGGGTAACAATCCCTTTCCTGATGCTCTATCACACTTTTCATCACCCTTTCCTGATTGTACACTGACTGCTCACTCGTACTATCCATAGGGCCACGGTCGTTATTAGCGACCAAGAGGATATGGAGACCGATGACCCGGGTAAGGGGAGCCTGGCTGACAAGGCAACGGCCGCGTCTAGCGGCGAAGAACAAGCGTCACCAATAAACCCGGCCAGACAAGAAGCCGAGTATCCGATAGCCTCTCACGCAAGCAAGAAGAAAAGAGCTGCCACTTTGGGTGCAGGAGAGGGGGCATCAGATTCCGACATTCGGATGACCCGGATGCCGCCCCCTGCTAAGAAGAAAACTCCTTCTCGGAATTTCCAAGGCCCCGGGTCCTCTAACACGGGTAATGATACTTTTGATCAACTGATGAGCACTCTCCTTACTATGAAGACTTCAGAGAGCAATATTCTGGAGCGCATGGCCGCAGCGTACCAGGTAATAATACTTGATATCTCGTAGTGTATGCCTAGTCCCCAAGTTCCGAGCATGACTTGCTGGAGTTGTGCTTGGTACTTTACGCAATACTCAGCTTGCCATAATATCCGACTGATACTTGTGTTCCTTGCTACTTATAGGTGCAGACGACCCGGTCTGATGAAATTTTGCTCAAGATCGAACAACTTCTTCTCGCCGAGGTAAAGCGGAGAGAAACCCTTGAGGACAACGTGGACACCTTGAAGAAGGATGTTTCTAAATACAAAAAGAAGTGCAATACTGCTCAAACTGCACTGAAGAAACTATCGGACCAGGTCACCGATACCTATCAGATCTTGCTTAGTAAGTTTTTGCTGCCGACTGTCTTCATGCCTTTACTTTATTATATGACACTCGGGATTACTGATACGTCTTTCCTTTGCTTCAACTGCAAGTGCCAACCTTGCGGCCCCAGAAGAGGATGCCATTGCAAAGGCTAAAACTTTAAAGACTGTGCTCCGGACTTTCTTTGCCGGCACAAAGTTTATACTGGACGCCATGAAGTGGCCTACTGAAGTATACCCGGGTGAGGAAAATCTTATCAAAGCCTGCTCCACTGTGCCTGGCTGGATTGAAATCTGGAAACGCTCGGCATGCCGGATTGGTATGACCCGGGCCTTTACCCTGGCTAAGGTTTACTTTCCGAAGCTTGATCCGGCAAAGGTAATATCCGGGTTTCCAGAATTCAAAGCAGATGGCTCCAAGTTTACACCTAAGGACTTCAAGGCCGTACAGTCCGCAGTGCGTCATTCGGCCACCACTTTGGCCGATAGTATGGATCTGAACACTATCATGAGTGCATACGATGCTGAAGGAAAAATTGTTACGGAGGACGCACCCCCACCCTTTGATATTTTGGAGAAATGGGCTGCTGATTCGGCCAGGAAGAGGGAAGCAACTGAGAAGAGAGAGGCCGAGTTAGGATCAGGGCCAACCACCTCTACACCAACTGTTCTTCCGCCTGTCCGTCCTGCCGCAAGGAATCCGGGTGATGATGCCGGGAGAGCTAAAGAGCCAGTCCAGGAGCAAGACCCGGAGGGCAAGGGCAAAGATGTGGACCCTACTCAGGAAGCTGAATAGGCAAACGCCATAAAAATACTTCAATCATCTGATGTTTTTACTCAAAACAAGTATTCTTTTGACGGTGCGCCTGTGCACCCTTGATACTAGTGTCGCAACCTGTAACGCACTTTAATTCTGTGATACACTTCGTGCCTTTCTAGGCCTTTTGATACTAGTAGTCCCCAGAATAGCTTGGGCAGCGTCGGATCTTCCTAGGCCCGGGTCATACCAATCCCACGACAGTTGGCGCCCACCGTGGGGCCTGCGTCCAAAGGTGTTTACATCACGGGAGAAGCTCGGAAGAACATGGAGAATCTTGTCGTCGGCGAGATCTACATCGACCACAAAGGAGAAAAGACGGTGGACGATTCCGGCTGGGGGCCAGAGTCGGATCACCTCGAATCCGGATCCGTCGTGACAATCGGCCGGATCAGCGTCTTCATTGGTACGCCATAAAAATGAAGACGCTGATCTGGCCGATTGTCACGACGGATCCGGATTCGAGGTGATCCGACTCTGGCCCCCAGCCGGAATCGTCCACCGTCTTTTCTCCTTTGTGGTCGATGTAGATCTCGCCGACGACAAGATTCTCCATGTTCTTCCGAGGTTCTCCCGTGATGTAAACACCTTTGGACGCAGGCCCCACGGTGGGCGCCAACTGTCGTGGGATTATCACGGCAGACGTTACCGGGGGTAACTGATCTTGGGGCAAGACGACACAGGCGTTTGGGAGAGGGTTTAGCTCAGAGGAAAACATGATGGAACTTGATCTGGTAGCCGGCAATCAAGTCGCCGAGTCTCCGATCTCAATATATTAACTTGATCTCTCGTATACACTGGATGCTCGATATCAACTAGTACTACTAGGGTTCTTAGATCTCCCTCAACTAGACCTAGGGGTCGGTTTATAAAGCACCCGTACCCCCTGGCTTATTCTCCAAGGCGCACCCTGAATCCTACCCGGACACCGCATACAAACTCTAACTTTCCTTTACCGTAACCCACAATCCGGGTTACGAGGCCTACAAACTTGGGCCTTCCAGAAGTTTCTTTATCCTTAGCCGGATCTTGCGCAGCGTCCTTTGGGCCGGGTTATACCTTGGAGTTGGCCTACCGGGTTATTATCCCTCCATCACATGAAATCCACTATTTATTGGTGTGTACGTAGCACAATTTTAAAAAAATCGTCCTACGTAGCACACATGATCTACTATGCAGATAAAGGAGTGGATAGATCTGATTTGTTATCGACACGAAGCACGAAAGTAGTATCGATGACAATGTCGATGAAGCCTGATGAAGAGTCCCACGCCTAAGCCTAGCGGTGGGATTATTGCCGATTCCCCGTATCCCACCTTCTGGATCTAGCAGAGTGAGGGTATCACGTGTTACCCCTCTGAGATCTCATGCACATACATCCGCCAAAATCGTGCAGCGCTTCGCTGTCCAGGACTAGGCACCCCATGTTTGCAATTGAGGTGGAGAAGTTCCGAACACATGGGAGAGAGAGGGAGAGATATTAGGCTAGGTCTAATCGATAGAGATAGTCATCATCTCCCAATTAGAGAAATCTCTAAACCAATTAGAGAGTCTCTATTAATATGTTCTAATTAGTAGCAATTAGAGCATCTCTAATCACAAGTTCTAATCCGATTAGAAGCTTTATAATTAGAGGAAATTAGAGTGTTTCTAATCAGAAGTTCTAATCCAATTAGAAGCTTAGAGTCTAATTAGAGGCAATTAGAGCGTCTCTAATCAGAGGTTCTAATACAATTAGAACCTTTCTAATTAGAGGCTCTAATTCAATTAGCAGATCTCTAATTAGAGGCTCTAATTCAATCAGAGGATCTCTAATTAGATCTCCAATTCTGTGTGAGAGAGAATAGCCTCAAAGCCAATTGTCTGTCCTCAAAATAGAGGAGGGGGTGGGATTATATAGTGGGACAAAGGGAGGGACTTTCCTTGGGGGGTAAGTTGGTTTGGCAGCCCATAGGCTGGCCACACTAAACCCCTAGGAGGAGTCGGATTGGACTCCTAGATGGAGTCCAATCCCCCTTTTTTTTTCTTGTTCCCACTTTTTCACCTTATTTATTTCTCAAATAAATTAGGAAAAATCCCCAGGGAAAGCTAGTGCATATTGTGAGACCATGGATCCCACTTGGCATCCCCTAAATTTAGGGTTTGCCCGCAGGAGGAAAACTACCCCCCTACGATGCCCCCATATATGGAAAGCCCCCGAAACTCTTACAGAACCCCGTGACCCCTATAGATAAAATTATCGACCTTATCTAACGATTCCAGAAACATATTCCCGACATCCCACCTCCGCTACATCTCATATAACATTCTTCCTACATCGGCATTATTTCTCTCTTATGGTAACTTTCCAGAAACGACTCTGATTGACACCAGACTTATTTTCGTGATATCGTAATGACATCTACCATTACCCATTGATGTTATAAACATATTTTGAACATATATGGACATCTCATGTCCTCCTTAATATCTCTTGAGTATTTATTCTATCACGTCGGGATTACCCGAATGATACCCTACTCTCCTCCGGACCAATCAATGCAAACAAAAGACTTTGACGCCTTAAGTGTGTGACTCCAACATGCTCGATAACTAGTAGACATGATTGGAAAACATATTTCCCCATGGACATCCATATTGATTCCTACAAGTTATACGAAAGAAAAATGTTGAACCTGTTGGTTGTTGAGTTAGTTCTTATTACTTCGTGATACCAATTAATACCTCGAGACGAGATAAATCATAAGACCGTGATTAAACTCTTTAATCACTTTGTCACATTATTCCCGATCTGGTACGATTCCTTTTACTCGTTATCGTGACATAGTATCCCCATGACTAGTGTCATGTCCTTGTCTGCGCGAACTTATTTACCGATACTATTTCACAGAGTGGATTCTGGATGTAATTCTCTATTAACTCGAGGAGTAATTACCAATCTTGAACTATTATAATGAATGAATACTTTTGTGACCTCCCAGTGTTAGTCTTTTTTATCACCCAGTTTATGGTGTGATACTTGACTATACCAAAATGATCCTTACAGTAAACAGCATTGAATATTCTCATTGTAAGGAAGCAAACAAAATGACCAATATTTGATGATACTATTTAGCAAAACTAATCTCGTAGTATCTCAACTACTTGTGTCTACCCAGCAACAATGTTGAAACAACATTGTGCTCCCATTAATATTGACATAACAAATGGCCATGACCAGGAAAACAAGGTCATCTAATATTAATGAGTTTTTCTGTGAGACATGACAAAGGGTTATAACTGTGTGTTTATGTTTCTACACGTGCGTATGGGTTTTCCTATGAATCTCATATTCAGTTACCATAGCAGTTATAGCATAAAAACATAATACAATAATCATGAAACTGATGTATTTTATAGTCTCTTGGGCATATATCCAACACTATTTTCCCATGGACAAGATCTATAAGTACATCTCAATGCAAACATTAGTCCATAAGGATTGATATTAATTACCAAAACCACACATGGGGGCACCATGCACTTTCAATATCTTGTCCGAGATGTGACCCTTGACATCTCCATGTCATGTTCAATCTCGTTACCGACAAGAATTGCTTTACTCGTTTCCGTGATATTACATCCCCATGACATAGTCATACGCTGCAACTATATAGATGCAATTTCACCGAGTGGGCCCAGAGTATCTCTCTGTCACGTGGATGAGAAAATCCCGATCTCGATCATACGTGGATGAATAATATATTTGTATTGATTGTCAAGTAGATGACTTGTTGTGAAACTATTTACTTACATGGTTATTCTAAATATGTCCCTAGTCGGAATTCATGTGAGGACACACCTGAATATTAGAATAGCACATGTGTTGGTTGATGGCTATGTTTCGCAAGTTATAGACATGGTGATGTCAAGCTAATAATATGAATTCATGTTGTGAACATGGTGTTGGACTGACCCACCTTGAGGCATTAAAACAATGTTAATAGTTCTCTCTCTCTACACAATGTGCTTGCTTTGTCCTTAGACCTGAGATTGTCGCATGTTCTTGAGATGTGAATCAACTTACTTTGGGGCTATCAAATGCTACACTGTGGCATGGTAGTTATAAAGGTAGCTTTTGGATTTGTCATGAAGTAGGCTGCAAGGCCTGGTCAATCAAAATGGGATTTGACCCTCTCTCCACGAGAGAGATATTTCTATGGGCCCCTCAAGTGATCGAATCTATAAATGTACGGTTGTGCTAAATAAGGTTAATAGTTAACCTAGTAAGGTATTCCGATTCACGTGATCGAGAAAGAGTGATCAGCTAGGAGCATGATCAAATATTGTGAGGCAAAAGGAATAACATGAACATGTGATGGTTCGTCCGATGCGATCTCTATGCGCGTTCGGGATTTGACACGTTTTGCCAGAAGCCCCTACCAACTATTGGCCGAGTAGGTGTACTCGTGTCATTTCTAAATGTGCGTGAATCTTTAGGGTCACAAACTTAAGGCAGAAGAAGAAGAATTCAGATTGGATCCGAAATGGGCTAGAAATGGACCCTGGAGTGGGATGTTCAGTGTCATCCTATTATGGAGACGTCTATATAAAGGAGAGGAGTCTGTGTGTTTTAGGGATGCTATTTCCTCACCATATTTCGCTGCAGCCACCGTCTCTTCACGCCTATGCCGCCCGCGCGGACCTAACAGTCCGACGAGCGGTGCTTCTACGCCGTATGTGTGGATACCGATAGAAGTGTTACATATGTAGCACTTGGACGAGCCTCCAAGAAGAGATGTTCGTGGGAGCGACGGGATCCGACGGATTCGTACGACTACCCTACCCCGACCAGCTTCACCGAGATCGTCACAACACGTCTAGTGGTAATCTCGTGATATGTATCTTGCAGCGGATCTTGGTTGACGCGGTAGAAATTTTGATTTGCGCTAGTGTAGCCTACCCTGTTTGCCTACATAAATTATGTTTGATTGTTGAGAGACATATGGTTTTGATGGTACCACGGATAGTACGGTTAATGTTGGTTGCACTGCCCCTCGATAAGCAGTCCAAAAATAGTTACGCCTCGGGAGTCGTGATAATGATTTTTTTTCTTATCCCTTTCTTTTCTTCAATATGGTACGACGGGTAATAGGGTCATCTCGACCTTATCGTTTCTCGTTACCTAGGTACTGGAAGTTTGGTTCGCAGAAACAAATCATAGTACGGTAAAAAAACAACCGCACCCGTGATCGTTAAAACTTTCCTGGTATTTAAAAACTTGATTTCTCAATTTGTCACTTGGGATCTCAAATGTTGAGTTCTCAACATGCTTTTATATATAATTTTGATGGCAGCAATAGTATTAAAAGTTTTAGGCGAAAAAATTCTTCTGTTTCGATGTGTTTTCAACACTAAAACGAAAACCGAAACTAGAACGAAAAAATTAAATACTTATCATGGGTTTCCTCCCATGCAACGCTTTGTTTTCGGTTGGTTAGCTCGACTCCAATGATGTTCAACTGGGCTTAGGAACTTCTATGCCCATTTGGAAGTAGTTTTCCTTCAAAGTTATTGTTCCATTACCGTAGACCTTTGATCTCTTCTTCCTGGGAAAATGAACAACAAAAGGATCTCGAGAAGGTAATTCAACACTCATGTTTCCTTCATATAAATTTATCAAGGCTTTACTGGTTCTTAAAAATGGTCTATCTAGTATTATAGGTGCTATTGGATCTTCAGGAATATCTACTATAACAATATAAAGGAGTGCATGACTCCCTCTAATTTGTACTACTATATTTTTTCAAATTCCCACAACTTTTTTGAAGGTTGAATAAGCTAAATGCAGTTTAAATTTAGTTCTATTATAATCACCCAAGTTTAGCTTATCAAATAAAATTTTAGGAATCGTAGAAACACTTGCACCAAAACCATATAGTGCAGTTATCTCATTGACACCTAAATGTATATTAATAGTAGGCTCAAATATGTCTTCTAGCTTGGCTGGCAATTTGTCAGATAATTTTCTATATTCTGATTCCAGCTCACGAACTATATAAGAAACTTGATTAACAAATTATTTATATGTTGTTTCGTTACCTCCTTTAATTGATGGATTCTTTGTACTCACCATCTTCACAAGATCTTCCACTCTGTAGTTTGGTGTAGGAGCATTGCTATAATCTAGATCTTCTAGTGCATCTTCTGTGCTTCTCATCATATTCATGTCTGAAAATGGATTGGGCTCCAATTTACCTGCAAATTTTGCTAGAATCAAAGTTTGACTCTCAGTTATCTTGCCATTTGTGTCTCCCGGTCTTAGTTCTTTCATGTAGTGCCTGCAATTTGCAGTTCTTATAGTGCTAACATTTTGAGTTAGTTTACCAAGTATATTATCATGATTCTCAACATTTTATAAAAAAAGCATTGTTTTGTTCAGCTTTGGAATTTATAAAGGATTTAAGTATTTCTTCAAGTGTCTGGCAGTTTCCGTTGTTTGCTCTATTGTTGTAGTTGCGATTGTTTGGTGCTCCTGCAGGGTTATATGGTTTCTGATAACTTTGTCCAAAGTTTGGACCTTTCTATGCAGGTTTATAAATATTACGAGCTATGAAATCTATTTCTTTAATTTGAGCATTGGTGATGGAATTTACTCGAGCTTCAGTTTTATGCTTAATAACAAAGAGTAGATCATCTACCTTTGCTATAAGATCTTCTTTGTTGCTTTTGGTGACTGCATTTACCTTCTTAGTGTTTGTTCTTTCAATATGCCATCGAGCATGATTGTCTTGCATATCATCAAGTAGCTTCTTGGCAACCTCAATCTTTTAACCATGAATATTCATCATCCAACTGTATCAAGCATAGACTTGGACATGGGGTTTAAAGCATTATAAAATAAATGGAGTATTAACCATTCCTTCATGCCTTGATTAGGACAGTTTCTAACAGAGTTCTTCATCCTTTCCCATGCAAGCGCTAGTGGCTCGCGATTTTCTGTCTAAAACTTATAATAATTGAACGGAGTTGCATTGTCTTAGAAGGTGGAAAATATTTAGTCATAAAAACGTTACAATGTAGCGTTCCCATATTTAAATAATGTAAGGACACCTGTGTTATTGTGCTAGTCCCTGGATCAATTGCTAGAACCACAGTACAAGATGACATATCATGCAATTGCATCAATTCTATTACATTGCAAGATCCAGTCTTTACAAAATAAGATTACAACTTGCATAATCTTAGAAGACTAGCAGAAAACAAAGAATTACATCGGAAAACATAGTACAACATTGAGCCCATCTTCTTCATGTGCCACAGGCAAAACATGTTGGCGATAGTCTCGAGATCCAAAATGTAATCCTCACTCGTGTTCAGAAACATCTGCAATATGGAATATGCAGCCACAAAGGGGGTCAATACAATTTAATGTATTGGCAAGTAACACTATGGTGGATATAAATGGCAAGACTAATACTACATGCTTATTTGGCTGAGTGGAGTTTTGGCTAAGTTTGCATAAAGCTAGTTTTCTCCTATCTCTTTATAAATCAATTTTTTTTCTGCTAAGTTTTGGGATTCACTGGTAAAACCCCAGTGATCCTGTGACAATACACGGTAAAACCCCGGCATGTCAAGAGACATTTTCGGTAAAACCCCAAAATGTCCCTACCTATAGTTACAAGTTTTACATTTAAAAAGGTGATGTGATTCTTCTGTCCTTCCTTGTCCAGCTGCTCATAGTTGTCCATAACCGGGGACACGACTAAGATCTTAGTTTGTTGACTCTGCAGAGTTTGTGCACTTTCACCTTCAGACTCAAATCAGCCCAAACATCCTATACACCCTGAGTGCATTAAGGAAAGGAGAAGATTGAGACAACATCTTTCAGAAGAAATTCCACCAGCGTCAGACTTGACCCGTTCCAACCTATACCCCCTACATCTGCTTGTCAAGCACTGGTGAGTTCATTCAACTTAGTTGATCAAGACAGAGCCCATATGACTAAAGGCTGCACTGGAAGCAATCTAAACTTGGGGAACATCATAATCACTTTGTTCCTGGGTGGCATTCCTCAAGTGAACAACTCAGGTATTACCCCTGAGGAGACACTCAACTCTTATAATCCAAACAACCAAATCCACCCAGGTGGTTCATTGAAGTTTATACTTATAATTTTCCACAACATCAAGTAAAACAATTTTTGTAGCAAGGCTAAGCATCTACTAAGTACCAAGGCTATAAAGGTAAGGTAAAAGATATGGCTACACACTAATAGGATTTTGCATAGCATAATAATAACTCAGTAAGATATCCTATCATGCATACTACTCAAAACTCTAGTAATGCATAGGAAAATAATAGGTATTTGATGGTGTGTTACTTGCCTTGTTGAAGTTGGTGAAGGTATCACACTCTCTTCACAAAAGATTGTTGCTCTCTGTACAATCTATTCATTGAAAACATAATAAAAAAATAAAAAAATATTCTACCAAACAATCATACAAGTGAAGGAACATACAAAGCAACAATCATGGAAAAAGGGATGTAACCAAGTTGGCTAGGACAAGGTCAAGGTTTGAGTTTTGAAAGATTCATTTTATAATGGTTCAATACATTGGGAAGGACTAGGTTGAGTTTGTAGAAAACTAACTTTATTATAACCATACTTGTCGAGGAAGTTCCAAGAGTTCACCAAGGCGATCTCACTATTTCAACTATAGTAACACATAACCATGTGTAACACATAGTCATCTTCATCAAGACATTTGAGGTGATCTAAGTTAGTCTTTCCACTTTGGTTAGGGTAGGTCTAAAATCAAATCAAGACAACAAAGAAAAAGAAATGCTAAGATGAGGTCTTGGGTTTTCCATTTGGGTCAATGGTTGGACAAATACAACTTGTTACTCTTCAACTTGGGTGGATGGCTCCAAGTCTTCACATGCTTGTCTTCTTGAAGATCATCTTCATGCTTCTATTGTAGTCTTGTTCCTTGGATGGATTCTTCTCTTGGTCTTGATAGATCTTCATGGCTTTCACTTCACTAATAGGTTTGGGTATGGGATGGGCAAAAATACCACTAAGTCAAATAGAAAGAAAATAGGAAGAAAGACAGAAAGAGAGAGGGAGATGTTTTCTTCTGGATTTCTGCACACTTGTACTTGCTTGAGTTGCTTCTAGTTGTTGTGAAGTCCATTTCCCTTACTTCAAATTCTTTAATGATCTTCTTGGTAGCTGTTCATGTTTTCACCAAGTTGAAGATGGAGTTCCTTCTTGTGGTTGAGTCTTGACTTCCATTTTGAAATCTTGATAGATTCTTGAAGCAAGAATGGGGGAGTGGAGAAGTAGATAGAAAACTAAGGTTCACTACTTGGTACTATATGTGATGGACAAATTCTAAGGACTTGGCTTGGCTCCCAATAGACATAACACCAAAGAAAAACAGTTGAAAACGATTCCTAAGACGTGGTCAAAAATGGATGTATCACTATGTTGTGTTTTTGGTAAAATACTCATGGCCGTGGTCCAAGGGTTTCCAAAATGGTTGGGCAAGGTTGTTTCGGGTTCAAGGTTAACAAATGCAACAATTTTGCAAAAGGAACTATATTGAATATATTTATAGAACAAAATCTATGTCAAAATTACTCAAATATACCAATTAATTCTAAATTCAATTTTAATTTGTTCAAATATTATTTTGGGACACAGGATATAAAATTACACATCCTAAGGTTTCCAAATATATTTTATTTACAATTTTTGGATTTGTAGAATTTGAATTATGGCAAAATTCATCAAACAAACATATTTGAATTTTAACAAATTTAAGTTTGTCAAATTTGAATTTGGCCAGTGCCAAAAGTTTCTAAATGTCAAGGGTTGCTTGTGCTAACTGGGCTACTTACCATGCACGTTGATTGGGCGCTGACATGGATAAGTGGTTGGATCTGGGGCGTTAGATCCAGATCCAACGGTGGCGTACCCCTTCGGGGTGGATCTAATCTAGCGCGTTAAAAAAATAGATCCAATGGTGAGGGGAGGTTGAGGTTACCTCCGCCGGAGTTGGTCGCCGAAAATGGCCCCGCGGTGGTCGGAGGCGCAGGGAGTCGACGGAGACGGTGATCTGGTGACCTTCGCGCTCGACGGAGACCACGATGAGCTTTGCCTCGACGCGGTGAAGCCGATGGTGTACACGGTGTGCACGGTGGCGGCCTCGAGTGGTGGCGCGGTGATGTCCCGAGGCGGCGCAACTCCGGTGGTCGTCGGGGACGTGGTTCCGCTGCGGGAGAAATCGAAATAAAAGGATGAGGAGGTGCAGGGAGTTGAGGGGAAGAGGAGGAGCGTGAAATGGGCGGCGGGGACCTGCTGTTGTGACCGGAACTGCGGACGGACGGCCGCGGCAGTGGTAAACTCCGGCGAGCAATACCTACGGCATACGGCCATGTATCGAGGGGGCAAGGGAGGTGAGAAGGAGAGGGTCTCAGGGGCTATTTAAAGGGCCAGAGAGGGGAGGAGATTGGGGGTTTAATGGCGAGGAATCGAGGGAGAGAATTTCGTCCAAGACACATGCGGTTTCCAAATGGAGGAGGAAGAAGGTAGTGACGTCATCTTTTTTTTCTTCTTTTTTTTCTTTTCTTTTTCCTGTTAAATAAAAACCACAATAACTTCTGTTTTAAATATCCAAATAACATGAAACCAATTTCTAAAATCTTAAAATTTCAAATACTTTCCAACAGTACCATTTTTGAAAATAAAACAACATATTTTATTTTTTGAATTTTGGAAATTTGAATAATTCCTTAATAGTTACTTAATGATTTTTCATTTAAAAATTCATAAAACATAGTTATTGGTCAACTAAAATTTTAGTGACATTCTAAATGTTGAAAGCATATTTTTGAAAGTCATTTCATCTTGTTTTCACAATTTTATATTTTGAAAATATAAATAATACACTAATAGTACTTTAAGGCAATTTTAAAATTTAGAATATAATAAATTGATGTTATTGTCTAAATAAAATATCAGATACCCCTTACAAGTCATATATTATTTTTGGAAGTTCATTTTTAAACCATTTTCACATTTCATAATTTTAGGATATGAAGGATTTACTAATAGTAACTTTATGTTATTTAATTAGTTCATATCAAATAATTAATATCGTTGATCAATAAAATTTATAATAAAACCACAAGTCATAATATTGTTTTCAGAACCCTCCTTTATGTTATTTTCAATCATTGCATTTTATTTTTCACACCTTTATGTTTAAAACTTGAAATAACAATTAAAAGTTATTATTAAGTATTTTATTCTTATCAAATGTTGTTATGGCTTGGAAATTTATTAAGGGTTACAATTCTTTGTTTTTTGTTGCCATAAAATATCCTCAAAATAATATTGGCGTTGCAAACATTTTAGGTATGGTTTTGTTAATAAAAAGATATTCCCTTTATATAATAATAAATTTATTTTTGAATAAGGTTTTAGAGTTTAAGGAACAAGGCATAATTGGATTGGTAAACTCAATTTCATTGAATTATGTTGTATTCCCTTTTGTTTCTTGCTTCTCATTTGGTTCTTGGTGACTTGCATAATATGAAAACAAAAAGTTTCAATTTTTTGTTATTTTTGCATTTTCCCAAAATTAGGGATGTTACATACAACAATAATATCAAGACGTAATTGTACATCTAGGTAATGCTAGTAACCATTATTTTGCTTCTCCTCTCAATGAAAAGGGAAATAAACGTAACATCCTTTATACGCATCATATCACATAATTCAGTAAAAGTGTTTAAGTGCGTACATGCATCCTAAAAGGCTGAACCATCAAATTGGTTTTGTTGAATAAGGTTAAGTAAATTAAGCCTAATCTCATAGTTCTCTGCAACAAATGCGGGTTGATTGATGGGTGCACGAAAATAATCATCATTAGGAGTTGCAAACTCCCCAAGTTTCTTGGTTGCCATACTAATTTTGTGTGATTTTTCAAATAAGAACAAAATGTAAACTAATATTTCCGGGTTTTCAATAAACTAATCGAGTAATAAACTAGTAACAAGAAATAAACTAAAGCAAAAATTAACAAAACTAAAAGGGACTCTATGACCTCACCAGGGTAGCAGAAATGCTTCCTCGGCAACGGCGCCGAAAAAAGGTTGATACCTTCGATCCGGATTACCGAATGTAGTATGTAGCTTTTTCTCTTGAGACCCAAGGTTTTATCGAACCGGGAAGTAGGTGCTTGATGAGACCAATCGTTGAATCCATAGAAAGCTTGCTAATTCCTGTGTACCGTACCAATCTCGTTTCATAAAAGAGGGTCTGTTATCAATGATTAAAGTAGGCATAGGCTTAAGGTTTCATATGCAGCAGTGCATTAGTAGCATGGGATAAATCAGATAATATTAACGCAATTTAGTATAATTAATACATATGCTATTTAGATGTATGTAGGTAATGCATATGTAGTCCACTATGACTCCAAGAACGGTTAACATAGAGTAATTCGTCCAGCCGCTGGCCCTATATAGTTTCCGTCTCGCAGGGTTGCTTGGCTTTTAGTTCTGAAAGAAAGACGGAAGCATTAAGCATGGTGATGTCGTTGTTGTTCCTAAGAGATCTGCTTCCAGCAATCTTACTGATCCTCCTAACGTTCCCGATCAACCTTCCATTTCACTCTCACTATACCCTTTACCTTGATAACTCTTCGGGGTCTTGGGTAACTGATGAAAGTACGATATGGTCAACTAGAGGGGGGTGAATAGGTGACTAACAATTTTTATTTTTTCCTTTTTAGTTTGGGATAAACAAGTAAAACACAAGTTTATCTAGATGTGCAACTAGGTGAATAAACTATGTGATATGATACAAAGTACGCAACAGAAGAAAATCTAAAGCACAAGATAAAGCACAAGTGTAAACAAGGAGACAAGGATATGATTCCCGTAGTTCCTTCCCAAGGGAAGTACGTCTACGTTGGATATGTGTGGAGCCACCTAGGCACTTCAATAGCATGGATGTACACATCTTGTTCTCCTTGAGTTTCTCCGGTGAGGGAGATTCTCGTTTCCACTATTAGGTTGACTTGAAGGCGTTGACCAAACCTTTACACAAGGTTGAGGCTACTCCACGAGATAGTTGGAAGCTCTCAACAATATGAAGCTTCTTGAATCGAGGTGGAAGCAAAAAGCACGAGAGTTTGCTCTAGGGTTACAAGGTACCCAAGAGCTCTCAAAATCCGGTAGGATTGGGTGGATGGATTTGCAATTCCTTTGGTGGAATCACGGATCTAGGTATCCAAAGGCACTCCACAAAGTTTAGGCGCGATTGAGTGGTTGGAGTGGGTGATCTAGTAGATTGAAGATTGCATTATTAGCAAGGAGAGAGAGAGAGTAGAGCTTAAGCTAGTGGGGAAGAAGGAGTGCAATAAATACCCCGCCTCTCCCAACTAGCCGTTGGGCTCTTTCCCGCGGCAGCGATACTACCGGTGTTTCCACCGGTACTATCGGTGGGGTCAGAGCCCACGGTGGACAACGGACCTCTCTAGCTGCTATCCTGGTTCCGCACTACCGGTAACACCAGTGGCAGTAGCAGTACTATCGCCCGCCGGTACTACTGGTGCCTTCCGCTGGAACCTCCGCCAGTTGCAACCCGAAGATGGGTTTGGTGGTACCACCACCGGTGGTGCATAGACCCTGAGCACACTTCCATTTACCGGTACCACTGGTGGAAGTAGTGGTACCACCGCCCACCGATACCACCGGTGTCCTCCGTTGGCACCTCCGCCACTTGGTGACCGAAGCTTGATTTGGCAATACCACCACCGGTACCGCCACCAGCGGCTGCTAGTGCCAGGCAGAGTGGCTGAGCCAACGCTGGAACCCCAGGCAGCGGTACTACCGGTGGTTTCATCGGTACTATCGCCAGCTGAGTTTCAGCAAGGTTAGATCCTCCTTAGAAGCGCTCAGCTGATGAATTATTACCATGGTGCCTTATGTGTGCTTAAGAGAACAGCGAGGCACCGTAGATTAGGTTGCAAACTATCTTGCATAAACTCCATAAAGCGATTAGTCCTTTAATTGTGTTTTCATTAATTACCAAAACAGAAGATGATTGTTCAATCTCCCCCTTTTTGGTAATTGATGACAACACGAAAATTTGCAGCACAAGATCTGTAAGACATGGGGGAAGTCCCCCTAGAGTTATGCTCCCCTATGTTGAATAGATCGAGCAAGATACAAAGGCACCAAAAAACAGAGAACTTACTCACAATTAGGAGTACAAAAAGTAAATATAACAAGGTTCACTTTCTCACACCATGCACGACGAAGTTCAAGGATAAATAAGACAACCAGTTCACAAGCTAGAAAGAAATAACTCGAATAACGGAGCTTGTGAAAACCCATGCAAATTCCCACAAGCGCATTCTAAATAGATATTAATGCGCGTAGATGTACGCTCGTTGGGAGACCCCAAGAGGAAGGTATGAAGAGCACAACGTCAAGGTTTCCCTCAGAAAGAAACCAAGGTTTAATCGACCAGTAGGAGAAAGAAATCACTTCTGAAGGTTGTTGGCAGCTAATGTTGGCAGGGCGCACTACCAGACTTATTAGCAACGTGAAATCTACACAACACAACCAAGATACTTTGCCCCAACGAAACAATGAGGTTGTCAATCTCACCGATTTTTCTAACACAAAGGATTAGATGTATAGTGTGGAAAATAGTACTTGTTTGAAGTAAATGAAAAGAGAACAATGATGGCAGTAATGAAAGGAAAACAATGATTGCAGTAAAGAACAGTGTTTGGAGTGGTTGTATTATCAGTATAAAAGAATGAACCGGGGTGCACAGTTCACTAGTGATGTCTCTCCATAAAAGATAGATACCATGTTGGGTAAACAAATTACAGCTAGGCAATTGACAGATATAAAGACCGCACCGTAGTGCATATGCATGACATGATGATTACTATGTGATTCATGCGGGGATTACAACATAATTCATAAACCGTTATCCAACTTCATCTATGACTAATAATCCACCCTCAGAGTGTCATCCAATCAAACTTCGGGTATTAAGTTCCAAACAACTAATTATTGCCTTAAGTAAAGTGTGTAATGTAAACAATGAAAACACTGTTGTTTTCTCCCTAATGGCAACATCACACCCCCCATCCGTCACATTTCTGTCACTCGGGCACAGATGAAAGGGAGGCATGAACCCACTATCGAGCATAAATACTCCCTCTTGGAGTTACAAGCATCAACTTTTCCAAAGCATCTACTAGTAATGAAGAGCATGCAAAATCATAAATAACATAAACATGATAGATTGATAATCACTTGACATAGCATTCAATATTCATCATATCCCAGCAAACACAACATGTAGCATTACAAATAGATGATCTTGTTCATGTTAGGAAGCTCACAAGATGTAAACATGGTGGCATAAAGAGTAGTATAGAACCATCTACCTACTTCTATAGACCCGTAGTCTAAGGATGAACTACTCATGCATCACTCTGGAGGCAGGCATGGTGATGAAGAGCCATCGGGTGATGATTTCCCATCCCGGCAGGGTGCTGGGGAGAGCTTCAAAACCTTGCCGAACTAGGGTTGACGTGTAACATCCCTACCTTGTAATAAAGGTGTGTTGTGTACATGGCATACATGCATGAAAATGTTGGTCAAAAATTTGCATTTGAAAACAATAAGTGAAATGGTAAAAATCACTTAAACTAGCAAAACACAAAGTTGTTCTAAAAAGTTTTCCAAAATAAACAAACCAAGGTATGGTCTTGTTGGAAATTTTAAGAGCTTTCAAAATATTATTTTTGTGCAATTTTAAGTGTTCAAAAAGGCCGTCAAATATTCACTTTTTCTCGCTGTTTTATAAGGAGAAGGACTAGTCTGCAAAATTTAGCTTTTCCAGGGGTTTTTCTAAAGATGCCCCTTTTGTCTCTTCCCAGGCCACGACAGGCAGGCAGGAAGGACGCCGGCGGCTGCCGCGTCACCTCCTGCTTTGACCCCACGGGAGGATAAGAAGGCCAGGAGGACGCCGTGACGCTCTCCTCTACTCCCTCCCTTGCCTCACTCGCCCCCGCAGTACCACTCCCTCTCTCTGTTTCCCAGGGAGCCCGAAACCCTACCTCCCCGGAGAACCCTCACCGCTGTCGCTAGAGACCACCTCGGGGCAAACAGAGAGTACCATCGAGCTTGTCGTTCTCCCCTCTACCTCCCTGCTGAACAACGCTTCCCGGGATTCCCGGAATCAACTGAATTGGGCGGGTCTTCTCCAACTCCGGCCGACGGCCGCCGCCCCCGATTCACTGTCGTCCGTCATCGTCCGGCCTCCCCGACCTCTTCTATTAGAGTTATGGTAGGTTTAGAGTCCTAGTAGGATTAGGTTTAGAGTCCTAGTAGAATTAGGTCTTGTATCTTTGTGGACACGTTCATCCACCTATATAATGAGAGCCAGTCGTGTGGGCTAACCACGACAAACAATTATCGTCAACTACTCGGGTTCCTGGTGAGCGTAGCTCCCTCCCAGCACCCTCCTCGCTTCCTCCCGTGGCCGGAACGGCCGAATTCGCCGGAGCCCGACACCGCCGCCGCCTTCGCGTGCACAGCGGATCACCGTCGGTGGCCCAAACGGGAAGGCGCCGCCACTTCTAGGTCGCCCTCGCGCTGGGCTTTCCAACGAGCCCAAGCACGCCCGATTCCATCGACGGAATCGTCGCCGACGACCGCATCTGAGCCAGGCCAGACATCCGCTGACGTCATGATGACGTCAGCGTGACATCAGCTGGCCCCACCTGTCGTGATTTCAAATTGAAACGATTAATAAAAGAAAATGAATTGACACATGGGCCCACCTTATTTATAAGTACGGAAAATAATTAAAACTTGTAAAATTAATATCTTTAATTCTGTAACTCAGAAAAATAAAAGTAGGGTACCAAAATGTTCAGAAAAATATAATCTATCTGTTTATAAAGTTTTCAAACATGTTTGACAAATTTCAAATTGGATCTTCATTTAAATGTTATTTAAATCATTTAAAAATAGAGAAAATAATATTTTATCCCATAAAATTAGAAAAATACAAGTTATATACCAAAATGCGCAAAATGAAAAATGCAACATAGTTATGATGTTTTCAAACTCATTTGAGCAATTAAAATTTGACTCACTTTTAGAATTGCCCGAAGTGCCCTACGAGGTCCATTTCGGGACTACTTTCGATAAAAATGCTTAATTACTTTATGAACCATAGCAAACCGTTGAACATGTTTAGGTCTTTATCAAAGTGCATTAACTTTGTCATGCATACATATTGCGCATTGCATTGATCCCACGTGTTGTTTGTTTCCTTTCCGGTATTTGCTTCTTATGGGTAGAACATTGTCCGAAGAGAAGATTAACAACTACAATGACGAATACTTGATCTTAACCAACAAGTCAATCACTTTATCCAGAAGATATATCTATTGGTTTTCTGATAACCAAGGCAAGCATAACCTCTTATCTGCTCATATATGTTTTCCAACGACTTTTGATTCTCGTATTTTGCATTCGGTTCCGAAGTATTTGGTGTCAGTAGGTAGTGTTCTCCTATACTCTGCATAGCCTAAATACCCCGATCCACTCCTCCTAGCCGCCTAAATTTGATTGTGCACATCGCCAGAGCCTTATATATATGCAATGCTTAGTTTTGTATACCTGCTTAGCTCTGCTCCATCCGGTTGATGAATCAGAGTTGCGAATCAATCTAGTATGGCAGGATGACGTGGAAAGATGAGCTATATGTGTTTAACCTGATTAAGGCTTGGATGGGAGGCCACTTGGGAAGTGGTTGTTCATCCTATACTCGCCAACCCTAGGACTAAGGTCTCGGGCGGAAGCCAAGACTGAGCGTGCAACCACACGCGGGGTCTAAGTAACAGCACTCGACTAACTAACTTGTTTGGCCACATCCATGAGTCACGTAGTTCGAGAGTTTCATTCGAAAACACAAATAAAACTTTCAAACGTTTTGGAAAATTGCTCCGCCTAGGGCGTGACCGGGGCCAAGTGATGGACGTACACGGATCTTGACCCCGCCTCACAAAGACAAGTGCCGTCAGGAGGATGGCCAACTCCCTGTTGACGGGGTGGCCCTGTCTTGGGTGGACTCATGGATATGACTGGGTAAGGTAAAGGTCGTGGCCAACCACCCTCTGCCGCGCTCCCTTGGGAAGAGCGTTACCGCGTGGCGTTAAGAGTCGGTTGGTACGTGTGGGTAAAGTGTACATCCCTGCAGGGCAATCTTTTTGAGAAGCCGTGTCCACGGTTAAGGACGACTTGGTGAAAGTGCTTGGCCATAGATAACCTGAACGTGACGTAAAATATGTTGGCAATGAATAAAGGGTGCCTCCTCGGAGTTGCCGAGAGGGGTGATCCTTGTAGAAAGAGATGCTGGGAAATGATGTTGGTGGATTGAAAAGATGATGATTATAGTATTTGAGTCCTTTTCTTATCTGTTTTAAAAATACTCCATGACACATACTATTCTTCCGCAATTTGGAAAACAAAGATTGCTTTATGCAAATTAACCTTCATAAAACACTCTATGAAAACAACAGATATATAATAGGTTAACTAAGTCTTGTTGAGTACCTCCCGTACTCAGATTTGCTTAAACTTTGGTTCACGTGAAGTCTCCCTTCGTTGGTGTTTCAACGTGGACATCGACGATTAGTTTGGGGTTCCCATGTAGTAGCCTGGAATTTATGGGCTGGGACGTCACCTTATGTTCCGGCCTCTTAGTCCTTTTGGTTCTTGTTGTGTAGCAACATAATTTGTCTTTCGTTGTCTGATGTAATGTTGGGTCATGTGACCTCTTGTTGTAAAGCTATACTCTAGTAATACCTGTTTGTTACAACTTTCATGTCTAGAGTGCTGCTTGGATCTGTTATTGGTTTCAAGCTCATTGTTATACAGTTTTGGCTATGACTGCGTAGTTGTGGAAGTCGAGGGGTTGTGGAGCTGATGATCCATGTCTGAGCACGCCTGCCGATGTGATTCGGCCTGGGGCTTGGTAACCCCAGTAACCCTTGATTGTTGTTGCACTTCCTGGACACATAGCATCTATGTATAGCTTTGATCCCGTTCCTTCAGTTTCATATGACTCGTGGACGCTTGGTTATGCATAATTAATTATGACTAGCATGGACACAAGGAGTAGTAGTACCAAGGTGATCCGGCCTGCGTGCCGATGAATCCGGTCTGCCTGTCGTTGTTTGCTGCGGCCGAGGCTGGTAACCCTGAAGCCCTTGTGGGTCGATGACTAGGAGCACATAACATTATGTATATCTCTGGGTCCGGGGTCTGACAAGTCATGGTATCAAAGCAGGACTGCCTGTAGGAAACCCTTGCTATTGGTCGATGTTGAGTCTAGTGTTTGCGAAAACTATTTTGAACTTGGAAATGAATTGTGAAAACCTGCCTAGGAACTCTTTTTACTTCTTATCTGGTATAACTTAAACTCCGAGTCATCTTATCTCATTTGATTGAAAGAGGTGTTCCTCTCCTTTGCTACCTTCAAAACTAGGATCAAAACCGTTGGGTATTTCTTCTTAGTTCTTCGTGTCAGGTTGCTAACACCTCAAGTTTTGTCTAACTCAAGTGATCCGATCTATCAATTCCATAGACGGGGTTGCATATCTGTGTGATTCCCCGGTTGATCTATTTAGGCGATGTGGCTTGTTTCTTCCACATAATGTCATGTATCTTGCCTCCGTTGAACTATCATGTACCATTCCATTTTTTTCTCTTATCATGGATGTGTTGTTCATGGTTCCTCTTCTCTTTACTTAGGATGTCCGGTGGTACTCTTAGCCGACGTAGACGTAAACCTCCTAAGGCAGAAGTTCCGCCTTCTTCCACAATGGTGCAAGTTCTGTAGAATATCGAGACCAACCGCCTCAGAAATGAACATCTTCTTGAACGTGTGGTGAAAAATACCGAACGTCGCGTTGAAGGTGTTACACTTGGGAGTTTCCTCAAAGCTCAGCCTCCTACCTTCGCTGATTCCAAGGAGCCTCTGGATGCTGATGACTGGCTCCGTAAAATCGAGCGCAAGTTTGTTGCTCTGCATCTCCAAGATAATGACCGTGTGAACTTCGCCACCTACAAGCTAGAAGGTGTTGTTGGTGCTTGGTGGGAAGGTTTCTTGGTGTTGCAGGTGCCAGGACATGAGGTCACTTGGGCAGATTTTTGTACTGCGTTCTGTGATGCTTATATTCCAAAGGCAGTCATGGACATCAAAAGGAAGGAATTCCTTGATCTCACTCAGGGCAACATGGACGTTGAACCTTACGGGCGAGAATTCACCTGTTTGCTTCGTTATGCTCCTCGTGATATCACAAATGATGAGGACAAGCAGGAACTGTTTCGGAAGGGTCTCGACCCGACCCTCCGTTATGAGTTGCTCCCTTTCAAATTCCAGAATTTCCAAGAGTTGTATAATCAGGCTATTACCCTTGAATATGGGGGAAAGGAGACGTAGACTGCTGTAAAATGGGATGCTGATGATTCTCGTGCATCTTTCTTTGGCTCCAAGAAGCGTCGTGTGTTTATACCATACAGTGCTATCCCTAGAGCTCCGTTTGCACCCAATTTCGAGGGATACGTTCCTCGTCCGCCTTCATTAATTGCTAAACCACCTAATTCTGTGTGTTTCAAGTGTGGTCAGCCAAGTCATCTTTCTCGAGGGTGCTTTCAGAAGAAAATTGATTGTGGAGTTCCTCCACCCAAGAAAAATGTGAAACCAACTGATTCTGGACATGCTCGTTTAACACATGTTACATTTGAGAAGGCTCAAGATGATCCAAGCGTTCTTTGGAATACAATTCGAGTTAACTCCATTATGGCTTCAACGTTGTTTGACTCTGGAGCATCACATACATTCATGTCAGAAAAGTTCACTGAAATGCATGGGATACCTTTCCAAAAGATGTCAAAGTCCTTGGTGGTCCAGTCCCCAAAGTTTAACTGGCGAACCACGATGGTTACTCCAAAGCTCATAGTCGATATAGGGTATCGATTGTTCCCTACCACCTTGTTTGCCCTAAAGTCAACTGACATTGATGTCATTCTAGGCATGGACTGGCTCAAGAGATTTGGAGTTGTAATTGGTTGCGCAGACAAGTTCATCATTTTGAGAGATCCTTCTGGTGCTAGTATAAAGTGTTGGACGTGTGCAGAACTAGCCCCATCAGCGTGCCATCAACTTTCACCCGAGTCACAACTATACTCAATGCAAGCTGACTAGCCTCCTGAACTTCATGAGCTTCCTGTAGTTAGTGAGTTTCCTGATGTGTTCCCTGAAGAGTTACCTGGCATTCCACCTGATCAAAGTGTGGAATTTGTCATTGAATTAGTCCCTAGCACCACTCCTATGTCCAAAAGACCTTATCGTATGGCCCTAGAAGAGTTGACTGAATTGAAGCGACAAATATAGGAGTTGGAAGAAAAAGGTTTCATCCAACCTAGTACATCTTTTTGGGGTTGCCCTACCATCTTTTTCAAGAAGCGGGATGCAAATGTTCCGCGTCTGGTTGTTGATTATCGGCCACTGAATGCAGTGACCATAAAAAACAAGTATCCTCTTCCAAGAATCAATGACATGTTTGATCAGTTAGCTGGTACAACTGTCTTCTCCAAGATGTACCTACGATCAGGATACCATCAAATAAAGATCAGAAAAGAGGACATTCCAAAAACGGCTTTCACTACTCATTATGGTCTTTATGAGTACATCGTTATGTCCTTTGGCCTTACCAATGCTCCAGCTACATTCATGAGGCTCGTGAACTCGGTATTCATTGAGTATCTTGAAAAGTTCGTCGTGGTCTACATCGACGATATCCTGGTCTAATCCAAAACTGAAGATGAACATGCCAAACACTTGCGTTTGGTGTTGTCCAAACTCCGTGAGCACAAGTTGTATGCCAAGTTTTCTAAATGTGAGTTCAGGTTGAAAGAGCTCATCTATCTCGGACACGTGGTGTCTGCTGAAGGTATTGCCATGATTCTAGACAAGGTCCAAACAATTCTGGATTGGGAAGCACCTAAATCAATCAAGGATGTTCGGAGTTTTCTCAAGATGGCAGGTTATCACCGTCGATTCATCGAGAATTTATACAAAATTGCCAAACCTATGACTGAACTTCTGAAGAAAGGCAAAAAATTGAGTGGTCAGAAAAGGCAGAAGAGAGTTTCCAAACTCTGAAAACTAAACTTACTACCGCTCTTGTTCTTGCTCTTCCTGATACGAGCAAGGACTTCGTTATCTTCTATGATGCCTCGCAACAAGGACTCGGTTGTGTGTTAATGCAAGAAGGTCATGTGGTGGCCTATGGTTCCCGTCAGCTAAAACCACATGAGAACAACTATCCAACTCATGACCTTGAGCTAGCAGCCATGGTCCATGCTCTCAAGCAATGGCGTCATTATGTTCTTGCTAACCGTTGTGAGTTATACTCAGATCATCAGAGTCTAAAATTGTTGTTCGCCGAACCGGATCTGATTCTCAGACAGAGAAGATGGTTGGAAGTAATCAAAGACTTTGATTTGGGTCTCAACTATCAACCCGTCAAAGCCAACGTCGTGGCTGACGCGCTAAGTCAGAAGTCTTACTGTAACAACTTGATGATACAGAAAGCTCAACCTTCTCTTCATGAATAGTTTTCCAAGCTTAACCTTGAGATTGTTACTTCTGGGTATCTAGCTAACCTCGAAATAAAACCTTCCCTTGAGGATCAGATCAAAGAGGCCCAGAAGCATAATGTGGGCATTGCCAAGATCAAGAAGAACATTGCTAGCGGAGGTGCTAAGTGTTTCTCGGTTGATGATCAAGGCGTCGTTTATTTCAATAATCGTATTGTTGTGCCAAAGAAGCGAAATCTGAGAAATCTAATACTCCAAGAGGCTCATGAAACACCTCTTTCCATCCACCCTGGTAGCACGAAAATGTATCAGGACCTACGTCAAAAGTTCTGGTGGACCCGGATGAAGCGAGAAATCGCTCAGTATGTTGCTGAATGCGACGTCTGTCGTCGTGTGAAATCTGAACATCAGAGACCAGCCGTTGTCCTTCAACCTCTATCGATTCCTGAATCAAAATGGGATGAAATTTGGTATGGACTTTATTACTGGTCTTCCCAAAACCAAAAGGGTCACAATGCTATCTGGGTAGTGGTTGATTGACTGTCCAAGGTTTCTCACTTCCTTCCTATTCGAGACGCTATCACCACTAGCCAGTTGGTAGAGCTATACATCTCACGAATAGTCAGTCTTCATGGAGTTCATAAAAGGATTGTTTCAGATCGTGGAAGCATATTCATATCCAGATTCTGGGGATGTATTCAAGAATCTATGGGAACTCGCCTCTCTTTCAGCACTTCTTACCATCGACAAACCGGTGGTCAAACCGAAAGAGTGAATCAAATTATCGAGGATATGCTGCGAGCCTGTGTTATATTCTTCGGTAAGGATTGGGAGAAGTTCCTTCCCTTTGCCGAGTTCACTTACAACAACAGTTATCAATCTAGTTTGGGGAAAGCTCCTTTTGAAGCTTTTGTATGGTCGTAAATGCCGAACTCCGCTGAATTGGTCTGAAACCGGTGAAAGATCATTCTTTCGACCGGATGCAATCAAGGAAGCAGATGAAACTATTCGCGTCATTCGTGAACGCCTGAAAATAGCTCAAGTTAAAAGAGTTACTATGATCGTCGTCATCAAGATGTTCGTTACAAAATCGGTGAGAAAGCTTATCTTCGAGTCACACCTCTAAAAGGTGGAAAACATTTCAGAATCAAAGGCAAACTGGCTCCTCGTTACATTGGTCCATTTCCCATCATTGGAATACGAGGCCAGGTTTCATATCAGTCGCAGTTGCCTCCAGGATTTCCGGATGTTCATGGTGTCTTCCATGTTTCCCAACTGAAACGTTGCTTCAAAGATCCCATCTGTGGTGTGGATCACGAGACTCTTTATCTCAAGGATGATCTCTCTTATAAAGAGGTTCCTGTCCGTATTCTTGATGAGGCCGAACGCAATACCCGCAGCCAGACCATCAAGTTCTTCAAAGTTCAGTGGTCACATCATTCCGAGAACGAAGCAACTTGGGAACGAGAGGATCGTTTGCGATCTAAGTACCCCGATTTCTTTTCTAAAACATAGGAATCTCGGGACGAGATTGTTGTAAGGGGGTAGACTTGTAACATCCCTACCTTGTAATTAAGTTGTGTTGTGTGTTGTGTACATGGCATACATGCATGAAAATGTTGGTCAAAAATTTGCATTTGAAAACAATAAGTGAAATGGTAAAAAACACTTAAACTAGAAAACCACAAAGTTGTTCTAAAAAGTTTTCCAAAATAAACAAACCAAGGTATGATCTTGTTGGAAATTTAAGAGCTTTCCAAATATTATTTTTGTGCAATTTTAACTGTTCAAAAAGGCCCTCAAACATTCACTTTTTCTCGCTGTTTTATAAGGAGAAGGAATTTTCTACAAAATCTAGCCTTTCGAGGGGGTTTTCCAAAGATGCCCCTTTTGTCTCTTCTCTGGCCACGACAGGCAGGCAGGCAGGACGTCGGCGGCTGTCGCGCCACCTCCTGCTTTGACCCCGCGGGAGGATAAGAAGGCCAGGAGGATGCCGTGACGCTCTCCTCTACTCCCTGCCTCGCCTCACTTGCCCCCGCAGTACCACTCCCTCTCTCTGTTTCCCAGGGAGCCCAAAACCCTAGCTCGCCGGAGAACCCTTGCCGTCGTCGCTAGAGACCACTTCGGGGCAAACCTAGAGCACCACGGAGCTCACCGTGCTCCCCTATACCTCCCTACTGAACGATGCTTCCCGGGATGGCCAGAATCAACTGAATTGGGCGGGTCTTCTCCAACTCCGGCCGACGCCCGCCTTCTCCGATTCGCCGTTGTCCGTCCTCGTCCGGCCTCCCTGACCTCTTCCTCGGGTTCCTGGTGAGCGTAGCTCCCTCCCAGCACCCTCCTCGCTTCCTCCCGTGGCCGGAGCCCGACACCGCCGCCGCCTTCCCGTGCACGGCGGCTCACCGCCGGTGGCCCAACCGAGGAGGCGCCGCCACTTCTAGGTCTCCCTCGCGCCGGGCTTTCCAACGAGCCCAAGCACGCCCGATTCCATCGCCAGAATCGTCGCCGGTGACCGCATCTGAGCCGGGCCTGCCATCCGCTAACGTCATGATGAAGTCAGTGTGACATCATCTAGCCCCACCTGTCATGATTTCAAATTAAAATGATTAATAAAAGAAAATGAATTGACACGTGGGCCCCACCTTACTTATAATTACATAAAATAATTAAAACTTGTAAAATTAATACCTTTAATTCTGTAACTCAAAAAAATGAAAGTAGGGTACCAAAATGTTCAGAAAAATATAATCTATCTGTTTATAACATTTTCAAACATGTTTGAAAAAGTTCAAATTGGACCTTCATATTAATGTTATTTAAATCATTTAAAAATAGAGAAAATAAGATTTTACTCCATAAAATTAGAAAAATACAAGTTTTATACCAAAATGCTCAAAATGACAAATGCAACCTAGTTATGATGTTTTCAAACCTATTTGAGAAATTAAAATTTGACTCTACTTTTAGAATTGCCCGAAGTGCCCTACGAGGTCCCTTTCGGGACTACTTTCGATAAAAATGCTTAACTACTTTATGAACCATAGCAAACTGTTGAACATGTTTCGGTCTTTATCAAAGTGCATTAACTTTGTCATGCATACATATTGCGCATTGCAGCTATGCCACGTGTTGTTTGTTTCCTTTCCGGTATTTGCTTCTTATCGGTAGAACGTTGTCCGAAGAGAAGATCAACAACTACAATGACGAATACTTGATCTAAACCGACAAGTCAAGCACTTTATCCAGAAGATATATCTATTGGTTTCTCTGATAACCAAGGCAAGTATAACCTCTTATCTGCTCATATATGTTTTCCAACGACTTTTGATTCTCGTATTTTGCATTCGGTTCCAAAGTATTTGGTGTCAGTATATAGTGTCCTCCTATACTCTGCATAGCCTAAATACCCCGATCCACTACTCCTAGCCGCCTAAATTTGATTGTGCGGATCACCAGAGCCTTATATATGCTATGCTTAGTTTTGTATACCTCTTAGCTCTGCTCCATCCGGTTGATGAATCAGAGTTGCGAATGAATCTAGTATGGCAGGATGACATGGAAAGGTGAGCTATGTGTGTTTAACCTGATTAAGGCTTGGATGGGAGGCCACTTGGGAAGTGGTTCTTCGTCCTATACTCGCCAACCCTAGATCTAATGTCTCGGGCGGAAGCCAAGACTGAGCGTGCAACCACACACGGGGACTAAGTAACCGCGCTCGACTAACTAACTTGTTTGGCCACATACATGAGTCACATAGTTCGAGAGTTCCATTCAGCAACACAAATAAAACTTTCAAATGTTTTGAAAAATGCTCCGCCTAGGGCATGACCAGGGCCAAGTGATGGACGTACACGGATCTTGACCCCGCCTCACAAAGACAAGTGCCGTCATAAGGATGGCCAACTCCCTGTTGGCGGGGTGGCCCTGTCTTGGGTTGACTCATGGATATGGCTGGGTAAGGTAAAGGTCATGGCCAACCAGCCTCTGCCGCTCTCCCTTGGGAAGAGCGTTACCGCGTGGCGTTAAGAGTTAGTTAGTACGTGTGAGTAAAGTGTACATCCCTGCAGGGTAATATTTTCGAGAAGCCGTGTCCACGGTTAAGGAGGACTTGGTGAAAGTGCTTGGCCATACATAACCTGAACGTGACGTAAAATATCTTGGCAATAAATGAAGGGTGCCTCCTCGGAGTTTCCAAGAGGGGTGATCCTTGTAGCAAGAGATGCTGGGAAATGATGTTGGTCGATTGAAAAGAGGATGATTACAGTATTTGAGTCCTTTCTCGTCTGTTTTGAAAATACCCCATGACACGTGCTATTCTTCCTCAATTTGAAAAACAAAGATTGCTTTACACAAATTAACCTTCATAAAATACTCTATGAAAACAGCAGATATATAATATGTTAACTAAGTCTTGTTGAGTACCTCCCGTACACAGGTTTTCTTAAACTTTGGTTCAGGTGAAGTCTCCCTCCGGTGGTGTTTCAACGTGGACATCGACGAGTAGTTTGGGGTTCCCAGGTAGCAGCCTGGAATCTATGGGCTAGGAAGTCACCTTATGTTGCGGCCTCTTAGGCCTTTTGGTCCTTGTTGTTTAGCAACATAATTTGCCTTTCGTTGTCTGGTGTAATGTTGGGTCATGTGACCTCTGGTTGTAAAGCTATACTCTAGTAATACATGTTTGTTATAGCTTTCATGTCTAGAGTGCTGCTTTGATCAGTTGTTGGTTTTGAGCTCATTGTTATACAGTTTTGGCTATGCCTGCATAGTTGTCGTAGTCGAGGGGTTGTGGAGCCGATGATCCATGTCCGAGCACGCATGCTGATGTGATTCGACCTGGGGCTTGGAAACCCCAGTAACCCTTGATTGTTGTTGCACTTCCTTGACACGTAGCATCTATGTATAGCTTTGGTCCCGTTCCTTCAGTTTCATCCGAATCGTGGACGTTTGGTTATGCATAATTGGTTATGACTAGCATGGACACAAGGAGTAGTAGTACCAAGGTGATCCGGACTACGTGCCGATGAATCCGGTCTGCGTGCCGTTGTTTGTTACGTCTGGGGTTGGTAACCCTGAAGCCCTTGTGGGTCCATGACTAGGAGCACATAACAGTGTGTATATCTCTGGGTCCAGGGTCTGACATGACGATGATAACGGCTACGGAACTTTTCATGGATGGAGGCTCGGGTATTTAGGGTTAACCCAAGAAGGAGCTTAAATAGGCGACAAGGAAACGTCAGTGGGTGGCCAGGGGGGCCACACCACCTGGTGGTGCAACCAAGGGGGGGCACCCAATGGTGTGGTGGCTCCAGGCCCCCTCCGGGTCCCCTCCGGACTCCGTGTACGTGACAAATTTCTAAGACCCTGGGATTTTTTTCCATCCAATTACGAGAATATTTCAGCAGAAAACAGGAACTCGCTCTGTGGCATCTTGTAAATAGGGTACTCCCAGGAAATCCATAAAAACGACGTAAAGTTTATAGAAAGCATGTAGCATATGGCATGAAAACAACATGGAACATCAGAAATTATAGATATGTTTGAGACGTATCATATATCTCTCCCCATTTGGCTTCAAGATACCAAAAAGAGAGAGATCGATGCTAGTGTCCCAGGGCTCACTTCGAGAGGTTGTTCGAGCTCTGAGGACAGGGTCGGCGACGGGAGATTGTAGCTTATTCTCCTGGTTCCTCATCAGACCAAGTGACAAGATGAACCCTAGAGTCTTTTGCCTGCCACTGCCCCCAAATGGTAATGTTGTCCTCGATGGGAGAAGCAACTTCATCACCGTCATCACGACAAAATTGCCTCGACGCCTTGGCAGCCTCATGATGCTTGTGTTCCTTATCATAGTGAACTTCCCATTGATGCTGCTCAATCTTTTTGTTCACCGTTAAACACCTTCTTGAGAAGACGATCCATCCATAGAAACTCCCCTTAGGAAGGAGGACGAGAGGGCCCCGCTTCGTCTTCTTCATCAATGACCACCAGTAGATTTTCCTTGCCCTTGCGGCTAGCAGGAATGGAATGCTCCACGGGCTTGGTGTGGTCCTTGATTTGCAAGAGCTTGACCTTGTGTGTGACCCAAGTATCCTCGTCACTAATAGGAACATCCGAGTGCTTGGCCTCCCATGCGTGCAATATGATATTCATGATAAGAGGCCCATAGCAAGCATTCTTCTTCCATACTATAGCAGTCCACAACTCATTCCAAATAAAGTCCATAACATCAAGATTTTGACTGATACCTTGGCTACGCTTCTCATGAGATGAGCATCATCAATTTTTTGAGGTAGCCTTGGATCTCGTCAATATTGCCCACCTTGGGGTTGAGGGTCTCACGGTAGATACGGTGCATGATGTCATATGTATAGTAGAGCCCCTTGGAGAACCCAATAGCATACTTCTTCCAAGTATAGAGAGGGCCAAGAGCATCTTTGTTGAGGGACTTGGTAGTGGCATGAACACGGAACAAAGACTTGTCAAACTCCGGACCATCACAAAAAGGATCGTGATCTGGATAACCAATGAGGTCTCCCACTTCACTCCACTTGAGCTGAAACTTGTCTCCCTTGGACATCCAAATTATGTGACGGACCGTCTCGTTCCCAAGGTGAACCGTGCCTAGAAACTCACACACAAGGCCCTCATTATAGTCTTGCTATAACTCCATGATAGGACGAAGACCAAAATCATCACAAATGGAAAGTGCCTCTCCAAAAGACTCGGGTTTCCTCTCCATGTGATCAAGACAAATAGCATGCTGAGAGGCAACACTGTCCTTGGCCTTCCTCATGAGAATCTCCTTATAAATTTGAGCCTTGAAAGAGAGTGTGGAAACGACGATCCTTGCCGTGAAACTGAGGCATCGTATTCGCATGCTCAATGATATATGGATTCTCCCAGCGAGTGGCAAGGAACACATCATCAGACACTTGAGAGGTAGATTTTTCTTTACCAGCAAGGGTCTTCTCAGAGGCGGGGAACCTTGGCTTGCGCCTGGGCTTGGAGGGGTTAATGGTTTCTTCAACTTCATCGACCCTGAGGCGCCTTCCGGGACACGGTCTTCTTGACGCGACCTCCCCGGGAGCTAGTACCACCTGTGAGAGAAAATTAGGGGGGAAAGCATATAGATAAGAGAAGCCAATGCCAATGTGAGTGCAAACCATAAGAGCCTAGGGAGAGAGTAGAGGGGAAAATCGTTGGCAAATAATGGTACATGGCAAGAAACCAACCAAAATAGACGAGGATTGTCCCTCCTAATATCACACTAGATTCCTAGGGTTTGTACTAAAAACAACACTATCATTCTACACAAGAACATGAACAAATCGACACTCCTAGTACATCTCTATTTATCAACTAGATGGGATAGAGAGGGAGGGTCCATACCGGTGTCCATGGCAGATATCAAGGAAGGGGAGAGGTGCACGGAGTCCTCGACGGTGAGGAGGAGCCTTCCAGCGGCGGCGGGGGGCCTTCTCTTGCGGTGAAAGAGGTGCCTGCAGCGGCGGTTCCACGGGAGGAGAGCTAGGGCCAGTGGGGAAAAGAGGATCTAATGAGGTCCCTCCCCACGTGGTCTAGGAAAAATACCCAGGGAGCGCCGCGAGCGGTACTACCACCGGATCCATCGGTAGTACCGCTCCCTGTACAACGATCACTACACAGTACTAACCCGCTGGGATGCGATCCCGCACCAGCGATAGTATCGTTGTAGCATCAGTAGTACCGGCGCCTGGGACACACCGTAGAAACCACATATCTCACCGTTGTCCAGCAGATTGCTAGGCAGCGGTGGTACCCGTGGATTCACTGGTGGTACCGTCGTTCCACTTACTACGTGCTAAGAGCACAAAAACAGGGGCATCAAGATAGAAGTGGGATTTAGGGTTGAGGTGGCTTAGGATAGAAGAATGTAACTTTCATACGAGAGACGAGAAAATACCCAAGTTTGCAATATGAAAAAGGAAAAGCCAAACTTGTGTATTTCTCGAGGTAGGGATAGATAGCCAAATGGAAAGCCAATAAGATCCAACTCCTCAAAAGAGGAGGTTGGTGGCCGTATCCACCATGTTTGAGTATGACTCTTGGCGCCAACGAAGATATATCTTGGCCCCAAAAACACTACTCACAATGAAGAACAAAAAGTCACAAAAAATGACTGGATTTGCATACGAGCTTAATTTTTGCATAATAAGAGGAGTGGTTACTCATGAATTGAGTTACGCTCCCCCTATGTCCATGACTACATCCAAACCTAATAGCAAGTATAATGGAGGTACATATGCAAGGTATCAAGTGAAGTTAGACGCATTGATGGAATTTAGTTCATTCCTCAAACCCCAAAATCATGGTTCATCAAGGGCCTTCGTGAAGGTGTCGGCGAGTTGATCCTTGGTGGACACATAAGATAGCTCAATATCACCCTACTCAACATGATCCTGGATAAAATGACGGAGAATATCAATATGCTTCATCTTGGAGTGTAGAACGGGGTTGTAGACGAACATTGATAGCACTTTCATTGTCACATAGAAGAGGCACTTTGTAAAAATTCACACCGTAATCCCTTAATGTTTTCCTAATCCATAGCAATTGAGCACAACAACTTGCCATAGAGATGTACTTGGCTTCGGTGGTGGAGAGAGCGATGCAATTTTTCTTCTTGGAAGACCAACACAGCAAGGAGCAACCAAGAAATTGGCAACCCCCAGATGTGGACTTCCTATCCTTCATCTCTCCCACATAATCCGCATCCGAATACCCAATGAGCTGAAAGTTTGAACCCTTGGGATACCATAGAATTGAGTTTGGGGTAGAACTAAATATCGAAAGATTCGTTTAACCGCTTCAAAATGACTTTGCCTCATAGAGGCTTGAAACCTTGCACATTTACCAACACTATACATGATATCCGGTCTAGATGCACAAAGGTAAATCAAAGAGCCAATCATGGAGCAGTATACCTTTTGATCTACCTCTTTACCATCCAGATCGGGTTTCAAGTCGAGGGTTGTGGACATTGAAGTCTTCATAGGCTTTGGCATCATGCCTGTTGACTGCTTGAGCATGTCTTGGGTATATTTAGGTTGCTTTATGAAGGTTACTTCGGGGTATTGCTTGATCTCAAAACCAAGGAAATACCCCAATTCTCCCATCATGGACATCTCATACCTATCGGTCATAAGATTGCAAAACTCTTCATTGAACTTGGTGTTAGTAGACCCAAAAATGATGTCATCCACATAGAGTTGGCATATTAAAAAGTCACATCCAACCATTTTAGTAAAGAGGGTGGGATCGATTAAACCAAGATTAAACCCGCGATCTACTAGAAACTCTTTAAGGTGCTCGTACCACGCACGTGGAGCTTGTTTAAGTCCATAGAGTGCCTTATCGAGCTTATAGACGTGATCGGGGTGGTTGGGATCTTCGAAACCGGAGGTTGCTTGACATATACTAACTCATTAATAGGACCATTTAGGAAAGAACTTATAGCATCCATTTGTTGTAACTTTAAATTATGATGAGATGCATATGCAATCAAGATATGAATGGATTCAAGACGAGCTACGAGAGCAAAGGTTTCACCGAAATCAACACTTTCGACTTGGGAAAACCCTTGAGCAACCAATCTTGCCTTGTTGCAAATGATGATGCCATATTTGTCTTCGTTGTTCTTGAACACCCACTTGGTGCCAATAACATTCTTGAAATCCTTGGGTCTTGGCACTAACTTCTATACTTTTTTGCGCTCGAAGTTGTTAAGTTCATCATGCACGGCTTCAAGCCAATCTTCATCTTCGAGAGCTTCATACACTTTCTTGGGCACAATGAAAGAGACAAAAGAATGAGCTTTGCTAAAATCCGCCAATTGCCTCCTAGTGACAACCCTTCCTCAAACTTGACCAGGAATCTTGACCTCTGTGTGACCCTCACGCTCAAGATTTTCTAGCCTTATCTTTTCTCTATGAGCTATCATCTCCTCCAAAGTTTCCTTGGTTATAGCTTGAGCATCACCTTCTTCATCGGATTCATGTCCATCTTGAACTTGGCCTTGATCAACAATGAGTGAAGGATGACCACTTGGTTGAGCTCTCTCAACAATGGGAGGATCTTGAGCTTGGACTTGTTCAATAGTTTGAGGTCTTGGTGCATATTCTTGGATAGCTTGTGTATCAATGGGTGTAGTCAATGGCTCCACTTGAGTAGAGCATAGTCATTCTCCCTCCGTCATCGGGTAACCCTTAATGGGGATTATTTCACCAATCCCCGTTCTATTTATGACTATGGGAGGAATTGCATATTCTATGCGCCCAACTTGGGAGCCATTATCCTCATCAAACACCACGTCTATAGCTTCTTCAACTTGTTCGGTGGACTTTTTGTAGACTCTATAGGCGTGAGCATTTGTGGCATATCCAACAAAGATACCCTCATAAGATTTGGTCTCGAATTTTGAGAAGTGTTTACCTTTCTTATGCATGAAGCATTTGAAACCAAAGACCTTGAAGTAAGATACACATGACTTCTTGCCGTGAGAATCTCATATGGAGACTTGTTGAAGTTATTGCGGAGATACAACCGGTTGCTAGCATGACAAGCGGTGGAGACGGTTTCGGCCCAAAAATTATAAGGAGAATAAAACTCTGCAATCATTGTCCTTGCCGCATCCATTAGTGTCCGGCTCTTCCTATCCGCTACACCATTTTTTGGGGGGGTATAGGGAGTGGAATATTGATGAGCAATCCCCTCTTCACCAAGAAATCACTCCACGGTGTAGTTCTTGAACTCAGAACCATTATCACTCCAGATGGCCATGATGCTTGCAGTATGTTGGCGCTCAACCAAAGTGATAAACTCAATGACTCTCTTTTGAGTCTCACTCTTCCTCTTGAATAAATACACCCATCAATATCTTGAATAATCATCCACAATCACCAAGAAATACTTCTTTTCTCCGAGACTATCATAGGATAGTGGACCAAAAAGGTCCAAATGAATGAGCTCGAGAATTCTTGAGGTGGTGATGGTGGTATTGCTAGGATGGGGTTCTCCATGTTGCTTTCCAAGCACGTAAGTGCTACACACGTGACCTTTGAAAAAATTAGCGTTTGTTAGTCCTAGAACATTATTTCCACTTTTAAGGTCATGCAACGTCCTCATATTGGTGTGGGATAACCGATGATGCCAAAGCAAACCCACATCAACTTTAGCCATTAGTCATGTCGGAAAATGTGTCTCCTTTAGAGAAGTCTACTACATACATGTCATTCTCGACATGCCCAACAAAGGCTAATTTAAGAGTCGTTTCCCAAGTGACAATCACGTTCTATTTATTAAATAAAGAGGTAAAGCCACAATTTGCAACATGAAGGATCACGTAATTATAGCCAAGGGACTCAACAAGAAGAACATTCTCAATTCATAAATCATTTGAGATAGCCACCTTGCCTCGTCTCAATACCTTAAGCTCGGAATTGTTACCAATAGTGAAGCAGTTGAGATATGGTGAAGGAGGATTAAGATCACTCATTGCATCTTTGCTTCCGGTCATATGTTGGGATGCACCACTATCCACCGTCCATTTACCCTACCCGGAAGCACTTCCCTACAAGAGATCAATTTCTTGATTTAGGTACCCATCCTTCAATGGGTCCTCTTTTGTTAGTAACAAGGGTCTTAGGAACCCAAATAGTCCAATGATAATCATCACCATAATAAGTACCAATGTATTTAGCATAAACATTACCATCTCTAGATTTCATAAGAACATAATAGGGTTTATATTTTTCGGCAAAGTCATTGCGAGTGTTGCTCCCCCTAGAGGTCTCACCACCCACAATGGTGTTGGTCTCCTTCTCCTTGATCACCTCTCCTTCTTTCACAAAGATAATATTTTGTGAAGGAAAGTGACCTTATTATTCTTGTTCTTCTTCTGTGAATTAGCAACCAAGCAAAGTCCCTCCTTTCCATTAGCAATCCTTTGAGATTTGATAGCATCATTGAGAACTTTCTCACCTCCTACAACATTAGGTGTAGCACAAGAATTGCTAGAGGAGATAACAATACCATTTGAGGAGGAAGGTTGATGTCTATGCACGCTTCTATTCTTGTAGACAGTGTTGGGCCTCCAAGTTCAGAGGTTTCTAGAACAACAACAAGTTTCCTTAAGTGGATCACCCAAGGTTTATCGAACTCAGGGAGGAAGAGGTAAAAGTTATCCCTCTCAAGGAACCCTGCAATTACGATACAAGAAGTCTCTTGTGTCCCCAACACACCTAATACAACTGTCAGTTGTATAGGTGCACTAGTTCGGCGAAGAGATAGTGAAATACAAGTAATATGGATGATTATAAGTGATAATAGCAATCTGAAAGAAAAATGGCAGCAAGCAAACATGTAGCGGAACTGATTGTAAACGGTGTTTTGATGCTTAGAAACAAGGCCTAGGGATCCTACTTTAACTAGTGGAAACTCTCAACAATGATACATAATTGAATGCATAAATATCATCTCTTCACTACGCTACTCTGAACCACTCTCCAGTTAGATAACAAACACCAATCCATGCGTAGGGCTGTAACATCACTCCTCAAGTTTGTATTCCCTCTCTAGGGCACCCCACACTGTCACTATGAGCGCCCCAAATTAGTACTAAACAAATGCCACAATTTCATAGGGTCATCCAACAAAAAATATAAATATCATGCTAAACCACACGATGCACACACTGTCACCTTTACACCGTGATCAAAGTGTCTATGGAGATTTCATAACAAAATCACTTGAGTAGCATAACAGATGAAGAGTAACATCTACTTATTCAACTAGATTACAAATCCCATGATCACATAAAGATCACACCATGGGGGAGAGAGATAAAACACATAGCTACCGGTAGAGCCCTCAGCCCGGGGGAAGAACTACTCCCTCTTCATCATAGGAGACGGAAACGGCGATGAAGATGGTGGTGGAGTCGATGGAGATGGATCCGGGGGCACTTCCCCGTCCCAGCAGGGTGCCGGAGCAGAGATTTCTGTCCCCTGAAACTAGTCGGCGGCAGCGGCGAAGCTACGGAACTTTTCATGGAAGGGGGGCCAATATATTTAGGGTTTATGCCTCGGGGGAATAAATAGGCGAAAGGGCGATGTCGGTGGGTGACCAGGGGACCCACACCACCTAGTGACGCGACCAGGGGACCCGCGCCACCCTATGGTGTGGCCACCCTGTGGCCCCCTCCGGGTCTCCTTTGGACTTCCTTGACCCTCCGGGAATTCTAAGACTTATGGGCTTTGAATCTGTAACACCCCAACGTTTTCTTATAAAAAGTTAGTGGTGTTGTGTTCATGTCATCCGTGCATGTAAATTTTTAACCAAGTTTTAATTTGTTCTTTTTAATAAAAATTGCCCAAAAATCACTTAAAATGAACATTGCAAATTTGAATGCAAAATATTTTCAAATTTGTTAAACCTTTACATGGTGAGATTGTAAATTTCACCAGGTTTCCAAAAATATTTTTTGCAAAATTTAGAACTTGCAAAAAGGACCCCAATCTTTCAAATTTCTTGATGTTTTTAATGGTACAAGGACTTCTCTATAATTTTCAAAACTTACAGGGGGTTATGTGGAAGTTGTTTTTATCCTTTCTTCTACCTCCTGCCAGAAGGCAGCAGGCAGCTGCGTGTCGACTCGACCGCACCACCTTATGCCTATAGCCCTGATCGGGTGGATGGATGAGGACATCGCCCTCGCACTCCTCTCACTCGCCTTTCCCCTCCCTCTCTATTACTCTCTACCCAGAAGAGGAACACGACCGAAACCCTAGCTTTTTCCAGCGAGCTCTCCGCCGTCGTTCGATGTCGTCCCCGAACCTGCTAAGCACACCGTCGTCCTGTCCTTGAGCTCCTATGCATCCTCTAGCCCGCACGGAATGAGGGAAGGCCGGGAGGGCCCCAATCGCGTCGTCCACATCTGCCTCGGGCGCCGCCGTTTTCTCCTCACCGCCGGCGATTCCGGCACCGCCTCGCCACCCCGACCACGCCATCTGCTTCACGGAGATGTGGTGAGCCTCCCCAAGTTCTCAACTCGCCCCTCCCTCTCTAGTTTGTCCTGTCACCATCGGCCACCGTCCACCGCTGCGCAGCTGCTCACCGGCGCGAAGTCCAGCGACCATTTGGTCTCCCTCCGCTGCCCCCACATTCGCCTCATCGCCCTCTGCCTAGGCCACCACCCAATTTCACCAATTAACCATCAAATCAGGCGAATTTGAGTGCAACAGAGAAGTTCTTCTCTAGCCTGACATCATAACCTCTTTTTAATAATTTCAAAAATTCTGGAAAATCAATGAAAATTGATAATTCAATATCTTTTAATTGGTAAATCGTAAAAATATAGAAATGTTTAGAAAAATATAATTTACATGTTTATGTCCTTTTCAAACATGTTTGAATATTTTGAATTTCAACCATTATTTAATATTGTTTAAAATCATTTAAATACGAAGAAAATATCAATTTATTCAATAATTTCAGAAACTTACAAGTTTTGTACCAAAATGCTCAGAAAGACAAATGCAACTCATTTATGATGTTTTCAAACCCATTTAAACAATTACAATTTGACACACTTTTAGAATTGCCCGGAATGCCCCTTCAGGTCCATTTCGGGGCTAGTTTCAATAAAAATGCATAACTGCCATACGAACACTCGTAAACCATCGAACATATTTAGGGCTTCATTGAAGTGCATTAACTTGCTCATGCATACATATTGTGCATTGCATTATGCCATGTGCTGATTGTTGTTTCTCTTTCGGTATTTGCTTCTTATCGGTAAAATGCGACTCCGAAGAAAAGGCCATCAATGCCATTTGACAAATACTTGATCTTAACCGACAAGTCAAGCACTTATTCCTGAAGATCTATTCTTTGGTTTTCTTATAACCAAGGCAAGCATAACCTCTTATATGTTCATATATGTTTTTGAAACGACTTTTGATTCTCATACTTTGCATTCGATTCCAAAGTATTTGATGTCTGTAGATACAGTTCTCCTATATAATGCATAGCCTAAATACCCTCATTCACTGCTCCTAGCCGCCATAGGGTTTTCTTGTGCGTACCTCCAGAGCCTTATACCTACTTCGCTTAGCTTTACATGTTTGTTTGTCTCTGCACCATCCGGCTGATGAATCAGAGCTGCGAGAACCTAGTGTGATATAATGACGTATAAAGTTGAGCATTGTGTGGTTAACTTGATTAAGGCTTGGATGGGAGGCCACTTGGGAAGTGGTTGTTTTTCCTATACTTGCCAACCCTAGAATTAAGGTCTCGCCGCGGAAACCAAGACTGAGCGTGCAACCACACGCGCGAGCCAATGAACCTCGTCTGACTAACTAACATTTTTGGCCACGTCCATGAGTCACGTAGTTTACGATTTCCATCTGCGTGTGAGTTAGAAAATGATTTGGAGAAAACCTAGGAAATGACCGGGACAAGTGATGGACGTACACAGATCTTGATCCCGACTCACAGAACAGGTACTGTCAGGAGGTGGCCAACTCCCTATTGACGGGGTGGCCCTGTTTGGGTTGACTCATGGATAGGGTCGATCAAGGTAAAGGTCGAAGCCAGCCACCCTCTGTCGCGCTCCATGGAAGAGCTTACATGTGGCGCTAAGAGTCGGAGGGTACGTGTGGGTAAAGTGTACATCCCTGCAGGGCAATCTTTTCGAAAAGTCGTGTCCACGAATACGGACGACTTGGTGGAAGACACGAGGTCATAGACAACTTGAACGTGGCGTAAAAGATGTTAATAATGATTGAATGGTGCCTCCTCGGAAATGCCGAGAGGTGTGATCCTTGTAAAATGTGAGAAGCTGGGGAATGATACTGGTGGTATGAAAAGATGACCAGTAGTTGAGTAGCTTTCTCATCTATCTTTAAAATACTTCTTGAGACGTGCTATTCTTCCTCAATTTGGAGAAATAAATCTTGCTTTACGCAAAAATAGCCTTCATAAAACCCTTTATGAAAATAGCCGATATATAATAGGTTAACTAAGTCTTGTTGAGTACCTCACGTACTCAGGTTTGCTTAAATTTGGATCAGGTGAAGTTCTGACTCCAACGGTGTTTCAACATGGACATTGGCGAGTAGTTTGGGGTTCCCAGGTAGCAGCCTGGAATCTATGGGCTGGGACGCCGCCTTATGTTGCGGCCTCTTAGGACTTTTCGGTTATTGTTAACTAGCAACATAATTTTCCCTCCGTTGTCTAATGTAATGTTGGGTCATGTGATCTCCCTTTGTAAATCTATACTCTAGTAATACGTATTTAATACATCTTTCATGTCTAGAGTGATGCTTTGATCGGTTGTTGGTTTCGAGCTCACAGTTATACAGTTTTGGCTATGCATGTGTAGTTATCACAGTCGAGGGGTTGTGGAGCCGATGATCCATTTTCGAGCACGCCTGCTGATGTTTACTCGGCCTGGGCTTGGTAACCCTCGATTGTTGCTGCTCTTCCTGGACACATAGCGTCTCTGTACAGCTTTGGTCCCATTCCTTCAGTTTCATATGACTCGTGGACGCTTTGGTATGCATAGTTAGTTATGACTAGCATGGACACAAGGAGTAGTAGTACCGATGTTATCCGGCTTGTGTGCCAATGAATCCGGTCTACCTGCTATTGTTTGTTGCGGCCGGGGCTGGTAACCCTGAAGCCCTTGTGGGTCTATGACTAGGAGCGCATAACAATATTATACCTCTGGGTCCGGGGTCGCAACAGAATCGTCCAATTCCGAGAATATTTCAAGAACAACTTTTCTGAAACTAAAAACAACAAAAAAAAACAGGAACTGGCTCTGTGGCATCTTGTCAATAGGTTAGTCCCAGAAAATCGATAAAAAGGCATAAAGGGTAAAGTAAACATGTAGCATATAGTATGAAAATAACATGGAACATCAGAAATTATGGATACGTTTATGACGTATCAACATCCCCAAGCTTAGTTCCTACTCGTCCTCGAGTAGGTAAACGATAAAAACAAATAATTTTTGAAGTAACATGCTACCAACATAAATTTGATCATCGTAATAATCTAAATCATGTAAAATAGGATCAAATGAATAAAGGTTGTGGTTTATAGTTGATATCAAATAGAATAATGTACGAACCATTAGGAAGAACAAAGTAAAAAAAAATCAATGAATCAATACTAAAAGACAATCAACCGTGCAATGGTTTATTAAAGATGATTTAAGCTTCAAGAACAACAATATAATAATCCAAGGCATCAAACTCTCACAACAACTCCCGTTAGGATCAAGTCAAGTGACAACAATATGCACATAGGAAAATCATTAAAATATTTGTGCACTCAAAACAAGCAAGCGTTCTGTATTGGTCCCTGGCACCAGGATGTTATAGCTAAAAGAACATTATGGGGGGTTTGGATGGTCAATGGAAGAAAGTCTCACATAACTGAAAGTGATCATTAGACAAGAGGAAGTCTTATAATCAAATTTATGCAAGAAGTAGTGATTGCCACAAAACGGATGCACGTAGAGCTATAAGTTTATGAAAGCTCTCCAATGGAACTAGTGGGGTGCATCCAACTTGCTTGCTCACCAAGACCTAGAGATCTTTTTGAGGAGGCTCATCATTGGAATATACAAGCCAACTTCTATAATGTAAGGTCCCCACATAGTTATGAAAGTCATAATATGAAAACTCTCTCCAAACTGAAGTAATGATGCTAAACAAGCACATGTGTGGAATAAATGATAGTAGTGCTGCCCCCTCTTTCTTTTGCCCTTTCTTTCTTTTTTCCTTTTTGGGCGTTTTCTCTCTTTTTTATTTTTTGATACATAACCTCACTGGTAGGGGAAACACTCTATTTTACAATGAATCATCATACTTTTAGTACTCATAACTCGAACTGAAATATCTCTGATGTATGTAAAACTAAATGCTCATGCCAGTGTAGAATTATGCAAAATAACAATAAAGCATGACAAGTAACATAACGATGATGGATGTTGTATGGCAGTATATCGTGGAATGGTTGTGGAAATGCCATGGTAGGTAGGTATGGTGGCTATTTTGAGGAAGATAAATTTTGGCTCATGTGTAGAAGAACAAAGTTCTCCCACGGGGTTTGGATGCACTGGTGAAGTTTGCACCAACTCCCAATGTGAGAATTAGCAATGCACGGTATCGAAGAGGCTAGTAAATATGGATGGTGGAAGTGCCAGAAAACCGTAACATATAACTCACAAGTTAAAACATTACAACTAAAATTATGATCTTACTAGGCATAATGAAAATCACTCCAAGAGGGTGTGTGGCAGTGACAAGTCACTGTTAGCTACCCCGACAGTAGCGCGTAGCAAAAAGCCATTACGATTGCTATCAGCAAAGGAAGTCATATACCATTATCCTATCAACTGGTTATTTGAGTGTGGCATAGTTTCAAGCTTTTAGACCAACCATTAATTGTTTTTACTTTACTAAACCAGCAAGTTTACCATTAAGCATATTAATATCTCAAAAACAACAACAAATAATCAAGTGAAACAGTTTAGTGATCTACAAGAATATGAGAGCTTTTTCATTATACCATCTACCACAAGTAGCATTTTCTATTTCCATCAAACACCAAACAACAAAAAATCTCCAAGAGATAAAGCAATGAAACAAGAGAGTACTAACATAACTCTACTAGAACTAACATCTCTGAATAAGCGATGTAAGAAAAACAGGAGCTAAAAGGGATTTGCAGCAGCTAGAGGAAAAACTAAGAATACGAGCATAACGAGTATTCATATGAAAAAGCAGAGCGTGTCTCTCTCCCACACAAAGAATGATAGGTTCCAACTAAGTTTATTGCAGCAAGGAAAATAAAATAAAAACAAATAGATGCTCCAAGTAAAGTGCATATGATGTGACCGAATAAAAATATAGTTTCACTAGAAGTGACATGATAAGTTGCTCATGAAGAAGGGGATGCCTTGGGAATCCCCAAGCTAAGACGCTTGAGTCTTTTTAGAATTTTTTAGGATGAACCACGGGGGCATCCCCAAGCTTTGGATTTTCACTCTTCTTGATCACATTATATCACCCTCTTCTCTTTACCCTTGAAAACTTCTTTCACACCACACTCAAAGTAATTCAAATTAGAGGGTTAGTGTACAATAAAAAAATCACATGTTGTCGAGACATCGTAGTAGAGTTCATAGACGGGGTGCCATGAGCCTACTGGTAGAACCACGGGGGACGTGATGATACGACAAACGAGAACACCAAGTTTTACCCAGGTTCGGTACGACGCAACTAAGAGGCGTTCCTACTCCTGCAATCTCACTAAATCAGGACTGAAGCCTGAAGTATACAAAGTACAATGTGAGTATGGTTTTACTAACTCAGCGAGGATCAACTTCTCGGTGAGTTGGCTTCTAGCTAATTGTCTATCTGTTATTTGCTCCCATCTGGCTTTACATAGATAGCCAGATTAGGGCTTACGGAAAGGAAACCTAGAAAACTACGGAAAGTATCTAACTTGGAAAGTAAGGAATCCGTCTTCTCCTCAAATCCGCACCACTTTGGGCCGTGGTCTGGGTTCTCTAGAATCCGGCTTTCTGCGCATCAGCTTACTGGGCCGCCCTATGGACTATGATCCATTACCTACGAGACACCCTGGCAATCCGACTCTTAAGCCAATGCCGGACATACCCCTAATGGGCATATATCCGATAGTAGGTCCCAAGAATTATTAAGACTTCATTCTGCCACTCTTCGTTCATAGGCATTCTTTTCCAGAAATGTCAGCGTTTTGTCTTGATTCTTCTTTCACCAAAAAATCTCTTAACCCAAAACTCGGATTTTACCAAAGTCCAGCTTTTCTTCCACGAGCCTTCACGGAGAAGGAACTTCGTGACATCAGCAATGAAATCATGCTGATGTCACGGACGTTTGGGTCCAGTCAAATCCTCAAATATATCCTCTGACAGATTCTCTCACGAGAAACGAGGAGATAGCAATAATCACCCCGTCCCCTCATTTCCCGGAAAATTCGGGTGTTACACGCGTCGCGCATCCAACGGCTAAAATAGCCGTTGGAGATAATCTCCGCGCATCTTGACTATACATAGCCGTCTCGGAGCCTCTGTATCTTCTTCTGCTTCTTCTTCCTCCTCGAGCGCACAGAACCCTAGTCCTTAGCAACCAGAGTCCAAGCTCGAGAGAACGCAGGGACCCAACCCCCGAGCTCTTCTCCGGAAATACCATCGGAGGATCTAGCTCGTGACCGTGCCGCTAGAAAATGGTCACCGGAGATTCCCCCTGCGCCTCTGACTCGGCGAGCGATGTCGTGGAGATTGAATACATCATCGACGACCTGGACCCCCTCCTCGATTCTCTGCCTCGCACCACGGCGAACGCGCCGGAGGGGGCCGTCGGCGAGCCGGCTAGCGGGGATCTTCCTACCGTGGCCGGAAACACGCCGCCGCCATCGGCCACTTCTCCTCCTCCTCCTCCCTTCTCCGAGCCTACGGAGGAGGATAATACTCGCGGCGGTAAGGACGTCGTCGCTTCCGCCACCACTGGAGACGAGGACAAAGGAGAAGATAACGCCAGCAATTGGAGCCACTGCAACGTGGTTCCATCTCTTCTCCCAGCATTTGAGAAGGAGGGATTCGTGATCAAAGGTAAATGGCGGGTGAACAAGGACGACTCTGAGCCGTCTCCGTAACCCGGTGAGCGCGTTCTCCTGGCTTCCCATATCAACAGAGGTATGGGATTTCCACCTTCTGCATTCTTCTGCCAGGTTCTATACCATTACAAGATCCAGCCACACAATCTACCACCCAAGTCCATCCTATATTTAGCCGGATTCCAGGCCCTTTTCGAGGGTTATCTAGGGATAGAACCCCGCCTGGATTTTTTTCCAATATTTCTTTAGCGTTAAACGCAACCCCTCAGAGGGCGCACTTCCGACTTGCGGGACAATCTCTTTTACCCTCCGTAGGTTTAGGGAGGATTAGTTCCCCAAGATCAACACAACCGAGCCTGTGCCACGCCCCAAGACAATTGGACGAGCTTGTTCTTTTACCGTGCGGATGTTCCATTTCCTGGAAAGGAAACGGGCATTCCGCCTTTTGCCAATTACGCGACCACGCCCCAAGACAATTGGGCGTTGGACGCGGTCCAGACTCTGCCTCCAGATCTGATGAGGATCAAGAGGCGAATCGCAAAACTCGTCTCTTCCACTCCTCCGCTAATCGGCATGGATACAATCCTTTGCTGGTTCGGAAGGCGAATCCAACCCCTTGCTTATCGTGGAAAACATCTTATGTGTGAGTACACTAGCCCAGACAACGCGATGAGGTCAACAAAGTGTGCGTTGTCGAAGAAAGATTTCAAGAAACACATGAACCAGCTGGTTTCTACTCGTGATCAGTACGAGGAGAGTCGGCAAATGTATCACGCCGGAAACCCTGATCCAAAGGTATACTTATGTCCTTTGGGAAATTTCTTGAATCCTTGTCTTCTTTTTCTCGGATGCTTTTGATTCTAACCCGGACTTTGCTTCTTTTTCCAGATTCTTGATCTTCCTGAAGCAGAACTCGCTACCGATGACGAGTTGACTGCACTTCGCGCCAACTTCCAGTCTGGAGGGCGGAAGCGCAAGAAGCCATCCGCCACTTAGGAGGTCATCGATCTTGACGGCGTGGCCGTTGCTACTTGCTGCATGTTTTTTGCTGCATGTTTTTTGTTTCTCGGAATCTCACATCTCGGATTTTCCTCCTCTTTTCTTTTCTAGCCTCGCCCCTACTACCTTGAAGGGGGAAGGCCGAAAGAAGCACAAGGTTGTTGCACAAAGAGGAGTAAAGCCGTCTCCCGCCGCTGCGCCAGACACTCCAACATTGGTTGGGGAGGAGAACTCGGCTGCACGGGAAGGAGAATATCCCCTGCAGTCCAGCCTGCCCATTGCACCCGACTCGGATGCGAGGGAAAGGGCGGTGCCGGAAGACGCTGGGCCTTCAAATCATCCCAAGGAAGAGCCCATCCCCAATTTTGACGACAAGTTCAAGGTAAAGCAATAAGATTGTTTTGACGAACACAGGTACATTCACCCGTGGGCAAAAAACACACTTTGCTCGTGCTCCCTTAATTTGTCCTTGGCGACAAGGCGGACTGATTGTTAGGAATAATTACGTATTCTCGCCTCGTTGGGTCATACAAGACGGCCTCCACCATGTAGGAATTACCTTTGCAGAATATGCTAAGGAATTTTCCGACAACATCGCAAGCTTGCAAAGGATGAGACAGGTAAATACCTCTAGCCCCCAAGTGTTAAGACAAAAGTATTCTTTCTGTTTTTTTCCTTAATGCTTTTCCCTTTTGCCTGCTTACTTTTTGATTAAGCAACTTTTCCTTTATCTCTGTCTCAGCAAACCGCCGAGACCATAAATATGGAAGTTTTTAACAAGCTCAGCATTAAGAACAAGGAGGTTAGATCTATCCTTGGTATTCTTAGTGACAAGGACTCGGAGTTGACCATAGTTCAGCAACAGCTGAAGGATTCAGTGGGTAAATGTCTTATTCATTTGTAATGCAGTTTTCTGAAATTTTTCTAAGTCTTTTTCCGAGTATTGAACTCTTCATTTTTCACTCTTTTCAGCTTCTTTGGCCAAAGCCAAACAAATTGCTGAAGATGTTGGAAATACCGAAAACCTTCACAAGGAAAATTCGGAGCTTTACAAGATGACGGTAAAGCTTCAGAAAGATCTAGAGGCTAGCCAACTGGCCATAGGTATTGCCGAGTCCCGAGCTTCCTCCCAAGCTGAGAAGGATAAGGCGACCATCCGGGATTTGGAAAATGACCTCAACCAACGCCTTGAAGAAGGCGTTGAGATGGATAAAATCCTGGGTAAGTTTTTTGCCCTTTTACCAAGGTTTTCGTGTACTTTTATAGCGCGCCTTGCTTTTCCTCCTTGTGTGATTTTCTAACTTTTCTTGGTTGTTTTGAACAGAAGGGAATCCTTTGCTCACACGGATTGATAGAATCCGGGCTTTCGGGAAAATCTTCGCCGATCTCAAGACTGCAGGGATGCTACTTGTGAACAAGTACATTCCCGAAAAAGCTGAAGATTTCTCGAAAGTCAGCAAACTTCCGGAGGCTATAGAAGAGGTGGAGAACCAGAGGGAGTCCTGGCTTCGTTCTGCTGCTCGTGGTGTCGTGCGCATGGCCCTTGGGCTAATGCATATGCATTACACCACCGTGAAGTACTGGCGTGTCGCTACCGGTATCCCTCAAGGATACACAGAAGCTCAAAGAGACGATATCTTTGAGTCTGTCAAGGGGCATGCCACCAAGATAGCTCAGATGGTGTCAATCTCGACATTCTACCCGGAGGAAGAAATTCTGATAACTCCGGAGAACCCCCGCGACACTGACGAGGAGGACTCGGAGTACGAAGACGCTGCCTAATTCCTGCGTAGCTGGCCAAGAAAATAGAAGCATTACTATTCTCACAATGTAATATCAATTGTAAGCCTTCTATCTTTTGTACGAACAAGTACTTATCATTTTGCAGTAAAATTTCTAAGTCTTTGCAAAGTTTGTCAGAGTTTTAATTCCTCTCCTTCTAAGTTCTCTGCCTTGTATGTTTTAACTGTCTTTAGTGTTGAAGTGGCTTAATAGTACTTAATCTTCATGCCAAGTGGCTAGGTTCAGACCTATCCGACGAAACTCGGAATCATGGATTGTACTTAGGCACTTTTACTTACTAACTTCAGTGATCCAACACACACAAAATCATATAATACTTAGGAAAAAGTAAGGAATTTTGAAAATGTATGAAACTCATGAACACGGGCACAATCTGGGTTTCCTTAAGCCTCCTTAGGCTATAAAAGCATTCAGTTTTATAACTCTGAGCATGCAGGAGAAATTCGGGTTAACATTGAAGCAATTTGAAAGATCATTGGGAAATAGATAAGGCGATCTTATGCTTTGGACAATAATAACAAGACAGACAAAAAATGCACGAATTCCGACAACTTTATTTCATGATCTCAAAGATGTTTACATAGAATTTGAACTAAGTGTAAAAGGGACGTAACTGCTGGATGTTCCAGGGTCTCTTTGTCTCTCTCAGTTCTACATCTATGTTTCTCTTTCTCTCGTGATTCGAATTTTTAGGATCATCTTCCGTATCTCGAATATCTACAAGGTAATATGATCAATTTTTCATAGCCTTGCTGATGACGAGGCATGGTTATGTAATAGTATGTTCCATATGGGGTTATGAAAGAAGTTTTTATTTGGTCCTCCTCCTTAATATGTATTTGATGGTACCTGGAATAAGCATCCAAAAAGCATAAAAGCTCGGAGCCAGCAGTGGCGTCTATTATTTGATCGATTCGCGGTAACGCGAACCTATCCTTTGGACACAATTTGTTCAAGACGGTGTAATCTATACACATCCTAAGAAGAATACTATCTTTCTTCGGGACTAATACTGGGTTTGCAGACCAATCAGTATGTATGACTTCCCGGATAAAATCAGCTCCTAAAAGCCTGATAATTTCCTTGCCTATAGCCTTCCGTCTTCTTCCATCGAAACGACGGAGACCTTGTTTGACGGGTTTTGATCATGGGATTACTTTGAGTTGGTGCACAGCAAGTTCCCTGGGCACACCTGGCATATCAGCAGGACACTTGGCGAAAATGTCCCAGTTCTCACGCAGGAACTTGATGAGCGTGCATTCCTATTTGTTAGTCATTCATGTTCCCACTACGACAAATTTTGTCGGATCTTTGGGATCTAGGATAACCTGTCTTGTGTTCTCTGAGGCTTTGAAACTATCTTTCAGCTTCCGACTTTCTTTTCCTACCGACATTTCTGTCAGCGATACTTCTTTAGCTATAACCTTCAATTCTTCCTTCCAAATCACCTCTTAGGCGCAAAGGGCGTTTCCTTTCTCCAGCTCGTTCGCCAATTTTAAGTCTCCAGATATAGTGATTACTCCTCCTTTTGGACCTGGCATCTTCAGATTGTTATAGATATAACATGATCTTGCCATGAACTTGGTGAAAGTCGGGCATCCGACTATTGCGTGATAAACACTCTCGAACGGCACCACCTCGAATGAGATCCTTTCCTGGCAGAACTGTTCTCTTTTTCCAATAGTTACGTCTAGGGAAATTTCTCCTAGGGATTGTGCTTGTATTCTAGGAACAATACCATGAAAACATTTGTTACTGTGATTGAGCTGGGCCTCGGAGATGTGCAGCTGCTTCAATGTACTTAAGTACATGATATTGATACTAGATCCTCCATCCATCAGCACTCTTTTGAGCCTAGTGTTTTGAACAATAGGGCTTATGACCAAAGCATGTGTGTCGGGTTCTGGGATGTTTCAGGGATGATCAGACTGATCCCAGGTAATTGGTGTATTTGTATACTTCAAGTACTTTGAAGTTGGAGGAACAACCACATTGATTTATCGAAGTGTTCTTTTCTCCTGTTTCGCTGAGGGAGTTACCAGGAAAGTTAAGTTACATTCTCCTTCAACTCTCAGGAATTTTGGCTCGCCTTTCCGCTGATGTTCCTGGATTTTATCATCGGTGTCCGATTCACTTTCTTATTTTTTAGCTTCCGGCTTTTGCTTGTTGAACTTCCTTTTGGAATTTTTTCCTTTATTCCCGGATCCTGCAGTGCCTTTCATGTGTTTGTTGAGGCGGCACTGCGCCTTGGTATGGGTAGGCTTCCCAAATTGCGAATGGTGGACACAGTTTCCGACTTTATCTTTTCCTATTCTTCTTTAGAGTAGGAGATTGGCTCTATGTTTCTTCCTTTCCATTTGCTACCATTGCCCTTTCCAAAGGTTAAGTTTACTTCTTTAGGTTTTGGCTGTGCTTCTGGAGTAGCCTTCTTTTCAGAGCGAGATGCCTTTTTGGCCTGAACCAAAGCATCAATATTTCCACCTCTCGCTCTGATATCATCTTCAGTCGCCGCGTGCTCGTTGGAGGAGGTTAGCATAGATCCGAGATCTTTGTGCTCCTTCGAACCGACCATGAACGGTACGAGGCCGGGTTTCAGGCCGTTGATGAAAGCATGCATTGCCTGTACATCACTTACTCCAGAGCAACTATTCTTCATTGCAGTCCATCTTGAGATAAAGTTGACATACGAATCATCCTCATATTGCACGCAATGGTTCAGCTGGTTTATACTCTTAGGACGTTTGTACGTGCCCTAAAAGTGTTGAGCAAATACTCTCGCCATATCTTCCCAGCTGTCCACTGTTCTTGACGGTAGCCCATTGATCCAATCTCTGGCTTTATCCAATAACATTAGAGGAAGAAACTTTACAGCCTCTAAGTCCATCCCTTTGTTAATTTGGACAACAGTATAGTAATCTGAAAGCCATGTATCCGGGTTAGTACTTCCGGTATACTTTTGATAAGTTGGACCAACTTTGGCGAAGCCAAATTGTAGACTGATTCTTCGGATCCTGTCAGTGAAACACTTAGGTCCAAAGTATAGATCGTCTCTTTCCGCCTTATCGACGTGGGCGGAATATCTTCCGGCTGAATGGACGGAAGGGGATCTGCTCCTTTATGGCCCATTGTTGCGCGAGTGCGCTCTTCCGGGATTATCCCTGCTTCTTCCGTTGTCATGCCCTTTGGAATAAGGTGGAGTTCTGCTCCTTGGCCTTTCTTTGTTCCTATGAGGAGTACGGGATCTCTCACGCCTGTGAGGATTGTCATATCTTCCGGCTTTATCAGCTGGGCGTCTCAGAGGCAGCATTACTTTTCCGTCTTTCCGGTTTTGTTCCTCCCGTTCCTTGTAATCACTAGGATTATTTCTGCCTTTCGGTAGATGGGATCCTGTTCAGGACAGCGCATCCTTGTTGTCCGGTATTTTCTTGTCCTTCTTAGGATCTCCCTTCTTTTCCTTAGAATCGCCTGAATCTCCAGGTTCACCAGGTTCAGGTTCTCCAGCGGCGCATGTGGCAGTTTTGCATAGGGACGAGTCATCATGTAACTTCCCTGATCGTGCATGTCCTCGCTTTTGCTGCTGTAATGCCTTTCCTAGGAAAGCATACACTCCCTGAAGTTTTTCGTCATTGGAGTACAGATTATCATTAAGGATGGCGAACGCGGCCTCCGCGTTTATGGCTGTGGTTTTGTATATGCGTTCGCCCTTGGCATTAGTGTCATTAACCTGCCTTTGCCAAGAAGGGTTTTCAAATCTCTTTCTTGCTGGCAGTTCATCCGGTTTTGCAATTCCGGGTAACCGCGTAGGTTTAATGTCAGATCTATTCCTTCTCTCGTATTCCTCTATTTCTTCTTGCTGCAATTTAATGTCAGATTGGGTATTGATGAGATTTTCTCGAGCACGAAATAGATGTTGTTGTTGCCGCTGTAGAGCTTGTCTCCTGGCTTCCAGCACTTTTGGGGCTCGTCTCGAGCCACTGGGTTTGAATCAGATCAATTTCATCATATTCTGACATTTGTGGAATGGAGATTTCATTCCTTTTCTTCTCTGTAGGTTTGACTCTGCTACCTCCTCCTACTTCTAGGTTTTGGTTGGCAATATCTGCCAATTTTTCCATCTTTTTCTTCTGGAGTTTATATTGGAGTTTCTTGGCAGTCTTCTTTTTCTTTTTGGAAGAAGGAGGTTTATTGCCCGGTTCTTCCTCCGTCAATTCTCTGACATCGGGGTAAGTTGGACTAGCTTCACCCTCCTCTCTTTCCTCACCTGGCGGAGGCATTTTAGGGTCTTCATCGTCTTCGGCAGCCGAGTTTTTAGTCAGATTTGCCATAAGGACTTCATGGAAGCTCCCCTGCATAGATTTAACCTTTCTCTCGAAAGCGTCTTCATCTTTGGAATCCATGTCTTCAGATCTGGGTTCCAGCTCCAATCTTGCTTCTATAGTAGCTAATACAGAGTCAGCTTCCGAGTCCGTCGTTTCACTGACGAGTGTCGGATCTTCCACTTGTTCTGTGGGATTATGCTTTTCTGCTTCTTCCACGGGATTGGTTTCTTCCGTGTTGTTCGCGACCTCGGACTGCACCATGCCAATGAAGTGAGACCTGATTGCAGGCATCTCCAAAGAGGCGGCAAATTCGGCACTGTTTTGGCGATTCGAGCAGAATCCGGTATCAGAATTTTCCTCAATTGGGTATAGGGCGGGTGGGATGAATTTGCTTTCACCACAAAATCCCATTGCTTATGTTGTTATTCCGATAAAAATTGTAGATCCAATCGGTAAAACGCAGGCACTTACCAGGTGATTCCGTGCTGGCATGTACGATCCATTGTCGAGGAAGCGTCTGACGTCGCCGTCAAATTTCAGGCTTCCTACAGTTATTGTACCACCGATTCTACCGAGTATTCCCGATCGAAAAATAAGTCCTGACGCCGCTGGCCCCACGGTGGACGCCAACTGTCGAGACATCATAGTAGAGTTCATAGAAGGGGGTGCCATGAGCCTACTGGTAGAACCACATGGGACGTGATGATACGACAAACAAGAACACCGAGTTTTACCCAGGTTCCGCACGACGCAACTAAGCGGCGTTCCTACTCCTGCAATCTCACTAAATCAGGGTTGAAGCCTGAAGTATACAGTATGGTTACGCTAACTCGACGAGGATCAACTTCTCGGCGAGTTGGCTTCTAGCTAATTGTCTATCTGTTATTTGGTCCCGTCTGGATTTATATAAATAGCCACATTAGGGCTTACAGAAAGGAAACCTAGAAAACTACGGAAAGTATCTAACTTGGAAAGTAAGGAATCCGTCTTCTCCTCCAAGCCGCACCACTTTGGGCCACGGTTTGGGTTCTAGAATCCGGCTTCCTGCGCATCAGCTTACTGGGACGCCCAATGGACTATGATCCATTACCTACGGGCCACCCTGGTAATCCGGCTTTTAGAACAATGCCGGACATACCCCTAATCGGCATATATCCGTCACATGTTCCCCGTGGACACAAGAATTATTAATAATTTTTAAAAATTATCTACATCCACTGATGTTTTGTGGAGCAAAGAAATCCACTCGACATAGTAAAAGAGAAAATGCAAGTAAAAATGCAGAATCTGTCAAAACCAGAACAGTCTATAAAGACAAATTTTGTCGGGGCAATTACGTTGCTCATATAGAAAACATAAAGAACAAAAAAGTTTTGGAATAAGCTGAGGAATAAGCACAAACATTTTTAGGTCATTTTGATCTTTCTGTGAATTATACGATTTTTTACAGTGGACATCAGAAATCTGTTTCCTGTGCAGAAATCCAAAACAAACACCAACTTTCGCTAGAAATTTACTTGGCACAAAAATGCGAGAAAATAAAGATACAAAGTAGTTGCTACAGAAGTAAACAACACCTTGACTCAAAGAAAACATATAAAAATAAAGTAAAAATAAAACCATGGGTTATCTCCCACGAAGTGCTTTTCTTTAAAGCCTTTTAGCTAGGCATGATAATTTGAGAAGATGCTCACATGATAAATACGAATTGAAGCAAAAGAGAAAATAAAGAAACAAATGTAAAACAAATTTAAGTCTAACCCACTTCTTATGAAAAAGAATATTGTAGAAGAACAAGTCAATAAAGAACAAAGTGGCTAACATAGGAAGACAAAATAAGTGCAACTTCAAAAATTTCAACATAAAGAGGGGAAACTTGATATTGTTGAGATTCATAAGACTATGTTTCCCTCTCTCATAATAACTTTCAGTAGCGTCATGAATAAAATTAACAATATAACTATATCACATAAAACATCCTTCTCATGAGCCACATGCATAAAAGAAATAATACTCTCCACATAAGCATAGTCATTCTCATTAATTGTAGTGAAAGAAAATTCAACAAAATAGCTATCATTATCATTCTCATCGCCATAATCGTCAAATATAGGAGGCATATTGTAATCATAAGTAATTTTCTCCTCAATAATAGGTGGACTGAAAATAGCATGTTCATCATTGTGGTCATCATAAAGAACTCCAACATGATAGACATGTTGTATATTAGGGAGATGGTTTTCGATAATCCCTCCATAACTATGACAAGTTTCACGAGGATAATTGTAATCATAGCCTATGTTATGGCATCTTTTATAATAGTTTTCAACAACTAAAGGCATAGTATAATCAAAAGCAATAGAATAGTTATCTTCCAAAGTGCAATCAGTTGTAAACATGTCATCATTTTTACTCGAAAGAGATGTATCAAGCATATATCATCAGTAGCAAAAGGATTTTCAAACACATAATCCACAAGCTCAGAGCTTTCTATATCATCATTGGAAGGAACATGGATGGTACTAATATTACATCAGTTATCATCATTTTCAGAATTGGTACCAAAGAGATTTTCAATATCATTATCCCAATCATGATCACTTTCATAAATAACAGACAAAGGAAAATCAACGATTTCAGACTCATCAAAAACTATAATAGGAGAAACATGCTTAGGGGGAGATACCGTCACCTCTCTCATTCTTCTCCTCTTTCTCTTATTCCTCCTCTTATTCCCCTCTTTAGGAGGGAGAGGCTTGAAAGGAAGCTTCTCCAAATACCCTGGTTTATTATCAGAAAACAATAGAAAAATCCTTGGAGGATTCCTCCTCTTTCATTAATATGATGAAAACAAATATTACTCTTGTCTTATTTTGGTAAAGTCTCCTCTTTTACAATATTGTGTATGTAAGTATTTGTGTGGCAATTATTAACACAATAAAGATGAGAACCATGCAGGTCACTATTCATATCAAGAGCAGTCATATCTACCAAAGAAGTTTTTCTTGATAACTCTTCACACCCCAAAAATAATGTAAGTTCATCATGCTGATTAAGAGTGATCATGTCATCACAATACAAACTTGTAGTACTCATAGGATTTGAATGGTTATTATTGTAGCCTGAGCATTGAAAATTGGAATGACCCACTTTACAACAAAGTTCACAAATAAAAGGATAGCGGGCACAAACTTTTTTACCAAGATCATCTAAAGCCCTGTCCTACTTTCTAGTTTTTTTCATTCCTATGATGGTTACAATATTCTTCTTCGATTTGATTCTTTTCACAAGGTCTAAGTGCTCCACAAAAATTAAGATTCTTATAAGAAATAGTACTTTCAGAAGTTTGAGCATGTTCATTGCAATCATTAATAACAATTTCATTTTTCATGTAGGTGTCTTTAAAAGGTTCATGATATATGTCCCCATTTTCTTTAGGAACATTAATATAAGATGCAAAGGATCTATACCAACCAACAACCATTTGAGGATCAAGACCATATTTAGCACTAAGCTCTTGAAAATCAGCAGTTTCAGCGAAAGACTTAATGCATTCATACTTGTAGTTTATACCTGATTCTTTACCTTTGTCATTATTCCAACCTTCATTATTAGTTTGAATTGTTTCAAGAAGATCCCATTTAGCTTCAACCTTCTTACTTGAGAAAGAACCCTCTGAACAGGCATCTAGATAATCCTTGTAATGTCCTGTAAGCCTTGCATAAAAGTTAGTAACAATTATTTCCTTAGGAAGCTCATGGTTAGGACATTTGAGTATTAATTTTTTCAGTCTTCCCCAAGCTTGAGCAATGCTTTCTCCATCACGAGGCAAAAAATTATAAATGTAATTCCTATCTAAATATAGTTCACGAGAACAATAAAATTTAGAATAAAATAGAGATTCAAGCTCCTTCCACTCCAAATGATGAGGATCATCTAGTATCTCATACCACTCCCTTGCTTTGTCCCTAAGTGACAAAGAGAATAACCTCCTTTTAACTTGGTCCATTGAAATACCTGCACACTTGAACAACCCGCATAATTCATGTATAAATAATAAATGATCACTAGGATGGACAGTTCCATCTCCAAAATAGAAGTTATTAGTGACGCATTCAACAATTGTCATATGTATTTTAAAAGAAACACTTTCAGCAAGAGTATTTAAAATATCACAAGCATCATTAGATTTATCACATATGGGAGATAAAGTATCATCAGAGCAAATTTTCTCCTCTAAAGCTAGGGAACTAAAAAGATTATAAAAACTAGCTTACCTAAGCTTAGACTTTTCCATAGCATTTGAAATAATGGTGTTCAAACAATTCATACTAATAACATTGCTACTAGCATGTAAATAAAGTTCCATAGGTTTTTTTAATTTCTCTTCGCACACTTCATGTCATAACTCAAGATAAAGATTATAAAGTTCTCTCATATTTTTGTTGTTTTCCATTAATCCTAACAAGTGAAAATAAAAACAAGAAACAAAAAGATATAATTGTAGAATCTAAAGGAAATAACTTTGAGCACTCATAGAGGTTGTGAGTACCTTTTACCTTACCTCCCCGACAACGTCGCCAGAAAAGAGCTTGATGTCTATGCACACTTCTATTCTTGTAGACAGTGTTGGGCCTCCAAGTGCAGAGGTTTGTAGAACAAAAGCAAGTTTCCCTTAAGTGGACCACCCAAGGTTTATCGGACTCAGGGAGTAAGAGGTCAAAGGTATCCCTCTCAAGCAACCCTGCAATTACGATACAAGAAGTCTCTTGTGTCCCCAACACACCTAATACAATTGTCAATTGTATAGGTGCACTAGTTCGGTGAAAGGATAATGAAATACAAGTAATATGGATGATTATAAGTGATAATAGCAATCTGAAATATAAATGGCAGCAAGCAAACATGTAGCAGAACTGATTGTAAATGGTGTTTCGATGCTTAGAAACAAGGCCTAGGGATCCTACTTTCACTAGTGGACACTCTCAACAATGATAACATAATTGAATGCATAAATATCATCTCTTCACTACGCTACTCCGAACCACTCTCGGTTAGATAACAAACACCAATCCATGCGTAGGGCTATAAAAGCACTCCTGAAGTTTGTATTCCCTCTCTAGGGCACCCCACGCTGTCACTATGAGCGCCCCAAATCAGTAGTAAACAAACACCACAATTTCATAGGGTCATCCAACACAAGATATAAATATCATGCTAAACCACACGGTGCACACACTGTGACCTTTACACCGTGATCAAAGTGTCTACGGAGATCCCATAACAAAATCACTTGAGTAGCATAACAGATGAAGAGTAACATCTACTTATTCAACTAGATTACAAAGCTCATGATCACATAAAGATCACACCATGGGAGAGAGAGATGAAACACATAGCTACCGGTAGAGCCCTCGACCCCGGGGGAGAACTACTCCCTCCTCATCATAGGAGACGGCAACGACGATGAAGATGGCGGTGGAGTTGATGGAGATGGATACGGGGACACTTCCCCGCCCCGACAGGGTGCCGAAATAGAGATTTATGTCCCCCAAAACTTGTCGGCGGCGGCGGCGGAGCTACGGAACTTTTCGTGGAAGGGGGCTATATATTTAAGGTTAATGCCTCGGGGGATAAATAGGCGAAATGATGATGTCGGTGGGTGGCCAGGGGGCCCGCGCCACCCTATGGTGTGGACACCCTATGGCCCCCTCCAGGACTCCTTTGGACTTCCTTGACCTTTCGGGATTTCTAAGACTTCTGGGCTTCGAATCGTCCAATTCCAAGAATATTTCCGGAACAACTTTCTGAAACTAAAAACAACAGAAGACAAGAACTGGCTCTATGGCATCTTGTGAATAGGTTAGTCCTAGAAAATCGATAAAAAGGGCATAAAGTGTAAAGGAAACATGTAGCATATAGTATGAAAACAACATGGAACATTTATTATGTATCAAAGTTACAATTGGCTTATTAGAGCATTGAGATAGAAGTTTATCACGAGACTTGGTAAGTTTGTCATGGATTTCTCTAAGAGACATGAACTCCTTTTCTAGTTTTTCATGACTATCAACAAGTCCATCATGAGCAATTCCTGGCTCAATCTTTTCATTATCACGAGTTTTAGCAATAGTAAGATATAGTTCATTATCCTTCCTAAGCTTAGAAACACAAAGAGCATAAGTCTCTTCAAGACTAGATAGTTTCTCCTCAAGAGAAGATCTAATGGAATGCTTTTTCTCAAGAGCCTCTTCAAGCTCTTTGTCACTGCTAGAATGACCTCTACCATAACTTTCAAAAGTCATGATGATTTCTTCCTTTTCGTCTACAAGAGGGTTAGCATCATCAAGTTGCCTCAAAAGGTAATTCACGTTTTCTCTGGTTTCACTTTCAAGGCTAGCCAAACAAGAGCCTAGCTCTTTAGACTCATCATCCTCCTCACCAACATTTCCAACACAATCCAGTAGAGAGGGAGGATTAGTGAAAATAGTTTCGGAGGTGGATGAAATTACCGAAGTGGCTTTTGCCATGAGACATGTAGGTCGGATAGGCGCGTTCTCATTGGGGGATTCAAATAGAGAGACCTATGAAGAGGAAGATGTAGCTATGGCGACATGGGCCACACCTACAAATTAATATTCTCCTTCATCTCCAGAGATGTATGTTTCCAACATGGCCCCTTCTTGAACATATATAGCCTTTGGAACTCTTCTAGCGTAGTTCTTGGATTGTGGAGCTTTGGTCTTGTCTTTGCGAACAAGCTTGCCTTCATTTTCTTCTCTTGGCTCAAAAGGACACTCTTTGACAAAGTGACTTCCACTTCCACAATTGTAGCATGTCCTTGGCCGCTCCCCTGTCTTCTGATAGTTCTTGTTCCTTAGGGGTCTTGGAGCATCGGCCTTATGAGCTTCCCATCTCTTCCAATAGCCATGCATAGAAAGAGCAATGCGCTTGTGAGCACCCTTTTATTGTGTCCTCATAGTCCTCCTCATCATAATTATACTCTTCAACCTATTCTACTCGAGAAACCACTTTTGACTTCAAAGCTAGGTTGGGAGACTTTCCCATTCCTCTTGAGTGGGCAAGGGCATCATCGGTGTCACACCCCAGTTTTTGGATCCTTGTATTGTAGTTCAAGGAGACAAAAATGTGGGCCAACAATTTTTTTTAACAACATGTTTGTTTGAACCAACATGTGTATACGACAATAGTCATATATGCAATGTAAGGATAGTTTCATTTTAAAACCAATACCAATTTTTCCTGAAAACACTTTTAGGTTTTCTCTGATGTTTTTCCTAATGAGACTTGAGTGATTCTTATTCCAAGACTTGGATCATGGTTATTTGCATCTTGATTTAAACTTTTTTACTTTGTTGGATCCAAGTAAACAAAAATACAAAATGATTTATGGAAGTTTTCTTCTAAGTTTTCTATTGAAATTATTCCCTGAAAATATAGATAAGTACCTGTTTTACACACTTGTTTTCACTAGGCTATATTATTCCATTTTGTGTTTTCTTGACTTGTATTTATTATCTGATATATGGACTAAAAATCCATAAGCTTGGTTTGGATTTTGAAATAATAAAAACAATCTTTTGCATGTTGTTTTTCTGGAAGAAAAATAAGACATAAAAATGCATTTTAAAAAACAGAGAAAACATAAAGTACTCATTTTTCAGTTTGTTTTCATAGCCTTCCACTATTCCAATTTTGTTTTAAAGAGATGTTTCTGAAAGGTTAAAACATGTTTAAAAATCTCCAACTTTGAAAACAAAATTTGGATTCCATTTGATCCTTGAAAACAAGCTGTACTTTTTGATGTCTTTAACTATTTCCAACACTTAGAAAAATTTGCCAAGTCCTTAACTGAACTTTTCTGAATTTTTCTGAAACAATAATTTTACAAAAGTTTGACAGTTATTTTCATTTTTTTTTCTTGTAAGTTTGGAAATGGGACTTTGCCAAATTGATTCACTTATGTTTGAACTTCACCTTGGATGCTTTGTTGTGTTTCTAGAAGGTTTGGGGGGGGGGGAGAAAACGTGTGAGAAAGTGAAGGGGTCAGAGAGGTGCAGGGCATGGACAGTGCGCACAGTGCGTGGCCACTGTGGCCATGCCGTGGCCTTGCCTTACTCCTCCTCGCCCCTTTTACGTGCCACAGACACCCCAACTCCTCCCTGACATGATTCCACGCGAGTGCACGTCGCGGACACGCCCTGGAGCCTGAGCCCATGCCGATGTTGACATTCCCGAGAGTGCCCCCGTGTGCCCAACCTTGGCACCGCGAGTACAAAGCCTCTCCCCTGCCGCTCGTTCGCCACTGTGCCCCCCACCCTCCCACGATCGCCTCGAGCCACCTAGTCGACCCCGAGAACCCTCTTGTGTCCGTCGCGAAGATTTTCATTGCTGCCGGCCATCGTAGCCTTCTTGGCGAGGTGTAACTCGACCCCGCCATTCCCACCTCCCCTTGTCGCCACCGACGCACTTCCAGTAACCGTGCGAACACCCCTGACACATCTACTCATTCTCACGCTTGCAGGTTCGCCGTCGTCGTTGATCTCGCCGCCGTGGACGCCCTTCTCAGCGCCGCCGTCTGGAGCCGCCGCCGTCACCAAGTCCCGCGCCCCTCCATCACCCGGACACCCTTGCTACCTCCCCGGCCCCTCGTCATTGATCCTCGATCCCCCACGGTGAAGAATCGAACGATACCGCGCCGTCGTGCGTTCACCGTCGCGTGAGAGAGAAGAGACGAGGAAGAGGACGATCTCGGGGCGTTGATCCGTAGATCAACGGTCCCTGTTGAAACCTGCCGTTCCCGCGCGTTGCCGCGCGCGCTCGCCTGGGCTGGGTCGCGCAGCGAAACCCCTCCCACCTTGTGTGTTTGTTGTTCTTTTTAATTTTTGACAGAAACTTGTTGTGTTACTTTTTCTCTATGAAAAATAGGTTTTGTGGAAATAAAATTCCACCAAAATTCCTGCCGCTAGCTAGACCTTTTATTAACCATCTCCAAGTAGTAGATCTAGGATTGCTACTTTATTTTTTCCATAGTATTAAAAGTTCCAGAGTGTATCTGTTAGACCATTTGGTGCATAACTTTTTGTGTGTGTATCCAAATTGGCCAAACCAAATTTTTGAGTATCCCTTGAGTAGATCTATCATTAGGGCTTGACCTTGCGTCAAGGAGAGTTACCATTTGGAAATGCCATCCATTTTGGTAAAATACCAGTGGGCATTTCTAGGATTTTTAGAGAGAGTTTAAAAATATTTTTTATGTGGATCCAATTGGATTATCTTGTGTGTTCTTAGATCTATGTAATCCTAGTTTGGCATAATTTTTAGATCATTAGATTATTTTTGGTGTGCATTTCTAGATACAACACCGTATTCTGTTTATTTTAAATCTTGTGTGTTTAGTTTTGAATAAATGTTTGTTTGATAGAAACTTGTTTTCTAGCATGTTTAGATGAGTTGCTCTCTATTATTGTGATGTTTTCTTGCAGTACTAGTATGATAGGAAGTTTGTGCTTGTTCGGAAAACAACTAGAACTAGAAATAGTCTAGTATTGTTTTTCTAGTATTTCTATGGAATAGATTTTGTGAGCAAGTTTTGTTATGTTTATTACCTATGTTTTTAATGTTCATGTGTTGAGTCAAGTACCATTTTCGTACTAATATTGTAATGGTATCACCTCTGTTAGCTTACATGTGCGATGATTGCTTTAATAGATTTATTTTTCTCAAGTGAGACCAGAGGCATTTTGACCTCTTAATGCTTTGGTATATTAGTGGAACACACACTGGTCCCATTGCATTTTGGTTAGGGATACAAATTCTCTACCATACACTTGTTTGTTAGTGTCATAGATTACTATATATGTGTTTAGTATTTTTCACCAAGGAAAATAGATGATTGCTCTACTTGTTTGATTGGAGTGTTTAGTAATTCTTTGTGACTATTAGTATGTTTAGTTGATGTACATTTGTTGATATGATGTTCCCTTGTGAATATCATGTTAAGAAGTGTTTGACTATTGTTTTATTTAATTTGTGTATTGTTTGTGAATAGAAATATTTTTCTAGTGTTGGTAAATTATGCGTGGATAGATTTTCCTTGAGTGTTTTGAGTTTAGAATGTGATTGATTGAGCATGTATTGAGTGCATAGCTAATGGTTGTATAGCTTGTCACCTTGATTGGTTGTTATTTGGTTGTTAGAAAAGCATGATTTATTAGGCTTGGTTGATTCTTGCTAAGTTGTTTTCATAGAAATATTTTAGTATGATTGCTTACTAGAATGTGTAAGGTGTATGTGCTGTTAGCAGGTATTTACATTCATGTGTTTCTTGTTTAGGTATATGCATCCTTGTAGTGTTGTTTGCTTCTCTATTAGTGTACTAGTGTTACCACTAGATGTTATGAGTTGCTCTAGTATTGTTGTCTTTATATTTTTGTGAGTGTATGTTTATCCTAGCATGTTTAGAATGTTTTCACTTCTGTTATTAGGACTTGATTCTTTGAGTTGCTAGTTGTTATTAGTTGTAGAATACAATTATTGCTTATAGCATGCTTGTGTAGTTATCTTCATACTAGTATGCTATTAGTGAAACCCTTGTTGTTATTCCTTTTTCTAGCTATATTATCCCTTGTGATTATTGTGTTTTAGAGTGTGTATTATGACTTGTTACAATTGATTGAGCCATTGGTTTATTTGGTTATGTTTATGATTGAGTGATTCCTTAGTCTTTGTGTAGATATGAGCATAGCCAGTGAGTAGCTTGTTCATCTGTGGTTTGCTTTGCTGATTGGAATTGTCTGAGTGATTACCTTAGCATGAGTATTGTACTAGTAGTATGGTTGTGTTTAATCTTACCTTGTTATATATGCTTTGAGTTAGTGGTAATCTTGTTTGGTGATGCTTTCTTGTGTTGTTGTTAATACCCACTGCCATGGGTATTGCTTTAAATGATTGTTATTACCTTAGTACTCTCACCCTTGCAACCACAAGCTATTTTTAGCTTCTTAAATATATTGGTATGAGAGTGGTGCATCCACTCAACCTATGATATTTAGGATGTGGAATATGGTTTTCCAACCATACGTATTTTAGCGATAGCTTTTGTACCAGGAGTGTTTGTGAGGAAGTTTTCTCGATAGCTTTTTGAGTGATTGCGTTACTATAAATTTGCTTGCTGTATGTGTTGCTTTGTGTTATTGATTGCCTTTTTGGTTCTAAGTGTGTATTTGATTCTTTTTATGATGTTAGAAAACGAAGAAGAAGGAGAAGGAGTTGTAGAGCTGTGTGTCAAGTTCAAGCTACTTCAAGGCCAGGAACACAAAGAGTTTTAAGGCAATCCATCCTGATGCTTGCTACTGCACTTATCATTATCTGTCATGCATGTTTTACTTCTACAAGTTTTGCAAAAATTTGATTTTCCAAAACTGTTTTTGAGTCGCCATTACTACTTTAATATTATATAAGATATTATTATGCCAATAGTTGAAACTTGGTGTTACCAAGTCCATAGCCACCATATGGTATTTATTACCACCAAAAGTATAGTCCCTAAGTGGACACCCTAAAAATATGATTTTTGCAAAACAAAGGATTTATGGAAAACCCTGTGGAAAGGCGAAGCCTTATCCACAGGAGGATTGAAGTGGTCCTTTTTTTTGGGGAAAAGGTGTTTAAAAAAAATGACACATAACCTAGTCTTCGCCGGACAACCTTATCGTACTGCCACTCTACCCCAACATGGGCACGAGGCTTAATTTGAAATTTGTTCTTGTTAGTGTGTGCTCTATCTCAAATTGCTATAAGGGATATGACTTCCCTCGAATCGAAATGCCGCCAAGTCATGAAACACTAGGCATACAAAGTGAGGGATTAAGTACCCCCCCCCCCCCGGGTGCGACAGTTGGGTCTCCTGCCGTGGCGGGGTGGGACCTGGTGCCGGGGCGATTACACTCAACTGAAGAGATAGTCATATACTAGTTTGAACATAGTGGATGGTTAGGATCAGTTATCTGATGTTCACATACTGTTGTTACAGTCTGTGGTTGTTCACGGTAGATGTTCTAGATCTTGTGGAATGTGTACACCTCTGCAGAGTCAAACTATTCTGAATAGCCGCGTCCTCGGATATGGATAGTTGAATGGCCATGTAGCTAGCATTGTGTCAATGTTTTAAAAAATGAGTTTTGAAAGGGAGTTTTGAATGTGTGAAGTATTGAAAGGAGGAACTTTGTACCAGTGAGGTACGGATGAAGAAAAGCCGTAAGTTGTTTTACAAGAAATTTTGCAAAGAGAAAATTATCTTTTCTAAAACAAAGTTTTACAAAAACTCTTGTACATGCAATATCTACAAGAGAAAGAAAACTATATTATTTTCTTTTGAAGTATCTTCTTCAACCAAGATACAGAGATTTTCAAAATCAACTATGATGTATCCTTCATATATCATGGGTAGTGAACCCTATGTATGGCCTACCTACTACACCATATAAGCATACTTGCATTCTATAAGCTTCATGACGGGTGTCTTGCTGAGTACATTCAAACGTACTCATATTGGTTTCGTCCCTGGTATTTACTTGCCAGACTTCGACGAGGAGCCTCAGGAGAAGTTCTACAAGGAGGAGTACTACACTAATGGCCTTGCGAACTAGGATCGTCTCCCGGTCAGCAGCATGTAGGTTAAAGCGTGACTTGGGCTCTACTACGTTGTGTGTTGATTGTCTTCCATTGTGTGTGTTGCGTGCTTGCCCTGCGTGGCAGTTGTGTTAGACTTGGTCATGTGACCATGTCCCTTTTGTAAGACCTTTCTGTAAACGTGTAATGGATGTTGTATCTGAATGCCAACTTGATATGTCGTTCACGACTGGTGTGATCTGGGATCGTGAATGTATGCATATCGGAGGTCCTTGAACAGTGGTTCAGGGGGACCTTACAATCGGCACTGTTGTAAGATAGAGATGTGGCAATGAACTCACTAATAACACCAATGGAATCGAGAGAGTTGTAGTCCGCTCTTGAATGAATGCTCATGATGAGGTGATACGTCTCAAACGTATCTATAATTTTCGATGCTCCATTCTTGTTTTCAATACAATACCTTTATGTTTTAACATGTTTTCCTTCGTTTTACTAACGTTTTCATGGACTAAGCTACTGACAATATGCCACAGATCCATTTCCTGTTTTTTGCTATTTTTTATTTCAGAAAAGTTGTTCTGGAAATATTTCGGAGTTGTACGAAACAGAAGCCAAAAGTCTTAGAATTCCTGACATGTCAACGTAGTCCAGAGGAGACCCGTAGGGGTGCCCTGGAGCCACCACACCATGTGTGGGCGCGGGTCCCCTTGGCCGCGCCTATAGGTGGTGCGGGCCCCTCGGGAGCCCACTGCCATCTCCCTTTCGCCTATAAAGTCCCCCTGAGGCATAAACCCTAAAATATTCAGCCTCCTTCCACGAAAAGTTATGTAGCTCCGCAGCCGCCGACGACAAGTTTCGGGGGACAAAAAATCTCTGTCCGGCACCCTGCCGGGATGGGGAAGTGCCCTCGGAGACATCTCCATCAACTCCACTGCCATCTTCGTCGTCGTTTCTGTCTCACATGATGAGGAGGGAGTAGTTCTCTCCCAAGGCTGAGAGCTCTACCGGTAGCTATGTGTTTCATCTCTCTCTCCCATGGTGTGATCATGAGCTTTGTAATCTAGTTGAATAAGTAGATGTTACACTTCATCTATTATGCTACTAAAGTGGTTTTGTTATGAGATCTCCGTAGACACTTTGATCACGGTGTAAAGGAGACAATGTGTGCACAGTGTGGGTTAGCATGATATTTATATTTTGTGTTGGATGACCCTATGAAATTGTAGTGTTTTTTTAGAAGCATCTATGTATGATGGTGATAGCGTGGGGGTTACCTAGATGGGGAAATGCAAACTCTAAGGAGTGCTTTTATAGCCCTACGCAATGATTGGTGTTTGTTATTCGACCGGAGAGTGGTTTGAAGTAGCATAGTGAATATACGATATTTATGCATTCAATTATGTCATTATTGTTGAGAGTGTTCACTAGTGAAATTGTGATCCCTAGGCCTTGTTTCAAAGCATTGAAATACCATTACAACCAGTTCTACTACATGTTTACTTGCTGCCATTTTTATTTCAGATTGCTATTATCACTTATAATCATCCATATTACTTGTATTTCACTCTCTCTTCGCCGAACTGGTGCACCTATACAACTGACAATTGTATTAGGTGTGTTGGGGACACAAGAGACTTCTTGTATCGTAATTGCAGGGTTGCTTAAGAGGGATATCTTTGACCTCTTCCTCCGTGAGTTCGATAAACCTTGGGTGATCCACTTAAGGGAAACTTGTTGCTATTCTACAAACCTCTGCACTTGGAGGCCCAACACTGTCTACAAGAATAGAAGCGTGCGTAGACATCAAGCTCTTTTCTAGTGCCATTGCCGGGGAGGTAAGGTAAAAGGTACTCACATCCTTTGTGAGTGCTCGAAGTTATTTCCTTTAGATTCTTCAATTCTATCTTTTTGTTTCTTATTTTTATTTTCACTAGTTTGGCTTATTTTTTACTTGTTCCTTGTTTTTATTTTTTACTAGTTAGCATTATTGGAGAACAAAAAAAATATGAGAGAACTTTATAATATCTATCTTGAGTTAGGACATGAAGTGTTTGAAGAGAAAATTAAAAAACCTATGGAATTTTGTTTGCATAATAGTGATAGAAATGTTATTAGCATCAATTCTTTAGGTACCATTATTTCTAATGCTATGGAAAAGTCTAAGCTTGGGGAAGCTAGTTTTTATAAAAATGATCTTTTTAGTTCCCCAGCTTTGGAGGAGAAAATTTGCTATGATGATACTTTATCTCCCATATGTGATAAATCTAATGATGCTTGCGATATTTTAAATCCTCCCACTAAGAGTATTCCTTTTAAAATAACTATGAAAATTGTTGAACGTGTCATGAATAACTGCTATTTTGGAGATGGAACTGTCCATCCTAGTGATCATTTACTCTTTATACATGAATTATGCGAGTTGTTCAAGTGTGCATGTATTTCAATGGACCAAGTTAAGAGGAGGCTATTCTCTCTGTCACTTAGGGACAAAACAAGGGAGTGGTATGATATACTAGATGATCCTCATCATTTGGAGTGGAAGGAGCTTGAATCTCTATTTTACTCTAAATTTTATTCTTCTCATGAACTGTATTTAGATAGGAATTACATTTATAATTTTTGGCCTCGTGATGAGAAAGCATTACTCAAGCTTGGGGAAGACTCAAAACATTAATACTCAAATGTCCTAATCATGATCTCCTAAGGAAATAATTGTCACTAATTTTTATGAAAGGCTTTCAGGACATTAAGGGGATTATCTAGATGCATGTTCAGAGGGTTCTTTCTCAAATAAGAAGGTTGAAGTTAAATGAGATCTTCTTGAAACAATTCAAACCAATAATGAAGGTTGGAATAACGACAAAGGTAAAGAATCAAGTATAAACTATGAGTATGATTGCATTAAGTCTTTCGTTGAAACTGCTGATTTGCAAGAGCTTAGTGCTAAATATGGTCTTGATCCTCAAATGATTCTTGGTTGGTATATATCATTTTCTTCTTATATAATGTTCCTAAAGCAAATGGGGACGTATATTATGAAGCTTTTAAAGACACTTGCATGTAAAAGAAATTGTTATTAACGATTGCAATGAACATGCTCAAACTTCTGAAAGTACTATTTATTATAAGCATGTTAATTTTTGTGGAGCACTTAGACCTTGTGAAAAGAATCAAATCGAAGAAGAATATTGTATACATCATAGGAATGAAAAAACTAGAAAGTGGGACATGGATTTAGATGATCTTGGTAAAAAATATTGTGCCATTTATCCTTTTATTTGTGAACTTTGCTGTAAAGTGGGTAATTTCAATTTTCAATGCTCAGGCTATAATAACAATTATTTGAATCCTATAAGTACTGCAAGTTTGTATTGTGATGACATGATCACTCCTAATCAGCATCATGAACTTACATTATTTTTGGGGTGTGAAGAGTTATCAAGAAAAACTTCTTTGGTAGATATGAGTGCTCTTGATATGAATGGTGTCCTACATGGTTGTCATCTTTATTGTGTTAATAATTGCCACGCAAATACTTACATAAAAATATTATAAAAGAGAAGACTTTACCAAAATTTGACAGGACTAATATTTGTTTTGTTCTTAGTAATGAAGAGGAGGAATCCTCCAAATTTTTTTCTATTGTTTCTGACAATAAACCAGGGTATGTGGATAAGCTTCCTTTCAAGCCTCTCCCTCCTAAAGAGAGGAATAAGAAGAAGAAGAGGAGTAAAAGGAGATAGGTAACGACATCTCCCCCTAAGCATGTTGCTCCTATTATAGTTTTTGATGAGTCTAAACTCTATGATTTTCCTATGCCTGTTATTTACGAATATAATTATGATTGGGAGAAACACACTACTTTTGATACTGAAAATCTCTTTGGTACCAATTCTGAAAATGATGATAATTGTTGTACTATTAGTACCATCATGTTCCTTCCAATGATGATATAGAAAGCTCCGAGCTTGTGGATGATGTGTTTGAAAATCCTTTTGCTACTGATGATTATATGCTTGATACATCTCTTTCTAGTAAAAATGATGATATGTTCATAAATGAATGCACTTTGGAAGATAACTATCCTATTTCTTATGATGATACTATGCCGCCAGTCTTTGATAACTATTATAAAAGATGCTATAACATAGGCTATGATTACAATTATCCTCATGAAACTTGTCATAGTTATGGAAGGATTACCCAAAACCATATCCCTAATATACAACTTATCTATCATGTTGAGTTCTTTATGATGATTACAATGATGATCATGCTATTTTCAGTCCACCTACTATTGAGGAGAAAATTCGTTATGATTACAATATGCCTCCTATATTTGATGATTATGGTGATGAGAACAATAATGATAACTATTTTGTTGAATTTGCTCCCACTAATATTAATAAGAATGACTATGATTATGTGGAGAGTATTAATTTTTTTATGCATGTGGCTCATGATAAGAATGTTTTATGTGATAGTTATATTGTTAATTTTATTCATGATGCTACTGAAAGTCATTATGAGAGAGGGAAACATAACTTCATGCATCTCAACAATATCAAGTTTCCCCTCTTTATGTTGAAAGGTTTTAATTTGCACTTAATTTATCTTCGTATGCTAGCCACTTTGTGCTTTATTGACTTATTCTTCGACAAGATTCTTTTTCATGGGAAGTGGGTCAGACTTAAATTTGTTTTACATTTTCTTCTTGATGCTCTCTTTTGCTTCAATTCATATTTCTCATGTGAGCATCTTCTCAAATTATCATGCCTAGCTAAAAGGCTTTAAAGAACAACACTTCTTGGGAGATAACCCATGTTTTTATTTTTGCATTGTTTTCTTCTGTTTTCTTTGAGTCAAGGTGTTGTTTACTTCTGTAGCAACTCCTCTCTATCTTTATTTTATCTCATTTTTTGTGCCAATTAAAGTCTCTAGTGAAAGTTGAGGTTAGTTTTGGATTTCTGCGCAGGAAACAAATTTCTATTGTCCACCGTATAAAATCATAAAAATCACATAAAGATCAAAATGACCTGCAAATGTTTGTGCTTATTCCTCAGCTAATTCTGAAACTTTTTATATCTTTATGTTTTTTTATTTGAGCAACAGAAGTGCCCCGAATTTTTTTGTCTTTACAGATTGTTCTGGTTTTGACAGATTCTGCCTTTTTACTTGCATCCTCTCTTTTACTATGTCAAGTGGATTTCTTTGCTCCACAAAACGTCAGTGGCTGTAGCTAATGTTTAAAAATTATTAATAATGCTTGTGTCCAAGGGGAACATGTAAATTTTTGATTGTGCACTAACCCTCTAATGAGAATAACATTGAGTTTGGTGTGAAGGAAGTTTTCAAGGGTCAAGAGAAGAGGGTGATATAATGTGATCAAGAAGAGTGCAAAGCCAAAGCTTGGGGATGACCCCGTGGTTCATCCCAGCAAATTCTAAGAAGACTTGAGCATCCAAGCTTGGGGATGCCCAATGCATCCCCTTCTTCATCAGCAATTTATCAGGTCACTTCTACTGAAACTATATTTTTATTCGGTCACATCATATGCACTTTACTTGGAGCGTCTGTTTTTTTTTATTTTCTTTTATTTTATTTTATTTTATCTTCCTTGCTGCAATAAACTTAGTAGGAACCTATCATTCCTGTGTGGGAGAGAGACACACTTTGTTTTCATTTCTTAGAACACTCTAGTTTTCATTCTTATTGTTTTGTGAGTGTTCGCCTTTTGCTAGTACTGCGTTTAGCCCTTGTTTTCCACTCGTATTTTTTTCATAGCTTTTTAGTTTGCTTCAGTTATATATGATTAGCTCTCTGGTCTTTTATGAATATTATCTATGAGAGTTGTTTCAAACAAGATGATTGGTGTTGGAAAGTAGAAGTACAATTTTCGTGCTTATAACGGTGCAAAAAGAAGCTCGTATAGACTGTGGCTAGACTTTTTCATGTCATGCTAGATGTTATTTTAATTCTATGCTTAGTGGTTGTTATTGTAGCATGACTTGTCTCAAATATCTGAGAGTGCTTAATGTGCCATTGAAAGAATCATGAGTTTTTTTATCACATTGAAGCATAAATCTGTGGTATTCTCCTTCGAATGCTTTATTTGGTTGACTTGGCGCATGCTTACACCATGTTTATGACTACAAACCAGTCACCTATAGCCTCTATGATCATTTAGTTTTTGACTTGTAATACCATTTATGCTTTGATAATAATGTTTCTGTCGCTATGCATGATTATGGCCATTATTGCTCTCTTAATTTGTCGCTCCCAGTCTTTTGCTAGCATCCACCTGTACTGAGTATGAGCTCTACTCGTGCATCCAACTCCCAAAAACTAAAGTTTGCCAAATGTTTCCACCATACCTACCTACATGTGGTATTTAACCGCCACTCCAAGTAAATTTCTCATGTGCTACCTTTAAACTTCAAAATTATTCCTCTTTTGTGCCCTTGTTTTAGCTCATGAGGAAGTAGTAGTTGGGTTTGTTGTCTTCCATACTAATTAAGTACCCTGAATTTCATGCTTCATCTGCTCGTCATTAATTTTGCAAAGAGTTGGTTAGACCATTATAACATCAAAAAGCTAAACAAATAAATATGCACTCCTCCATGGTATGAGATTGTTGGCAGGGACCCGAGGATTCGGTTAGCCATGGTTTGCGAAAGCAAGGTGGGGAGGAGCGTCATACTATATAAAGAGCATGCTATAAATTCTTAATATAAATGATTTTGAACCGTTCTCAACTTGTTTAGTATGGAAGATGGCAAGAATTCTATTACCATTCGTTGACATAAGCATACACCTCTCTAAAAAATGTTTTCAATACCTCTGCTTAACAAAATAAAAAGCTCTAGCACATGAGTTAATCCCCGCTTCCCTCTGCGAAGGGCCTTTCTTTTACTTTCATGTTGAGTCTCCATCTTCTAACTTTATGCACAGTTGAGAGAGCGTAGTTGCCATTCTGAGTTTAATGTGCACCAATCCCAAAGATTATTATCGATTGATTCATGATGTGTTATTACTTGCTCTCAAATTATTTGTTCTAGTCATCCACTTGAACTTTGAAGGTGTCCTGGCATTTATGTTTTGCCCCACTCTTAAGGACAAGAGAAATATCATTTTTCTATGTTTTCTTTATGCTCGAAACAAACGTATACATTTCAAGTGCATTATTATTCATGATCTTTCATTTGTGTTACTTTTCATGATGCAAAGTGATTGCTAAGTTTCATTGTATCTATCATGTCTGTGTTTAGAGTACTATGATCTCAGCTTTACAAATGCTTTTATAATTATGATGATCAAGTTTGTGTTGGCTGCATGTCACCTCAAAAATTATTTTGTTATCACTTACCTACTCGAGGACGAGCAGGAGTTAAGCTTGGGGATGCTTGATACGTCTCAAACGTATCTATAATTTTTGACGTTCCATGCTTGTTTTCTATCCAATACCTTATGTTTTCACATGTTTTCCTTCGTTTTCCGGATGTTTTTATGGACTAACCTATTGACAAGATGCCACAGAGCTAGTTCCTGTTTTTTGTTGTTTTTTATTTCAGAAAAGTTGTTTTAAAAATATTCTCGGAATTGGATGAAACAGAAGCCAAAAGTCTTAGAATTCTCGACACGTCAACATAGTCTAGAGGAGACCCGGAGGGGTGCACTGGAGCCACCACACCATGGGTGGGCGCGTGTACCCCTTTCGCCTATAAAGTCCCCTCGAGGCATAAACCCTAAAATATTCAGCTTCCTTCCATGAAAAGTTCCGTAGCTCCACCGCCGCCGACGACAAGTTTCAGGGGACAAATATCTCTGTTCCTGCGTCCTGCCGGGACGGGGAAGTGCCCCCGAAGCCATCTCCATCGACTCCACCGCCATATTCATTGTCGTTGTTGTCTCCCATGATGAGGAGGGAGTAGTTCTCCCCTGAGGCTGAGAGCTCTACCGGTAGCTATGTGTTTCATATCTCTCTCCCATGGTGTGATCTTTATGTGATCTTGAGCTTTGTAATCTAGTTGAATAAGTAGATGTTACTCTTCATCTATTATGCTACTCAAGTGGTTTTGTTATGAGATCTCCGTAGACACTTTGATCATGGTGTAAAGGTGACAGTGTGTGCACCGTGTGGTTTAGCATGATATTTATATTTTGTGTTGGATGACCCTATGAAATTGTGGTGTTTGTTTGGAACCATCTAGGTCTCATGGTGATAGCGTGGGGGTTACCTAGATGGGGAAATGCAATCTCTAAGGAGTGCTTTAATAGCCCTACGCAATGATTGGTGTTTGTTATTCGACTGGAGAGTGGTTTGAAGTAGCATAGTGAAGAGACGATATTTATGCATTCAATTATGTTATTATTGTTGAGAGTGTTCACTAGTGAAATTATGATCCCTAGGCCTTGTTTAGAGCATTTAAACACCATTTACAACCAGTTCTGCTACATGTTTGCTTGCTGCCATTTTTATTTCAGATTGCTATCATCACTTATAATCATCCATATTACTTGTATTTCACTCTTTCTTTGCCGAACTGGTGCACCTATACAACCAACAATTGTATTAGTTGTGTTGGGGACACAACAGACTTCTTGTATCGTAATTTCAGGGTTGCTTGAGAGGGATATCTTTGACCTCTTCCTCCCTGAGTTCGATAAACCTTGGGTGATCCACTTAAGGGAAACTTAATGATGTTCTACAAACCTCTGCACTTGGAGGCCCAACACTGTCTACAAGAATAGAAGCGTGTATAGACATCACGAGGTTTTTTTTTGAAAGGAGTGATGGCCTTAACAAACATCCTCTTGATCCACTCATCGGTGATCTTCTCTTTTCTGAAATCCCTCAATTGATTTGCGAGGGTGACGGTTCTTCTATAGTTCTTCGGGAGTCTCATCATCTTTCATGACAAAGTACTTGGCCTTGTCAATAGCAACCTCATACTTGGAGGATTGGATGCTTTTATTTCCTTGAAACAAAGTGTCAAGGCTATCCAAAGCCTCCTTGGTGGTCTTTGCATCATCGTATCTGAGTGAGTTTCTCCCGTGGGAGTGCCTTTTGAATGATATTGAGGGCGGTCTTGTTGAGTTGAGACTCAATGTCCTCTCTTGGAGTCAAGTTGCTTGCATCGTGAGGATGAAATCCATGAACCACACTTCTTCACAAGGCGGTGCATGAACCGGAAATATGAGACTCCATTTCAAACTTCTAAGAGGAAAATTTGTTAGTTTTAAGCATGGGAGGATGTCCAACATTTAAAATATGTGGCACTGAAACAATGGGATGGATAGAATCGGAGTTTGAAGGTGGTGGAACTCTTGAGTTAGTCCCCAAACCTTTAGCTGATTGAGACTTGGAGCCTCCAGATTTCTCCCCAACCTTAGCCTTTTTATTGGCTTTTGCCTTGGCTTTAGCAATGTTATCTTCCATTTCGGAAATTTCTTGAATAGATTCATCTTCCAAACTTTCCTCATCAGAAACACGGGGCGGATCCTTGGGCCCCTCAGATTTACCAATCATGACCTCCAACATCTTCTTTATGCTAGAGACCTCTGAACCAAAACTAAAGCTAACGTTGGAGAATTCGGTTTTGATGGTTCCAACTGTCACTTGTTGGTTAGCTATAGTTTAGGTCATTTTGGAGATCTCCTCCTTAGAAGACCCGGGTCATCTCCGTTGGCCATAATACTCTTAGGCCTTTAAGTCCGATATAAGAGCCGAAGCTCTGATACCAATTGAAAGTACGATATGGTCAACTAGAGGGGGGGGGTGAATAGGTGACTAACAATTTTTTTCCTTTTTAGTTTGGTCTAAACAGGTAAAACATAAGGTTATCTAGATGTGAAACTAGGTGAACAACCTATGTGATACGATACAAAGTACGCAATGAAAGCAAAATTTAAAGCACAAGATATACCACAAGTGTAAACAAGGAGAGAATGATATGATTCCCGTAGTTCCTTCCCAAGGGAAGTACATCTACGTTGGAGAGGTGTGGAGCCACCTAGGCACTCCAATAGCACATATGTGCACACCTTGTTCTCCTTGAGCTTCTCCGGTGAGGGAGATTCTTGTTTCCACTATGAGGTCGACTTGAAGACATTAACAATACTTGACAAGATAGTTGGAGGCTCTCAACAATCTGAAACTTCTTGAATCTAGGTGGAAGAAACAAGCACTAGGGTTACAAGGTACTCAAGATATCTCAAGATCCGGTAGGATTGGGTGGATGGATTTTCAATTCCTTTGGTGGAATCACAGATCTAGATCTCCTAAGGCACTCCACAAAGTTTCAACGCGATTGACTGGTTGGAGTGGGAGATCTAGTAGACTGAAGCTCGCATTAATGGCAAGGAGAGAGAGTGAAGCTTAAGCTAGCGGGGGAAGAAGGAGTGCAAGAAATACCCCCTCTCCCAACCAGCCGTTGGGATCTTTCCCGCAGCAGCGGTACTACCGTTGTTTCCACCGGTACTACCGGTGGGGTCAGATCCCATGGTGGACAACATATATCTCTCTCGCTGCTATCCTAGTTCCGCACTACCGGTACCAACGGTGGTAGTAGAAGTACTACCGCCCACCGGTACTACCGGTGCCTTCCGCTGGAATCTCCGCTTGTTGCAACTCGAAGACGGTTTTGGCGGTACCACCACTGGTGGTGCACAACCCCTGAGCACACTTCCATTCACCGGTACCACCGGTGGAAGTAGCGGTATCACCGCCCACCGGTACCAGCGGTGTCCTCCGCTGGCACCTCCGCCACTTGGTGACCGAAGCTTGATTTGGCGGTACCACCACCGGTACCGCCACCGGTGGCTACCAGTGCCAGGGAGAGGGGCTGAGAAAAGGCTGAAAACCGCAGGAAGCGGTACTACCAGTGGTTTCACTAGTACCACCGCCAGCTGGGTTTCAGCAATGTTTAGCTCCTCCTTAGAAGCGCTCCGACGACTAATTATTACTAGGTGCCTTATGTGTACTCAAGAGAAAAGCGAGACACTATAGATTAAGTTGCAAACTACTCCTGCATAAACCCCATAAAGGGATTAGTACTTTAATTGTGTAGTCATTAATTACCAAAACGGAAGATGATCGTTCACCTGACAAGTCCTAGGAGCGAGGCAGAGATAGTAGAACACACACAAATAAGATAAATGAACTCATTAGACTAGTTATCCCATGGTTTAGATCAAGCACATCGCTGCAAAGATAGGCCTCAACCCATAGCCTAAGGGAGACTACTCACATATGGTGACCATATCAACAATAGAAGACATTGAGACAAAAATGGTACTTGGATTAAATAAATTGATAGTTCTTACAATGTTGCCAATCGCGATGGGATCTAAATTACAAAGTAGAAGTATGGTTATGAATATGGCGGTGGTGGAGATGCGGCAACACTTCATGGTCTTACATGGAGAGGAAGGTGGTGACGACGGTGCAGATGGTATGGTGCGCGCTATCTTCTGTGGGCTATTTCTTCTTCTTATAAGGGGCTCCACCGAATGGACTAGGGTTTGAGGCGACTTCCTTCGCGAATTGGCTCTCGGCAATTTGATGAGTTTTTGTCGGTTTGATCTGAGGTGCTTCTGACAGCTGGTACGGTGAGTAGTACTGTCGCCACTCACCATATTGGGGCCGTTAAGTGAGATACGAGGACATCTTTAATTGATTTTCTGATCTTTATATTTTCCCTTCCTGTTAGTCCCGATTTCCTGTAAATTTTGGTCCAATATTTGCAATAAAAATAATGACATGGAGATTTGCAAATAAATTGCACATTAGTGATTAGTGGAAGGTTTAGAGTGATATCTCTATCATTTTCATGACAAAGATAAGATTTAAACATAGATAAAGATGTGCCATTTTTGGATGCATCAATGGTCAAGCCAACAATTAGCCAAACACCTACGAAGATAAGAGACAACTTTTAATGATATCCATACTTCAAGGTAAGCAGTAATCATGTTTCCTGATATGAGCACCTGATAGTATATGCCAAAACTATGACTGCTTGTTCATCTGATGTCAGAATTGTATTGGTGCCATCGATAGTACTCATGTCACTGCTAGAGTGCCGCGACCGGTCTAAAACATATAGAGGGAGGAAGCACTACAACAGTCACAATCAGTCAGAATGTGCTAGCCTATGTTAATTTTGATCTCAAGTTCACATATGTGCTAGCTGGTTGGGAGAGATCATCACATGATGCAACCATTCTTGTTGAGAGCATGTAGATATCCGGCCCTGATGGTAAGTTTTATCTTGGAGTTGCTGGTTATGCTTGTCGGTCTGAAATTCTTCCACCCTTCTGAAAGATCAAGTATCATCTAAACGAGTTTAGTTCAAGATGGAGTACATCTACTACCATGAAGTTGTTCAATCTCAGGCACTCTAACCTTAGAGTTACAATTGAGAGGGAATTTGTTGTATTGAAAAATAGATTCAAAATCCTTGGCCAGAAGTCATTTCGCACTTTTGCAGCCCAAGTTAAACGAGTTCTTACATGTTGCATTCTTCACTGTATCCATGAATGGGGTTTTGATTCGCATGTCCCAGATGAGGCAGATGTGACGTCTAACACGATTTATTTGACCATGGTGTGGCCTTTTAAGACAATGGAGTTTGGAAGAATAAAAAGATGGAGTGGGCTGAGACAATATGGATGGATAGAGATACGACAAGGTTCCTAAGAAGAAGAAGAAGAAGAGCAAGAGGAAAGAAAGAAGAATACAATTGAACTCCCTACCCCCTTCATCATCGTTGACGACGAACCATCCACCGGACTATAATGATATGTACTGCTATTGGATTTATAGTAATTATGGCTATACTGAACTGCCATTACAGATTAGGTAGAGATGGATTTTAACTACCCCATATTAGTTATGCATGAACTACCATTTCATACTCTGTGTGAAGTGTGGTAACTTGATCAACTGAGAAAAAAGGTGAACACAAACAAGGTTGGATGCAACAAAAAACAACACATTGCATCACCGAAACCATTCATATGTGGCTGCAGTATTATGCCACTTATGCGATGCAGTCCTCCAAGCAGGTTATACAACATGATTTAGGCGGCTGCTCTAAAAGGCTAGGAGCGCCAAATGTGATGCAGGATACCAAAAGCGCCCTTCACTTCTAAGTTTTTTTTGCTCCTAATTTTGTTAGGGTTTCTAACAAAGAGGGAATTTAATGATACACCGGTTTTCTTATATCATATAATATCTCTAAATTATACTCCATTCGTATCAAAATATAAGATGGTTTCTTTTACTAAACAACACGTAACCGAACATGTTATAGATGCATATGAATCTACACATTGAATATGTTCAGATACATTTTCTAGAAACGCTAAAATTTTGTACGTACTTGGTAAAATATAGTAATCCCTCTTTTTATTTTTTTTAAATATAAGCTATTTTGGGAGTTTGCAGAGGTAGCACTACCTCGTTAAAACACTACTAGTACATCCGAGCATCTCCAGTCGCGTCCCCTTGTTGCCGTCTGGATCGGCGCCCAGAGAGGATCTTTGGGGGCTGTCTGGACGGGAAGCCGCCGTTGGGAGGCGCGGCCCCCCACTCGCAGCCCCAACCAGAGGTCAAAAAAAAATTGAATTCAAACGACAATTTCATTCAAATTTTTAGGAAATTTTACATAATTTGAACGAAATTTAAACTAAAAGCTTAAAATTAAACTAAGAACGACGTGTTCACTAGTTGAACACATCGTAGTCGCTGTCGCTGCTACCGTCGTCGTCGCCGATATCCCTCAAGTGGCTCGGCCCTCCCTCGTCGTCGTTGGCCGCCGGAGGGTCCAGGTCGATGAGCGATGCGCTAGTCATCGTTGCCGGGTCGACGGCGGACCACGCGCGCGCCACCGCGTCGGACATTAGCGACGGGTGTTGAACGACTCGAGGAAGGCCGGCCCCACGCCCTCTGGGTCGTCCTCTATCGCTGACGCCGCCTGGAGCGCCCGCGGCTGCTCGTAGAGACTGAGGGGGCGCGGCTCCGGCTCCAGTTTCGGCACGCGCAGTGGCGGCGCTGGGCAGACTGTGCGTTGTCGCCGCCGATGTGCAGGCCACCAGCGCGGCGCGTCGACACGCGCAGCTCCTGCTTGACGCGCAGGTGCGGCGGCGTCGACACGCGCGGCTCCATCTTCGGCATGTGCAACGTCGGCGTGGGCATGGAGCGGCACGAGGAGGCGCCAGCGGAGGAGGAGGAGGAGCGGGAGCTCGTAGAGCGCCATGCTCCCCAGGTTCGCCGGGTCCCAGGCCAGGTCGGCGCAGTGCTCGTCGGTGAGCTTGTCGTAGAAGTGGGCGAACACCTCGGCGTTTCAGGAGGCGTCGCTCACCCGTGGCGCGTCCGGGATGGGAACGTCGGCGCGCCCGATGGTGAACCCGTGCCCGGTGCGCATGTCCGGCGGGCACGGGTACCAGGTGGCGAAGAGGACGCGCGCCTGGTGCAGAGAGAGCGGCAAGGGAACCCGTTGGCGGCGAGGGGATCCATCGGCGTTGGTGGTAAAGGAGAGATGCGAGCAGTGTGATGGGGACGGCGGGAGAGGAGGAGGGCGAGCAGTGTGGCGGGGGTGGCGCTCGGGGGGGGGGGGGGCATTTATACCCGCAGCGGAAGCCCAAAGGGCCGATCACGCATTTACTCTGGCGGCCGCGTGGGGAAGCGGAGCGCCTGCCGCGTGGGCGACACGACTGGCCGAAGCGACGACTCGCTGCGGCCCCTGCGTTTCTGCGCCGCCTCGGGAGAAGACGAAGACCGGGGCGCCGCTTTGACTGCGTGCGCATCTTACTGACGAGCGGGCCCGTGGATGCCACGCGGCGTTTTCTTCCCGTCCGGAGCCCCCACGAGGTCTCCTACGCGGCGGGGTTGGGCTGGGCTTCCGGACGAGAATTGGGGGCGCGTCCGTACGGGGAAGGCCCATTGGGGGCGTGAGTGGGTGTTTTGGGGATTGTCCTGACAGGAAAGGCCTTTGGGGCTTTGGGGGCGCGACTGGAGTCTCAGAGCATCTCCACCGGCATCCCCCAAACGGCCCCCCAAAGGCCCAATGGGGGTCCGGACCAAAAAACCCGCCGCAACGGCACCCCCCAATGGTGTCCACCCGCCAAGTTTCTGTCCAGCCCCCCTAGCCCACCCACCAAACTTGGGGGCCTGCCTGTGGGCGCCGGACAATGTCCGGTCACCCCATCCGACAGGCGGCCCCCGTCCGCCAGTGACACAAATAAACTTGAAAACATTTTGGTCATAAGTTAAAAAGGTAGAAGCATATGAATATTTTTACATATAAATAGAACAAAATTTTCAAAATAACGATGCGACGCCTGCGCTTGCCGCGGGAACTAATCCTCGTCGTCTAAGGGTGGCGGCGGCGGAGTGCCCTCCTGCTCCGGCGTCGGCGGTGGGGGTTTTCCGGGAAACGGCACCGCAGGAGCCGCGGGAACTGCCGGTGGCGGTGGAAAGACCCGCGGGTCTGCACCTCGCCGGGCGTCCTCCCATGACGACCAAGGATCCCAACGGGCCTGCTCCTGCAGCGGTGCCTCCTCCTCCTGCGGCGGCTCAGGAAGCGCCATTGTTGTGGGCGTGCACCCGACGTGGACGGTCGTGGGTGTGCAACCGCCGTGGCTGATCGCGGTCTCTTATAAATAGGTGTGGCGCCGTATCCCGAGGCAATGGCGACAGGACGCGAGGCGACTGCAGGCAGGCGAGGCGGCAACGACATGATAGGATGCAAGGCGAGGCGGCATCGACAGGATAGGATGCGAGGCGGCGGCTGCAGGCAGGCGACGTGGCGCGGCTGGAGGCGCGCCTTCCCAATGCGCACGTCCCCACTTCCCCCACTCTGCGCATGTCCCCACGACCGAGAGCCTACCCAGGGAAGCTATAAAATCCCCTCTCGTCGGAGAGGGGATCATTCCTGCCCCTTCCCCCATCATTCCGGCGATGGCCCGTGGAGACCGAGGAGGCCGCAAAGGGCGTGGAGGGCAAGGAGGCCTGGTCGTCGTGCCGCCAGTGGAGGTCGAGCAGGAGGCCCACAACGACAGCGACACCGATAGCGACGATGGAGCCGAACTCCCCGAGTTCTTAATCCTACTCTAGCAACCATTGGACAACTCCTTGCGGCTGCCAGATAGGATCGGCGTCCTGCTCGAAGGAAGGGAGCCGGACTCCTTCACCCTCCAGCTGGAAGGGTGCCCCCACCGCTGCATGGTAGTCGTGTTCAGGCACGACGGCCGCTGTTCCTCGGCAACGGCTGGGCTGCATTCACCGCATGCACCAGCTGCAGCAGGTCTGGATGCTCACCTTCCGCTACGCCGGGCAGGCAAGTTGCACATCAAAATGTATGATGACACATGCGTCCGCCACCCCTGCTGCACGGACGGCGAGCCCCTCCACGGCGCGGAGGGACCCGACGGCGAGGAGGAGGGCAAGGAGGAGGACCACTCCGACGACGACGAGTAGGGGCGCTACGTCGCCATACTTTGTTTTATTGTTTTTGTTTAAACTTTGTTCTGTTTTTGTTTAAACCTTGTTCTGTTTTAATGGCACCATGACTGGTCGTCCGGCATGCCCATAATCTGTTTGTTTTAATGACGGGCAAATGGTGGGTCATGTTTGGAGGGCGTCGCTGTGGAGCACGTCCACCAAAACCGCGAACACAGATCCGACGTCCCAAAGGGAGGACCAATTGAGGATGTGGGTGCCCGCTGGAGATGCTCTCCTCATCGAAGGAAAAAGATGGACATAGACTCCTGTCCCGTGGCATTTCATCAAATTGAGTAGAACGAAAAGAAGAGAGACAGAACTCGCCAGCTCTCAACCAAAAAAAAAAAAAAACTCGCCTCGGCCGCCGACTCGACCCGAGCAGGCGAGCTACGGCCCAGCTCAGGCGACGCGCCGCCGTCACGTCTCCCGGCCCCCTCCGACTTACGCCCAGCGCCTCGTTCCGTCCACCAACGCGCCTCCGCTCTCCGGGGCGCATCCCCTGCCTCCGCCGCGTCCCCGACCTCCACCGAGCTCCCTCGCCGCATACCTAGGTTCTGTTCGGCGGCCATCGGACGGCGGCGCTCGCTCAGCTTAGGGAGAAACGGTGAGTATCCCGGCCGCTGCGTCCCTCCCGGCTCCCTACTTTCTGATTTTAGTCTTAATAAGTTCAGCTTCAAGGATTCAATTCTGATTTCAGATGGCCGCGAAACTTGAACAACCTTCTTCTACCCGACAATCAAAACCCACTATGTCACCATCTCTGCCTCCCAAGCTGTCAATGTTCGGGGCAAAAGCTGGATTCGTCATACCGAAAAATAAGATACCTGGCTCGATGGTTGTCCGCAAGGTTGAGGCACCAACTACCCCCAAAGAAGAGAACGCTAAACCTCTTCAAAGGAAAACAAAATGGGGGGCTGATCTTGCCTCCGATCCTTCCGTCAGGAAAGCAAAAGCTTTGGCCTACCAGGTACCATAGCCGTCTCCACCTCAAGTAATTTCTAGTGCTATCTGTTCATCTCTTTTTAATAGCTGTAGTGTACTTAGTTGGACTTGTAGCTCAGTCTCAGTGTACCTTTTAGTTTTTACCCCATTTGCTGCATTATATCTGTAATGTCCAAATGTAAATGACATACTATTAGCAATGTGGAAAGCATAACATCAAGTTTTTAACCATGGGAGACAGGAATAAACCTGTGACATTGCAATGCAAACAACTTGGGCAGATTTTTAAACATTCAAGAGGTTGTTCTGTGTATCGTTAGCAAACCCAGGTATTTGGCATGCCCATAGTTGTCTTCCTCCATTCGGTCATAAGGATCTGTACCATGCAATTATGTTTTCTTGAAACACCCGTTCTCTTCTTAGCCTGCAAACTAATATGTGATTTGCATTTAAATATACTCAGTGGTGTGCACATTTATTTAATTACTTCAGCAAATCTATAACCAACTTGGTGCTTTGTGTCATTTTGTGTGACTAGAAAGACATGTAATAAAATCATGTCTAGTTGCCTGTAATTCCACATTCCTGTTCGAGCGAGGCCCACGTATTGTGACGGTTGTTCCTCTTCCTCTGGCCTTACAGAAAAGATCATTTTTCTTGCGATTCTGTCATGTAGGAAGCTTCAGTTTCCAGGTCTCATCATAATTCATAATATTGCATGAGCAGACTCGAGTGGAGCAAATTACCAAGGAGCTGACATCTCCATCTCTAGAGATAAGAGGAAATGAGGGTTCATTGTTTACTGCAAAGGGTTCAACTTCCGACGGTGCTGAGAATACAAAAGAAAATGAGGTATTCGTTATGTGACCAACATGGCATCTCCCTCTTTTTTTGGTGTCAAAGCATTTGGATCTACCCCTTTTAGTATGTGTTTATTTAAGTGGCATTTGCTGACGCTCTGCTAGTTATAGAGTAAAGGAGTTATACAATCTAAATATCCTCTCAGTCAATATGCTTTTGAAGGCATACTGGTTGGTTTGATGGCGGTGATTGTGTCAAAACTCATTTGATAAGTTTTTTCTTTCATTTTTGTTTTCCAGCAGGGAAGGATTGAGCTCTTGGAGCTCGAAAAACGAGAAATTATTGGTGAGTCCCTTATCTCTGTCTCTTCCACTTCATCTTTTGAATAAAGAACTACTTCTGTGTAATTGCATCCTGTCTCTGATGGAAGGTTTAATAGAGCTTAAGCATACACAGGGACTGAATGCCTCTGTATTAGACTCTTAGTCATGCTTTGTTGTATTATGTATAAAAGAATGTATCATGAACTTGACTGTGTATTTTCTTTGTAGGAGAAATACTCCAATTAAATCCAGGATACAAAGCTCCTGACGATTACAAGCCATTACTCAAGGAAACAAAAATCCCTCTGCCTGTATGTATATGCACTGCTGCTTAATGCTTACTCCCTCCATTCACTTTTAGTCTACATCTTGGCAAAAATCAGAAAATTTAGTAGTGTATTTATTAGTACTAACTCACCATACAAATTTATAAACTATAGCCATGGACAGGGGTGCGTGGAAGTTAGCTATCCACGTTCCATAACCATGACTTGGCTTCGAGATCTTATGGGTTTCAACTCTATCCTACCCCAACTTGTTTGGGACTGAAAGGCTTGGTTGTTGGTTGGTTGGTTTCACAAGAAACAAAGCAATATTTCCTTTACCAAAGCAAAATTAAATGCAGCAAGCTAATTTGTAGCGCTAGGAATGGGTAGGAGGAGAAATATTTTGCAGCTGTGAATTTAATGCGTGCTTAATACCGAGGTGGGGAAGGTATTAATGCCTAGGATGTTAGACTAATTCCGAACTAATTCTAGAGCCAGGATGTAGAGTAATTCCGAATGGAGGGAGTATAGATTACTAGTTTGCAGCTTGTACTTGTACCAGTAGTTGTTTCACTTGTTTTCCGTCTTCTATTAGTTTCTCAAGACGCTTGTGTCAGCTTTTCGGCGCCATCCGTTAGTATAAAGGATCACGATTAAAAGCTACCTTCAAACTAAAATCTAAATCTGTGTAGTAGTTAAAAAAATTGAATCCTACCCCTTTGTATAAATGTAGTGCATTTAGCTTGTGCTGTTGGCTATTGTAGACACAAGCACATCCAGGACAAAACATTATTGGAGTTCTTATAGGACCTGAGAGGAATACCCAGAAGCGACTACAGGAGGTATGAATTTGCTATTCTTGGAGACATTGGTTGAAACATCCACAATAATGTTATATTAGTAGGATCTGCCATTACTTCATTTACTATATGCCAGGAAACTGGAGCTAAGATACGAGTATATGGGACTAAGAAAGGCAATGGTGAAAAGGTAATTTTTTTTTCTCGATTCCGTAAATTTTGGTAGTTCTGTTTGTTCTTCATGTAAGTGAGAGCGATATGCCATGAACCTCGAAATGTACAATGGGCTACTTATTATGACTTGTTTGATGAAGCCTCTGAACCATGTTGTTTGTCTCTGGTATAGCTGTATGGCTTATATCTAGAGCCGTTTCATGTACATGTTTAAATGCTACTTATTCAGTTGGACATCCAGTCCCTTGAGCATAGATTTGATAAACTACAGTGCGGAGAAACGAAACAAAAAAAAGTTAGGGTTCTTCTCCTAGCTGTAAAGATTAGTTAGGATTATTTCCATGGCAATATCAGTAGACATATTGTGTTTTCAAGCTTCATTTTTAGAGATTGCGGTAAACTTATGACTTTCAATTACGGTCCTGATGTTCAAGTTATACAGCACATATTTTCTTGAGTATTTACCCCTTATTAGTAAATAAGTGATAGCAATTTCAGTGTGCCACCAATAGAAAAACTAAAAGATTTAAGCTTCACTTTTAGGGATTGTGGTAAACTTATGACTTTCAGTTATGGTCCTGATGTTCAGCTATGCTGCACATATTTTCCTTGAGTATTTACCCCTTATTAGTAAATAACTGATAGCAATTTCAGCACACCACCAATAGAAAAACTAAGATTCTTATTCATGCTCAGGCCGAGGTTCGCCAGTCAGATATACATGAAGCACAAGCTGCTTATGAGGACATATACATACACGTGTCAGCTGACTCTTATGATAAAGTTGACGCTGCAGCTGCGTTCATTGAGTTGCTTCTTACTCCTGTCTCGGTAAGTTTAGAAGCCTGGTCACTTTTTTCTCATCCAGAAATTCTAATATGCTGTCAATTGACCAATAAATTTTAATATTAACAGGTAAATTCAGCAGATACTTCAGAAACTGCAACTGTTTCTTCGGCAGTTACCTCTGGTGGTGTAAATCCTGCTGATGTGCAACCTGGGCTGACCGCCGCTTCTCAGCTTGGCTTATTTCAGTACCAATCACATAATGCCAATTGGCTTCCCATTCCTCAAACAAGTGCTCCGTCAATGCCTTCCTCAGGGCCTACACCAAACCAATTACCAAACAATTCTTTGCAGTTGCAAACCCCCGCGGGTTCTTTCAGCATGCCACCATATACAGGACAACCTCCTCACATGAATTTTATGCCAAGAAACCCGCTGCCTGTTCCTGGATTTCATCCGTCAATGCCGAACACTCAACAACCTTCACAACAGTTCCAAGCCAACCCCACTGGACCTCCTTTTGGCAGACCACCTGGAAATGCTTACAACCTGCAACCAATGCCATCTTCCGCTGCACCACTACCCCTTCAAACACCCCACGCGTCTGGAGGATGGCCATCTTTCCCCCCTGCTTCCCAGAGACCTTCACAAGGTGCACCGAGTTTTATGCCAATGAGACCTCCTATTTCTGTCTCGCCTATGGGTGCAACTCCACCACTGCAGGGTGCAGTTCCGCTGGTGCCTTCTCAGTCAAATATGTCAACCAGCTATGGAACTCAGAATCCGGCAAGAGCAAACTTCACTCCTTCAGCAACACTGCATTCCAGGCCTCCTGGTGGCCCCCAGTCTTTTCCTTCAGTTTCATCTCCTGCTGGGGCACCACCAACACAGCCACCTTACCCACAGACGATGCAAATGCGTCCTCCCATGTCAGCACCTTCTCAAATGAGAGGCCCACCTTCAGCCTTTCCTCAAGCACCTAGCAATGCACATGGGTTGTCTTTCTCAGGTTCAGCAAACACAAGCTATAGTCAGGCACCAATAGCTGCTCTGAGACCTCCACGTCCAGGCACCGGTGATTTTACCTTTCGGCCTCACACCCCACCTTCAGCAGGTCAATTAGGAGTTCAAGCTAACTCTCCCTTTGGTTTACCCCAAGCCTCGCCGTTCCGTCCTGCCAATCAGGGTCCCATTTCCCCAGGTCAAGGTTTCCAGAGGCCTCTGGATGGGAGTCATATGGGTCAGGCCCGGATGCATGCTCCGCCTCCACATTTCCATGGAGCCTTCCCTGGGAATCCATCACCTAGCGAGTTTCGACCATTCCCTCCAGCAAATCCATCAAACAGAATGCCGTTTCATTTCATGCCACCACAGCAGAATCCGTTTCCAAATTCAAACAGGCCAGGTGGTCCGAATCCGATATACGATCCTTTTGCGCCTACGGCTGTGCCAGGAGGGAGCAAAGAAACCACAGGCTGACCCTGACCGAGAATTGCTTTTTTTCTTCTTGGATTCGGAGGGAAGTTTAGTATCGAGGATCTCATGTCATCAGTTGGCTTGAAGCGAGATGTTGATATCTCCGTATGGAATGGAAGCTGCGATGTAAAACGTGAGAAGAAGATTTGGCTTGGAGTCGCAAGCGACTTCGAGTGGTTGAGGTGTTACATCGCTTTTACTTCTTTTTTTGGCAGAAGCATACCGTGTAAAGGAGTTGGTGCTTAACATTCGGCTCCCATCCATTAAACAATTAATTGGCTGCGTTGTTTTTACGTACCTAGTTATCCTTTACTGTCAAAGAAATATAGTACTCCTACTCCGTAGTAGTAGTATATTTTTATTGCGAGGAGTAAAAGAATGTAGTTATCTGCTCTTTGAGAAAGTGAAATTCATACCCGGATCATGTTATGTTTGTTTTGATCAACAACTGAGGTACTGGCTTCGTATGCAGTCCCAAAATATTCTTGTGAGACCGAATCTGTAAATTTCAACTGCGAACTTAAACTACACAATTAGAAATAACAAACAAAAGTAAGATGGATTCTCGGCCGAAATATAAATAGATGTGTGAGCTGCTATATGGGGGACTCGGAAGGAAGACGAGGAGGGGTAAAATTGTCAGAAAGAGCATATTCTAACTACCAACACAAATGGAAACTGATCATTTTGAGGTCCAAGAACGCGAAATCTCGTCTCAGCCATCATTTCTCCGCCCTTTAGGGGTAAGTTCGTTTGCTTGGACAACATTCAAAGTCTCTGGAACACGCCATTATCTTTACTATTAAGGTTACAGTGGCGGTGAGGCAGTGTCACACATCTAAAAAAATTACGGGACAAATGTCACTCCACTTCTCTCTCCTCGTATACACACGGGGAGTAACTAACATGCATGCATGCACTAACAAACAATATCCACTCCACTTCTCTCTCCTCGTATACACACGTAAGTAACTAACACATCGCATGCATGCACTAACAAACAATATCCACTTCAACTAACCCAATTATCCATCTAATTTTTAGTAATACTATTAAGGGATTATCCACGAAAATTAAGCAAGTATCCATCGCTCGCTCGACTTCGCCCGATCAATTGTGATCGTTTGGTGTGGGCCGGCCCGGTAAATATCCATTGAAGCGCACACGAGTATAATGTGATGAACTCACGATATAAAGCACTCGGTAAAAAACCAAAATCAATCGACTATAGCTGGAAAAAAATCGCTGCGTCAATCCATCCTCTACCTTTAGTGGCTAGCGGAGGCTGGAAAAAAGAACCGCTCCGTGAGTCAATCCTCTACCTTCAGCGGCTAGCGGACGGGGCGGGAGCGGCACTGCATCCTCGCTAACCAGGTCCGGGTCGAGCGGTCCGTGGTACTCCATCTCCTATCCGATTTGCGCTCCACCGCTTGCTCTCTATCTCCACCCGCTAGCAGCCAGGGAAAAGCAACGAACAACGCGCCACTAACACATACCCAGCCGACTCATGTGTTGTTACTTGACTGAGTGTTCCAACCTATCTAGGTGATGAATTGAGTACGACGCTAGCAGCTGGTTACCGTATACCTGCATAAGTGAGAGCTAAACCATGACAATATACGATAAGCTTATTTATATGTCGGCTGGTCGTGGGACGGTTTCCCGTTCATTGGTCATGTCGACCACGTCGCAGCCTCGCCAACCCCATCCAAGTCGCCACGCCACGCACAGTCCAAGTGGTGTAAATGTGTTGTTGTCCAAGGGTCGAAATCAACTCTCGCCTCGCTGAGGCATCACCCACTTCAAGTCGGGTAGGTACCCGATAGGACCCCATAGGGAGCGGGAGACGTCCCCCACCCCATGTCCGTGGGTATCCCGGCGGCTCTCGCCGCACTATCGGTCGGAGTTCTCGCTGGGGTCATTGTTCGTTCTCGAGCCCTTCAGCCACATCATGATTTCTATACGACCGTCTCGTAGTGCCCCTCGCCACCTCTTGGAAGTAAGGCGTTGCCCTTTAGACCACAACAGGATACCCATGACAATACTAACCATCCCCGACATTACCAACGGCACCACCAGACCATCCCTTCAATCGACATAAGCCTATCAGTCAGCTTCTACTTCGACACCAGCACCGATTGTCATCAAGCACCAACCGATTACTTTAAGCACACCTCGACAAGCACCCGATTACGTCACACCGCTCGCAACTTTTCGGGAGTGTGACACGACCACAACAACCTAGGCATACGAGAAAACCTATTAATGAAATTTTCGTTTATTCCGTAGCAAAGCACGGGCATTGTGCTAGTAATGAACCATTGTATAAAAAAAGAATGTAATATTGAAATGTCATGTCACGTCCACTACTACGTAAAAAAAAAATATTTGGTTGAACAAGGTGTTTGGATGTTGCACATGAAAAATACGAGAATTTTGAGATTATGTGCTATTGAATGAGAGGAAGAGAGAAGTTGGTTTGGATCTTCCAAAACATAGTAACCAAGAGGTTATAGCTCGTGTTTGGATTTCTCGAAAATTTGGAGGGAAAAAACCCCTATCTTATGAAATTTCTTTCTTGCAATCCTTGATCTAAATGGCACGGACCAGGATTTTTTCTTAGATTAAAATCCTCCATTTTCCTCCAAAAACCCAATAGGCCCTTAGTTCGTACTACATGGCTACTATAACATAATTTTTGTTATTCGTGTTAACAACTACTAGTAGTATGCCGCATAGGACGACTGAAAATAGGAATAGAAAGGCCATTCTTTTTGCTAAAAAATAGCAAATGGTACCAAAGCTGGAAAGAATGGTTAAGACAACGAACAAGAAGTTGAGCTTACCATATCGGGAAATTCAGATTTTTCATTTTTACAATTATTATTTTTCTTAAGTATCCTGCTACTACTATTTTTTTAGGATAAAATAAAAATAAATGTTGCATTTATGTTCTTTCTTTAGATGCTTTTATTCTGCTCAAAAAGAGGGGTGGCCTTCTTCCCTTGTAAAGTAGCGAAAGGGTCCCCAGCCCGGGGTGTACTAGTAAAGCGTAGGCAGCTGCAGCCGCAGCCGCAGCCGCAGCCGTACGAGTATTCTCCTCCCTCGTCTCATCTGAGTCCGTTCCGCCGGCGTCTCCTCCTCCGGCTGCTGCTCGCCGGAGAATTCTGGAATCGTATATCCGTGCCCGCAAACCGTCGGCACCATTGCTCGCAGCACAGGTCCTCTCTACTCTTCTACGGCAGCATTGCCTCTACGAAATGCCACGGCCTTCCTAGCTAGGGTTTGCTCTGCTTCCCGCTCTCGCCGATGTTCTGGGAGATGGCCGCTGATTCAAGCATGGGCATGGGGATGGGCTTCCACCAGGGGGCCTCCTCCGCGCACCATCACCATAGCATGCTCTCCTTCCAGTCCAATCCCGATTCCGCTCCCGCGCCCGCGCCGGCCCCTGCCCCTCCCGTCTTCCTCCCTCCTCCTAACACTCCCGTGCTCCAGGGGGCGCCACCAAACTACAAGTTCGTCACTGGCTCACCCTCTGATTGGACAGAGTATGAACTCGCCATATTCAAGGAGGGCCTCATCAGGTTCACTTCCAATCCCTCTATTGTCACCGTTTTACTACCATGTTGACCGCTGACTTACTTATGCTAATGGCAAAACTAGGTATGCTCGGGAGCCCACCATTATGAAATACATCAAGATCGCTGCTATGCTGCCCACGAGGACTATCAGGGACGTCGCCTTGAGATGCCGATGGGCTGCTGTAAGTTCCCCTTTCCTGTTACAAATCTAGTGGAGCAGATGTAATTGTCGATTATTACTAGCTGTAAAATGATTGCAAACCAAGTAGTTAGGTACAAGAAGAGAGAGAGAGAGAGAGAGAGGAGTCCTTGCCGGTTTTGTTGATATGCTATTGCCAATCCAGGGAAAGGAGACCAGGAGGAGGAAACCTGATGAATTCCATTCAGGGAAAAGGACAAGGGACTTGAAGGTATTCTATTTTTAGTGGACTATTAGGATACTTACTATGGTACCTATAGCTTTTAATCTTGTGTAGATCCTTTAGTTTATGCCCATAGCATCAATCATGTTTTTCTTGTAATGATGTTTCCCTGAACATCGTGCAGGAGAAAATGGTTGCTTCTACCTCACAAGCCAATTTTCAAATGCCACCGCCGAATAATTTAGTCCCCTATTCGATGTCTATGCATTATCCAGGACAAAATAGCCTGATTGCGAACGAAGGTTGGTCCCAAATATTTTCCATATCGATGCATCAGCCATGGTCAAATTTTTAATGTTTGTTCCCTTGAATTCTTACATACCTTTTTATCTGATATCTGGAAGTTAGTTGAAGAGCAATTTCTTAGGATTGTTAGTTATGGTAACTTCATATTGATAACATCTTCCTTTTTGGGGTCATATTATGGATACCTGCTTCACATGGGAATTCTATGCTTAGTGTCTTTTCTGATGAATAGGATGAGTTTCAAAAACTAAATATAGCCTAAGTTTGTGTGCCAGTACCTGTTAGTGTTATTCTACTGCAGGACATGCTAATGTGATTATAATGCTGCTTAGATATGATGACTATAAAACAAGGTGTCCTTGTGCAATTATTTGGACCTATTTCATGTTTTTTTTATTCACCTAATAATTTTTGTATGTTCATGTTCTCAAGCAGTCCCTGTTCTAGATAATGCAACTCAGCATCTTCTGGAGGAAAATATCCAATTACTCAGTCAGATCTCTGCAAATATTGAAACTTTCAAGGTTTGCATGATGTACTGCTGTCTCTTATCTCTGTGTATGAATGTATTGCTCCACAGTACTTTACTGTAAGTGGGTATTGGGCAGTGGGCACTTTATGCTAGGAGCTAACCACTCACAGATAGAGCATGTAAATGAAAATTACATTTTCATGCAGCACAAATTAATTCAAAGCTACGCATGAAAGCTTGAGCTGTGCTAATTGTGTCTGAAATTCCAAATTTCCTATAGTTGGGGGAGAACATGGATCTCTTTCTACGTACGAATAACAATATCAGAACAATTTCGAAAAGGTATGACATTATTATCTGTTGCATTTCACTTGTATTTTATCTATCTCCTATATGGTAGTTTAGTTGCGCTCATTAACATATGTGTAAGCTTTATATGTCAGTTTCTGACATCTACTTCAATTCAGTTTGTTCAAGTCATTTATCGTATACAAACGTGTAGAATCTTGCATGGCAGCTGTCAGACCAAAGGAGCTGTAAAAATAGAAACCGAGTGAGTGATGGCACCACTTGTGTATGTTGATCTTTAGTTGAGAAAATTCCTCTGATTTTTGTTTGGCCCTCAGAGGAGTCTTCCTCGCAGAAATTAGAACACTGAGACCGGAAAATCTGCAATGGCTCCCTAGCTCATATGAAAAAAATCGAAAAATTAGTAAACATTTCAAAAAAAAAATTGATTTTTTTTCGTGACAAACATATACAAGTGTTATACATACGTGCCAAGTTTCGTGGTGATTTTTTTCTTTGCACAGAGCACCAGAAATGTTATTTCACCACGAAACTTGGCACGTATGTAGAGCACTTGTATATGTTCATCACCAATTTTATTATTCAGGCAGGAGCATGTGAGCCCGGGAGCCAAGCATGATATGTATCGTGTATGCCATTGTGCTTGTTCCTTGCCGAAGTTTGCTCACTTAGATAAATCTATGTTGTAGAATGAGTGAGACGCCTGGTGTCATGGGTCAGATGCGTCCCTTGCCAGAACCTGTAAACGAAGACCACCTAAATTCACTTGTTCAACTGGATAGAATGGTAAGTTCACAGCCTTGTGATCAGTACCATGTTCTGCAGATATTCATGAGCACTATGCTTCATTGCATGGTCCAGGGTTGAATTATTTTTCGGTCATTGTGATAATACGCTGTCGTTGTTGTTATCTCCTGAAGGTTGCCTGTTATGGTGATATGCTACATAACTCTCATGTTAAGGAAGAAGCACGAAGTTGATTGAAGATAGACCGGGAGCGATGAGATATTAGCGTCCTGTAGCATAAAGATGACACAGGACTTCTGCCTGATCTGTACAAATGCCACGGAGAAGAAGACTCTGGTGTAGAATTAGATGTTATTACTGACCAAGGCGGCACGGAATAAGTAACGTTGCCTTCGAGGGATGTGTTATTTCCTTTTTGTGCTCTGGGGTAATTGTTTCAGCCATCGGCTGTCTATCCTTGATTCTTGGGGAAGTGAAGGGAATGTAAAACAGGTGGCTAGTGATATGAGATGAAGGGAGGGGTTTATTACTATCCTTTTGTTGTTGTATTGGGAGCTGACTTGATCCAGACGGCTGTAAATATAGGGTGTGATTGCCGTATGAGACTTTTTTCATGTCTATTGATTAATGATGCCGAAAAGAGAGGACATCAATTTACTGTTCTCGCTGTACAACAATTGCTAATTCTAAAGTTTGGCTGTACATATATGATGCTGTATGTTCTGCAGACAATGAAGAGTAGCGACTTGTCTGACCAGCTGGGAGCTTTTATGCTTGCATTGATGGTAATTGGACAGAATGATCAATGCCATTGCTACTTGCTAGATAGACTATGTAAAATAGTAGTAGGAAACAGATACCTGCGCTTTGTAGTTAGGTACGAATATTACATGCTTTATTAAGGATACTTCAAGACTTCAAGACTTTAATCGTCAAAGGGGGTGTAGCTCATATGGTAGAGCGCTCGCTTCGCATGCGAGAGGCACGGGGTTCGATTCCCCGCACCTCCATATTTTTGTCCCCTTTACATTTTTTTGTCCAGCGTTTTGGCTTTTAAAATTTAAGCAAATGTACATTTTTTTTGGGTATCCTTCAGCCTTTTGGCTTTTAAATTTTGTTTTAGACGGATTTTGAACTGTCACAGAAAAAAATGCATACGGCATTCTATATGATCACAAAATCGTTTCACAAAAACCCTACATATTTTTGTGTCGTGTTTAAATAAGACAAATCTGGTACTGTTCATAAGATTTTTTCCCCTATTTTTACACTTCATATTTTTGTCCCCTTTAAATTTTTTTTGTCCAGCGTTTTGGCTTTTAAAATTTAAGCAAATGTACATTTTTTTTGGGTATCCTTGAGCCTTTTGGCTTTTAAATTTTGTTTTAGATGGATTTTGAACTATCACAGAAAAAAAAATGCATACGGCATTCTATATGATCACAAAATCGTTTCACAAAAACCCTACATATTTTTGTGTCGTGTTTAAATAAGACAAATCTGGTACTGTTCATAAGATTTTTTTTCCCTATTTTTACACTTGAAGAAAAAAATATCGGCTTTCCACGAAATTTGGTGTGCGCGTATAAAATGTAGAGATGTAAGCGTCAAATTTTTGTAAGGAACATTTCAGGTAAAAGTACTGTATGCTCTTTGTGGTATATACACCTCATGTGTACATCAACTCGAGATACAAGCTTTGTTACAAAGATACAAAGTCACGGAAATTTGCCTTGCCTTAAAAGCAGATTCGGTACATTGAATAGCACATCGCCCGTGATAAGTTGGTTAGAGTATCTCTAGGAAACACCACATTTCCGCTCGAACGGTAAAATAACCGCCATTTTGCGGTTTTCGGCCGAAACCGCGACCCGACCAGACCTCGCAAAAGTCACCAGCCCGGAAATAAATTTGAGGGGCGCGACAGTCCTCCTCCTCCGAACTGGGAAAACAAGATTTGCGCGGCCGACCCGGTGACGCCCTCTATTTCTAGATCGATTTGGTGGGAGGGAGTTTTCCGCGCGGCAGTTCCACCTCCCCTACTCCCCCGCCGCCGCGGATCTTCACCCCTACGCTCCGGCCGACCTCACCGACGCCCTGTAGCGGCACCATGGACACCTCCGATCCCACGCTCTTCACCGTGGCGGTTAGGTTAGCCCAATCGACCGGCACCGCGGTGGATTTCTGCACCGTGCATGTCGCGCCCGCGCCGGAGGCAACCTCCAATGTCGCTCCTTGGAAACGGCCCGACAACGTCATCGTCCAGGGAGGCGTACCCGCTCCCGGCGCCATGTCCAGAGCCACCTGCGACATCAACCTTAGTGAGGAGCTGCCGCCGGGGAAGAAGAAGAAGGTGGTGGCGGTCAGACGCAATCGACCGCCTCCATCCAACAAGGCCGCCACGATTTCTGGGCATCCGAGTCGTCGAAATCTTGCACTCTTGGGCTATCATGGATCATATCCGTTGGAAGGATTGCTTCCGCACCATAAACTAGGAAAAACGGGGTTTGCCCAGTTGACCTGTTTGGTGTTGTTCGAATACTCCAAAGCACGGAAGGTAGCTCTTCTACCCATGCTCCAGCTGCTCTATGAAGAGGAGATTCGAGCCTTGGACGTATTCCTTGCAGGATTGAGCTATTCTTTCTTTCAACCTGTCCATTGGATTGCGGGTGTGCCACAGATGCGAGATCTAGGCGAATTCCCGTTTGTCGGCAATATTTTGCCAACTTTCCAATGGAGAAATTTGTCCCGTTGTCGGTTATTATGTTGTGTGGAACGCCGTATCTCATGACTACGTCAATAATGAAATTTCTGACAGTTACACCGTCAAGCTTTTTGATGGGTTTAGCCTCCACCCACTTGGTATATTTGTCCACAGCTACAAGTAGATGTGTGAGTCCGCCTCATGCAGTTTTGAATGGTCCCATCATATCTAGCCCCCAGACCGCAAACGGCCATGTAATGGGGATAGTTTTGAGTGCTTGGGCTGGCATATTAGTCTGCTTGGCGTAATACTGACATCCTGCACATGTATTTACTATGTGCTCAACATCTGTCTTGGCTGTTAGCCAGAAAAACCCGGCACGGAATGCTTTTTTGACTATGCTTTTTGATTGAGCATGATGTACGCAATCCCCTGCATGGATTTCTTGCAGGATTTCTCGTCCTTCTTCTGGTGAAATACATCGCAGAAAAATTCCGAAAGTACTGCATTTATACAGACAATTGTTAATTACTGTGTATCCTTTGCATCGATGCTGGATCTGTCTTTGCAAGATTTCGTCTGCTCCTTCCGGGTACTTCTGATTAACTAAGAAGTTTATATATGAGATTGTCCAATCCGAGTTAACGAGTATAACTTCAATTGACTCGGAAGGCAGAGGATAATCAACATCTCCACCTTTTATCGATGGTTCGTATAAATGTTGGACGAAAACACCTGGTGGTAGGATTTTTACCCTTTTTGATCCCATGCGGGCTAACGCATCCGCGTTCCAATTTTCTTCCCTTTTAATATGGAGCACTTCAAATCCGAAGAAACAAATGGCAAACTCGTCCACCGTTCTCCGGTATTCGGCCATTATAGGGCTTTTTGCGTCCCAAGTTTGGTTGAGCTGATGCTGTACCAAATCTGAGTCGCCGTCGCACAAGATGCGCTTGACGCCTATTTCTTTTGCAATTTGCAAGCCATGAAGCAGAGCTTCGTATTCTGCCACGTTGTTGCTGGCATTGAAGTGTATTTGTAATACATACTCCATTGTGTCTCCTTTAGGGGATTTTCAAACTACACCAGCTCCAGCGTCCTCCTTCATCTTGGATCCGTCAAAGTGCATGATCCAGTACTCGGACTCCGGCATTAGTGTTTTCTCCATTGCTTCCGTCCAGTCGGCGACAAAATCTGCCAAAACGTGGGATTTTATTGTCGTCCTCGGCTGATACTTAATGTCGAACGCTGCTAGCTCGATGCCCCATTTGGCTACTCGGCCAGTCGCCTCCGCATTGTTTATTATATCCCCTAGTGGTGCTTTGCATACCACTGTTATGGAATGTCCTTGGAAGTAATGGCGAAGTTTTCTAGATGCGAAAAATACGCCATATGCCAATTTTTGATAGTGTGGATATCTTTGTTTGGACTCGGAGAAAACTTCACTTATATAATATACCGGATGTTGGTCTGGTATACTCTGTTCGTCCTTCTTCCGTTTCACGATAATTACTGCACTAATAACCCGATTTGTAGCCGTAAGGTACAGTAACATAGGTTCTTCGTCTTTTGGGGATGCCAAAATCGGAGATTTCATCAAAGTTTCCTTTAACTGGGTTAACGCTGCATCTGCCTCTTCTGTCCACTCGAATTTGTCGGATTTTTTCAGCAACTTGTAGAGTGGTAAGGCTTTATCCCCCAACCGACTAATAAATCTGCTGATGGCTGCAGCGGAACCCGTCAATCTTTGGACATCTTTTACACACGTAGGTTTGGAGATGTTTAAGATTGCTTTGATCTTTTCTGGGTTTACTTCTATTCCTCTATGAGAAACGATGAAACCCAGAAGTTTTCCTGAGGGAACCCCGAATACGCACTTTGATGGATTTAACTTCATCTTGTAAGTGCGCAAATTTTCGAAGGTTTCTCGTAAATCCTCAAGGAGAGTATCTTTTTCCTTGGTTACGACAGCAACGTCGTCCACGTAAACGTGAATATTTTTGCCAATCTGACTATGCAAACAACGTTGCATGCAACGCTGGTAGGTTGCACCTGCGTTCTTCAGGCCAAATGGCATGGTTATATAATAGTACGTCCCATAAGGGGTTATAAAAGAAGTCTTAATTTGATCTTCCTTTTTCATGCGTATTTGATGGTATCCGGAATATGCATCCAAAAAGCATAAAAGCTCAGAGCCTGCAGTGGCATCTATTATTTGATCAATCGCGGTAACGCGAACCTATCTTTTGGACACAGTTTGTTTAAGCCGGTGTAATCTATACACATTCTAAGGGCAGTAGTATCTTTCTTCGGTACTAATACCGGATTTGCAGACCATTCAGTGTGTATAACTTCCTGGATGAAATCTGCTGCTAAAAGCCGGATAATTTTCTTGCCAATAGCCTTCCGTCTTCTTCCGTCAAATCGACGAAGACCTTGTTTGACGGGTTTGGAGCCTGGAATCACCTTAAGTTGATGCTCAGCAAGTTCCCTGGGTACGCCTGGCATGTCAGCTGGACACCAGGCAAAGATATCCCAGTTCTCACAGATGAACTTGATGAGCTCGCTTTCCTATTTGTCGGTCATCCCAGTTCCTACTACGACAAATTTTGTCGGATCTTTGGGATCTAGGATTACCTGTCTTGTGTTCTCGGAGGCCTTGAAGCTATCTGCTGGCTTCCGGGTTTCTTTTCCTGCCGGCATCTCTGTCGGCGATACCTCTTTGGCCAGCTCCTTCAACTCTTCCTTTGCTATGATTTTCTCAGCGCAAAGGGCGTTTTCTTTTTCCAGCTTGTTTGCCAACTTGAAGGCTCCCGATATGGTGATTACTCCTCCTTTTGTCCCTGGCATCTTCAGCTTGTTATAGATATAACATGATCTTGGAGGCTATGAGGTCGACTTGGAGGTGTTGACCAAACCTTTACATGAGCTCGAGGTCACTCCACAAGATGGATGGAGGCTCTCAAGCAATCCGAAGCTTCTTGCAACAAGGTGGAAGCTACAAGCACAAGAACTACTAAGGTTTCTAGGCCTCAAGTAGGATTCTAGATCTACTAGGTTGTGGTGGATGGATTCGAAATTCCTTTGGTGGAAGTGTGGATCTAGGTCTCCTCTAGCTCTCCACAAAGTATGGGAGTGAGTGGGTGGACGGAGAGGGAGATCTAGGTGGGTGAAGCTTTTATTAATGGCTAGGAGAGAGAGAGAGAGAGAGTGGAAAATATTAGCATTTATGAGGAAGGGGAAGGGGTATTTATACCCCTTCCCACAAGTGGCCGCTTTGCAGTCCCAGTTGCACCGGAGGCTCCGGTGGTTTCACCGGAGGCTCTGGTGGCCTTCTTCTGTGCGCAGCCGCGCAGTCCAGATCTGCTCTTTTGGTTGGGCCAAGGGGGCGGAGGCTCCGGTGGATTTGGCGGAGGCTCCGCCCACCGGAGGTTCTGGTGGAGCCTCCGCCCTTATCCAACAAGGCTTAGTTTTGGCGGAGCCACCACCGGAAGCGCACTGGAGGCCGAGCCCCTAGCGTGCCAGTTTTGAGAGGGCGGAACCTCCGGTGGATACACTGGAACCTCCGCCCACCAGACCCGCACTGGAGGCTCCGCTGGAGGATCCGCTCTTATCCACCAGAGCGCCATTTTGGCGGATCCTCCACCGGAAGCGCACCGGAGGCCAATCCCTTAGAGGGCCTGGTGGAGATGGCGAAGGCTCCGGTGGTTTCACCGGAGGCTCCGCCCACCGGAGCTCCACCGGATGCTCCGTCCTGGCCTCCGCTCGTAGGCACCAAAGGGAGGTTTGGGCGGACCCTGCACTGGACCCGCACCAGAGGCTAGGGCGGAGGTTCCGGTGGTTTCACCGGGGCCTCCGCTCCATACAAAAACTGCCTTCTCAGTTTTGTCTCTTCTAGCTCTTTTCATTCCAAACAAGTTTGTAGCCCATAGAATTTTGTATCCTTGATGAACCTGGGCATTTTCATATATCAAATAAACATTAGTCCAATAGGTATGTTGTCATATAATTATCAAAACGGACGATGATCTTTCAGAGGTACGTCCGATCATCTTTGGCCGCTTTTCCTATTCCCGCCATTGCGGTCAGTTTAAGAATTTGGTGGCTCTATTTGTAGCTCCAAGGTCGTTGTGATGTGATCAAGCCGGCAGTTAGCCGGTGGAGTGGATGTTTGGAGCAAGTTTACAATGCCCCTCCAAGTGGTACCAATGAAGCTGACTGGGTGAGTGTTCTTCCTATATCTTGTTGTTGCCGATGTTGCAAATCAAAGTGTTTGTCATAGATGCTTTGCTTGTAGGAAAAAATTGGAGCCGTAAGGTACAAGGACAAACCAACTTCCAAGGGGAGCCTTTTGCGTTTGATAATTGTTGGGTATTGCTTAAAAATAGCGAGAAGTGGAAGGTGAGAGACAAAGAAGCACCACCGAAGAGAGGTGCCTTCACCAAGTTGGACGATGATGAAGATGATGATGCCGGAGAAATAAACAAGGACAAGCCGGAGGGCAACAAGAAAGCCAAGGAGAATATGAGGAGGGACTCGAAGGCATTAAGTTTGAGAGAGAATATAGATCATATGGTGGCCTCAAATGATTTGAATGTTGCCAAGACTTTAGAAAAAAAAGAGTTGGCAACAAAGAGGTCTCAAGAGAAGGAGGAGAGATGGAGCCTAATCAAGGAGGAGAAGTAGCATTCAAAAATACACAAGGAAAAAGTTTGGAATGGAATTCAAACTTTCATTTATTTCATCTATGATATTCTGATACAAAATAATATTATAATGAAATAAATTACAAAATATAAAGGAATTTACAAAATCCTATCAAAACCTATTTCTAATTCTTCAAGACTTGGAGTTGAGCTTCTGAACCTGCACACAAGAAAAATAGAGTTGTTGCTAGGGTTAGAATATTTCCAGCACCCATGGGGTGTGGCATTTTGATTTTGGATGACTTTTCAACCTGATCAACACTAGGTTGATCAAGTTGGGGCTGAGATTTCAAATAAATAGAAAGATGTCAAGCATAAGTGAAAACCAGAGGCAATTGGAAATTTGAGAGAGCCAATGAAAGGCAAGGATGGAAGTACATTGCCAAGTACCAGTATCCAGGAACTTAAACATGCAAGAATTCACTAAGTTTCATAGTGAGACATGACAAAAACATCACAAGGCTAGCAAGTATGAAATCAGTGTCAGTACCAAGTGCCAAATGAGTTACAGTGACTTATCCAATAAAGATCCAGCTCAGGAGTGCAAGTTACATGAAATTATAGTGACAATAAACAAGAAATTATACAAGTACCACTATAGTACCAGGAAACATTGGAGAGAGACAAGTGATCACAGAAACAACAAAAGGGAAACCCAGCCAACCATCCATGGGACAAAGCATGCACAAGAAAAATAAATAAAAGAAATTCAATGGAATTTAGAACACACAATAGGCCAAGGCCAAAAACTCCAGGACAAATCAAAATTGATGGACCATAGGTGTAAAAGGCTTAAAAAGAAGTCTAGGTCCAGTACCAAGTGTTCCTAGCACAACATAGGAGATATTTTCAACCAGAGATGCATAGCATCTACACATACATCCAAATTTCACAAAGAGCCACTAAAGGAAGTAGGCAACCGAATGAAATCAAGAAATTCTAGCTTCCTCGGGAAATAAATCTAGAAATCGTAAGGATATTTAGTTTTTAATTAGCGAAATCAGGTGTGGCTAATTCTAAGAATTATCTTATTTCTTATTTAAGTATTGTCAGCAAAGGTTTTGTACTACGGGACCAAACATTTTTTACTTTGTAAAACTAATAAATTTTATCGGTTGCAACCCACTTGCAAGTTGAAATGGGTAAAACCTTATTTGCAGTTAAAAAAAAATCATGGTTGCAATCCACGTGCAATACAAAATCTCTCGGTTGAAATCAAACTTGAGCCCCACTTAAAAATGATAGGTATGGTTCATGATTTTACGATGCATTCTTGAGTTGAATGAGTTATAACTTAATACTCGTTCGACTGAAAATTATGAAAATTGTAGTACTACAAGAGAAAGGATTACGTGAAATTGTAAACAATTTTTGTATGTTTTTTTTAAATCCGGGATTGGACGAGACCCTGAGATAACCGAGAACGTGAGATACAAGAAAACTAGTAAGTCTAGTGCTAGACGGTGAAGCACTGCAGAATTGACCCCGACGTATGTGTGCTCTTACAGGGGTAACACGTGAGACCCTCACTCTGCTAGATCAAGGTGATGGATACAAGGAGTCGGCAACATCCTCACCCACAGGTTTGTGCGTGAGGATCTTCTACAGGCTTCATAGACATTGTCATCAACACCTCTTCCGCTTTTAAGGTGATTGGTACACGATATCAAGAACTAGATATTGAAATTTTTATTCACTTGTATCACCATAGATAGATTTTGGCGGTTGCATAGCATGCATGGCAGAAATTTTACATTCACGTACACGCAACCCAGTAATAGCATGATGACATAAACTTAATTCTGAACTTGGAGATAAAATAATAACTGAATTTAATTGTCTCTAGGTCATATCTCCAACATGATGTTCCCAAATCATCACCTAGATTTATTATTGTCTTTTCTATGTGTGGTTGTGTGAGAACTCTCAGTTCAGAGAGTCGAGAGGGGGTTGTTTTAAGTTTTACATCTTTGCATTTCACGCATTCAGATTTTTGAGATTTCTTTCGCGCTTTTGTGCAAAGTGTGACGAAGAGATCACTTCTCGACTAGTCGATAGGGGGTAGATTTCACCTTTATTTTAGGAGTTGTTTGAATTTGACCCTAGGATAGTTTCTGATGTTTACTTCTTTGCTTATATTTTATAAACCAACACTTGAGTCTTTAAGAATTTGAAATTTTGAATTTGATTCTCATAAAAATCATTCTTCAAAAACTATATATAATTCAAATATAGCGCTAATAAATACACGATGAACAAGTTTGGAATGGAATTCAAACTTTCATTTATTTCATCTATGATATTCTGATACAAAAGAATATTACAATGAAATACAATTACAAAAATACGAAGGAAATTACAAATTCCTCTATAAACCTATTTCTAATTCTTCAAGACTTGGAGTTGAGCTTCTGAACCTGCACACAAGCAAAAAAAAACAGAGCATTTATTAGGGTTAGAATGTTGCCATCACCATTGGGGTGTGGCATTTTGATTTTGTATGGCTTTTGAACCCGATCAACACTAGGTTGATCAAGTTCAGACTAAGATTTCAAAGAAATAGAAAGATGTCAAGCATAAGTGAAAATGAGAGGCAATTGAAATTCGAGAGATAAATTGAAGTATCAGCATAATGCTATGAAGCCAATGAAAGGCAAGGATGGAAGTACATTGCCAAGTAGCAGAATCCAACTGTCGGATGAGTTATAGTGACTTATTCAATAAAGATCCAGCTCAGGAGTGCAAGTGACAATAAAGAAGAAAATATACAAGTACCAGTATAGTATCAGGAAACATTGGAGAGAGAGAGAGAAGTGATCATAGAAACAACAAAAGGGAAACCCCATCCAGCCATCCTTGGGTCAAAGCATGCACATGGAAAATAAATAAAAGGAATTCAATGGAATTTAGAACTGACAATAGGCCATGGCCAAAACATGCACGACAAATCAAAATTGATGGACCATGAGTGTAAAAGGCTTAAAAAGAATCCCAGGGGAAAGTACAATATGGTCAACTAGAGGAGGGGGGGTGAATAGGTGACTAACAATTTTCTTCTTCTCCTTTTTAGATTGGGCTAACAATATAAAAGACAAGTTTATCTAGATGTGCAACTAGGTGAACAAACTATATGATATGATACAAAGTACGAAATGGAAGCAATATGTAAAGTACAAGATAAACCATAAGTGTAAACAAGAAGACAAAGATATGTTTCCCGTAGTTCCTTCCCAAGGGAAGTACGTCTATGTTGGAGAGGCGTGGAGCCACATAGACACTCCAATAGCACGAATGTGCACACCTTTTTCTCCTTTGCTTCTCCGGCGAGGGATATTATCGTTTCCACTATGAGGTCGACTTGAAGGTGTTGACAAAAGCTTTACACAAGGCTTAGGTTACTCCACAAGATGGTTGGAGGCTCTCAACGATCCAAAAATTCTTGCAACAAGGTGGAAACTCCAAGAACTAGGATTTATCTAGGATGACAAAGCAACCAAGAGATTTACAGGATCCCTAAGGGGAGAAAGGGGAGATCAATTTGTGGCTCGGTGAATATGTAGATCTAGGTCTTCTCCACCAAATCCTTGAAGGGCATCAAGTTTGGTTGGTTGAGGAAGGAGATCTATGCATTTAAGTCTTGGTATTAATGGAGGAGAGAGGGGAATGGACGAGCAACCTGTCTCAAGGAGGAAGTCAACTATTTATAACTCTCCTCGAAATATGGACATTGCAGGAATCCAAGGGCCAAAATATTCCGGTATAAGTAGGTCGGATATTTCAATAATCCGGGGCCGGAAATTCCTGGTGGAAATATCCGCCCCCATCTCTGTGTGATGGCAGACTTGGTGATGCATCTGCCTGACTGTGAACTAACTGGGCCGGGACTTTCCGGGAACAGGGGCTGGAATATTCCGCCCTCTGTACTGGAAAGTTCTGGTGGAAATAGCCGCTCCTATCTCGGCACGGTGGTAGCCTTGGCACGGCCTCGGCTTGGCTGTGAACTTCTCTTGGCCAGAATTTTCCAGGAACAGGGCAGGAATATCCCAGGGTTTATGCACCGGATATTCCTTCCTCTATACCGGAATTTTCCGTCCCGCTTGGCCTTTTAAGATCTTTATGAAATCAGGGGCTTTCTATTTTAGAGCTGATAGGTAAACCTTGAACGGATAGTATAGGCACCCAGAGGGGGTGAATAGCTTCTACTTCCAAATTTTAATACTTTTTCGATTTAAGCTTGACACAAAGGTAAATTCTCTAGATATGCAACTAAGGTGAATTTACCTATATGACAAGAGCAACACTAAGCAAGATACAAACACAAAATAAAGGTAAAAGATAGAAGTAACCGATAACGGAAGCATGCGGAGATAAGGATGTTTTCCCAAGTTCCTCCCTTTGAGGGGAGTACGTCTCATTGGAGGGATGTGAGTTTCACCACGAAGGACTACCCAACGCCACAAAGGCCTCACCCTATTCTCCAATGAACTTCGCCACAAAGGCCTAGTTCACCTTCCACTATTGGTTACCTTCGATATGGAAATCGGTGCCTTTACAATGAGCTTGAGGCACACACCCACAACCGAATTTGGGGCTTCCAAGAACACCAATAATCTTGCTCCAATCAACAAGTGAGAAACAATGGGGTCTAGGTTTCCACAAGGAAAACCTAGACTAGAATCCCTCAAGTGAATGAGGGGGAAATGAAGAACAGCTTTGTGAAGATGTATATTGGGGCCTTATAGTTCAATCCTCCGAAAATCAACGAGTTTGGGTGGAGGGATTGGGAGAAATATAACTTTTGGTGAGCTCACTAAATGGGGATTTCAATGTTGGACGAGCTACCTCTTGGTGATAAAGGGGATGAGATATTTATACTCGTCCCCTCAAATCTGACCGTTTGGGCATTTATTGCCTCACCCGGTAGTACCGGACGCCATCCGATAGTACCGCCCGCAAAAATCTTCACACAGGTCAACATGGGTATCGCGGAGAGAAACCATAGCCGGTACCACCGCACACGGGCGGTAGTACCGCATCTTGGACTTGGAAGCTTGTAGATACCAGTACGCTACTGTAAAATCCGGTAGTACCGCGCGGCAGCGGTAGTACCGCGATGCCGTACTACCGAGCCAGCCCGGCAGTAGCGCGCGATGGCACCACTTCAACAGCTGTATCCAGTGCGCCTTTATGGAAAATGCGTTAGTACCGAGCGGGACCGGTAGTAACGCCCTGTCGGTACTACCGAGCCACTCCGGTAGTGCCGCATCACGATGCAGCCCAGACTTCTGTATCCAGTACCATTTTCTGGAAAATCCGGTAGTATCGGACGGGGCTGGTAGTATCACTCAAGGCAGAAACCACACATTCAGATAGATTCTTCAAGATGTAATCAATGGGGTTTTGCAACGGATCAAATGAGATATAAATAAAGTGGTCAAGCACATAGAATCCCTGTAGCACTTAGCACACATTATAGCCCTCATTGTGTTGTTATCTAACAACAAAACATAAGGATGGAAATGATCTCTCAATCCCCCCTTTTTGTGTTTGATGACAAGACGATTGTTGTGCGAGGATTTTTTTTAAACCAAGTGTACTAACATTATAGGAAACAGATGATACGAGATAAAATAACTAGAATTGAAGACTTGCAATAGAGATACTAACCTGAGAAGGGATGATTGCATGTATTACACCACACACACGGATAGTTCACAAATATCCAAATAAAAACAAAGACAAGTTCCAACTAACCCGGAGACACAAGCAAAGAAACAACAAAGATAGCAAAGCTTGTGAATACACCCATGCAAATCTCCGACTCAACCTAATAGAACTCGTTCTCCCCCTTTGTCATAAATGCCAAAAAGGGAGAAGAGTGAAGCTAAACGTCCTAGAAGAGTCACTCGTCGTCTTCACCATGGTGAGTGGATGAGGAAGGGATGTCAGGGTCGCTCCAACTTATATGCTTGGATATCCACTCCTCCTTAGGAGTGATGGCTTCTTCTGACCCAGAAGACACTAGCAAATCCATATTTTGCATCATCTTCTTATGACAAGCTGCAGCCTTCTTGTGATACACATGAGCAACATACATGCGCTCCTGGAGATCAAGCTGTAGGAAAAAGGCCTTCTTGGCCTTAATCTGAAACTTCTTGAACCAAGAAGGCTCACCTCATGAAGGAACATCAGCAGACCTTGCACTGGCCCTCACACCAATCCGAAAAGTGGCAGCCTTCTGAGTTACCGCTGTTGCAAGTTCTGCTGGGAGAAAATGCTTCCTCACCCTTGGTTCCTTCAACGGATGCTTGACAATGGGGTTGACATCCTTCATAATATCCTCCTTTGTGGCTTCCCACCATTTGTTCCTAATGAGATTCATGAGAAAAGAGCCATAGATGGGAGCCCTCTTGTCAATCACAGCCAGCCACATCTCCTCATGCATCCAATCCATCACATCCAACTTGTCTCTGGTTCCTTGCTTTTCTTTGGAGTTCTTAAGCAAGTCAAACATGAATCCATGTCTCTCATCCCAATTTCCCACACGAGGAGCAAGGGTCCCTCTATAGATGCGACGAATAATCTCAAAGGGAAGAACCAGATGTGCAGTTTTCCTCAGAGTACCTTCCTCCATGGTAATGTTGGCAATGTTATGCTTGTTGCTAGAGAGAGTTGCACCATTTATCCTTCACCCACTAGGCACATGAACTCCCTTATGATCATATCCCAAAAGATCCCCGAACTCCTTCAAAGTGGCCTTGAACACTCTATCCTTGGTCATCCACCTCATAGTTCTCTTCTCATCCTCATCGAAATGAACGGTGGCATATAATTGCTTGATATAGTACTCAATGTAAGGTTGGTTGATCTTCATGAGAGGAAAAAGACCAAACTCCTCACACATAGCCAAAGTCTCATCAAAATAGCCCTTGTGACGAGGATGCCTCATGTGATCAATGTTGATGGTGTGTTGAGTAGTGACAGAGTAAACCTTGCCCACATATATGTCATTGAAGACATGCTATTGATATTTGGTGTAGAAGTGAGGATTATCAACAAAGTCTCTTTTGTTCCCATAGGGATTTTCCTCTCTAAACTCTTGGTAGGCCTCGGGCTTCCAATTGTCAAATGGTTTGCGAGATGGTTTCTTGGCCAAAGTCCTGCGCTTGGTAGAACCACCACCAACACTACCACCGCGACCACCACCACGAGTTCTTGCGTGAAGGGTATGTTGCATAGAAAAAATCCTACGCGAGAGATACCCAAAGGGACAACATCTAATCTAGGAGGTGAAAGCAACATGGAGAAAGAGTCTTAGAAGAACATACCCTCGAAGACTCTAAGCGTTACGAGATCGAATCTCGTTGTTGGCGTAGTCGTACTCACGTTTATGTCAAGACCGAGAAGATGTGCACCGCAATCCGGCGGTGCCTCCGTGATCGTTCACACATTCCGCTCGATGAAGACCTCCGTTCACTTGATCCAGCGAGGCAGTGGAAGTAGAGGATCCCCCGGAACTCCAGCAGCATGACGGCGTGGTGTGGTGAAGAATCCCACAGTCAGGGCTTCGCCAAGCAAATGACCATGGAATGGAGCAGCGGGTGGAGAGAAGGGGGTAGAAGAAGTGTGTGGAAGAGTGAGCTCTCACCTTTCTTTTATAGGGGGGGGGAGGCAGCCCAGGGGGTGCGTCCAAGCAACGTGCCCCCACCTCTTCCCCTCTTCATGTGAGTGGAAGCTCCACTCACACCCACTCATCCTCCCTTAATTTCCCACTTAGAAAATCCAAAGGTTTTTTCTTTAATAAATAAATAAAATATTTTTATTTATTTATTTTAACATTTGTGAATTCTACTAACAAAAATTTGCATATAGCACCTCGAATCATTCGTTAATTCTATTAAAAACCATTCGACAAAAAACCCCTTGAACTATTTCAATTTTACCTGAAACAATTTCGGTGTTGTCCAACATATTCTTCGATATTCCGTATGCTCTCAAATGCGGCATCTAACCTTAAGTGTGTCACCCTACGGTTCGCAAATAATACAGACATGATCGAGACACCTCTCCGATCAATAATCAACAGCGGGATCCGGAGATCCATGATGACTCCTATATATTCAACGGTGAATGTTGTGATCGTATGAAACATCAACGTCGTAACTAATTCCCTTTGTCTCGCGATATTTTACTAATCTGAGATCCGATCATCGGTATCAACCATACCTTGTTTGATCATGTTACCAACAAGTACTGTTTTACTTGTTCTATGATATGACATTCTTGTGACCTAGTCACATTCTTGCAAGCGGTGTCAATGTGATATCATCGAGAGGGCCCAGAGTATATCTCTCCGTCATTTTGGATGGACAAATCCCACTCTTGATCCATGAGACTCAACTAATACTTTCCGAATACCCAACAAACCTTTATAGCCCCTCTGTTACGGCGTGACGTTTGATGACATCAAAGCATTGTTTCGGTGTTAGTGATTGACATGATCTCATGGTATACGGAATAAGGTTACTTCGAATGGAAGATATAACAATATAAACTAAATGACTTGATCGTATTGTTATACTTAATATGGGTATATGTTCATCACATCATTCTCCTAATGACATGATCCATTTTATTAACAACATCCAATGTTCATGATCAAGAAACCTTGATCATCAGTTAATCAACGAGCTAGTTAAACGAGAGGTGTTAATAGGAACTCTTGTTTGTTTATTAAACACACATGTATCAACGTTTCTGGTTAATACAATTCTTGTATGAGGAATAAACATGTATCATAAACAAGGAATAAGATAATAACCACTTTATTATTGCCTCTCGGGCATATTCCCTTCAGTATCCCACTTGCACTAGAGTCAATAATCTAGTCTGTAAGCACTTAATACATATGGTGTTCTAGTGTTATTACCATGCTTCGCATGTGGTAAACTTCGTCAGAAGATCTGACATGTTCATGTCCTTTTGTATTTGCATGTCTTTGAGTCTACACGCATCACTCATTCTCTAATGAGATGGCTTTGTATATATTTGGTCAACCGGTGAGACCTTAATTCCTCAGCTTAAACTAATGTTACTAACATTGTGAAAATGTATCTTCATAGTGTCAGCATTCTTGGAAATTCACCAAGTTCAATAAAGAACTCCTTGACACAAAATACTCCTATTATTTTTTGTCAACACAACGATATACTTAGCCTTTGTTGCAGTATCTGTCACAATACTTTAATTTTGACACCCATTCAAATCCAGCATGGAACTTTCTTCCAACCTATTGTGCCACCCTTCATCACATATTTTAATTGAGATAAAATTATTTGAATAAATGACAATACTATTAGTGTAACATATTACAATGAATATTTTGTCATTACTACATAGGAAAATATATCCTTAGCATTTGTAAAAATGGCATAAGGATCTTTCCCACTATTGTCTATTCATCATATGAATTATTCTGCTATAACATTCTATAGCACATGACTCATCTGGTTGTATACATAACATGGAACACATGACTTAGAAATCTCATTTTCAGTTATGCTCATCATGTGTCAAACACTTGAATATTACTCAATTCTTTTCCATGTGGAAAGAACCGCTTCTTGTCATTTCGATATTGACTTACTTCAATACTTCATCTATGTAATTTGGCTCAACCATATCAGACGCTTCAATTCATCTCTTATACATATCGATGCCCAATATCTCCTAAGCCTTTCATCAATATGAAAATCTTAACCGTGTTAATTTAAAATACATATTTTCCAATCAACCATATGTCATCTACATAAAGCATTAGAAATATGTCTTAGCGCTCCCACTTAATTTCTTGTAACTCTACAAGCATCTTTACCGTTCATGATGGAATCAAACTCTTTTGATAACTTAATTAAGGTAATGATTCCAACTTCAGTATGCTCACTTCAACCATTGAAGTTTGCATACCTTTCCGACAACTTTTTGAATTTTACAAAACTCTCATACTGTGTCAAGTACACATCCTTGATCAAACTTCCTAGAGAGGAGAGTTGGTTTTGTTATTCAATTGTCATATCATAATATGTAACTTTTGCTAGAACTATCCGCAAAGACTAAAGCATCACTACAGAAGATCAAAATCTTGTAGTAGTCAACTCTTTGAACTTCGTCGAAAAACATCTTTTCGACAAGCACAACTTTCAAAGGATGTAAATATCCATGTCTTTGTTGCTATATAGACCTGTTTGCTATCGTTAGCCATCATGCCTTTTGAAAGAACTACCAAATCACATCCTTGATATTCATACAGGGATACTATCACGGATATAATGACTCATAGCCAATTTTACAAAGTCAGGGCCCATCATTTGTTGTCAAAACAATACTTCACTCTCAAACCACAATTTGGTCTAAGTACAAAGTTTTAGGACTTTTGTAGTGCAGTTCGCAAACTCATTTGAAGTATCTACAACACATGTAGGGTCTTCTATTTGTCAAAATAGGAAACCCTAGAACAACTTCTAGTGATGCGCTACTCCTGACATGGTAACGAAGATTCTCTAATCTCGTCGAGTTTGTACTGTCCTCCCACTCACTTGTTTCGCAAGAACTACTTTCTCAAGAAATCAACCCTTTCTGACAAACAACATTTGTCTTTGGTTCGGTGATAGGAGAAATACCCAATGGATTTGTTGGGATAATCTTATAAGAATATATGTATCCTATTTTGGTTGTAAATATTTTACACATGCTATGCATATCAAAATTTAAGAAAAAGACAATTCGGGTCACTACCCAAGCCATAGCTTATATGGTGTCAATTTCAACGGATCATGATGGCGCTCTTTTCAGTGTAAAAGCTGTTGTCTCTAATGTATAAACTACAAAATTACAATGGCATTTTTATTTATCTTACCATGTCCAACAAGGTTTGATTTTGTCTCTCGAACACTCCATACTTATGTGGGGTATTCGAGAAGGACAATTGTAGAACAATTCTGCAACTCCTCAGATGTTTTGCTAAACTTATAACTCAAACTTTATCCTATATGATCCAGTCATAGATACTTGATTATCTTGTTACGATGATTTTTACTTCATACTAACAATAGTTTTAACCAATTCAAAAAATGTCAAACTCCGTTATCTTTAAATAGATATCTTTAACTTTACCTAATAATAAAGAGAGGAATGTTTCTTCCGGTCCGTTTTTATTACCCCTATTTTCTGATCTAAATTACAACAATTGCCACCACAAGTAATAAAAAACTTTTTGCCCCGCCTGTTGGATTTGTTTCACACGGTTTGAGTCCCAATTCCCCAATATCCCAGGCTCCCAGCTGCGGTGGATCATCGCGGTTTTCCAGCCGCTGGCGGTGGCTGGTGACCTCGCCCGCCTGGATGAGATTATGCTGGAGCAAGCCGTCGACCGGGGAGGAGACCCTATGATAACCGGTGTCGGCTATGATCTTGTACAATAACGCGCGGGATGCCACCCCCGCTCGCCCTAACAGGACTCGATAGAGTGCTCCGTATCCTGTCGCCACCCCTAGATCTCTCACCAACGGAGCCGCCTCCCTCCTCTGGAGAGGAACGTAACCATCCTCCGACGATCCCTTGCCTCGGAACTCCGGGACCTCCCAAGGCCGAGCCCCCGTCTCCGGGCCTCCCAATTTTGCCACCGTCACCACCTAGATTTGTGGCCGCTGTCATCTCGTCACCTCCCCGAGCTGCCTTGCAATCTGTCCGTCGATGCCGTCAGAATCTCTGCCCCTGAGCTCCTCCTTCTCTGGCCTGCTCTGAACTCAACATCTCCCACTGTCCTAGAAAAAATAAAAAGCAAAGAATAGGCGGGGTAACCTCACTGGTCGGGGCAGGAGGGGATCGCCGGCGGCAGTACTTAGGGTCGCTAGCAGGAGAGTTTTCCGGCGGGGAAAGACCTTGGACTTTGTCCAGGCGAAGCAGGTCAGGCTGCGGACATGATGGCTTGATCCAGTCGCTCGCCTTTGTTCAGTGCAAGAGGACAATTCGGGGGGTTGCAGACTCGGAGTTTATCGGGGAAGGGGGCAGCCGGCTCAGGGGGTCGTCGAGCTGGGTGGACGCCGCTGCGCCAGAAGCAGCTGTGCGGTGGTTGGGGCATGGGGCTAGGGGAATCCACGCCCCGCGTCATCTCGGAGCCCATGAGGGTCCTGCCGGAGGTATTGTCCGTCATGATGCAGGACAATGTGTCGCTATTCCTGCTGTGATCGTGGTACATTCAACTGAGAACACATCATGTCGGAACTCTTGATTCTTGTACTTGCGCACAACCAATGTGAACAACAGACCAACTGAACATTTTTTCCATTCTTCCAGAGAGAGGTACTAGATTGCCTCGGCTAGGGAGTTGGTGAGGATCAGAGGTAGGACTAAGGCTACTGTCAACTGTCATGAACTATGCATCTCAGTTTATACTTGGAGAGTGTTCCTCGTAAGGGCCTTTGCGGCTACAAATAGGTTCATCAGGACAAATCTTCAACTAACCGACACAGATGCAGAACTCTTCTACACAAAATGCATCACTAGAGTGTGTGCTTCAGCATGTCGAAGCGCAGCAAATCTTGGTCATTTTACTTAATCCATTCTTCTCGTCATGCTACCAGCTGGAGCATTTGCTCCAGGTACAAAATATTCACGATGGTCAAGTTTTCAGTCGTGGTGTGTTGATTGCATTTGCTATTCTGAACTCAATGTCAGAGAACATTTGAGGTTTCAGCACATTTGCTATTGCGAATATATGTTTGAAGAACTTGAGATTTCATGATTTCAGCATCTATTCGCGCCAGTACCATCGGCATGAAGAAGCATATGGGCGTTGGTTTGCCCATGCTCAATGTCAATGAGTACAGGTGCAGATACATCGATGACCATTGTCAAGAAATCATCACCCATAATTTGCACACAAAAACGCACGTCGTGGCAATTAGCATGTAGCAACTGATGCATCATCTGGTAAAGTTTGATCCGGTATGAATAAAAATATATCAACATTGAGCCTTACGACATGTGTTCTCTATGTCAGTAGTGAAATTCTACTAGGTCTGAAAAATATTCAATAAACGTTCAACCAGAAGCAACATGCGGGGATATTTGGTACCGCCCCCTCCCCCCCCCCCCCCCCCCCCGTTCCAATTTTATAAGATACACTACATACCATTTCAATTTTGATCACATATATAGTAAAATGTGAATATATATATATATACAAAATGAGTCTAGATTCAATCATTTTAAAATGTATGTGGCCAAAATCAACATCGAGTCTTACGACATGTGTTCTCTATGTCAGTAGTGAAATTCTACTAGGTCTGAAAAATATTCAATGAACGTTCAACCAGAAGCAACATGCGGGGATATTTTCTACTCCCCCGTCCATTTTTATAAGATACACTACATACCATTTCAATTTTAATCACATACATAGTAAAATGAGTGAATCTATATATTTAAAATGAGTCTAGAGTCAATTATTTTAAAATGTATGTGACCAAAATTAAAATGTCTTATAAAAGTAGACGGAGGGGGTACCTCATTTACACTAAGAATTTAGGATGTGATATTGCCAAAATTGGTTAGACTCAGCATCTGAACAACACCTAAACTTTGGTAGGGAAAGCTGCAAACATAAAGGAGCTCCGCATATAGCCTTGGTAGCCAATGATGTTACCTAGCAAGTGGTACTACTGCTGCTACTTGCTGCTATTACTGGTCCGATGTGAACTACCTGTGGCGCTGATACATGAAAATCATCTGCATGGAACAGTTCAGAGAATTTGAATGCCTTGTGCTGATTTGCTATTGTATTTGTAGTCATTAAAAAAATTAGTTTTCAGAATTTTTAGATAAAACATGCAATGTTTCCGAGAAATGAAAGCAATAATGTAGAATCTGTGATATAGAGAATATCAAATCTCTTGTGTATAACCACTAGCCAACGATTAGACAAGATTCATCTCATGGTTCAAAGAAGGTAGGCATTTATGAGTGTTTTGTTAAAAAAACTACACTTAATACTTAGGTTTGTTTTCTAAGGAACGATCCATGTAAGTGTGAGAGCTGTATGGTGCACACCAAAACTTGAGAGTTCTCGCCTTCTTTTCTCATTATGGAATATATCATGACGTTATAATCAAATCTAGTGTCATATGTGCACTATATACTACTATTAAGCAAACATTGTCAGTTTCTCTTTCTCCATCAAGATGGTAGAAGGGAACTAATTTTGAAGTGAACCTATCATATCTCGAATGTTGTAAAAGAAAGGAAAAAAGTGAAGCATAAGAGGTTTGATTAATAAAAATTATAATTTTCCTTGGATTGAACTACGTATTGATTCACTTTTAAACCGTTGCAACGCACGGACATTTTTACTAGTAATAATAAATGAAGTAGCTCACGCGAGCTACTATCTCTTTGGGATTTTGGCCCATGCATTGCATGGATGGTGCAGCCAGCTTGGCCGCATCCTCCACCTCTCCCTCCCCTTTAGTCCCACATTGGGAGGCAATAGGGAGGGGTACCTCTTTGGCCACCTATATAAAAAGTGGTATAGTGTCTTCTTTTGACACACAATTTTTGGGCAAAATACAAATTGTATAAAATATCTTTCTCTCTCTCTTGCACCCTATGGCCTTAAAGTTTGGGTTGCGTGCAGGAGATTTCTCTCTACTCTGGTACGATGTCATGCCGGGGAGATGATGTCTACGCACGTTTCTATTTCTTGTAGACATTGTTGGGTCTCCAAGTGCAGAGGTTTGTAAGACGGAAGCAAGTTTCCCTTAAGTGGATCACCCAAGGTTTATCGAACTCAGTGATGTAGAGGTCAAAGATATCACTCTCAAGCAACCCTGCAATTACGATACAAGAATTCTCTTGTGTCCCCAACACACCTAATACAATTGTCAGTTGTATAGGTGCACTAGTACTCATATATCCACTCAAATCATCGATGGAATTTTGTGAAGGAAAAAATAATCCACCACTCATTACTACACATAATGGACTATATACATCAATATGTATAATCTCCACTAAACTATACGTTCATGTTTTCCTTTCCGATATAAACTAAAATGGTGGTGTCACAATTTAAGTGAAATTCTTTTACGTCTTGCAACGTTTAGAATTTAGTTTTATAGATGTTTTACTTTACCAACATGATTTATATTAACTCATCCATCAATTATGGAATATGGTCATAGTTTGAACAATCTCATTTGTTCTTACAAAAGACCAGAACAAAATAACAACTTATTAAGTTCTTAAAATAAGTCTTGAATGTTTGGTTTGATACGACAGTGAACACAATACCAATTTATTTCTGTTCTTGTCATGATCGATCCCACATCTACTACTAGTTCCTTTTAGGCCCTTGTATTTCTTGCATTGCGTTGCTTTGTATGAAAACTCATACCAACCAATCTGGTATCAAAATACCCAAAAATACTTTGTTAACTAGCAATACATCTATAACTTATATATCAAGCATATACTCCTGAGCTAGACCTTTCCAGTTATCTTCTTTTCTGCCATATACCTTTTTTGTAATTCTATTTTCAATATTCCCTTTCCTTAACAGAAGAATCATTCAACATCAAACAATGCTAGTCGTACTAGCATATTTTCCTTTGCGTGTTAATCAAATATTCTCACCCATTGAGCCATACTTTGAGTTTGATTGTTCTACTAATATCACCATATTAATATAATTCTTCCGGATTCCACTCTTAGAAATCTTCAAGCAAGGTAAACGATTTTACCCGTATTTTTAATCCATCCCATCATAACAATTTTGTGATGAAGCTACTATAGCTCGAAGGAAGGAATTTAAAGGATAATATTAGCGCCCAACTTCTTGGAAGATTCAAACACCAAGCGTCTTTAATCATTGCATATATTTAAATAACATAAGCATACATTGTTAAACTAAATTATACTCTGTCATGTTGCCATAAATAAGTTTCTAGATATTAATATATCTTTCACTTGATTGTTTATGAAAAAAAAAATCAGTTCCTAAATCACCTTGATCAACAAAACATTCTTTTGAAGATAAAGTATTATGGAAGCAATCATGACACTAGATTATAAGTAGGAATTATTTGCTCTCTAGATCAATCAATCATTAATCATATGGAGCTAGGTAGGTTATACCAAAAATCTACAATAGGACTCAATTTTAAATTTCACTAATACAGTACCAATCTTAAATGGTTTTACAGATCATAACAGTTATATCTCAATTAACAATCTAAGTGTAAGGTAGTTTGTGGATGCCAATGAATACTATAATTTATGCAAATTCTCTTTGATTGGTTGTTCATGATAAAATAATTTCAAGTTAATTCAAAACTACTATGTGAACTCCCACTCAAAAACAACACCCCTCTAGTCGTTTTAGTGATTACACAAACCAAATTCACTACACCAAAACCGATCATCACATGAGATGATATAGTTGCAAAGGCGAACATCGACTTGTTCAGGATATCATCCATATGACTCATGCTTTACCTTTCGGTTACATGTTCCGAGGCCATGTCTATATATCTAGGCTCGCCAAGTAGAACCGTAGTATTGCGTGTATTCTGAGTCCATGTCTGTACATGCTAGGCTCATCAACGCCCGTTGTATGTGAACGTTGAGTCTGTCACACCCGATCATCACGTGGTGTCTTGAAACGACGAACTTTCTTAACGGTGCATACTAAGGAAGAACACATTATTATCTTGATATTTAGTGAGAGGGATCATCTTATAATGCTACCATCGCAATCTAAGCAAAATAAGATGCATAAAAGGATTAACATCACATGCATGGACAATGTGATATGATATGGTCCTTCTTGCACTTTATCTCCATCTTGTGCATCATGGTATGATCTTCACCATTCCACCGGTGTGGAACCAATGTCCGTAGTGCCTCCATCTTGATTGTCCATCAAAATTACAACATATCACATGGATATGATATACAACACACATGCCATAAATAATAAGACAACCATATGGCTCCTGCCGATATGTCAATAATTTACAAATGAGATCATTTCATACATCAAATTCGTAATATTTACCATATCACATCACATGCCCTGCAAAAACAAGTTAGACGGCTCTAATTTTGTGTGTGCATATTTTAGGTGGCTTAGGACTTTCGAGGATAAAACCGTTCAGACCTACGAACATGAACCACAACGTTGATAAACATATTTTTAGCAACCCTTCGTATATTGGATCTTAACTATAGTAGTAGAAACATGACATCCACTGAGCCACTTATGCAATACAAGTTGCATGTCAGTTGTGGGACAAGTCTCATGTGCGTGGACATGTAAAGTTAGTCCGGGCCGCTTCATCCCACTATGCCACTAAGATCATAAAATACTCAAGGAGGCAATAACAAGATCATCAACGCCAACATACAACTATGTGTTCTACCCGTACAAAACATCTGCGCATAGATCCGGCTCTGATACCACTAAAGGGTACGTTGCATAGAAAACAAAAAAATACATATGCGAGAGATACCCGAAGGGCCAAGATCTAATCTAGGAGATGAAAGAAACGGGGAGAAAGAGTCTTAGAAGAACATACCCTCGAAGACTCTAAGCGTTACGAGACCGAATCTTGTTGTTGGCGTAGTCGTACTCACGTAGATCTCAAGACCGAAAAGATGTGCACCGCAATCCGGCGGTGCCTCCGTGATCGGTCACACGTTCAGCTCGATGAAGACCTCCGTTCAATCGATCCAGCAGGCCAGCGGAAGTAGAGGATCCCCCAGAACTCCAGAAGCACGACGGCGTGGTGTGGTGAAGAATCCCACGGTCAGGGATTCGCCAAGAAAATGACCATGGAATGGAGCAGCGGGTGGAGAAAAGGGAGGTGAAAGAAGTGTGTGGAAGAGGGAGCTCTCACCTTCCTTTTATAGGGGAGGGGGAGGCAGCCCAATGGGGGGGGGTGCGGCCAAGCATGGTGCCCCCACCTCTTCCCCTCTTCATGTGAGTGGAAGCTCCACTCACACCCACTCATCCCCCCTTATTTTCCCACTTAGAAAATCCAAAGGTTTTTTCTTTAATAAATAAATAAAACATTTTTATTTATTTATTTTAATATTTTTTAATTCTATTAACAAATATTTGCATATAGCACATCAAATAATTTGTTAATTCTATTAACAACCATTCGACAAAAAACCCCTTGAACTATTTCAATTTTACCCGAAACAATTTCGGTGTTGTCCAAAATATTCATCGATATTCCGTATCCTCTCAAATGCATCATCGAACCTTAAGTGTGTCACCCTACGGTTTGCGAATAATACAGACATGATCGAGAGACCTCACCGATCAATAATCAACAGCGGGATCTGGAGATCCGTGATGACTCCTATATATTCAACGATGAATCTTCTGATCGTGTGAATCATCAACGTCATAACTAATTCCGTTTGTCTCGCGATATTTTACTTGTCCTAGATCTGATCATCGGTATCAACCATACCTTGTTTGATCTCGTTACCGACAAGTACTCGTTTACTCGTTCTGTGATATGACATTCTTGTGACCTAGTCACATGCTTGCAGGCGGTGTCAATGTGATATCATCGAGAGGGCCCAGAGTATATCTCTCCGTCATTTTGGATGGACCAATCTCACTCTTGATCCATGAGCCTCAACTAATACTTTCCGAATACCCAACGACACCTTTATAGTCACCCTGTTACGGCCTGACATTTGATGGCATCAAATCATTCTTTCGGTGTTAGTGATTGACATGATCTCATGGCCTAAGGAATAAGGTTAGTTCGAGATATAACAATATAAACTAAACGACTTGATCGTATTGTTATACTTAATTTGGGTCTATGTTCATCACATTATTCTCCTAATGATATGACCCAGTTATTAACAACATCCAATGTTCATGATCAGGAAACCTTGATCATCAGTTAATCAACGAGCTAGTTAAATGAGAGGCGTTACTAGGAGCTCTTGTTTGTCTATTAAACACACATGTATCAATGTTTCCGGTGAATAAAATTATAGCATGAGAAATAAACATTTGTCATAAACAAGGAATAAGATAATAACTACTTTATTATTGCCTCTCGGGCATATTCCCTTCATTGCGGTGGTTGGAGCAAGCATGATCTCAGCTTCCTCTTCAAAATCTTCCATGAACTCATCTTCATCAGGAGTTGCTTCCTTGTTCCCGGGGGCCTTCGCTTGTTGCGAGCATACATGATAGGTTCCTTCCCCAAACCACCACCACTTCTACCTATGAAGATCAGAGAGATAGGGAATGAAAACAAGGTAAGGGTACATGCTCAAATAAAATGGATAAGGAATTTAGCATGCTCAACTTAAACCAAGTTGTTTTAGCCCCCAATTTGCACGGGCGTCGGACAGTGTCCGGCAGTACCGGGCGTGCAAAATTTTGGATTTTTGCCCCAAATCCAAGCACGAAATCGAAAGGCAAAGCAACAATATAACTAGAGAATGCTAACACAATGCAGTTCCCGACAACTAGAGATCATCCGTCCACATTTTAACCAAACAAAATTGGGGAAACCTCATATTCATCTCAAAGCAACTAGGGTTCAACAATGGAGAACCTAAGAGAGCAAGAGGAGAAAAATACCAGAAGCCATGGAGGAGATCAAGGTGGGAGGGAGTCCCATGTTGCAGATCAGGGCCAGGAACGGTGGATTCCGGCGAGGCAAGGGTCAACCGGACGAAGGAGAGAAAGGGGGGCAGAAGTATGTGGAGGTGTTCATGCGGGTGGGGAATAAGCCTCCACACCGCATGACTTGGAATATAAGTCAAAATTGCCTGGCCCGGTAGTACCAATCCCATACGGTAGTACCGACTGTACAAATTTGCGCAGAAAGAATCTGCAACAATTTGCACAGGTGGTAGTACCGTGCTCATCCGGTAGTACTGGTGGTATAAGTTTGCGCAGAAAAGCATCTGCTTCAACTTGCACAGGCGGTAGTACCAGTTGCCGGCGGTAGTACCGGGGCACCTTTTCACTTCCTCTAGAATCAAAATTTGAGCATGCACAAGAATATAAAGATTTTTTTTAAGGTAAGATAGGCTTGGGATGGAATTCCAAATTGGTAAATGGCACTCTATACTTTTATTTGTAAGAATCAAATGCAAACAGGCAAATTTGAGCATATTTCCCATAAAGAGCCCAAACAAGATAAAAACAAATAAATTCCAAAGGAAAGATCAATAAGAACCAACTCTTAACAAGGAAGAGGTTGGTGGCCTAGGCCACCATGTAATATAGTATGGTATGACACCGCGAAGATGTATCTTTGGTGCATTGCCAATTCTCAACATTTTAACTCACAATTCAACATTAGAAAAGAGAGCTAAAAATGAATTTTTGCTTTGGGCATAATGGGGGAAGGGAGATCCCAATGTGTTAGGGAAACACTCCCCCTATTTCCATGCCTACTCCTAAACCCAAACGCATAGTCAACTATAGGCGTGTATGCAAGACCCTAGAGTTAAGATCCTTGAATCGATGATATTTAGCTCATTCCTCAAGAACATAAATCTTGCATCATCAAGGGGCTTCGTGGATATATCAACAAGTTGATCTGTGTTTGGCACATAGGCTAGTGCAATATCTCCACGGGGAACATGATCCCTAATGAAATGACGCCGAATCTCAATATGCCTCGTTCTTTTATGTTGCACTAGGCTGTATGCAATCTTGATGGCACTCTCATTTTCACATAGGACAAGCACTTTGTCACAATGCACATCATACTCTTTGAGGGTTTGCCTCATCCATAACAATTGAGTGAAAGCACTGGCCTCTGCCACATACTCGGCTTCGGCGGTGGAGAGAGATATGTGATGGCTGACGTTGGTAACCCCCCCCCCAGAGAAAGGTTGTGAAGAGTGCAACTGCAAGTTTTTCCCTCAGAAAGAAACCAAGGTTGAATCGACCAGTAGGAGGACAAGAAACTTCTGAAGGTTGATGCAGCTGAGATGGCAGGGCGCACTACCGGTTCAGCAACAACGTGGAACCTACACAACACAACCAATTCACTTTTCCCCAACGAAGCAGTGAGGTTGTCAATCTCACCGGTTTTGCTGAACACAAAGAGGTTAAACGTATGGTGTGGTAAACAGTATGAGAACAATACGAAAACAGTGGAAGCAGTGTGAAAACAGTTGAAGCAGTGTGAAAATAGTGGAAGCTGTGTGTGTATTATCCTCCATCTGTCATGTTTCTGTCACTCGAGCACATATGCAAAGGAGGCATGAACCCACTATCGAGCATAAGTACTCCCTCTTGGAGCCACTAGCATCTACTTGGCCAGAGCATCTACTAACAACAGAGAGCATGCAAGATGATAAATAACATACACATGAAGACAACATGATAGATTGATAATCAAAAGACATAACATTCAACAATAATCGGATCGCAGCAAACACAACATGTAGCATTACAAATAGATGATCTCGATCATGTGGTGGTGTAGACCCCTCCGGTAATGAATTTGCCTCCCCACAGGGTGCCGGTGAGAGCTCCAGAACCCTCCCGATCTCGGGTTGACGATGACGGTGGCCTCGGGTGTTTCTCGGGAAGAAGTGGTATATTTTTAGGGTTGACGTATCAGGGGGAATAAATAGGTGAAAGGGCATTGGCGGTGGATGCCCGAGGGGCATACACCACCCCCAGGAGCGACCGGAGGGGAGCTGCCCTATGGTGAGGCCCCCTCCGGGCCTCTTCGGGACTCCGTGGAACCTTCGGGAATTCTAAGACTTCCGGGCTTTGAATTTTCCAATTCCGAGAATATTTCCAGAACAACTTTTCTGAAACTAAAAACAACAGAAAACAAGGAACTGGCTCTGTGGCATCTTGTCAATAGGTTAGTCCCGAGAAATCGATAAAATGACATAAAGTGCAAGGAAAACATGTAGCATAAGGCATGAAAACAACATGGAACATCAAAAATTATAGATACGTTTATGACGTATCAACATCCCCAAGCTTAGTTCCTACTCGTCCTCGAGTAGGTAAATGACAAAACAAATAATTTCTGACGTGACATGCTACCAACATAAACTTGATCATCATAGTAATGTAAATTATGTAAACTAGGATCGAATGAATAAAGGCTGAGGTTTATAGTTCATATCAAATAGAGTAATGTATAAACCATTAGGAATAACAAAGTAAAACCTTTCAATGAATCAATACTAAAGACAATCCATTGTGCAAAGTATATTAGAGATGATTTAAGCTGAAGAACAACAATATAATCATCCAAGGCATCAAACTCTCACAACAAATCATGTTAGGATCAAGTCAAGTGGCAACAATATACACGTAGGAAAATCATTCAAATAATTGTGCACTCAAATGGATAGTTTCGACGCCTGGTTGCAGGCAGAACTCATGAATAACTACATTGTTGGAGATGAGCTCTACTTGTTGGCCAGGTCACCATCTTCGACTGTACCGACTTTCCAAGGGTACGAGATAAATAGGAATACATTTTACACGACCGCACAAGATAAAAAGAGCACCAACCAGAATAGTGGCGTCCGTTTCGATGCAACCGGATACAATGGGACAAAGGGCACATATTATGGTTACATAGAGGATATATGGGAACTTGACTATGGACCTAATTTTAAGATCCCTCTATTTCGGTGCCAATGGGTCAAGATGACAGGAATAAAGCTAGACCAGCAGTACGGAATGTCAAAACAAGCAAGTGTTCTGTATTGGTTCCTGGCAGCAGGATGTTGTGGCTAAAAGAAAATTATGGGGGGTTTAGATGGTCAATGGAAGAAAGTCTCGCACAACTGAAAGTGATCATTAGACAAGAGGAAGTCTTATAATAGAAGTTATGCAAGGAGTAGTGATTGCCACACAACGGATGCACATAGAGCTATAAGTGTACGAAATCTCTCCAATGGAACTATTGGGGGTGCATCCAACTTTCTTGCTCATCAAGACCTAGAGCACTTTTGAGGAGGCTCATCACTGGAATATAAAATCCAAGTTATACAATGTAAGTTCCCCACATAGTTATGAAAGTCATAATATGAAAACTCTCTCCAAATTGAAACAATGATGCAAAACAAGCACAAGTGTGGAATAAATGATAGTAGTGCTACCCCCTATCTCTTTATTATCTCTCGTTTGCCTCTCTTTTTTTCCTCTTTGGGTCTTTTTTTCTTTTCTTTTTTTCATATATAACCTCACTGGTAGGGGCAACACTCTATTTTACAATGAATCAACACACTTTTAGTACTCATAACTCAAATTGAAATATCTCAGATGTAAATAAAACTAAATGTTCCTGCGAGTGTAGCAGTATGCAAAATAACAATGAAGCATGACAAGTAACATAATGATGATGGATGTTGTATGGCAATATATCTCGGAATGGCTATGGAAATACCATGGTAGGTAGGTACGGTGGCTGTTTTGAGGAAGATAAATTTGGCTTATGTGTAGAAGAACAAATTTCTCCCACGGGGTTTGGATGCACTAGCAAAGTTTGCACCAACTCTCAATGTGAGAATGAGAAATGCACAGTACCGAAGAGGCTAGCAAATATGGATGGTGGAAGTGCCAGAAAACCGCAACATTGAACTCACAAGTTAAAACATTCCAAATAAAATCATGATCTCACAAGGCATAATGAAAATCACTCCAAGAGGGTCCGTGGCAGTGACAAGTCACTGTTAGCTACCCCGACCGTAGCGCGTGACAAAAATCCATTACGATTGCTATCAGCAAAGGAAGTCATATACCATTATCCTATCAACTGGTTATTTGAGTGTGGCACAGTTTCAAGCTTTTAGACCAACCATTAATTTTTTTTACTCTACTAGACCAGAAAATTTACCATTAAGCATATTAATATCTCAAAACAACAGCAAATAATCAAGTGAAACAGTTTAGTGATCTACAAGAATATGCAAGATTTTTCGTTAAACCATCTACCACACGTAGCATTTTCTACCAAGCACCAAACAACAAAAAACTCTCCAAGAGATATAGCACTGAAACAAGATATTACTAACAAAACTCTACTAAAACTAACAACTCTGAAAAGAGATGCAAGAAAAATAGGAGCTAAACAGGAATTTTGCAGCAGCTAGAAGAAAAACTAAGAATACGAGCATAACAAGTATCAAATGAAAAAGCGGAGTATGTCTCTCTCCCACACAAAGAATGTTAGGGTCCAACTATATTATTTCAGCAAGTAAAAAAAATAAAACAAAATAAAAACAAACAAACGCTCCAAGTAAACTTCATATGATGTGACCCAATAAAAATATAGTTTCACTGGAAGTGACCTGATAAATTGTTGATGAAGAAGGGGTTGCCTTGGGCATCCCCAAGCTTAGATGCTTGAGCCTTCTTAGAATTTTTTGGGATGAACCACGAGGGCATCCGCAAGCTTTGACCTTGCACTCTTCTTCATCGCATTATATCGCCCTCTTCAAATGAACCTTGAAAACTTCCTTCACACCACATTCAAAGAGTAATTCGCATTAGAGGGTTAGTGCAACAATAAAAAATTCATGGATTCTGCATGAGTACAAGTTCTATTTATACTTTTAAACATTAGCTACAGCCATTGATGTTTTGTGAAGCAAAGAAATCCACTTGACATCGTAAAACAGCAAATGCAAGAAAAATGGCCGAATCTGCCAAAACCAGAACAATCTGTAAAGACAAAAAAAATCGGAGCACTTACGTTGGTCAGATCGAAAAACTTAAAGTACGAAAAAAATTGGAACTAGCGGACGAATAAGCACAAATTTTTTTAGATCGTTCTGATCGTCCTGTATTTTATACGATTTTTTGAGGTGGAGAGCAGAAATTTGTTTCCTACGCAGAAATCCAAAACCAACTCCAACTTTCGTTAGAAAATTCACTTGGCACAACTAAAACATGAAAATAAAGATAAAAAGGAGTTGCTACAAAAGTATAAAACCCCTTGACTCAAAGAAAGCAGAGAAAAACGAAGCAAAACATAAAACCATGGGTTATCCCCCCAAGAAGTGTTTTTCTTTAACGCCTTTTAGCTAGGCCCAGAAAAGTGGATTCACGTGTTTTCAAGTGAATAAGCATCCGAATTATAATTTTTTTGAATACTAGAATCAAAAGGAAATTTTGTTCTCTTTCTAGGAAAGTGTTCAATACCTTTCTTGAGTGGTGATACGTCTCCAACGTATCTATAATTTCTAATGCTCCATGATCATATTATGCCAATTGCTACTTGTTTTCTCCCTTATTTATAGCATTTTTATACGTTTTCCGAAACTGACCTATTAACAAGAGGCCAAGTGCCATTTCCCTGTTTTCTGCTGTTGTTGGTTTCAGAAAATTTGTTCTGGAAACATTCTCGGAATTGGACCCCACAAAGCCTGAAGTGCCTATTTTCCCCGAAAGCATCCAGAACACCGAAGAGGACTCGAAGACGGGCACCAGGGGGCACACCATAGGGTGGCGCCCCCCCTTGGCCGTGCCAGCTATGGGTGTGGGGACCCTGGAGCTCCACCGCTTTTGCCCTTTCACCTATTTAATCCCCCGGGATGGAAAACCCTAAACACCTAATAAAAAATTCCCGAAAAGTTCCGCAGCCGCGGTCACCGTCAACCCTAGATCAGGGTTGTTCTGAAGCTGTTTCCAGCACCCTGCCGGAGAGGAGAACGTCACCGGAGGCCTCTCCATCACCATGCCTGCCTCCAGAGTGATGATAGAAACGTGAAGGGGATGATGTGTTGTTGCCATTAGGGAGAAAACAACGGTGAGAGTGCCCGCGTGCATAATCATTGCTTACATTACACACTTTGTTTAATGCAGTTATATGTTGCTTGCAACTTAATACCTAAGGGGGTTCGGATGATAACCTGAGGGTGGATTATTAGTCATAGATGCAGATGGATGTCGGTCTATGTATATTGCTGTAATGCCTGCACTGAATATCATAGTAATCATCATGTTATATTGTGCACTACGGTGCAACCTCTATTTGTCAATTGCCCAACTGTAATTTGTTCACCCAACATGCTATCTTTTATGGAGAGACACCACTAGTGAACCTATGAACCCCGGTCTATTTTTCACACTGTTAAACAAACCACAACTATTTACTGCTTTCTTTACTTACTGCAAGCATACATCATTTTCCATACTATACGTCTAATCTTTGTTTTCAGCAAGACCGGTGAGATTGACAACCTCACTGTACCGTTGGGACAAAGTATTTTGGTTGTGTTGTGTGCAGGTTCCATGTTGTTGCTGACACCGGTGAAGCGCCAGCACCACCGTTAGTGGCATCAACCTTCCTGAGATCCTCTTCCTCCTACTGGATTGATAACCTTGGTTCTTACTGAGGGAAATTCTTGCCACTTTCTCATCACACCTTCCTCTTGGGGTTTCCAACACGCCATCCATAGCAATCAAGAATTTCTGGCACCGTTGCCAGGGAGGAAGAAGTCTTCCGGCAAGGGGAGTCTCTCACTCTCAACCTCTTTATTTTGTTTATTGTCTTGTTTTTATTTTTGCCTTGTTTTGCTTCTCTTTATAAAAAACACACACAAAAATTAGTTTACTTCATAGTTGTTATTTATTTACTTGCTTTTATTCTGCTAAAATGAGTTCCTATGAGAATACTAAGTTATGTGACTTCACTAGCACAAACAACAATCATTTTATTTGTACACCTATTGCTCCACCTTCTCCTACTGCTGCTTTCTATGAGATTAAACCTGCTTTATTAAATCTTGTGATGAAAGAACAATTTTTTGATATTAGTACTGATGATGCTGCTTCCAACCTTAATAATTTTGTTGAACTATGTGAGATGCAAAAATATAAAGATGTGGATGGAGATATTATTAAACTGAATTTATTTCCATTCTCTTTGAGAGGAATAGCTAAATAATGGTTCCTATCTTTGCCTAGAAATTGTATAGATTCATGGACTAAGTGTAAACATGCTTTCATTGGAAAATATTATCATCCTGCTAAGATTATATCCCTGAGAAGTGACATAATGAATTTTAAACAATTTGATAATGAACTTGTCGCTAAAGCTTGGGAAAGAATGAAAACTATGGTGAAGAATTGTCCCACTCATGGACTGACTACTTGGATGATTCATACGTATCCAACGTATCTATAATTTCTGATGTTCCATGTTGATATTATGCCAATTGCTACATGTTTTTCGTATGTTTTCCTACACGTTCTTATGTTTTCTGGGACTAACCTATTAACAAGATGCCACAGAGCCAGTTCCCTGTTTTGTGTTATTTTTAGTTTCAAAAAAGTTGTTCTGGAAATATTCTCGGAATCGGAAAATTCGAAAGCCAGAAGTATTAGAAGTCCCAGAAGCTTCCAGAAGTCCTGAAGAGCCCCGAAGGGGGGCCACAGGGTGGCCACACCATGGGGTAGCGCGGGTCCCCTGGCCGCACCACCTAGGGGAGTGGGCCCCCTGGCAACCTCCCGGTATCGCCCTTTTGCCCATATATACTCCCTGAGGCGTAAAGCCTAGGAGAATCAACCTTTTCCACAAAATACATATGTAGCTCCACCGCCACTACCGACAAGTTTCGGGGGACAGATCTCTGTTCTAGTACCCTGCTGGGACGGCGAAGTGCCCCTGGAAGCCATCTCCATCGACTCCACCGCCATCTCCATCGCCGTTGTTGTCTCCTATGATGATGAGGGAGTAGTTCTCCTCCGAGGTTGAGGGCTCTACCGGTAGCTATGTGGTTCATCTCTCTCTCCCATGGTGTGATCTATATGTGATCATGAGCTTTGTAATCTATTTGAATTCGTAGATGTTACTCTTCATCTTTTGCTACTCAAGTGCTTTATTAATATGAACTTTGGAGTCACTTTGATCACGGTGTGAAGGTGGCTGTGTGCACATCGTGTGTGTCTCCTCTATGAATTGTGGATTTTGCTTAGTACCTTCTAGGGTGCTCATAGTGACAGCGTGGGGTTAACTAGACATGGGAATACAAACTTGAGGAGTGTTGTTACAGCCCTACGCAATGATTAGTGTTCATTATCCAACCGGAGAGGTTTAAGAGTAGCATAGTGAGAGAAGCTATCTAGTTATTCATTTATGTGATCATTGTTGAGAGTGTCCACTAGTGAAAGTAGGATCCCTAGACCTTATTTCCAAGCATTGAAACACCGTTTTCCGCCTGTTCTGCTACATGTTTGGTTGCTGCCATTTTTATTTCAGATTGATATTATCACTTATTATCATACATATTACTTGCATTTTACTCTATCTTCGCCTAACTAGTGCACCTATACAACTGCAATTGTATTAGGTGTGTTGGGGACACAAGAGATTTCTTGTATCTTAATTGCAGGGTTGCTTGAGAGTGATATCTTTGACCTCTACCTCCCCGAGTTCGATAAACCTTGGGTGATCCACTTAAGGGAAACTTGTTGATTTTCTACAAACCTCTGCATTTGGAGGCCCAACACTGTCTACAAGAATAGAAGCGTGTGTAGACATCAATGATTATACAAAAAATTTATGCAGGACTGAATTTCTCCTCAAGGTATTTATTGGATTCAGCTGCTGGAGGTACCTTTATGTCCATCACTTTGAGCAATGCAACAAAGATTCTTGATGATAAATTATTCAGAGTGGCACACTGAGAAAGCTCCACAAGGTAAGAAGGTAAATTATGTTGAGGAAACCTCCTCTTTGAGTGAAAGGCTTGATGCTATTATGTCTATGCTTGTTAACGGTAAAGCTCAAGTTGATCCTAATAATGTTCCTTTAGCCTATTTGGTTTCTCAACAAGAGCATGTTGATGTAAACTTTATTAGAAATAATAATTTTAACAACAATGCTTATAGAAATAATTTTAGTGGAAACAATTATAAGCCATATCCTCCTAATAATGGTTATGGTAATTCTTATAGCAATTCCTACAATAATAATAAAATCTCTACCTCTGATCTTGAAAACATTCTTAGATAATTTATTAGCACACAAACTGGTTTTAATAAATATGTTGAGGAAAAGTTTGGTAAAATAGATGTTCTTGCCTCTAAAGTAGATAGCCTGGCTATTGATGTTGATTTTCTAAAACTAAAGGTTTTTCCAGAAGATGTTAAACAAAGTAAAACTTTGAATGCCATTCAAGTTCAAATTGATAATAATGTTAGGTTGATGGCTGAATTACGGGCTAGGTGGGGAAGAGAAGATGAATTGGCTAGAAAGAATAATATTGCTAGAGTTTGCACTATCACAACCACTAGTAAAACGGAAGATCCAAGTGCTAGTAAACCTCCTACTATCAATGGTAAAGTAATTGGTGTTAATGAAGTCCCTACAACTTTGGTGAAACGTGCTAAATTGCCTCAAACTGCTGAAATTGCTCCTGATAAAAGTGCTGAAATTTTTAGAGATGTGGGAGATAATGGCCCCATTACTTTTGATGATAATAATATTGATTTTTATGATTGCAATATATCTGAAGTTATTATGTTCCTACAAAATCTTGCTAGAAGTCCCAATGCTAGTGCCATGAATATGGCTTTTACTAAACATATTACCAATGCTCTCATGAAAGTTAGGGAAGAAAAGTTGAAACTTGAAACATCTATCCCTAGGAAATTAGATGATGGTTGGGAGCCTATCATTAATATAAAAGTAAATGATTTTGATTGCAATGCTTTATGTGATCTTGGTGCTAGTATCTCTGTTATGCCTCAAAAGCTTTATGACATGCTTGATCTACCACCGTTCGAACATTGTTATTTGGATATTCATCTTGCTGATAATGCTAAGAAGAAACCTCTTGGTAGAATTGATGTTGTTCTTATTATGGTTAACAATAACCGTGTACCTGTTGATTTTGTTGTTATGAACATTGAATGCAATGCTTCTTGTCCTATTGTTTTGGGAAGACCTTTTCTTAGAACTGTCGGTGCTATTATTGATATGAAAGAGGGGAGTATTAAATATCAATTCCACCTCAAGAAAGGTTTGGAACACTTTCCTAGAAAGAATATGAAACTACCTCTTGACTCCATTATTAGAGCAAGATATGATTTTGATGCTTCTTCACTTGAAAATACTTGAGTTGCCCTTTTATGCCTAGCTGAAAGACGTTAAAGAAAAGTGCTACCGGGAGACAACCCGTTTTATTTTGCTGTTTTCAACCCATTTTCTTTCGTTTTCTTTGGTGTGCTTTGCACCTGGGTGTTACCTATTTCCTTAGAAACCCCTGTGTATCTTTTATTTTGTGTTTTTGTTGAGCCAAGTAAAGCCTCTAGTGGAAAGTTGAGGCTATATTTTGGATTTCTGCGTAGGAAACAGATTTCTGCTGTCCACTGTTAATTTCGTAAAAAATCACAGAAAATCCAAAATGACCTGAGTTTTTTGTGCTTAATACTTAGTTATATACGCAACTTTTCTTAGTTGACCACTTTTTGGTTTGAGCAACAGAAGAGTTTTGAAAAAATCGATCTTTACCTGCTGTTCTGTTTTGACAGATTTCTGCCATTTATTGCATTTGCATCTTAATCTCTTTATTTTGGTGTTCTTTTGAGAAAAAGATTTTTAAAAGAAGTTCTAACAGTAGCTAATGTGTTTTTGAGTGTTAGACTTCTGTTGAAACTTAACCATTTTAATTTATTATTTCAATTGCACTAACGTTGCTAATGAAGATTGTGAGAATTTTGGTGTGAAGGAAGTTTTCAAGGGTCAAGAGAAGAGGATGATATGATGTGACCAAGAAGAGTGAAAAGCCTAAGCTTGGGGATGCCCCGGTGGTACATCCCAGAAAATTCCAAGAAGACTCAAGCGTCTAAGCTTGGGGATGCCCAAGGCATCCCCTTCTTCATCAACAAATTATCAGGTCACTTCTAGTGAAACTATATTTTCATTCGGTCGCATCTTATGTGCTTTACTTGGAGCGTCTTTTATTTTTTGTTTTCAGTTTGTTTTTGTTTTTTATTTTAGATTGTTTTTAATTTTTCAGGAAGCTTGGTTGGACCCAGCATACTTTTATTGGAGAGTGACACGCTCCGCTTTTTCATGAGAATACATTGTATTCTTAATCTCTGTCTAGCTGCTGCATTTATTTAGCTCATGTTTTGCATGCATCTCTTATTAGAGATGTTAGTTTTAGTAGTGTTATGTGAGTACTCTCATGTTTGCTTGGTGTATCATAAAGAGTATTTTTGTTAAAGCATGTTTTGTATGGTGCTTGTTGGGAGTAGAAAACTGTTGCTTGAAGTAGAATTTATAACAGTACTAGTAGAAGCTTGTATAGACTGTGGCTAGAACCTTTTCATACCATGCTAAATGTTATTTTAGTTTTAAATTTTTGTGATTATTGAGTATTATGATTAGCCTCAAATAGCTGAGAGTGTTTAATATGTCTTGAAAGATTCATGAGTTGTTCTTGTCATAGTAAAGCATCAATATATGGTATTCTCTTTCGAATGTTTTATTTGGTTGACTTGGCGCATGCTCACACCATGTTTATGACTACAAGACAGTCACGAATAGCCTCCATGACCACTTAGTTTTTGAACTTGTGATATTGCTTATGCTTTAATTAATGATGCTTATGTCGCTATGCATGATTATGGCTCTTATGCTCTCTTGATTTGTCGCTCCCAGTCTTCTGCTAGCCTCCACCTGTACTGAGTATGAGCTCTACTCGTGCATCCAAACTCACTTAAACCAAAGTTTTTCCCATTGTGTCCACCATACCTACCTACATGTGGTATTTAACTGCCACTCCAAGTAAATTGCTCATGTGTTACCTTTAAAACCTTCAAAATTACTCCTGCTTTATGTTCCTGTTTTTGCTCATGAGGACGTCAATAGAGAATCTTTATCTCACTTGTTGATTGGATTTCACACCATGGACTAGTGTCTTCATCCGCTTATCCAAATGATAGAAGAGTTGGCAGCGGGTGCCCAACCCCAAATTAATACAAACAAATTCTCTTCACTATCCCCCCCTGATTTATCAGTCAAAGCATAATTGTGTAAACAAAAGAGAAAGAGGGATGACTTTCTACACCAGTTGCGTCCTTAACCATGGGAGTCGCTCTTGTGAATCCAGTTGTCTTGTGATGTACTGTATTTTCTGTTTACCATTCGTTGACATTAGCATACATCTCCCAAAATATAGACACTCAGTGTCAAACTTTTAATACCCCTGTTTAATAAAATAAAAGCTCTAGCACATGAGTGATCCCTGCTTCCCTCCGCGAAGGGCCTTTCTTTTACTTTTATGTTGAGTCTCCATCTTCTAACTTTATGCACAGTTGAGAGAGCATTTTTTCCATTCTGAGTTCTATGTGCATTTGTCCCATAAACATCAATAATTACTTCATAATGTGATATTATTTGTTCTTAAATTATTTGTTCTAGTCTTCCTCAATAACTTTGAAGGTGTCCTGGAATTTATGTTTTGCCCCACTCTTAAGGACTAGCAAAATATCACTTTGCCATGCTTTCTCTATACCTGATACAAACGTCTACCTTTCTTTGCATTATTATTCATGATCCTTTATTTGAGTTACTCTTCTTGATGCAAAGTAATTGCTATGCTTTACTATTAAAGTTCTATTTATCATGTTTGTGTTTGAAGTTCTATGATCTCACCGTGCATATGCTTTTACATTAGATTGATCAAGTTTATGTTAGTAGCATGTCACCTCAGAAATTATTGTTTTATCGTTTACCTAATCGAGGACGACTAGGAACTAAGCTTGGGGATGCTTGATACGTCTCCAACGTATCTATAATTTCTGATGCTCCATGATCATATTATGCCAATTTCTACTTGTTTTCTCCCTTATTTATAGCATTTTTATAACTTTTCCGGGACTAACCTATTAACAAGAGGCCAAGTGCCAGTTCCCTGTTTTCTGCTGTTTTTGGTTTCAGAAAAGTTGTTCTGGAAACATTCTCGGAATTGGACCCCACAAAGCCCGAAGTGCCTATTTTCCTCGGAAGCATCCAGAACACCGAAGAGGAGTCAAAGACGGGCACCATGGGGGCCACACCATAGGGTGGCGTGCCCCCCTTGGTCGCGCCAGCTATGGGTGTGGGGCCCCTAGAGCTCCACCGTCTTTGCCCTTTCGCCTATTTAATCCCCCCGGATGGAAAACCCTAAACACCTGATCAAAAATCCCCGAAAAGTTCCGCAGCCGCCGTCACCGTCAACCCTAGATCAAGTGCTTCAAAGGTGGAAAATCAAGAATAGCATAAAGTTTCTTAGGCATAACAAAGATACTAGCACCAAGATCACATAGAGCATTGCAATAAAAATCATTCACTTTCATTTTAATAATGGGTTCCCAACCATCATCTAGCTTCCTAGGGATAGAGGCTTCACACCTTAATTCATCCTCTCTAATTTGCATGAGAGCATTTGTAATATGTTTTGTGAAAACCATATTCATAGTACTAGCATTAGGACAACTAGCAAGATTTTTTAGGAACTTAATCACTTCAGTTATGTTGCAATCATCAAAGTCAAGATCATTTTTATCAAAGGTAATAGGACCATTGTCTCCCATGTTTCTAAAAATTTCAGCACTTTTATCAGGAACATTTTTAGCAGTTTGAGGCAGTTTTGCATTTTTAATAGCAGAAGTGGGAATGTTGCCAACATCAATTACTTTACCATTGATAGTAGAAGGTTTATTATCATGAAAAGCTTCAGTTTTACTAGTGGTGGTAATGGTGCAAACATTAGCTATATTATTCTTTCTAGCTATTTCATCTTCTCTTTCCATCTAGCATGCAGTTCAGCTAACATCCTAACATTATCATCAATTCAAATTTGAATGGCATTCAAAGTTTTGCTTTCTATAACATCATGAGGCGTAACCTTTAGTTTCATAAAATCAAATTCAAGAGCAAGGCTATCAACTTTAGAAGCAAGAACATCCATTTTGCCAAACTTTTCCTCAAGAGGTTTATTAAAAGCAGTTTGTGTACTAATAAAATTCTTGAGCATGTTTTCAAGATCAGAGGGTACTATTTTATTGTTTTTGTAGGAATTACCATAGGAATTACCATAAGCATTACTATTATTGGGAGGATATGGCCTATAATTGTTGCTACCAAAATTATTCCTATAAGCATTGGTGTTGAAATTATTATTGTTAATGAAGTTCACATCAACATGCTCTTCTTGAGCAACCAAAGAGGCTAAAGTAACATTGTTTGGATCAATAGGAGCGTGGCCATTCACAAGCATAGACATAATAGCATCGAGTCTATCACTCAAAGAGGAGGTTTCTTCAACATAATTTACCTTAGTGTTCTCTCATAACGGTTTAACAGGGCAGGCTTTATCTCATAAAATAAGCAGTAGGAGCGGGTGGAGCAATAGGTGTGCTAATGAAATCATTGTTGTTGGTGCTAGTAAAGTCACACAAGTTAGTGTTCTCGGGAGTAGTCATTTTAGCAAGACTAAAAATAGGATAAAAACTACAGCTAAAATAAGAACTAAGTTTTTTTTTTGTGTTTTTGATAAAGAGAAGCAAACAGGACAAAATAAAATAAACTACGAAAACTAAAAAAAAGTAAAGAGAATGAAAGTGAGAGACTCCACTTGCAGAAATTCTCTTCCTCCCCGGCAACGGCGCCAGAAAACTTGTTGATGGCTGATGTTGCTAAACCCCAAGAGAAAGGTTGTGAAGAGTGCAACGACAACTTTTCCCTCAAAAAAGAAACCACGGTTGAATCGACCAGTAGGAGGACAAGCAACTTCTGAAGGTTGATGCAGCTAATATGGAAGGGCGCACTACCGTTCAGCAACAACGTGGAACCTACACAACACAATCAATTCACTTTGCCCCAACGAAGCAGCGACGTTGTCAATCTCACCGGTTTTGCTGAACACAAAGAGGTTAAACGTATGGTGTGGTAAACAGTACGAGAACAGTATAAAAATAGTGGAAGCAGTGTGTGTATTATCAATATGCGAAAATGGACCGGGGTCCACAATTCACTAGTGGTGTCTCTCCATAAAAGATAGCTAACATGCGTGGTTAACAAATTACAGCTGGGCAATTGACAGACAAAGAAACATGCATGACATAAAGATTATTATGAGATTCATGCGGGAATTACAACAAAATACATAGATCGTCATCCAACTGCATCTATGACTAATAATCCACCCTTTGAATATCATCCGAACAAATGTTGGGTATTAAGTTGCAAGCAATATATTATCGCAGTAAGCAAAGTGTGTAATGTAAACAATGTAAACTAAGTAAACATCGTTGTTTTCTCCCTAATGGAAACAACACATCCTCCATTCGTCACGTTTCTGTCACTCGAGCACAGATGCAAAGGAGGCATGAACCCACTATCGAGGATAAATACTCCCTCTTGGAGTCACTAGCTTCTACTTGGTCAGAGCATCTACTAACAACGGAGAGCATGCAAGATCATAAATAACATACACATGAAGACAAGATGATAGATTGATAATCAATAGACATAGCATTCAATAATAATCGGATCCCAACAAACACAACATGTAGCATTACAAATTGATGATCCCGATCATGTGAGGCAGCTCACGAGATCTAAACATGAGGCATAAAGTGGAGAGGAAAACCATCTAACTACTGGTATGGACCCGTAGTCCAGGGATGAACTACTCACGCATCACTCCGGAGGCGGTATGGTGGTGAAGACCCCTCCAGTGATGAATTTCCCTCCCGACAGGTTGCCGGGGAGAGCTCCAGAACCCTCCCGATCTCGGGTTAACGATGATGGCAGCCTCGGGTGTTTCTCAGGAATAAGTGGTACATTTTTAGGGTTGACGTATCGGGGATAATAAATAGGCGAAAGGGAAATGGCGATGGACGCCCGAGGGGCCCACACCACCCCCAGGTGCGGCCGGGGGGCGCCGCCCTATGGTGTGGACCCCCTATGGCCCCCCTCCGGGCCTATTTGGGACTCCGTGGAACCTTCGGGAATTCTAAGACTTCCGGTCTTTGAATTTTCCAATTCCGAGAATATTTCCAGAACAACTTTTCTAAAACTAAAAATAGCAGAAAACAGGGAACTGGCTCTGTGGCATCTTGTCAATAGGTTAGTCCCGGGAAATCGATAAAAATGACATAAAGTGTAAGGAAAACATGTAGCATAAGGCATGAAAACAACATGGAACATCGGAAATTATAGATGCGTTTATGACGTATCAATATGCAATTTTGCTTCTTAGAAGACCAACTCACCAAGGACCTACCAAGAAATTGGCAAGCTCCCGAAGTTGATTTCCTATCATCTTGATCACCAACCCAATTTAATTCTGTGTACCCACGGAGAGAAAAATGTGCCCCCTTTGTGTACCACAATCCAAATCTTGGGGTATGAACAGAATACCGAAAGATCCTATGGACCGCTGTCAAATGGCTTTCCTTAGGATCCGCTTGATACCTTGCACACATCCCTACACTCAACACAATATCGGGTCAATAAAGCAAAGAAACAATCATAGAACAATACAACTTTTGGTCCACATATTTACCATCCGGATTACGCTTGAGATGACACTTGGTTTGCATTGCAGAGACTTTGCCTTTAGCATCTTGGAAGTTAAACATCTTGATCATGTCTTGGGTATACTTTTCTTGAGAAATGGAAGTCCCACGAGCCAATTGCTTGCTCTCAAAGCCAAGGAAGAATTTGAGCTCTCCCATCATAGACATCTCAAACCTGTGAGTCGTAAGCTTTAAAAAATCATTATTGAAAGCATGATTAGTTGAGCCAAAGATAACATCGTCCATGTAGAGTTGGCATATGAAAAGCTCCCCTTTAACCCTATTTGTGAAAAGGGTTGGCTCTATTTGAGAACTTCAAACCCACGGTCTTGCAACAACTCTCTAAGGTTCTCATACCACACACGTGGTGCTTGTTTAAGTCCATAGAGCGTATCCAGCTTGTATACATGGTTAGGGAACTTGGGGTCCTCAAACCCCGGAGGTTTCTTAACATATACCTCCTCTTTCAATGGACCATTTAGAAAATCACTTTTGACATACATTTTTTGCAATTTAAAGTTATGCGAAGGTGCATATGCAAGAAGGATATGGATGGACTCAAGGCGAGCCACCGGAGCATAGGTTTCATCAAAGTCAATGCCTTCCACTTGAGAGAACCCTTGAGCCACCAATCTTGCCTCATTCCTTATAACAATACCATGCTCATATTGCTTGTTCTTGAATATCCACTTGGTGCCAATAACATTGAGGTAATCTTTGGGGTTCTCAACTAGCCTCCACACTTTGTTGCGCTCAAAGTTATTGAGTTCTTCATGCATAGCTTCCACCCAATATGAATCCTCAAGAGCCTCAAACACCTTCTTTGGTTCCACCATGGATATGTGAGCTTGATGCTCACTAAATCTTGCCAATTGAGATCTTGTGGTTCTTTTGCGTCTAAGATCACCCAAAACTTTATCATCAGAATAGTCAATTTTCGTCAAAGCTCTTTTAATCCTTGTTTGACGACGGGCTTCGATCTCCTCATGTTTGCGAGGAGGGATCACTTGATCATCTTGATCATTTAGGTCCCTATATTGACCGTTTTGTTGTCCTTGATCATCATTATGGCTTTCTTCAACTTGATATGAAGAAGGTTGATCTTGTACTTGATCTTGGTTAGCTTGAATGATAGGAGAACTTGGTTCTTGCATAGCAACTTGATCAACTAGAGGAGGGTCTTGAACTTGTTCTTGGGTTGGTGCAACACTTGCTCCATTGACATGTTCTTCTAGTGTAGACAAGGGCTCCACTTGAGTAGAGCATAATCTTTCTCGATCCGCCACAAGGTGTCCCTCAATGGGGCGGAAAAATCCCACATCAATTATTCCTATGGCTTCTTGAGGTATTTCAACATATACATTAGAAACATGAAATTGCGCCACTTGGGAGCCATCATTTTCTTCAAACACCACACTACTAGATTCAATGACAATCCGTGCGGCCTTGTCAAAGACTCTATAAGTGTGGGATTGGGCACCATAACCAACAAATGTACCCTCAATAGATTTAGCTTGGAATTTAGACAAACGGACTTATTTTAACAAATAGAAACACTTACAACTGAAGACACATGAGTATGAGATATTTGGTTTGTTGACGGTGAGTATCTCATATGGAGTCTTCATTAAGCCTTTGTGAATGTAGATCCGATTTGATGAGTGACAAGCCGTAGGGATGGCTTCGGCCCATAAATATTGGGGAGATTTATACTCCGCCAACATGGTCCTAGCCATATCCAAGAGAGTCCGGTTCTTCCCTTTGAATACACCATTTTGGTGAGGGGTATATGTAGCTGAATATTGATGACGAATCCCCTCTTCACTAAAAAATTCATTTAGAGTGTAGTTCTTGAACTCAGAGCCATTGTCACACCTAATAGCCATGATGGGAACATTGTGTTGATTTTGGACTTGATTGGATAAGTTGATGAAGTCTTGTTCAGTCTCACTCTTAAACTTGAAGAAATAGACCCATGTGTATCTTTACTAGTCATCAACAATCACCAAGAAATACTTCTTGACACCAAGACTTGCTTCGGGCACGACACCAAAGAGATCAACATGAATAAGTTATAAAATCCTCTTTGATGATATAATAGTATTGCTTGGATGGTGAGAATCATGCATATTTCCTTGAACACAAGCCCTACACACATGATATTTGGCAAAGGAAAATTTTATTTTAGTCCGAGGATGTGGCCACCCTTTTGAAGGATTTTCAAAGTTCGCATGTTGACATGGGATAAGCTGCGATACCACAACCACCCCACGTCGGCCTTACCGAAGAGACACATCGCTTGAGTGTTTGTTGACCCCGAAAAGTCTACCACATACAACTCATTTTAACATGCCCAACATAAGCAATATCGAGAGTCTTGCTCCACAAGAGGACCATGAGGTCAGGTTCAAACAAGACGAAAAAGCGCATCTTTCCTAAAGCACGAACTGAAAGTAAATTGAAACATAGGGATTCGACAAGCATGACATTTTCAAGGGTGATATTAGGAGCAACAACCACCTTGCCTAAACCCAATACCTTAGATTTTGAATTGTCTCCATAAGTGAAGGGTGCTTGATTTATATTTGGTCTCAACTCCGTCATAAGTGCCTTGCTTCCTGTCATATGACTTGTACACCCACTATCAAGTATCCATTTTAACCCACCGGAAGCATAGTCCTACAAGAAATCATTGACTTGAGTTAGGACCCGAGGAGGGTCCTATCATGTTAGCAACAAGGGTCTTTGGAACCCAAATAGAGTAATCAATGAAACCCTCAATAGGACCAACATGTTTAGCTTGCACACCACCATAATAATCAACAAATAAGAAATGGTGAGGATTGTTAGTTCCCATGGAGTTGCTACGAGTAGTGTTGTCCCTAATGACAATACCACTCGCACCAACATTCTTCTTAGCTTGTGCGGACTTGGCCTTCTTCTTGATCTTCTTCTTACCATTCTTGCTCTTGGAAACATAGCCAAGACCTTGCTTGCCATTTTATGGCCTTGGATCCACAACCTTTTCAACACAAGGGCCCTTGCCCTTGATTCTTGCTAGTTCTTCCTTCAACCTAGCATTCTCCTCAATAACATTTGCATGATCACAAGAAGAAGTAGGAGTACTAGGCACATTAAATTTATCTAGTTGAGTTTTAAGTTGTTCACGAGATTTGTTGAGGGTAGAGTGTTCACCCTCCAAGGCCTTGTGAGTATTGGTGAGCTTCTCTAGTTCCTCGGTTAGTTTTTCATGACCAACCCCAAACTCAAACTTTTCTTTTTAGCCATTTTATATTTAGCAATTGCACGATCACGTTCCTTAGTGATTTTATACATTTTCTCATTATGTGACTCATCAATAGTCTCAAGTTTCTCCTCAAGACATACTCGAAGCTCATGTTCTTACTCAAGAGCATTTGAGAGGGATCCCTTTTCAATGGCATCTTCCATCTCGGTCTCACCTTTCTTATCAAGAGCCTCTTGGGCCTCTCCCAATTGTATCATGAGGAGATCAAAGTACCTCTTGGTCTCACCTTGAAAGTTAGACATAAATAGATCCAAAGAGACAATTTCATCTTCAACACTAGGACTAGCAAGATTATTCTTTTCACTTTGAGTCTTAAAGTTGGAACCAAAATTTACGAAACAACAATCGGAACGGAAGATGATGCCTTGGTAGCCTTTTCCATGAAGCATTTTGCGGAAGGTTGAGGATTATTTTCATTGGGGGGTTCAAAGAGTGATGGAGACAACGAAGATGCAATAGCAATAGCGACCACTTCACTTGTGGTTTCTTCTTCATCATCGGAATCATACTCTGCTTGAGTCACAAGCACATATCTTGAAGATGGTTTCTTGTTGAAAGGTTTATTCTTTAAGAAAGGATTCTTGTGAGGGAGCTTTTACTTGTCCTTGAGAACAAGTTTCCCTCCTTGATTTTCCCTATTCTCGAAAGGGCACTCAGCAACAAAGTGATACTTGTCTTGAAAATTGAAACATGCACTCACTTTTTGAGTCCCTTCCTTTCCATAGATTGACTTGGTATTCTCCTCAACATATGCCTTGGACTTGGGAGGGTTCTTCCAAAACTTTTGCACCGCAAGAGCAATGAAGTCCTTAAGCACGGGATCATACTCTTGATCATTTAGAGGAGCCAAGTCATCCCTCAGTTCAACTCCTTCTTGTTGATCCACCATCTTGGTCACAACCTTGGCCTTCAAAGAAATGGAGGCTCCTTTGTGCATTCCAATACCACGAGCACACGTATCATGAACAAGCTTTGTTTGAACTTGAAAGGACACCATCTGTTGCATCACCTTACTTTAAGTCATAAGGTGATAGTTGTGCCTTCCTTGAAGGCTCTTCAAGTTCACAGGTTCAAATGGCATGAAGGCACTCACATACTTCCTCTTGATCCAAGCATCATTAACATGAGTGGCCCCAATACCACTAAATGTGGTAGAAAGGGTATTGAGTCTTTGGTACGTGTCCTCATGGCTTTCACCATCATGCATATAGAACCCTTCGGCCCCATTGCTCAAAGCATCAAACCTATTCTTTTTCATGCTTTCATTGACCTCAAACATGGAGATAAGAGCCTCCCATGTTTCCTTGTCACTGGAGAATTGTTGAATGGTAGGCATGATCTTCTCACCCATGGCTTGTTGGAGCATGTGCAAAGCAGTGTAGTTGAGTTGACAATAAACCACTTCTCTTCTTGTCAAGTTCTTGGAGGACGAGGCTTGTATCCATCTTCAAAGACTCTCCATAGCTCAATGCAACAAGAGTTCAAGCGACTTTTCATGTAATATTGCCATTGACCAAAAGAATCTGCATCAATTTTAGGAGGTTTGCCTCTAGGGTTAATATGAGGATGTGGGATAGGAGGATCGTGAGAGTACCGTCCAGGGACATTGTGGTAATCCTCCTTTTCATACTTTCCCTTAGAAGATGAAGTTTTATTAGAGGGATGGAGCTTCACTTTTATTTCCTTCACCCTCATCTCCATAATTCTTATAATCCGGAATTACTTCCAGAGGACTCGAAGATGCGATGCCGGCCCGTTGGATTTCAATAGTTACGTCATTAAATCACGCAATTCCTTCATTTTGGCATCCATGGATGAGGTCAAGGAAGATTGCATTTCCTTGAGATCATTCATGGTGGCCGGTACCGAGGGCCCGATGATTTCCCCTTCGATGGCCATACTAAACTCGTACGCGTTAAGCCCAAAATAAAAGTCGGGGCTCTGATACCAACTGAACGGATAGTATGGGAGCCTAGAGGGGGGTGAATAGCTTCTACTTCCAAATTTTAATACTTTTTTGATTTAGACTTGACACAAAGGTAAATTCTCTAGATATGCAACTAAGGTGAATTTACCTATATGACAAGAGCAACACTAAGAAAGATACAAACACAAAGTAAAGGTAAAGGACAGAAGTAACTGATAACGGGAGCACGCAGAGACAAGGTTATATTCCCGAGTTCATCCCTTTGAGGGGAGTACGTCTTGTTGGAGGGGTGTGAGTTTCCCCATGAAGGCCTACTCAACGCCACAAATGCCTCACCCTATTCTCCGATGAACTTCGCCATAAAGGCCTAGTTCACCTTCCACTATTGATTCCCTTCAAGGCGGAAATCGGTGCCTTTACAATGAGCTTGAGGCACACACCCACAACTGAATTGGGGGCTCCCAAGAACATCAGGAATCTTGCTCCAATCAACAACTGAGCAACAATGGGGTCTAGATTTTCCACAAGGAAACCCTAGACTAGAATCCCTCAAGTGAATGATGGGGAAATGAATAACGGCTTGGTGAAGATGTAGATCGGGGACTTCTCCTTCAATCCTCCGAAGATGAACAAGTTTGGGTGGATGGATTGGGAGAAATCTAGCTTTTGGTGAGCTTAATAAATGGGAAGTTCAATGCTGGACGAGCTACCTCTTGAGAAGAAGGGGATGAGCTATTTATACTCGTCCCCTCAAATCTGACCGTTTGGGCATTTATTGCCTCACCCGGTAGTACCACATGTCGTCCGATAGTACCGCTCGCACAAATCTTCACGCAGGTCAACACAGGTATCACAGAGAGAAACCACAACCAGTACTACCGCATAGGAGCGGTTGTACCGCATCTTGGACTTGGAAGCTTGCAAATACCAGTATGCTATTCTGTAAAATACGGTGGTACCGCGCGGCAGCAGTAGTACCGTGATGCCGGTACTCGTGAGCCATCACGGCAGTACCGTGCGATGGCACGACTTGTATCTAGTGCGCCTTTCTGGAAAATGCGATAGTACCGAGCGGGACTGGTAGTATCGCTCTGTTGGTACTACCCAGCCACTCCGGTAGTGCTGCATCATGACGCATCCCATACTTCTGTATCCAGTACCACTTTATGGAAAATATGGTAGTACCGTACGGGGCCAAAAGTACCGCTCCAGGCAGAAACCCCACATTCAGAAAAATTCTTCAAGATGTAATCAACGGGGTTTTGAAACAGATCATATCAGATATAAATAAAGTGTTCAAGCACATAGAATTCCTGCAGCACTTAGCACACATTATAGACCTCATTGTGTTGTCATCAAACACAAAACATAAGGATGGAAATGCTCTCTGCAACCTGCTGAACACTTAACAAAGCATTAGATCAAATAATGTGTGTTATCATTACTACCAAAACCATGCTTAGGAGAGAGCTCATAGGTAAAACTGTGGACCACTTAACAAAGCATTAGATCCTCTCTATCGGTTACCAAGTCCTCATATTCAGGCATCGTCATGTTCCAATAGACATCCCTGGCATTCCAATGGCGGTAGGGAATACGAGCTGGAGGAGGTGGATGCACATTCGGAATGTTCAGTCATGATAGAGGATTGGTTGGTGAGGATGGCATGGCGTTCACTGTGACTAGCATAGTTCTCCTTGTGGATGTAGATGTTCATGCGCATCATCTTCTCAACAACACGCTCCATCCAAGAGCGCTTCGCGGTGGACTTACCAGCGGCGGCATGCTTCATGCGAGGATCTCTGTGGCCACTCCCGGTAGCCCCAACATCACTGGCATCCTGATGAACATGAGAACTCTTCTTGTATAGCATGACATCCTTATGAGATTCACAATCAAATTCAAGAGACTCATCTACGGGAAACTTTGACTTGATGATATCCATGATGTAAGGATCATATGGAGGCACCTTCCTATTGAAACATCGAAATTAATGGGAGAGGCGTATCAGCACCCGAGCTCACCTGCACCTGCTCCGTTCAAAAATAAAAATAAAAATAAGAAAACACTTCAAAAAAAATTCTGAAAAAACAGAGGCAAACATGACCATGTTTTGGACATATGTATACAATTTTGAAAATAAATGACATTTTCTGTGCCCCATACAAAAAATACAAATCACCGGCAGTGATTTTCCTAGATCCAGATCTCATTCTTGTCAATGATTTGTCTTTTTTGCATAGGGCGCAAGAAATGTTATTTCTTTCAAGAATTGGACACGGGTGTCCAAAGCATGGACATGTTTGCATATGTTTTTTTTCAGAATTTTTTGAAGTGTTTTCATATTTTTAATTTTTTTAAGAACATAGCATGTGCAGGTGAGCTCGGGTGCTAAAGTGAATTTCTGAAAAATGAATCTCCTAAAAGATAAAGTTGGTAACATCAATCTTATAGGATTCCATATCCTTCATGTCACCCTCAGAGAAGGTATCAAAAGCATAGAACATGATGTTGACAAGACCACCACAAATCTTATTATTGTTTCCCGCACTAGGGGCAATAGTCTCTCGAAACATGAAAAGCCAAATGTCATAGAGGGGATAGAGCCCCCTAGCCGATCCAACCACACCACCAACTTCATAGAGGTTACAAAGATTTTTCTTGTCATACTCAACTCCATGGACATGCATCCGCACCCCACGAGGATCTGATGGAGCCTTGACACCTTCGTTCGTAAACCCCAAGAGAAAGGTTGTGAAGAGTGCAGCGATAAGTTTTCCCTCGGAAAAGAAACCAAGGTTGAATCGACCAGTAGGAGGACAAGCAATCTCTGAAGGTTGATGCAGCTAAGATGGCAGGGCGCACTACCGGTTCAGCAGCAACGTGGAACCTACACAACACAATTAAATCACTTTGCCCCAACGAAGCAGTGAGATTCTCAATTTCACCGGTTTTTCTGAACACAAAGAGGTTAAATGTATGGTGTGGAAAACAGTAGGAAAACAGTATGAAAGCAGTAGCAGCAGTATGAAAGCAATGTGTGTATTATCAGTATGAGAAAATGGACCGGGGTCCATAGTTCACTAGTGGTGTCTCTCCGAGAAAGATAAATAACATGTGTGGTGAACAAATTATAGCTGGGCAATTGACAGAAATGAAGGCTGCACCATAGTGCATATGCAAGACATAAAGATTACTATGTGATTCATGCAGGCATTACAACAAAATACATAGACCGTCATCCAACTGCATCTATGACTAATAATACACCCTCCGAATATCATCCAAACAAATGTTGGGTATTAAGTTGCAAGTAACAGATTATCGCATTGAGCAAAGTGTGTAATGTAAACACTGTTGTTTTCTCCCTAATGGCAACATCACATCCTCCATCTGTCATGTTTCTGTCACTCGAGCACAGATGCAAAGGAGGCATGAACCCACTATCGAGCATAAATACTCCCTCTTGGGATTACTAGCATATACTTGGCCAGAGCATCTACTAATAACGGAGAGCATGCAAGATCATAAATAACATAAGCATGAAGATAACATAATAAATTGATAATCAGAAGACATAGCATTCAACATTCATCAGATCCCAGCAAACACAACATGTAGCATTACATAAAGATGATCTCGATCATGTAAGGCAGCTTATGAGATCTAAACATGACGTACAAAGTGGAGAGAATAACCATCTAGCTACTGCTATGGACTCGTAGTCCAGGGATGAACTACTCACGCATCACTTCGGAGCAGGGCATGGCGGTCTATACCCCTCCGGTGATGAATTCCCCTCCCGGAAGGGTGCCGGAAAGAGCTCCATAACCCTCCCAATCTCGGGATGACGATGACGGCGGCCTCGGGTGTTTCTTGGGACGAAATGGTACATTTTTAGGGTTGATATGTCGGGGGGTATAAAAAGGCAAAAGGGCAAAGGCGGTGGAGGCGTTGGGGCCCACACCACCCCATGGTGCGGCCAGGGGGCGCGCCGCCCTATGGTGTGGCCTCCCTGTGGCCCCCCTTCAGGACTCCTTGGAACCTTTGAGAATTCTAGGACCTCCGGACTTCGAATTTTCCATTTCCGAGAATATTTCCAGAACAACTTTTCTGAAACTAAAAACAACAGAAAACATGGAACTGGCTCTGTGGCATCTTGTCAATAGGTTAGTCCGGAAAATCGATAAAAATGACATAAAGTGTATAGCATACGTGTAGGAAACAACATGAAAACAACATGGAACATCAGAAATTAAGGATACGTTTATGACATATCAACACCCCCAAGCTTAGTTCCTACTCGTCCTCGAGTAGGTAAACGATAAAAAACACATAATTTCTAAGGTGACATGCTACCAACATAAACTTGATCATCAATAATGTAAAAGCATAAGTAAGCTGAGATCATAGAACTTCAACACAAGCATGATAAATAGAATTTTAACAATAAAGCATAGCAATCACCTTGCATCATCATAAGTAACACAAATAAAAGATCATGAATAACAATGCAACGAAAGATATACATTTGTTTCAAGTATAGAGGAAACATGGCAAAGTGAAATTTCGATAGTCCTTAAGAGTGGGGCAAAATATAAATGCCAGGACACCTTCAAAGTTCATGAGGAAGACTAGAACAAATAATTAGAGAACAAGCAATAACACATCATGAATCAATTAATAATGTTTCTGGGACAAATGCACATAAAACTCAGAATGGAAACTATGCTCTCTCAATTGTGTACAAAGTTAGAAGATGGAAACTCAACATAAAAGTAAAAGAAAGTCCCTTCGCTGAGGGAAGCGGGGATCAACTCATGTGCCAGAGCTTTTATTTTCTTAAACAGAGGTATAAAAAGCTCGACACTCCTCCCATCCATCTTACACAAACCATGGCTAACTGAATCCTCGAGTGCCTGCCAACAATCACATACCGTGGAGGAGTGTCGTGTATGCTTATGTCAACAAATGGTAAACAGAAAATACAGTACGTCACAAGCCAACTAGACTTCACAAGAGCGGCTCCCATAGAAGGACGCATCTGGGTAGAACATCATCCCTCTTTCTCTTTTGTTTACACAATTATGGTTTGACTGATAATCAGGGGCAAAAATAGTGAAGAGAATTTGTTGTTATTAATTTGGGGCTGGGCACCCTGCTGCCAGCTCTTCTTTCATTGGATAATCGGATGAAGCCACTATTCCAGGGTGTGAAAGTCCAATCAACAAGTGAGATACATATTCTCTATTTACGTCCTCATGAGCTAAAATATGAGCACATAACATGAGTAATTTTGAAAGTTTTAAAGGTAACACATGATCAATTTTGTAAAATACCACATGTAGGTAGGTTGGTGGACACATTTGTTAAACTTTGGTTTTTGGGAGTTGGATGCACGAGTAGAGCTCATACTCACTACAGGTTGAGGCTAGCAAAAGACTGGGAGCGACAAATCAAGAGATTATAAGAGCCATAATCATGCATAGCGACATAAACATCATTAATCAAAGCATAAGTGGTAACACAAGTTCAAAAACTAAATGATCATGGAGGCTATAAGTGAATGGTTCATAGTCATAAACATGGTGTGATCATGCGCCAAGTCAACCAAATAAAACATTCAAAGGAGAACACCACAAATTTATGCTTCAATATGACAAGAACAACTCATGATTCTTTCAATGACACATTAAACACTATCAGCTATTTGAGGATAATCATGCTACTAAATAACCACAAGGCTTTATGATTAAAATAACATCTAGCGTGATATGAAAAAAATCTAGCCACAGTCTATACAAGCTTCTACTTTCACTGTTATAAATTCTACCACAAGCAACAGTTTCTTTCCCAACAAGCACCATACAAAACATGTTTTAACAAAAAATCTATAAATGCTACAGCAAGAAAACATGAGAGTACTCACATAACTCTACTAAAACTAACATCTATGAACAAGAGATGCAATGAAAACAAGAGCTAAACAGGAATTTTGAAGTAGCTAGAAGAAAAAGTAAGAATACTAGCATATCAAGTATTCAAACGAAAAAGCGGAGCATGTCTATCTCCCAAACAAGGAATGCTAGGGCCCAACTATATTATTGCAGCAAGGAAAACAAAAGAAAACAAGAGAAAACAAAAGAAAAACAAACAAACGCTCCAAGTAAACTTCATATGATGTGACCGAATAAAAATATAGTTTCACTAGAAGTGACCTCATAGATTATTGATGAAGAAGGGTATGCCTTGGGCATCCCCAAGCTTATATGCTTTAGTATTATTAAAATATGCTTTGATGAACAACGGGGGCATCCCCAAGCTTTGACCTTGCACTCTTCCTGATCACATATATCACCCTCTTCTCTTGACCCTTGAAAACTTCCTTCACACCACACTCAAAGAGTAATTCGCACTAGAGGATTAGTGCAACAATAAAAAATCCATGGGTTATGTAAGGGAACAAGTGCTATTGATACTTTTAAACATTAGCTACAGCCACTGATGTTTCGTGAAGCAAAGAAATCCACTTGACATCGCAAAAGAGCAAATGCAAGAAAAATGGCAGAATCTGTCAAAACCCAGAACAGTCTGTAAAGACGAATTTTTTCGGGGCACTTACGTTGCTCAGATCGAAAAAATTAAAGAACAAAAAAGTTGCGAAATTAGCCGAGGAATAAGAAAAACAAATTTCAGGCCATTCTGATTTTTCATTGAATTATACGGTATTTTACAGTGGACAGCATAAATCTGTTTTCTGCGCATAAATCCAAAAACCAACTCCAACTCTCGTCAGAAACTTTACTTGGCACAATTAAAACATGAAAATAAAGATGCAAAGGATTTTCTACAGAATTATACAACCCCTTGACTCAAATAAAATAGATAAAAACAAAGTAAAATTAAAACCATGGGTTATCTCCCAAGAAGTGCTTTTCTTTAACGCCTTTTAGCTAGGCACGGAAAAGTGGAATCAAGTGAAGAAGCATCCAAATTGTAACTTTTTTGAACAATAGAATCAAAAGGCAACTTCATTATCTTTCTAGGAAAGTGTTCCATAACTTTCTTTAGTGGGAACTGAAATTTAATATTCCCCTCTTTCATATCAATAACAACACCAACAGTCCTAAGAAAAGATCTTCCCAAAACAATTGGACAAGAAGCATTGCATTCAATATTCAAGACAACAAAATCAACAGGGAAAGATTATTATTAACCATGATAAGAACATCATCAACTCTCCCCAAATGTTTCTTTCTAACATTATCAATAAGACGAACATCCAAATAACAAGGTTCCAATGGTGGTAAATCAAGAATATCATAGAGTTTCTTGGGCATAACAGAGATACTAGCACCAAGATCACATAAAGAATTGCAATAAAAATAATTCACTTTCATTTTAATAATAGGTTCCCATCCATCATCTAGCTTCCTAGGTATAGAGGCTTCACACCTTAATTCATCCTCTCTAATTTGAATGAGAGCATTTGTAATATGTTTTGTGAAAGCCATATTCATAGCACTAGCATTAGGACAACTAGAAAGCTTTTGCAAGAAATTAATCCCTTCAGTTATGTTGAAATCATCAAATTCAAGATCATTTTTATCAAAGGTAATGGGACCATTGTCTCCCATATTTCTAAAAATTTCAGCACTTTTATCAGGAACATTTTTAGCAGTTTCAGGCAGTTTTGCATTTTTAATAGCAGTAATGGGAGTGTTTCCAACACCAATTAATTTAGCATTCATAGTAGAAGGTTTTCTAGCATAAGAAACTTCAGTTTTACTAGTGGTGGTGATGGTCCAAACATTAGCTATATTCTTCTTTCTAGCTATTTCATCTTCTCTTTCCCATCTAGCATGCAATTCAGCTAACATCCTAACATTATCATCAATTCGAATTTGGATAGCATTCAAAGTTTTAATTTCTTTAACATCATGGGGCATAATCTTTAGTTTCAGAAAATCAATATCAAGAGCAAGGCTATCAACTTTAGAAGCAAGAACATCAATTGTGCCAAAATTTTCCTCAACAGATTTATTGAAAGCAGTTTGTGTACTAATAAAATTCTTAAGCATGTTCTCAAGATCAGAGAGTACACTTTTATTGTTGTTGTAGGAATTACCATAAGCATTGCTATTATCGAGAGGATATGGCCTATAATTGGTGTTGATTTTTTTAATGAAGTTCACATCAGCATGCTCTTCTTGAGCAACCAAAGAGGCTAAAGGAACAATATTTGGATCAATAGGAGGATGGCCATTCACAAACATAGACATAATAGCATCAAGTCTATCACTCAAAGAGGAGGTTTCTTAAACAGAATTTACCTTCTTACCAGTTGTAGCTCTCTTAGTGTGCCACTCAGAATAATTTAACATCATATCGTCAAGATGCTTTGTTGCTGGCCCCAAGGTAATGGACATAAAGGTTCCTCCAGTAGCTGAATCCAGAAGGGGTCTTGAAGAAAATTTCAGACCTGCATAAAAGTTTTGGATGATCATCCAAGTAGTCAATCCATGAGTGGGAAAATTCTTTACTAAAGATTTCAATCTTTCCCAAGGTTTAGCAACATGCTCATTATCAAGTTGCTTAAAATTCATAATGCTACTTCTTAAAGATATAATCTTAGCAGGAGGATAATATTTTCCAATGAAAGCATCTTTACACTTAGTCCAAGAATGAATACTATTTCTAGGCAAAGATAGCAGCCATTCTTTAGCTCTTCCTCTCAAAGAGAAAGAAAACAATTTCAGTTTAAAAATATATCCATCTACATCTTTATATTTTTGCATATCACATAGTTCAACAAAATTATTAAGATGGGCAGCAACATCATCAGTACTAATACCAGAAAATCGCTCTCTCATAATAAGGTTTAATAGGGCAAGCTTTATCTCATAAAAATCAGCAGTAGGAGCAGGTGGAGAAATAGGTGTGCTAATGAAATCATTGTTGTTGGTGCTAGTAAAGTCACACAACTTAGTGTTCTCAGGAGTAGTCATTTTAACAAGACTAAAAACAGGAATAAAACTACAGGTAGAATAAGAACTAATTGTTTTGTGTTTTTTGATAAAGAGAAGCAAACAAGACAAAATAAAATTAACTAGGCAAAACAAAAACAAAGTAAAGAGATTGGAAGTGAGAGACTCCCCTTGCAGAAATTCTCTTCCTCCCCGACAACGGCGCCAGAAAACTTGATGGAGCCTGGACGCCCTCGTTGGTAAACCCCAAGAGAAAGGTTGTGAAGAGTGCAACGGAAATTTTTCCCTCAGAAAAGAAACCAAGGCTGAATCGACCAATAGGAGGAGAAGCAATCTCTGAAGGTTGATGCAGCTGAGATGGTAGGGCACACTACCGGTTCAGCAGCAACGTGGAACCTACACAACACAATCAAATCACTTTGCCCCAACGAAGCAGTGAGGTTGTCAATCTCACCGGTTTTGCTGAACACAAAGAGGTTAAACGTATGGTGTGGAAAACAGTAGGAAAACAGTATGAAAGCAGTATGAAAGCAGTGTGTGTATTATCATATGAGAAAATGGACCGGGGTCCACAGTTCACTAGTGGTGTCTCTCCGAGAAAGATAAATAACATGCGTGGTGAACAAATTACAGCTGTGCAATTGACAGAAATGAAGGTTGCACCGTAGTGCATATGCAAGACATAAATATTACTATGTGATTCATGTGGGAATTGCAATAAAATACATAGACCGTCATCCAACTGCATCTATGACTAATAATCCACTCTCCGAATATCATCCGAACAAACATTGGGTATTAAGTTGCAAGGAAAAGATTATCGCAGTAAGAAAAGTGTGTAATGTAAACAATGCAAACTAAGTAAACATTGTTGTTTTCTCCCTAATGGCAACATCACATCCTCCATCCGTCATGTTTCTGTCACTCGAGCACAAATGCGAAGGAGGCATGAACCAACTATTGAGCATAAATACTCCCTCTTGGAGTTACTAGCATCTACTTGGCGAGAGCATCTACTAATAATGGAGAGCATGCAAGATCATAAATAACATAAGCATGAAGATAACATGATAGATTGATAATCAGAAGACATAGCATTCAACATTCATCAGATCCCAACAAACACACCATGTAGCATTACATAAAGATGATCTCGATCATGTGAGGCAGCTCACGAGATCTAAACATGAGGTACAAAGTGGAGAGAACAACCATCTAGCTACTGATATGGACCCGTAGTCCAGGGATGAACTACTCACGCATCACTTCAGAGGAGGGCATGACGGTGTAGACCCCTCCGGTGATGTATTCCCCTCCCAGCAGGGTGCCGGGTATATCTCCAGAACCTTCCCGATCCCGGGATGACGATGACGGCGGCCTCAGGTGTTTCTCGGGACGAAGTGGTATATTTTTAGGGTTTATATGTCGGGGGGTATAAATATGCGAAAGGGAAAAGGCGGTGACCGACAAATAGGAAGACGCGCTCATCAAGTTCCTCCGTGAGAACTCGGATATTTTTGCCTGCTGTCCTGCGGACATGCCGGGAGTACCAAGGGAACTTGCTGAGCATCAATTGAAAGTGATTCCAGGTTCAAAACCCGTCAAACAAGGTCTCCGTCGTTTTGATGGAAGAAGACGGAAGGCTATAGGCAAGGAAATTATCCGACCTTTTGCAGCTGATTTTATCCGGGAAGTCATACATACTGACTGGTCTGCGAACCCAGTATTAGTCCCAAAGAAAGACATTATTGTTCTTAGGATGTGTATAGATTACACCGGCTTGAAAAAATTGTGTCCAAAAGATAGGTTCGCGTTACCGCGAATCGGTCAAATAATCGATGCCACTGTTGGCTCTGAGCTTTTATGCTTTTTGGATGCTTATTCCGGGTACCATCAAATACGTATGAAGGAGGAAGATCAAATCAAAACTTCCTTCATAACCCCGTATGGAACATACTATTACATAACCATGCCTTTTGGCCTGAAGAACGCAGGTGCTACATACCAGCGTTGCATGCAACGTTGTTTGCATAGTCAAATCGGCAAAAATGTCCATGTTTACGTGGACGACATTGCCGAAGTTTCCAAGGAAAAAGATACACTCCTTGAAGGTCTACGAGAAACTTTCGAAAATTTGCGCACTTACAAAATGAAGTTGAACCCATTAAAGTGCGTATTCGGGGTTCCCTCAGGAAAACTTCTGGGATTTATCGTTTCTCACAGAGGAATAGAAGTAAATCCGGAAAAGATCATGGCAATCTTGAATATCACAAGGCCTACGTGCCTAAAAGATGTCCAAAGATTGACGGGTTCTGCAGCCGCAGTCAGCAGGTTTATAAGCCGGCTAGGAGATAAAGCTCTGCCATTATACAAGTTGTTGAAGAAATCCGACAAATTTGAATGGACAGAAGAGGCGGACAAAGCACTAACCCAGCTGAAAGAAACCTTGATGAAAGCTCCGATTTTGGCATCCCCAAAAGACGAAGAACCCATGTTACTGTATCTTACAGCAACAAACAGGGTTATCAGGGCTGTGATAATTGTGGAAAGGCGGAAAGATGAACAAAGTATACTAGATCAGCATCCAGTGTACTATGTTAGTGAAGTATTCTCCAATTCAAAGCAAAGGTACCCACATTATCAAAATCTGGCATATGGCGTGTTTTTCGCATCTCGAAAACTCCGCCATTATTTCCAAGGACATTCCATAACAGTGGTAAGAAAAGCACCACTAGGGGATATCATCAACAATGCGGACGCAACATGCCGAGTTGCTAAATGGGGCATCGAGCTCGCTCCGTTCGACATTAAGTACCAACCCCGGATGGCAATTAAATCCCAGGTGTTGGCAGATTTTGTCGCGGATTGGATAGAAGCAATGGAGAACACACCAATGCCGGAGTCAGAATATTGGATCATGCACTTTGACGGACAACATGAAGGAAGGCGTCGGAGCTGGTGTAGTGCTTAAATCTCCAAAAGGTGACATTATGGAGTATGTATTACAAATACACTTCAAAGCCAGCAACAATGTGGCAAAATATGAAGCTCTGCTTCATGGCTTGCATATTGCAATAGAAATAGGTGTCAAATGCATACTCTGCTATGATGACTCGGATTTGGTACAATATCAGCTAAACCAAACATGGGACGCCAAAAGCCCCATTATGGCCGAATATCGGAGAACTGTGGACGTGTTTGCCATTTTCTTCCTAGGATTTGAAGTACTTCATATCAAAAGGGAAGAAAATTAGAACGCGGATGCATTAGCCCGCATGGGCTCGGAAAGAGTGAAAACCCTACCACCTGGTGTGTTTGTCCAACACTTGCACGAACCATCGATCAAAGGTGGAGATGTTGATTATCCTCTTGTTTCCGAGTCAATTAAAGTTCTGCTCGTTAACCCGGATTGGACAATTCCATACTTAAACTTCTTAGTCGATCAAAAGTTCCCGGGTGGAGCAGACGAGGTCTTGCAAAGGCAGATACAACGCTGAAGCAAAGGATACACGGTAATTAATGGTTGCCTGTATAAACGCAGCACTATCGGAATTTTTCAACGATGTATTTCGCCAGGAGAAGGCCGAGAAATCTTGCAAGAAATCCACGCGGGAGATTGCGGACATCATGCTTAATCAAAAATCATAGTCAAGAAAGCATTCCGTGCAGGGTTTTTCTGGCTAACAGCCAAGACAGATGCCGAACACATAGAAAACACATGTGCCGGATGCCATTATTACACCAAGCAGACGAATATGTCGGCTCAAGCACTCAAAACTATCCCTATAACATGGTCGTTCGCGGTCTAGGGGCTAGATATGACGGGACCATTCAAAACTGCAAGAGGCGGACTTACACATCTACTCGTTGCAGTAGATAAGTATACCAAGTGGGTTGAGGCAAAACCCATCAAAAAACATGATGGTGCAACTGCAAGAAATTTCATCATTGACGCGGTCATGAGATACGGCATTCCACACAACATAATCACTGACAACGGGACAAATTTCTGTATTGGAGAGTTGGCAAAATATTGCCGACAAACGGGAATACACCTAGATCTTGCATCTATGACACACCCATAATCCAATGGGCAAGTTGAAAGAATGAATAGCTCAATCCTGCAAGGAATATGCCCAAGCCTCGAATCCCGTCTTCACAGAGCAGCTGGAGCATGGGTAGAAGAAGTGTCTTCCGTGCTTTGCAGTATGCGAACGACGCCAAATAGATCAACAGGGAAAACACCGTTTAACCTGGTTTATGGCGCAGAAGCAGTGCTTCTAACAGACATGCTCCATGATAGCCCAAGAGTGCAGGCTTACGATGACTCGGATGGCGAAAACGCACGACAATATGCCGTTGATATTTTAGAAGAATAACGAGATCTTGTATTTAAAAGATCCGCCATATATCAGCAAGGATTACGACGATACCATAGTCGGAAAATCAGGCATCGTTCTTTCAAGGAGGGTGACCTAGTGCTAAGATTGGTGCAGGAAAGGAAGCACAAATTAGCTCCAGTTTGGGAAGGACCATTTGTCATTATTAAGGCTATGAAAAATAGATCTTACTATCTTGTAGATATAGGAGACACGGAAGATGATCCCAAGCGCCCGAATCGCAAAAGAAAGAGAAAGATAGATGTCAAACTAGGAGAGACAAAGGGACACTGGAGCATCCAGCAGTTACGTCCCTTTTACACATAGTTCAATTTCTATGTAAACATCTTTGAGATCATGAAATCAAGTTGTCGGAATTCATGCATTACTGTTTTATATGTTTTCATACAAAGCATAAGTCCGTCTTATCTATTTCCCAATGATCTTTCAAAATACTCAATGTTAATCCGAATTGTGCCTGCGTTCTCGGAGTTATAAAATTGGATGTTTTTCAGCCTAAGGAGGCTTAAGGAAATCCAGATTGTGCATGCGTGCCTGAGTTTCTTACATTTTCAAAATTCCTTATTTTTTTCCTAAGTATTATCTGATTGTTTATGTGTTGGGTCACTGCAATTAGTAAGTAAAAATGCCTTAGTACAATCCATGTTTCCGAGTTTCGACTGATAGGTTAAACCCAGTCACTTGGCATGACGATTAAGTACTATTGAGCCATTTCAACACTAAGGACAGTCAAAACATGTAAACCAGAGAACTAAGAAGGAAAAGGAATAAAACCCGGAAAATCTTGCAAAAACTTAGAATTTTACTGCAAAAGCGGGGTGCTTGTTTATACAAATGATAGATAGCATTACAATGATATTACATTTGAGAGAATAGTAATGCTTCTATTTTTTCCTGCCATTTACCCAAGATTCAAGCGGCCTCTTCGGGATCCGAGTCTTCATCCTCGGTGCTGGAATCCTCAGGATTTGTCGGAACTTCCTCTTCGGGGTAGAAGGTGGAGATGTTCACCATCTGGGCTATCTTGGTAGCATGGCCTTTGACAGATTCGAAGATGCTGGACCGCTGAGTGTTCGTGTATCCTTGAGGGATACCGGTTGCCACGCGCCAAGACTTGGCAGTGTTATAGTGCATACGCATGAGCCCAAGGGCCATGCGTGCACCACCACAAGCTGCGGAGCGAAACCAGGACTCCTTCCGGTTCGCCACCTCCTCGATCGCCTCTGGGAGTTTGCTAACTCCCGAGAGTTCTACTGCTTTGTCGGGAATGTACTTATTGATAAGTAACATCCCCGCGGACTTCAGCGCGGCGAAGACTCTCCCGAAAGCCCAGATTCGATCAATCCGGGTAAGCAAGGGGTTTACCTCTGTTTCAATCGGCAAAGGAAAGTTAAAAAAATAGAGGAGGAAAAAGAAAAAAATACTGACAAAAGGTATAGGAAAAAGTCCGGTAAAGTGTTATAAACTTACCAAGAATCCTTTCTATTTCAACACCTTCTTCAAGGTGTTGATTGAGGGCATTCTCTAAGTCCTGGATGGTGGCCTTGTCCTTCTCGGCCTGGCTAGAAGCCTTGGACTCGGCAATACCGATAGCCAGCTGGCTGGCCTCCAGATCTTTTTGGAGATTCACGTTGATCTTGTGAAGTTCCATGTTCTCCTTTCGAAGGTTCTCGACATTGTCAGCCTCTTCAGATATTTGCTTGGCTTTCGCCAAAGAAGCTGAAAAGGCAAGGAAATTGAAGAGATTAAAACTCGAAAATTGACTTAGAAAAATCTTCACAGAAACAACGATGTGAAAGAATGAAAAACTTACCTGCTGATTCTTCCAGCTTATGTTGAACGGAGGCCAACTCCGAATCTTTCTCTTCAAGAATGTTAAGGAGAGTTTTCACCTCCTTATTCTATATGGTAAGTTTGTTAAAAACTTCCATGTTGATATTTTCGGCAGTTTGCTAAAACATGGAAAAGAGACGCATCGCTTAAGTAAAAAAAACAAGCAAGGTCTATGATAAAAGCATTAAGTCAAAAAAGAATACATTTGGCAAATGCTTGGGGGCTAGAGATATTACCTGGTTCATTTTTTGGAGACTTGAGAGGTTCTCGTTGAACTCCTTTGCATATTCTGCAAAGAGAATCCCGACATGGCAAAGGCCATGCTGGATAATCTGCCGAGGCGAGAACACGAAGTTATTCCTAACAATAAGTCTGCCTTGCCGCCAAGGACAGATTAAGGGAGCTGGAGCGAAGTACTTTGTCGCCCACGGATGGATATACTCGTGTTCGTCAAATGGCTCTTATTTTACCTTGAAATCTTTGTCAAATGTCGGGATAGGCTTCTCCTCTGGAATACGTGAAGGACCTCCTGTCTCCGGCACCACCCTTTCCCTCGCGTCCAACTCGGACGCAACGGGCTGGCTGGACTGCAAGGGGTATTCTCCCTTCCTTGCAGCCAAGTTCTCCTCCCCTGTGGCAACCGGAGTGTCGGGAGCTGCAACGGGAGACGGCTGCGCTCCTCTCCTAACCACCGCCTTATGTTTCTTCCGGATTTTTGGCTTCAAGGTGGTAGGAGCAAGGCTGGAGAGGAAAGGAAAGAAAGTCCGAGAAATAAGATTCCGAGAAACAAAAATGCATGAATAAAAAGCATAGGAAAAACCCGGGAATCCTTACCTGGATGTTGCGACAGCGACACCATCAAGGTCGATGACCTCCTGAGTGGCAGAAGGCTTCTTGCGCTTCCGCCCGTCAGCAAAGTTGGCACACAGAGCATCCAACTCAGCATCAGAGGCAAGCTTCAAGTCAGGAAGAGTCGTAATCTGTCAAAAAGACAAGGTCCGGGTAAGACAAAACATCCGAGAAAGAGAAAAGCGAGAAATTGCCTAAAGGGGAAAAAATTCTACCTTTGGAGTTGGTTTCCCATAATGATACATTTCCCGGCTTTCTTCATACTGGTCTCGGGTAGAGACCAGTTGATTCAGCCGCTTCTTGGAGTCCGTCTTCGAGAACACTTTGTCCGTCGTCCTCATCGCGTCCTCCGGGCCCGAGTATTCGCACATTAGCCGTTTTTCGTGATAGGCTAATGGCTGAATACGCCTTCCGAGCCAGCACAAAACTGTATTTGTGCTGGTGAGAGGAGGAGTGGCGGATACAAGCTTGGCGATGCACCGCTTGATCCACATCAGATCTGCTGGCAGAGTCTGGACCGCGTCTACCGCCCAATTATCTTGGGGAGTAGCCGCGGAATTATCGAAAGGTGGAATTCCCGTTTCCTTTCCAGGAAACGGGACATCTTCATGGTAAAAGAAGGAACCCGTCCAGAATTTGACGGATTCCAATGTTTTTATTTTTGGGAACCAGTCTTCCCTAAACCTACGAATTGTAAAGGAGATGGTCCCACTGGTGGGGAGAGCGCCCTCAGAAGGGTTTCTCTTGACTCCAAAACAGTACTGCCAGAAGTCTAACCTAGGTTCTATTCCTAAGTATCCTTCAAAAAGGGCTTGAAACCCGGCAAGATAGAGAATGGAATTTGGAGGAAGGTTGTGTGGTTGGATGTTGTAGTGGTCAAGGACTTGCAAAAAAAAAGGCGGAAGGTGGGAAATCCATACCTCTATTGACGTGAGAGGCAAGGAGAACCCTTTCTCCGACTTTTGGCAAAGGCTCGGAGTCGTCCTCTTCGTACCGCCATTTGTCCTTGAGCACATATCCTTCCTTCTCCATTGAAGGAAGAAGGGATGGAACCACATTGCAGTGGCTCCAGTTCACGGAGTTTTCCTCCGCGTCTTCTTCAACTCCGGCGGTGCCAGAGGCAGCAACCTCTTCACCGCCGAGAGTGGTGGTTCCCTCTGCGGACTCGGTGACGGGAGGCGGGGAAGGCGCGGTAGATGACAAAGGCACATTCTCGGTTGTGGGAGGTAGATCCCCGCGAGACGAGTTGTTGGCGTTTCCCTCCGGCGTGCTTTCGGCGGCGCGGACGGGGGAGTCCAACTGCGGGTCGAGGTCGTTGATGATTGTCTCGATATCCAGGGCGGCGTTGGTCGCATCCGCAGCGTGGGGAGATTCTCCGTCAACCATTCTCGGGCGGCGCGGCCGTGAGACGGATCCTCCGATGGTTCCTCCGGGGAAGACGAAAGAACTCGTTCTCTGCTCGCTTGCTCGAGCTCTAGCTATGGGGTTGGGGGGATCGAGAAGGGAGACGAAGCGAAAGGGTATCCGGAGACCCCGAGGCGGTTTTTTATAGCCGGGGATGCGCTGAGATTCGTTGCAACGACTATTTTAGCCGTTGGATCGCTGACGTGTGTCACGCCCGAGATTTCCGGGAAATGAAGAGATAAAGTGATAAGTGATATCTCCTCGTTTCCCGCAAGAATCTGTCAGCAAATACGTTGCAGGGTTTTGACTGAACCCAAACGTCCGTGATGTCAGCATGATTTCATCGCTGACTTCACGAAGTTCCTTCTCCACGAAGGCGCGTGGAAGAAAAGCCGGATTCTGGTAAATCCGATTTTTGAGTTATACGCCAGGAAATTCCTTCTCCACGAAGGCCCGTGGAAGAAAAAGCCGGATTTTGATGAAATCCGAGTTATGTGTTAAGAAGTTTTGGGAAAAAGAAGAATCAAGACCAAGCGCCAAAATTTCTCGGAAAAGAATGCATATTGACGAAAGGTGGTAGAACGAAGTCTTAATCCTTCCTGGGGGCTACTGTCTGATATATACCGATTAGGGGTATATCCGGCATTGTCTTAAAGAGCCGGATTACCAGGGTGGCCTTTTGGTAATGGACCACAGTCCATTAGGCGGCCCAGTAAGCTGATGCGTAGGAAGGCGGATTCTAGAAGAACCCGGACCACGGCCCAAAGTGGTGCGGCTTGGAGTAGAAGACAGATTCCTTCCTTTCCATTGTTAGATACTTTCCGTAGTCTTCTAGGTTTCCTTTCTGTAAGACCTAACCCGGCTATCTATATAAAGCCGGACGGGAGAGACGAAAAACACAGACAATTAGCTAGAAGCCAACTCACCAAGAAGTTGATCCTCGTCGAGTTTGCGAAACCCTACTCACAATGTACTTTGTATACTTTAGGCTTCAGCCCTGATTTAGTGAGATTGCAAGAGTAGGAACGTCGCCTAGTTGTGCCGTACCGAACCTGGGTAATTTTGGTGTTCCTGGTTGTCGTACTACCACGTCCCCCCACGTATCTACACGTAGGCTCATGGCACCCCCGTCTATGAACTCTACTACGATGTCTCGACAGGAGGCCTGGGGTCCCCACACCACCCCATGGCGCGGCCAGGGGGCGCGCCGCCCTATGGTGTGGCCCCCCTCCGGGCCTCTTCGGGACTCCGTGGAACCTTCGGAAATTCTTGGACCTCCGGACTTCAAATTTTCCAATTCTGAGAACATTTCCAGAACAAATTTTCTGAAACTAAAAACAGCAGAAAACAGATAACTGGCTCTATGGCATCTTGTCAATAGGTAAGTCCGGAAAATCGATAAAAATGGCATAAAGTGTATAGCAAACATGTAGGAAACAACATGAAAACAACATGGAACATCCAAAATTAAGGATACATTTATGACGTATCAGGCTCCGACAGACCGGCAAATGGATAGTCAAGAACATTGGCAAAGTCATGGAAATTGGCCTTGAGTTGGTGATGTCCGGACATCCATGTCATACCAATAGCTTTAGAATCATGAAACTCCATAGTAGCAAGGAATTGTTGGATGAGAGGAATGTTGTAGGAGCATTTGAACTCCATGAGAGGACGGAGACCAAGTACTTCCACAACCGTGGCATCATTCCCAAAATACTCTGGACGAGAGGCCATATGCTCAAAGCTGATTTGCTGCATAGGACAAATCTGCTTGCTCATATTTCCATAGACTTGCTTGAGAAGAGACTCTTGGTCCATATGCCATAAACATGTGTCAATAGTGGGATCGCATCCACGGTTCTCAAGACGAGATTGGTGGTACCAAATCTTGAACTCACCAATGGACATGTCAGCAAGATGAACATTTTATTTGTCGCGGTTCTTTGCAGCAGCCCTCTATTTCTCATGCTTGTGCTCATACTCTAGTTGTGTCTGGTGATCGTGTTCCCGGGCTGCAATGGCATCCATAAGTACACTTTCTTCATCTTCAACGAGATGGTGATACTGCTTGCGACTGCTGGTTGCCTTTGATGCTTTGGAACGAGAGCCAGACCCACCTGCACAACACGAGAAGGAGGGATAAAATCATAAGGTGAGCACTCATGTTCGGTGGGAGAGGGTGGAACGGGAGATGAACTAAGTTGTTGGAACGTCTCTGGTAAGCATCGTAAATTCCGGTGTGAGGGGCAGATATTTCGGGGGGCGGAAATTCCAGGATGTCAGCACTTCATCCAGGAAATTTTGATGTGTACCACAAATATTCGAAAAACTTAGTGCAATGAAGGGAAGAAGGAGAGATAGCACAGAGGAACCAACTAGCATGGAGGAACCGAGTAGCCGAAGAAAACTAGACCTAGCTATGGAAACCCTAGATCGGGGAGAAACAGGGGCGTACCGACTTCCATGGAGGCGAGCAGGATGAGAGGGAAGACCCCCTGGGCAAGAGATCCCGAACCGTGGAGATCCAGGGCAGAGAGGCCCGGGGAGGAGCCTTGGCGACGGCGGCGGTCCTGGGGAAAACGGGGGAGGTGCAGGGACGGGGCTGGACGAACTACTCGAAGAAGCAGTCCACCTCGTTGACCTTTTATACTGCCCCAAAATTAACACGGGAATATTCCGGTGGGGGGTGGGGGATTTCTGATGCCATCAAAAATATCTCGGACTAGGACACGGAAATTTCCGGGGGACGGAAATTTCCGCTCAAATTTCCGGACCATATTCTGTGTATTGGCAACCGAGAAACGGGGGAAACTTGAGCGATAATTTCTAGGCAGAATTTCTGGACACCGGAAATTTCCGCCCCTTGGCCTGGATTTCTGGGCTACCAATCACCAAAAGCCAAAAGATAAAAGAGGAAAAACAATGGGACTTGAACATGAGTGTTTGCGAGAGAGATGTTTTCTGGGATAAGTAGGGGGCTTAGGTTAGAGAGAATTCACTGAAAGTGAGAGACATACATGAGCTTGCAAAAACTAACAAAACAAGTGAAAGAACCAAGATCAAGTATTTCTATCAAGACAAGATAGACCAAAAAGAAAATCAAATAAGAAACAATTCCTCCTAAGAGGAGGTCGGTGGCCAAAGCCATCATGTTTGAGTGTTATAGCTTGGAGCCGCGAAGATATATCTTGGGACCAAAACCAATATTCATCATTGAATCACAATAAGTCACACAATGACTAGATATGCATGAATATTCAATTTTTGCATAATAAGAGGAGTGTTCACTCATGAATTGAGTTACACTCTCCCTATGTCTATGCCTACATCTAAACCTAATAACACGTGTAATGGAGGTAGATATGCAGAGTATCAAGCAAAGTTAGATGAATCGATGACATTTAGTTCATTCCTCAAACCTCGAAATGTTGGTTCATCAAGGACCTTCGTGAAGATATCTGCAAGTTGATCCTTGGTGGACACATAGGATAGATCAATATCACCCTTCTCAACATGATCCCGAATGAAGTGATGACGAATCTGAATATGCTTCATTTTGGAGTGTAGAACAGAGTTGTAGGCGGTCTTGATAACACTTTCATTGTCACATAGAAGAGGCACTTTGTAAAAAATGACAATGTTATCCTTTAAGGTTTGCCTCATTCATAGAAATTGAGAACAACAAATTGCTGCGAAGATGTATTCGACTTTGGTGGTAGAGAGAGCTATGCAATTTTGCTTCTTGGAAGACCAACACACCAAGGAGCGACCGAAAAATTGACAACCCCCGGATGTGGACTTCCTACCCATCCTCTCTCCCGCATAGTCCGCATCCGAATACCCAATGAGCTAAGAACTTGAACCCTTTGGATACCAAATACCAAAATTTGGGGTATGAACTAAATATCAAAATATTCGTTTAACCGCTTCAAAATGAATTTGCCTCGAATAGGCTTTAAACCTTGCACACTTACAAACACTATACATGATATCCGGTCTAGATGCACAAAGATAAAGCAAATAACCAATCATGGAGCGGTATACCTTTTGATCTACCTCTTTACCATCAAGATCGGGTTCAAGTCAAGTGTTGTGGACATTAGAGTCTTCATAGGCTTGGCTTCATGCATATTGAACCTCTTGAGCATGTCTTGAGTATATTTGGCTTGCTTGATGAAGGTTCCTTCTTGATATTTATTGATTTCAAAGCCAAGGAAATACTCCAATTCTCCCATCATAGACATCTCAAACCTATCGGTCATAAGCTTGAAAAATTCTTCATTGAACAAAGTGTTAGTAGACCCAAAAATAATGTCATCCACATAGAGTTGGCATATGAACAAGTCACCTCCAACCGTCCTGGTAAATAGGGTGGGATCGATTAAACCAACATTAAACCCACGATCTACTAAAAACTCTTTAAGGTGCATGTACCATGCACGTGGAGCTTGTTGAGGTCCACGTAGCTCCTTATCAAGTTTATAGACATGGTATGGGTTTTTGGGATCTTCAAAACCCGGAGATTGAATGATGTATACTAACTAATTAATGGGACCATTTAGGAAAGCACTTTTAACATCTAGTTGTTGTAACTTAAAATTATGATGAGATGCATAGGAAAGTAAGATGCGAATAGATTCAAGACGATCTACAAGAGCAAAGGTTTCACCGAAATCAACACCTTCAACTTGAGAAAATCCTTGAGACACCAATCTAGCCTTGTTGCGAATGACAATGTCATATTTTTCTTGCTTGTTCTTGAACACCAATTAGTGACAATAATATTCTTGCAATCCTTGGGTCTTGTCACTAACTTCCAAACTTTGTTGCGCTCAAAGTTATTGAGTTCTTCATGCATGGTTTCAAGCCAATCTTGACCCTGGAGCTCTTCATATACCTTCTTGGTCTCAATGAAAGAGAAAAAAGTATGAGCTTTGCTAAAGTCCGCCAATTGCCTTCTAGTAGCAACCATTCCTTGAATCTTGCCAAGGATCTTGTCTTCGGTGTGACCTGCACGCTAGAGGTTGTATATCCTTCTCTTTGCTCTTTGAGCTAGCATCTCCTCCAAATATTCCTTGGATATGGCTTGAGAATCACCTTCTTCATCAGAGTCATGTCCATCATGAACTCGGCATTGATAATCAATGGGAGAAGGATCTCCACTTGGTTGAGCTACCTCAACTATGGGAGGATCTTGAGCCTAGCCTTGTTAATTATCTTGAGGGATTATTGCATATTCTTGGATATCTTGTGTATAATTGGGTGTAGTCAATGGCTCCACTTGAGTAGAACATAGTCCTCACCCCTCCGTCAAAAGGTGTCCTTCAATAGGGATTATTTCACCAATCCCCATTCTTGTTATGACGATGGGAGGATTTGCATCTCCTTGAAGTAAGATACGTCCATATTCTTGCTCGTGAGAATCTCATAGGGAGTTTTGTTCAAGTCATTGCGGAGATATAACTGGTTGGTTCCATGACAAGCGGTGGAGACGACTTCGGCCCAAAAATTACATGGAGAAGAAAACTCCGCAATCGTTGTCCTTATCACATCCATGAGAGTCCAGTTTTTCCTCTCCGCTACACCATTTTGTTGAGGGGTATAAGGAGTGGAATATTGAAGAGAAATCCCTTCTTCACTAAGAAAACCCTCCACGGTGTAGTCCTTGAATTCGAGCCATTAGCACTTCGGATCACCATGATTCTTGCATTATGTTGGCGCTCAACCAAAGTGATAAACTCAATGAACCTCTTTTGATTCTAACTCTTACTCTTGAAGAAATACACCTAACAATATCTTGAATAATCATCCACAATCACCAAGTAACACTTCTTCCCACCAAGACTATCATAGGATAGTGGACCAAAGAGATCCACCCGAATGAGCTCGAGAATTCTTGTGGTGGTGATGGTGGTCTTGCTAGGATGGGGTTCTCCATGTTGCTTTACAAAAGTGCAATTGCGACACACACAATATTTAGCAAACTTAGCCTTGGTTAGTCCTAGAACGTGATTACCACTTTGAAGGTCATGCAACATGCTCATATTGGTGTGGGCCAACAGGTGATGCCAAAGACAACTCACATCAACTTTAGCTATTAGGCATGTCGTGGCACACATGTCTCCTTTAGAGAAATCCACTACATACATGTCGTTCTTGACAAACCCAACAAAGGATACTTTAAGAGTCGTTTTCCAAGTGACAATCACGTTCTGTTTATTAAATAAAGAGGTAAATACACAATTTGCAAGTTGAAGAACATACATTAGGTTATAGCCAAGGGACTCAATAAGGAGGACATTCTCAATTGATCAATCATTTGAGATAGAAATATTTCCTCGTCCCAATACCTTAAGATCGGAATTATCAACAATTGTGATGCAATTGAGATATGGTGAAGGGATATCAAGATTACTCATTGCGTCTTGTCTTCCAGTCATATGTTTGGATGCACCACTATCCCGTCCATCTACCCCACCCAGAAGCACTTCCCTATAAGAGATCAATTTCTTGATTTAGGTACACATCCTTTAATAGGTCCTCTTTTGTTAGTAACAAGGGTCTTAGGAATCCAAATAGTCCAATGATTATCATCTCCATAAGAGGTACCAACATATTTAGCATAACCATGACCATCTCTAGATTTCATAAGAACATAAGAGGGGTTATATTTTCCAGCAAAGTTATTGTAAGTGGTGCTGAGGTCTCACCACCCATAATGGTGTTGGTCTCTTTTTCCTTGATCGTCTCTCCTTCTTTCACAAATGTAATATTTTGTGAAGGAGAAGTGATATTCTTCTTGTTGTTCTTCTTCTTTGACTTAGCAACAAAGCCAAGTCTCTCCTTTCCATTCTTGACCCTTTGAGATCTTATCACATCATTGAGAATAACAATGCTAGTCGAGGAGTAAGGCATCATTTTCTTATTAGAGTGTTGAGCTAGAAGTTTATCGTGAGACTTGGTAATCTTTTCATGAATTTATTTAAGAGACATGAACTCTTTTTATAGTTTTTCATGACTATCAACAAGTCTATCATGAGCAATCCCTAGCTCAATCTTTTCATTTTCATGAGTTTTAACTAAAGTAAGAGATATTTCATTATCCTTTCTAAGCGAGCTGGAATATTCCAAAAATTTCCGGTGGAAATATTCGCCCCATCTCTATGCGATGGCAGACTTGGCGCCGCCTCTGCCTCGCTGTGAACTTCTCTGGGCCAGAACTTTCCGGGAACAGGGGCTGGAATATTCCGCTCTCTATACCGGAAATTTCCGGTAGAAATATCCGCCCCCATCTCCGCTCAGTGGCAGCCTTGGCGCGGCCTCGGCTTGGTTGTGAACTTCTCTGGGCCGGAATTTTCCGGGGGAACAGAGGCCAGAATTTTCAGGGGTTTATGCACCGGATATTCCGCCCTCTAGACTGATTTTTTTTGGCCTGCTTGGCCTTTGAAGATCTTTATGAAACCAAGGGGATTTCTCTTTTAGAGATGATAGGTAAAACTTTTGAACACTTAACAAAGCATTAGATCAAAAATGTGTGTTGTCATTACTAGCAAAACCATGCTTAGGAGAGACATGACCTTTCATCGGGTCCAGGACCAAGTGTTCCTAGCGCAACATAGGAAATATTTTCAACCAGAGATGCATAGCGTCTACACATACAACCAAATTTTATAAGGAGCCACTAAAGGAAATAGGCAACCGACTGAAATCAAGAAATTGTAGCTTTCCCGTAAAAGAAATGCAAAACTAGGTGTGGCTAATTCTCGTCCGATTGAGAATTATCTGATTTCTTATTTAAGTATTGTCATAAAAGGGTTTGTACAATGTTTTTCTTTTAACAGGGTGCACCCTAGAGGGGCAGAACCTTCTTTGTAAACAACGATCGAGATACATATTATTACAAAGAACCCCATGTAATAGGCAAATTACATATATGCCCTTAGCATTTGTAAGGTAGACCTTGATAGAAAATATGGAAACACAATCGAGTCCTCCTTCTTCTCTAGTGCGGAGCGCAGAGACGAACACGTTGTAGCCATGGACTTCGACGGGGACAATACCACGTGTCTCTGTCCCGGCAACGCCCTCAGCGGCCAGTCTCTCAGAGGGCCTCACAAAGGAGGTTGCTATAATGTCGGGCAATCTCTTCGACTTGAAGGGCCAACTCATGGCCATGGATGTCGGCCAACCAACTGAGATCGCCGATGTGTTGCTCCAACAGTAGGTTGTTGAACTCTAGCACCACTCCGGTTCACCATCCGCCATCATGCCGCCCTCCTGTATCGCCACCATGGCGCCCAAAGAGGAGACGGCATGAGCAACCTTCAAGCACACCGGAGTAGTGCAGGCACACCCACACCACCTCGAAGAAACTGGCTCGCCCTCAAACCCTAGATTCCCACCACATACTAGGGGAGGCAAGCGTAGATGATAACATACCTCAGCATCGGGCTTATTGAGGCAACAACCGATTCCCACCTTTCTCCTCCTCCACCATGGAGCAAAGAGAAAGGTAAACCTCCACCACTCCGACGAAGTACCCACAAATTCGTCGGTATAGTTGCCTTTGCGCACCTTATTGAAGGAGATGCTCGCAATCTCGTCTGCCACTTGCGTCGTCGTTTTCCACTTCGATGCCGCAGCAACGAAGCAAAGCTTCGAGATACCCTGGCCATGGTCACCAAGGACCAGGGAGCTACTCCAAAATCGCCATGAAGGACCAGACTACATAGCAACTCATCCTAAAACTACTCCTAGTATGTACATTCCGTCGTGTACCTCTCCCTGCTACTCTCTAGCCAGCCACGCCATGGAAGGAGCTCCGGGATCAGCCCGGGATCTGGCGGCTTCTTTTTGTGGAGATGCAACACACGTATATTGGTGCATTGTGAACGATATATATAAGGGGTACAGGGTGGCCACGTCCTCAACTATACAAGGAAGGAGGAGGGCCCACACACACGTACGCACGCAATACATATATACTCAACACCCCCCCCTTCCGCAGTCAAAGCGTCACTAGCTGACACAAAGACTGGATCGAAACTCCTCGAATGCCGCCATCGGTAGTCCCTTCGTCATGATGTCCGCAAACTGTTGCGAGGTAGGGACATGTAGCACACGGATGTGACCAAGAGAAACTTGTTCTCGAACAAAGTGAATGTCGAGCTCAATATGCTTGGTGCGAGGATGGTGAATCGGGTTGGCGGGGAGGTAAACAGCGGAGATGTTGTCGCAGTACACAACGGTGGCCTTGGAGATCGGGCATGAGAGCTCCTGAAGAAGTTGGCGCAGCCAAGAGCACTCGGCAACCGCATTAGCATCATCCCGATACTCAGCCTCAGCGCTGGAGCGAGAGACTGTAGGCTGTCGCTTAGACGACCAGGAGATGAGCGAAGGGCCGAGGTAGACGCAGTAGCCGGACATGGAGCATCTACCGAAGTACCCGCTTCACTGAGGCCCAGTGAGCATCACGGGGAGCATGCATGTGGAGACACACCTGTTGGACAGCGTACTGTAGCTCCGGTCGTGTGAGAGTGAGACACTATAGGGCATCCACAATAGACCGATAGAGCGGGGAATCCGACGCCGGCGAGCCATCAGTGGCGGAGAGCTTGGCCTTCGTGTCGACAGGAGTGGACGCTGGTTTGCAGTTAAGCATGCCATCGCGATCAAGGAGCTCGTGGGCGTACTTCCGTTGGTGAAGGAAGAAACCGGTGTCGCGACGCACCACTTCGATCCCAAGGAAGTAGTGCAGGGCGCCCAAGTCCTTGAGAGAGAACTCAGCACGGAGGCGGTCGGTGAGCTGTCGAAGAAGGGTCGTGGTGGAAGCCGTCAGTATGATGTCGTCGACGTACAATAGAAGGTACGCGGTGGCGGCGCCCTCGCTGTAGATGAACAGCGACGCGTCAGAGCGCGTAGAACGGAAGCCCAGTCGATGTAGAAAGGCGGCGATACGCTGGTACCAAGCGTGCGGAGTCTGCTTTAGTCCGTATAACAAGCGCGAGAGCAGGCACACCCGATCCGGGTGTGTGGCATCGACGAAGCCACTAGGCTGCTGGCAGAACACCTGCTCCTCGAGATGACCATGGAGGAAGACGTTGGAGACGTCCAGCTGGTGCACCGTCCAAGCACGCTAGACGGCGAACTGAAGCACAATTTGAATAGTCCCGGGTTTGACAACCGGGGCAAACGTGTCAGTGAAGTCGACTCCGGCATGCTGGCGGAAACCACGAACCACCCAACGTGCCTTATGGCGATCCAGAGAGCCGTCGGGGTGGAACTTGTGCTTGAATACCCACTTGTCGGTGATGACGTTGGCGTGCGGTGGTCGAGGAACGAGCTGCCAAGTATCGTTGCGCTGCAGGGCGTCGAACTCCTCCTGCATGGCGGCGAGCCACAGTGGGTCGCGGAGTGCCGCCCGGGCTGAGGAAGGCAGAGGCGACGGGGAAGGCGTGCGGGGTGGACGCCACACACGCGTACTCCGTGTCGGGGTACCGCCCGCCCGGGCGCGGGTGCGAGGACCCGGAGGAGAGGGCGGCGTTGGCGGACCACCCAAGACCGAGCTCGAGGGTGATCCGGAAGCCGTCGAGGGGGCCGAAGACGTCGGGGATGCCGGCGACGGAGGGGCCGCGGGCGCCGCGGTCGACGAGGATACCGTGGGCGACGCGGGCGGCGTGGGCGCCGCGACCGGTGAGGACGCCGCGGGTGACGCGAGCGGCGTGGGGGCCACGGCCGGAGGTGATGTTGGGGCGCGTAGAGATAAACGAAAACTTTTCCTACGCAAAGCTCCCAAGATCTAGCCGAGGTAGAAGGCCACGAGTATTACCACTAGACGCGCAGGTGCGGATTATCGATGTAGCGCGTCGGGTCGGGGCAGTGCAGTCCCACGATCCGGTCCGGCCGATCCAATCCCTCGAACGTCGAAGTGCTGAACGTACAGCACCTCTGCCGGTATCCACACGTACGAGGAGGAGCTCCGACGGCGGACTGCTAGGTCCGGTGCGGCGGCTGGACTGAGTGGGGCTAGGGTTCCCAACGCATGGGAGAGTGGACTTACCTGCCCGCTGGGCAACCTTGGCCCCTCTTTATATAGCGTACGGTAATGGGCTGCACAACACTTGTGGCCCATTCCCTCCGTGAGTCCGACTCACTTACTCAGTCCATTTCCGGTTCGGGTCCAACCCAACCAATGTTTGCTCCCGCTCTTAAGTGTGTGACCCTGCAGGCTCATGGCGACTTGGACACGATTAGAGTCCAACTCTCAATCGATCAATCGGTAGCGGCTCCTAGCAGAACGTGCCGACTCCCAAGTCCCATTGAGTCATGACGACATACCTTTCAATGTGATATTCATCTTAGTCCCTTTTGCCTCACGATATACCTTGTCGAGCTATAGGCGATTTATCGTCATCCCTTAAATAGCTCAACTCTCTTCTCGATCCGTGATATGTGATTCATCTGACTAACTCTTTAGTCAATAGACACAGTTAACACTTAACTGAGTCGCGCATGGCCATGCTTCCTGAATCATATCACTCGAGAGGGCCCAGAGAATATCTCTCCAATCGGAGGGGCAAAATCCCATCTTGATTATCCACATCACGCAGCTTGCTTCTCATTCGACCCGAACTCTGCCTTTATAGTTGCCTTGTCACAGAACAACGTTTGACAGAACCTAAGTCGGTGATCCACAACTCGGATTGTGCGACAACCTCAGGTCTAAGGATTACATTGATTGAGACTACAAATGACGACTTGATCGTTGCATCTCAATGTGGGTCAGTCCGACTTGCTAAACTCTTTAGCCAAGTCCGTGAACGTTGGAATGGCATCACCATGCCCATGACAAGTGGAACCGTGTCATCAGCCAACACTCACATTAGTCTAGGGTGTGTGTCCAGCACAACCTAAAGGACCAAGGACAATCTAGTATGAACAACATGAATATATAGTTCCACAATCGAATCACATATTCAATGATATATATCAGATGTTCAAAACAAGGACAACTTAATAACTTTATGAATACAGTGGGAATTACATCATACATGATTGCCTCTAGGGCATATTCCCAACAGGTGATGGGTCCGCGGTCGTAGAGGGCGACGCGGGTGGTGCAGCAGGTGCACTCGGGGCCGTAGGCGCACGCCGTCGGGGTCCGCATGGAGCAGTCGTCGAAGAGGGAGCCACCCGTGGAGCAAAGGGAAAACATAGCTCGTCAAAGTACACGTGCCGCAACGTGATGACACGATGCGACACAGGATCGTAGCAGCGATAGCACTTGGTGTTGGCGGGATAGCCGAGAAACACACAGGGTACCGAACGCGGTGCGAGCTTATGAGGAGTGGTGGCAGCCATACTAGGATAGCAACGATAACCGAAGATGCGAAGATCATCATAAGAGGGAGGAGTGCTGAAGAGAAGGTGGTGAGGGGCGTAGTGCCAACGAGTGCGACACGGGTGAAGGTTAATGAGAAGGGTGGCGGTGGCGAGGGCGTCGGGCCAAAACTGTGGTGGAATGTGGGTGTGGAAGAGAAGTGTACGAGTGAAGTCATTGAGAGTGCGAAGAACCCGTTCAACCCGACCATTTTGTTGGGAGGTGTAAGGACATGTTAGGCAAAATATGGTGTCGTGGGTGGTGAGTAGAGTGCGGACAATGATGCTATCGAACTCAGTACCATTGTCAGTTTGGAGAGCACGAATGGGACGACCGAACTGTGTGGCTACGTACGAGAAAAAGGCGACGAGTGTGGATGCTACGTCGGATTTCTTACGCAACGGAAACGTCCAAAAAAAGTGCGAATAATCATCCAAAATGACAAGGTAGTACATGAAACCGGAATTACTCGGAACAAGAGATGAACAAACATCACTATGAATTAATTCAAAAGGGTGGGATGCAACTGTCGAAGATGAACTAAAAGGGAGGCGAACATGTTTGCCCAGACGACATGCTTCACATGTGTGAGCTGCCGTTTTATTACATGAAAAAGAGAAACCCTTCATTATTTGACGCAAAGTGGTGGAGTTAGGATGACCAAGCCGCGCATGCCAAAGATCGACGCCGGGCGGAGAGAGCCCGAGGACCAGCGGAGGGAAACGGCTAGACGGGATACAAGTCGCTGGGACTATCACATCGGTGGAGAACCATCCTGGTGCGGGCGTCCTTAACAGAAAAACCAAAAGTGTCAAATTCGACAGTTACGGAATTATCACGAGAGAGATTACAAACAGAAACGAGATTTTGAACTAGGTGTGGCGAAACGAGAATATTGTTAAGAGACAATGACTTAGTGGAAAAGGGGCGGCGCCAACATGAGAAATAGGAAGGCTGGCACCGTTACCGACGATTACGCGAGAGGAAGTTGTCGGATATATACCATCTAGGGGTATATCAGATGGTGTCCTAAAAGTGCCGGATTACCAGGGTGGCCTGAATGGTAATGAGCTACGGTCCATTGGGCGGCCCGGTAAGCTGACGCACGGAAGCCGGATTCTAGAAGAACCCGGACCACGTCCCACGTGGTATGGCTTGGAGTAGAAGGTGGATTCATTGCCTTCCAAGTTAGCACATACCGAGTCTTTTAGGTTTCCTATTCTGTAAGCCCTAACCCGGCTATTATATAAAGCCGTACGGGAGATAAGAAAGATAGCCAATAAGATGGAGGCTAACTCGTCGAGAGGTTGATCCTTGCCGAGTAGCTAAACCCAACTCACATTGTACTCTGTATACTTCAGACTTCAGTCCTGATTTAGTGAGATTGCAGGAGTAGGAACGCCGCTTAGTTGCGACGTACCGAACCTGGGTAAAACCCCGGTGTCACTGTTTTTCATACAATCACACCCTCCCCACAATCTCTATCGATAGTCTCATGGCACCCCCGTCTAAGAATTCTACTACGATGTCTCGACAGTTGGCGCCCACCGTGGGGCCAGCGACGTCAGGCGTTATGTTTCGATCGGGGATACTCGGCGGAATTGGCAGTACCATAACTGTCAGAAGTCTGGAGTTCGACAACGACGTCGGGCGCTTCCTCGACAACGGATCGTACATGCCAGCACAGAATCATCTGGTATGTGTCTGCGTTTTACCGATTGGATCTGCAAACATCTTTATCGGATTAACTGCAGAAGCAATGGGATTCTGTGGTGGAAGAAAATTTATCCCACCCGCCCTATACCCATTCGAAGAAGACTATAACGCCGGATTTTGCTCAGATCGCTGATATTCTGCTCAATCGCACTTTATCGGTATGGTGCAATCCGAGATTGCCGAAAATGCGGATGAAAATAATCCCGTGGAAGAGGTAGAAAACAACAATCCCACAACAGAGGTGGAAAATCCGACATCCGCCAATATGACGACGAACTCGGAAGCTGACTCTGTGCTAGCCGCCATCGAGGCGAGATTAGAGTCGGAACCCGGATCGGATCAGTTCGATACCGAAGACAAAGATGTAGACGCTTTCGAGAGAAAGGTAAAATCCTTTCAATAGGGATTCCACGAAGTACTGATGGCAAAACCGGCTGAAAACAAGGATGCCGAAAGTCAGGAAAGCCCTAGAACACCTACGCTAGATGAGGAAAGAGAGGATGGGGAAGCCAGTCCAACATACCCGGATGTCAAGGAATTGACAGAGGAGGAATCTGGTAAAAAAACCTCCCTCTTCCAAGAAAAAACACAAAGCTTCCAAGAAACTCCAATACAAGCTCCGGAAGAAAAAATTGGCTGATCCAGCCAACGAAAACCTGGAAAAAGGAGGAGGAAGTGGAGTTAAATTTGCGGAGAAGAAAACGAAGGAAATCTCTATTCCGCCAATGTCAGAACAAGACGAACAAGATCTACTTCAAATACCAGTGGGACCCCATGAACCCCCTGAAGTGCTAGAAGCCAGGAGACAAACTCTCCAAAGGCAACAACAACATCTATTCCGAACTCGAGAACATCTCCAAAAAAACCCAAGCTGACATTAAGTTAAAGCAGGAAGAAATCGAGGAATACGAGAGAAGGAATAGATCTGGCATTAAACCTACACGGTTACCCGGAATCGCAAGACCGGAAGTACTGCTGCCAAAGGAACGGTTTCAAAACTCGGCCTGGCAAAAGCAAGTAAACGGCAAAGACGTCAGGGGCGAACCTATATACAAAACCACAGCAGAAAACGCGGAGGCCCCCTCAACAACGATCTGTACTCCAATGGCGAAAAATTTCAAGGGGTGTATGTTTTCTTAGGAAAATCATTACAACAGCAACAGCGAGGGCAAGAAAGATCAGGAAAGTTGATGACAACTCGGCCCTATGCAAAACAACTACTTGTGCCGCTGGAGCACCTGGACCTGAAGAACCTGGAGATTCAAGTAACTCGAAAGAGAAGAAAGAAGATCCGAGAAAGGACAGGAAAAAGCCCGATAACAATGATGCAACGTCCAGAACCGGATCCCATCTGCCGAAAGATAGAATTAATCCTCGAGATCGGGAAGAACAAAACCGGAAAGACGGCAAAGCTATGCCGCCTCCGAGACGCCCTGCTGAAAAAGCTGGAAGATACGACATTCCTCACAGGCGTGAGAGATCCCGTACACCTCCCAGGAATAAGGAAAGACATAGGAGCAGAACTCCACCTTATCCCAAAGGGCATGATAACGGAGGAAATAGAGATAACCCTGGAAGAGCACGTTCGCGCAACAATGAAAAAGAAAGGAGCAAATCCCCTTCTATCCATTCAGCCGGGAGATACTCAACACTTTCGACTCAACATTTTTATGACGTGAAACAAGTATATTTTATCGGTTGCAACCCACTTGCAGGTTTAAAAAGTTAAAACCTCATTTGGAGTTGAAAAAAATCCTGGTTGCAATCCACCTGCAACACAAAATCTCTCGGTTGAAATCACAATTGAACCCCACTTAAAACTGATAGATATGATTCATGATTTTACGACGCATTTTTTAGCAGAACGAGTTATAACTTAATACTCTGAAAATTATGAAAACTGTAGCTACAAGAGAAAGGATTACGCAAAATTGTAAACAGTTTTTTTTTATGTTTGTGTTTTGAAATCCGGGATTTGATGAGACCCTGGGATAATCGAGAACGTGCGATACAAGAGAACTACTCCCTCCGTTCACAAATAGATGACTTTCATTTGTCCAAAAGTGAATGTATGTAGACATGTTTTAGTATCTACATACATCCACATTTAGACAAATGGAAGTTATCTATTTGCGAACGGAGGGAGTAGCAAGTCAATTAAGAGAAAACTGGTGCTGGTGTCGGCCGGGAAGCAAGAGAGAGATGCAAGGAAGGTGTCTCCTTTAGTAGAGAGAGAGAGAGAGAGGAGAGAGAGGGGAACGAACAGAAGCTTCCCGAAGGATGGCCGCCGCCCCTCCGCTGGAGACTGCGCTCTCCTCCGCGGCGGACGGGTCGGACGACGAAGATGGGGACCAGTGCCGCATCTGCCGCTTCCCCGCCGAGGCGGATCGTCCCCTTCGCCGCCCCTGCGCCTGCAGCGGCAGCATCAGGTTCGTCCACGACGACTGCCTCCTCCGATGGCTCGCCACCAGCCGCCAATCCCGGTGCGAGGTATCCCTCTACTCTTCTCCTCCGCCTTATCCTCTCTAGTCATCGATCATATCCGCCACGGATGACCTTGTTTGCTAATATCGATTCATGCGCTGTTGCTGCGACTGCGCTTAACTTGATTCCCAAATTCCGCTATATCGATGTGATGTCCGTCAATTCATGTGCTGTGCTCTCTCGACCAGGTGTGCGGCCGCGAGATCACCATCAGCCCTCTCTACGCTCCGAACGCTCCTGCAAGGCTGCCCGTCTCCGAATTCATGCTCGGCTTGGGCAACAAGGTCATGGGCTGGACCTTCCTGCTGCTCTCCCTCGTCTTCGCCATCGTCGTCTGGGAATTCGTCATGCCCATCACCACTCTCTGGACATGGCGCCTCGCTCTCTCTAGGAGCTTTGCTCAAGTGCGCGACCTGCTCTCCGTCCGTTTCTCCGCCAGCTCCATTTTCGCAGATGGCATCTACAGGTTCAGGTTCATGCCTTCCGTGGACACCATAGTTGCCTGTGTTTCTGTCAGAAGAGCCTTCGTCAGGGACCTTGGCCATTTTAGACAGCGTAACGGGCTCGTCAGAATTGCTGCTGCTGCGGTTGCTCCATTGGCCCTCTGGATAGCTCGCCTAGAAACTCAACTTCAGAACAGATTTGGGGGATTGGATAGCCTGCAAGTCCTTGCGCTACATACCATTGAAGCTTCCTTGATGGTATGATCCTTGCTTCGATCTCCCCACTATCCTGACTGTATAATACTGTTTCTTGTTTTTATAGAGCTTGGCACATCTTAGCATTAGTAGAGAAGCAAATGATAAGTTACCAGACAGATAGCCATAAAGGAATTCTTCGCCCAAAGGCGTTTCTTGTCTACTGTGATGGGAGGATTATAGATTCTCAGTAGTGAACCACTGATTAATGCAGTTATATTCTAGAGCATTTAGCACACCTTGTCATGGTTTTGCTTAACTCCAGTTCAAAGTGCAGATGTCGCCTACAGTCTGGTTTAGTACCAAAATTGAAATGATTTGGTTATCAGATGGAACTATAATTCTATAAGATTGTATGGCGTTCAGTTTTTTACTACTTAGCAATTGGGTGGAGACATTATCAATTTGGTTTGTTGTTTGTCTGTCTGGACCTTGGATACATGCAAATTACAATGGTAGGATATATATGTGTAGGATTATTTGGTTATTATTTTGAGTGTGCCACCACGAGTAGCAAAGTTTGTCCTTCTTGGCGCTGGAATCATTGCACTGTTCCAAGATTTTATTAACCTGTTAGGCTAGTTCCAGCATGGCTTGTCTACACTGGCTTAGTTATGTGCATGCTTTTGGACAATGGATGCTTCAGATTTCTTGTGCTTACCTTCTTATACTTATTTCCAGAAAATGCTAACTATATGCTTTTCTCATCAGGTGGTAATAGTTGACATAGCCATTGCTTGTGTTTTTGGTTTTGTCCCTTTTACACTGGGAAGGATAATCCTATGGTTCCTATCATGCTTCAATTTTGGAAATATGGCTGAAGCCAACTCATACACTTCAACTGGTTATATCCTTTTCATTGGATATAAGTTCATCTTTTCACTGGGTGTTACTTTTGCTGGGATGCAAACTTTCCGTCAATACTCCAGGGGCGAGCCCCTTCTGATTGCAGTTCTCTTCAAGGCCTTGGCATATGGGATATGCTCCTTGTTGAGCCCCTTAACCAGGCTGCCTGGTATACATGTTATGGTCCGTAAGACATTCTCTCTGTGCCAGAAGTTCTTCAGGGGGATTGCAAATTTGATTGCAAATTTGATCACTGCTACCAATATGTCTCTTAATTTCATAAACATGTTTATAACATTCCCCTTGCTCTTTGGATGGTCTCTTGATATCTGCACTTCAAAAATGTTCGATGCAACAATATATCAAAGGTTCCAAGTTTTATGGGCTTCATCATTTTCTTCTATTGCTCTTCATTGGCTTATTGGATGCATCTTTTTGATTCTACGCTCCATGTTATCCAGGCGTCTTCGTCCGGTATTTATCTTACTGTATTTGTGGTCTTAATCATTTCATAGTGTATGCGGTATATGGTTTAGGGGTATAATGAGAGATTTTTGTTTGTTTGCTTGAATAGATACTGAGGACAGGGGTTAATATTCCATTTGTCCAACTTGATGAAGAAGAGCAAAGTAAGAAACTAAACATACGAGAACCATTCTACATATTTTTCCTGAGGAGGCTCCCTGGTTTTTTTGTTGGCATTATCTATATTGGTATGGTCATTTCTGTTCCTGTTCAAACTGCTGGTCGATTGGCACCTAAGTTGTTCCCCTTAGATATCACGTAAGTATTCTATTTTTGTTTTCCATCTGATGTTTCTACCAGTCTTTGGTGACTCAACACATTTATTTTAATATTGTGGACCATAGCTACTTTGATCTTCCTACTAAGGGCACATCATTTTGGCAAGCTCCACGAAACTACGCAGAGTTACTTTCTGGTGTTGTTCTTCTGAGGTTTCTCATTTGCAATACACTCAAATACCTCGAGCCTGGCACATTAGTGGAGAAGATACTGCGAAATTGGTTTGCCAATACTGGACGAGCGCTTGATCTGGTAGATTTGTTGATAGTCCAGCCTGATGGAGCCAGTGGACATGAGGTTGGGAATACTGTCGCACTAATTGACCAATATGGCAGTACTAATGAAGCTAAGGCTAAAAGGTAAACCCCCATATTTTCTTGATTCAGGGAACTGTTCTGTCTGCACACTTTTTAGCCTGACTGCAGCTACTCCCGTTCTGTTGTTTGATCTGCTTTTGTCCTTATAATTTCATTGCTCACTATCTATTTAAGATACATGCACTACAGTAGTTTTGGCGTGTGTTCTTTTTGAACATTTTTACCTTGTCAATGAAGAGGATAGTCTAATTCGATACCTCTTTCCGAAATGTGTCTTCTCACAGGGCCTAATATTCCAGCGAGATCAGTATATGGTTTATTGTTTGACATTTCTTCCATATGTGCACTATGGATCATCTGACATTGAATCTTCTGCACGACAATTTTATTCTTGTGTCTCAAAAGAAATTATTTTCTGTTTGATTTATTCTTTTAATATCATGTTAGTTTGCTATATACATGCCTGCTCATTATATTTTGTCATTCAACTGATTAAAGTCTGGCAAACCCAGACATGTTGGCCTAACAAATTTTTGAGTAAATATTTACCCTTCTTATACATTGTTACAGGAGATTTGTTGCAGTTCGAGTGATGCTACTTGTAGTGCTAGCATGGTTGACTGCTGTGGTATTCAACTCTGCTGTGCTTATTTTTCCAATTTCAGTTGGGCGTGCATTGTTGTTTGCCATCCCTCAGCTGCCAGTATCAGGTGGATTGAAGTCCAATGGTAATGATTTCTTATAAATGATACTGAAATTCCTCGGTAAAGGAAGAAAATATCGGACACGGTGTTTTGGCTCATAAGTCTAGATGCACTCGTTATGGAAAATGCATTTTAAAATGTTAAAAAATTTCGGGCGTACATCCAGACATTCTATGTCAGCACACAAAATTTTGTGGAAAATAGACATTTTTGTGGGCTGTGTAAAAATGACCAAAAAATGTCTCATGAAAAGTCAATTTGGAGCACCGGAATTTGTCTTTTTTACACAGGCAGATATTTTTTTTGTGAAACTTTGTGTGTGAACATAAAATCACCGGATATACATCCGAAATTTTTGTTTGGAATTTTTTGACATTTTGAAATACGGTTTTTGATAGTGGGTACATCTACACCTATGAGTCAAAGCAGATTTTCTGAAAATATATGTTTATCTTGTTTGTCCTTACTTGGGAAATCTTTCTTTTAGATCTGTTTGCTTTCGCTGTTGGATTTTGCATCATATCAACTATTATCGCTGCCTCTAGAGATTCATTTGTCTACATGACTTCTGGGAGAACACGCCATATAGCTTCTGTTATCTGCAAGTGGGCTGTAACTGCTTTGAAGAGCTCTCCGCTTTTCATCATATGGGTGAGCAATTTAATTGATGTAGTTTTTTTTTTCATTTTAAGTTACAGTTCAGTAACTCGTTGTCTGCTGTCAGATTGTTATCCTTCCCATTCTGATCGGTTTGCTGGTTGATCTTCTCCTGATATCACCCTTCAAGTTCCTGCTAGATTTTCTAGTGATATCACCCTTCATTGTGCCTGCTGATGACATTCCAGTTCTAGACTTTTTCAGCATTTGGTTGCTGGGGCTGCTATTGCTGAAAATCAGGACTATGTTGGTGAGATGCAACTATTCTTGTCGCTTTCCTGGCCTCTTAACTTACATTATTATCCTGCATGTACCAGACTTGGCTAATCAAGTTATTGGAATTATTTGGAAAAAATTGCTACATGACACTCAAATCGTAGCAGTTGCAAAAGATATATTGTCCTTGCTAAAGTAATATATCAAAATTGCTACATGACACCCATTGCTAAAGCCTACAATTTCTACCTCCGGTCTCCTGTACCGCCTCAAGCACACTAACAACTGTCAATATCTGCCCAATAATGGCTGAGTTTCTAACGTGACTTATCTTGCAACTGGCACACATTTAAGGTCGTTTGCAGGTAAATGCCAGATTATCTTAATTAGTTTTTTTTTTCTGTTCAAGGCTCATGGGACATGGGATGCACCTCTCTTGAGGGCAATGTGGGTGTTGCAAGATGCATTGGTACCTACTACCATGAAACTAGTGACTGCTCTGGGTGTTCCTTATGTGCTTGCGAAGAGCCTTTTCCCAAGACTGGGCTGCTCTGATGAGGTGAACTCAGCGGTGTACCATTTCGCATGGTTGGGCAGCCTCATGGCGTGTGCACTCTTCTACCTTGCTAAGGCATTCTGCGGAGTCCTGGTGAAACTCCATGATTCTATAAGGGATGAGCGCTATGTTATCGGGCAGAGGTTGCAAGACTACATTGACAACAGCTGAAGGCTCTTTTCCTTAAAAAGTCAATTCTCAGTAGTTAGTTTAAACGTGATGACAGTTAGTAGGCAGAGTGAAGAAGGCCGTGTTACTGGCAGTGAGGATACAAATGAGGTGTTAGAGATAGATAACTTGTAAATATGGATGGAGTTCTCCTTCCACGTGACGTGGTCTTTCAGGCTGATCTGGGCACGTTGCTGAATATCGATGTTCTGTTAGTTCCTGTGGGCTACATTTTGCACAGATTACCATTTTTGTGTCATGTTTTCAGGTTGCTTTGGTATTTTAGCCGATCTAGTTCTTTTGTTCATTTTCATGGGTTAGCTGAATTTGTCGTTTTTGGTGTCGCCATCACCTGCTGGTCAGGATGTTATGTTTATTTGGTAGGCCGCTGAATCTCCATAATTTTATCGTTATTGTGGCTGTAATAGCCTGTGGACGTAGGTATCTTGATATTTTCGTTGTTGCCATTACTCAGGTGTTCAAAAAGGGTTTGAAAACCGGTGACAACAACCGTGGATGTTAACGTTCCTTCGTCAATTGCAAACGGAGATGCCCAGCTGGTTCAAAAAAAAAAAAACGGTTTACATGATTGAACATTTTCTTAAACCTTAGTTTTACATGTTTTTCAACAGCCCTATTTGGGCCTACAACGGTCTGGTCGTTTGTCATCTTCAGGATCCATGAAAACCCACGGAACCGATGGCTACCAAATATTAATGTGCATTCGTTTGATCATAGTATGTCACGTTTGGAAATATGACCAAAGCCTTGTGTAGAAAGCATATCTAGGCTGAAAGATCGTATCATGCACGGTAGGCTGTAGCTTCTGACAGAGCTGACCATTACGTATACCAGGCGTACTGAACAAAATGTTGTAGTATGAGTGGCAAATGTTGATTTAATTTACAACCAGCAAAAGATCAAGGGATGGAGGGCCACCGGAAGATAGAATAGGAAGGGTTCATCCAGAAAAAACATACATCTGGTTTACACACGGAAATGGCCCCACTTGACTCTGCTTCTTCAACACTCGCTCAGATTACTCACAGCTTCTGGTCTGCCCAGCAATTTGCATGATTTAGTTCGCTGGCATGCCCTCCTCCTCCTATTTAAAAGAAAAGAAGGTCAGATGACATCTTAAATGAACAACAAGCATCGTCGGAAGAAAGGTTGTTAATTGTTATAGTTCCCCTTCGGTTTCAGGGAAGCATGGGGCTCCAATTTCACTGTTCTACTAATAGACATTTATTCATGTTGATGCCACACCTACTGAGAGCTTACCATAAATTCGACAAACAAAAGGGTATGAGCGAGCAGTGCAGTAGTAAAAACGGACAGGGATTCTCAAGTCTGCTGACATTTTTTTTTAACTAATGCATGTTTGTAAAAGGTAAAAGCAAGAACCGCATGCAATCTACTACTACTTGCAATCTCTAGAATGCTCATCTTACGAAAACAAACAAGGTCTTAGAACGGTGTTACATAATGGATATCAGTTTGTCTTTCCAATGTACCCTGTATTGACCATGCATAGTATTGTGGTTGCCGACAAAAGTTAAGCATGTAATTATGTCTCTTTTCTTAACATGCTACATACATCCATTTGATGACGGAAGGAATTCAAACCAGTGGTGCACTACACATTTCAATTAAATATTCATGAGTCGGTTGAGAACTTTCACCTTTGCGCTGGACATATTATCAGGCCTTCTGGAAATTGCTCTTCTACCCAGATTGACTTGCACGGTGACGCTCGCTTGCGACAAATCAACGCCCAAATTTTCCATTGCATCAGCTAAAGACTTAAATAGGCTGTTCAAGATGAATTGCAAAAATAATTGAATTGAGTGGAAGCTGTTCAAGATGAATGTAAAAAGAACATGTAGCAATACCAAATGGAATAGCTGATGAAAAAAGAAAATGCAGCTAAATGGATGATGGAGAGAATTCCAACCTTAAGTTGAATAAATTATGTATATCGAATCATTTCTTACAAACTGCAAATCAGACATGTGCATTTGCCCAATACTCACTGGATACGCATCTGAATGTATCCGCGGTCTATTATGCGTATCATAGATAAGACATCTTGTATTGGGGTATTATAAGGGGTGACTTTGGTACATTGTTTTTTAGTTGCATGCATCTTAAATACACTTTTCCATCATGCTCTGTTCATCCTACAAGTGGGAGTAGGGAGAAGTGCATACAAATAGTGGGGGAGAACATGTTGAGAAACCTTTTGCAACTAAGAGTTATATGTGCCATAAACAAGAGCTATCCCTTCATTTATTTTCAGCAATTCTAAAACTCTGGTAATTGCTGGAAGTTCACTAAGGGAATTCGGAGACTTTAGCACAAACTAGATACATACTTCTGTGAGTACACACTGGAAACAGTAATGGTACCCTCATCTATGGTCAGTTCTTCTTTCTCATTACTCATTTCACTGTTGACAGGGCCATCCGCTGGACATGGAAGTTGCTGCCATTGCGATTGGTATTGTGATTCTATACTATCTGACAAAAGGTGATGAATAATTAGCATTGGTTGAAAAGTACAAACGGAAAAGCGAACAACTCCAAGAGACATATTATCTAAAATATGTACCTGCATTTAACTTGGCTGGTTCTATTACTGTTTCCGTATTTTGCAGCATTTCTAGCATAGTGGGGATGTTGTTGTCCGGAAAATTTACAGGGGAGCAATTTTTTGTTGTGGGTGCTGCACCTGGTATAAGATCAACTGGAACTTGGTTGCTACTCTGTTATAATACAATAAAAATAGCATGTTATTTCAATATTTTTAAGGTTTCAACCCTAGGTATTGCTAAACGTTACTGATCCACCTGTCTACAAACATGTGTTCTAGAAAACGTGCAATCAAATATCTCTAACATTCAATATATAAAATCCAATTATTGACTGCGTGGAAATGATACCATTAGTTGTGTGTCAATTCTTATTCTAAATCTGACAATTTATGATTTTATACTTAAAAAGTCTAAAGTTACATACAAAAAAACTGCACCACTGTCCAACAACATATATTCTTTAACGCAGAGAGTTAAATGTCACACCACAGAAATCACAATATGATGCATAAAGTGCTACTGTTGCCTATTGGTTTACAGTTTTCCCCCAAAGAACAAATCCAGTTACTTAATTATTGTTAAGGAGTATTAGTATAGGTCTAGGAGTCCGTATTAGTCTAGACATTATTTCCTTATTCTCCAAGTCATATGTAATATATATATGCCTCATGGGCTATCAATATAGACAAGTTGCCTATTCATAACATGGTATCACAGCCCAGGTTAAGAGTTTTTTTTCCTCAAGCACGCGCAACTCGTGCTATGAATCCAATCTAGATCGATTTTTTTTTTCTCCGATCCGTTGGTGGTCTCCTCAGTTTTTGATCGATTTCTGGTCTCTCGTCACCTCCTGACGCATACCGTCGTCATCCCTTGATGCCCGCCACCGTCTCCGATCGTCCGTCGCTGCTCTCTGGTCCATTGCCGTCCCGGCCGGCCGCCCTCGTTCGTTGTTCCGCTGATCTGTACTGAAGCTTCCTGGCCGCGGGCCTCGTTCTGCTGAAGATTCTCGGCCCGCGTTGACCGGTTGCCTGATTGTTGGTGCTGCTCTGATCCATCGTTCTGCTGCTCCTGGATCTCAGTTGCCTGGTTGCAGCTGCTGCTGATCACAAATCGGGATTTGACCCAGATTCCAGATCGAGTCCAGCTTGGCTCGGCTCATCTACTCGACTCGGCTCCTCTACGCGGATCGGCTCGGCTTGCTCTGTTTCTGACCAGTTCAGCTCATTGACTTGTCCGCCCAGTTTGGTAAAAAAAATAAAAAAAACTATGGCTGCTACTGGTTTCGTCGCGATTCCGTGGTGCTCCGTGATGTTTGATGGCACCAACTACCCGGATTTCGCTGCCTTTCTGCGCGTCCATATGCGTGGCCTTCGTCTGTGGGGTGTTCTTTCTGGCGAGATCCCCTGACCGCCGTGCCCCGTTGCTCCTACGGTTCCTACTCCTCCGACGCCACCAGTCCTTGCTGCCAGTGCTTCTCAGGCCGAAAAGGATGCAGCTAAGAGTGTTGATGATGCTGCTGTTATGGCGTATGAGCAGAAGGTTAAGGACTACTCTGCTGTTCTTGCCACCTATCAGAAGAACATGACTGTATACACTCAGTGGATGGATGTGTTCTACCTCAGTTTGCTTCGGAGTTTATGGGACTCGGTACTGCCGCTGCCATGTGGGCTCACCTTCGTCAGCGCTATCAGCCATCCGGGGATGCTCTTTATCTGTCTGTGGTTCGTCAGGAGCATGATCTACAGCAGGGTGACTCCACCGTTGATCAGTTCTACATGCAAAGTTCTGCTATCTGGCGTCAGCTCGACTCTCTTCGCACTGCTGTGTGTGGCACCTGCCCGTGTTGTCAGACTGTGCGCTCTGATTTGGAGTTTCAGCGCATCTATGAGTTCTTGTCGCGCCTTCGTTCTGAGTTTGAGGCTCGTCGTGCTCAGCTGCTTGCCCGTGGTCGTATTCCTATGTCAGAGGTGTTGTCTGAGCTTCGAGCTGAGGAGATTCGCCTTCATGGTGTTGGTCTGCTTAATGTTCCTTCTGTGCTGGCTGCCCGTGGACCTGTCCAGTCGCCATGTGGTCCTACTTCGTCGCCTACTCCACCAGCTCCTCCGCTGTCCACTGCTCCACCAGTGACTTCCCACCTTAGTGCTCCGGCTCTTATGTCGTCTCCCACCAATGGTGGAGACCGTCCCCGTCGACATTGCGACTATTGTGGAAAGCCCGGTCACATTGAATGTACCTGTTTCAAGAAGATGCGGGACATGTCACGTGGTACCTATTCAGAGCCTTCAGCTACTCGTGCTCCTACCCCGACCCCTTCAGCAGCTGTGACTGAGCAGGATATTGTGCGCCTCCTGCGCCAACTTATGGCTTCGGGTTCTTCTTCGACAGGTTCTGCCGGTGTTGCTATTGACTCTTCTAGTTCAGAGAAACCACCTTCTTCACAGCCAGGAGCGCAACACGGGAACTCTGGTTGGTTCTGGCCCTCGCCACCATGATTCACTTCCGCTTCCGCACCACCATTAGTCTCTCCGTTTTTTCTAGTTTTCTATATTTCCGCTGCGTCCACCAAGTCCGTTGTTCTTCGTGTTTCTGATGTCATGAGAGTCCAGTATACCTTCATTTGTCAGCCTATATTCTCCGTCCGTTTGTGGCCTCCTATTCCGGTCCTTTTGTGGCCTCTTACTATTGGTCCTTTTGTGGCCTCGGTCCTTTTGTGGCCTCCTATTCTTGGTCCTTTTGTGGCCTCGGTCCTTTAGTGATCTCCTATTCTTGGTCCTTTTGTGGCCTCCTTTTCTCGGTCCTGGTCCTATGGGATTTTTGTGGCCTCATTTTTGCATTGTCATTGATTTACGCACATTCTTTCGCCGTTGGACTTCTTATGTCGTGGGCTTCTTGTGCTATGATCGTTTGTGACATGCTCTTCTCTTGATCGAATATCGGTCTCTGTCGGTCTCATTGTTCGATCGACTCTATTCGCTCTTCGTTCTGGCTTGACTCTACAGGTTTTGAAGACTCTTCATGCTACAAGGCACTTTCAAGACGTGGATTTTGGATTATCATTTTGTTTTCTAGTGTACACTTCTTCAAATGCAATGCTATTGCATACGCTTTGCATTTGAGGGGGGGTGTTAAGGAGTATTAGTATAGGTCTAGGAGTCCGTATTAGTCTAGACATTATTTCCTTATTCTCCAAGTCATATGTAATATATATATGCCTCATGGGCTATCAATATAGACAAGTTGCCTATTCATAACAATTATCATGTTTGAATCATTCTGCATACGTGAACATTTAGTGGCTACTGCGAGAAAAAAATTACAAGATTTCCGCTGGAAAATTGCAGTGAACTTTGCCTTTGCACAATTTCCTTCCATGGAAATTATATGGGCTAAACTTTCTAGTCAGCTGCATGAAATTTATGAGTTTTGGATTCCAGTAATTAGCAATGAAATACTCAGAAATACTATGTTTTGGAGTAAATACATACAGATCTTAACTAACGAACCAGGCACAATTTCTCCTACGTTTGTGCTGGAAATTAAATCCGTAACTACCTACGATTGTTGCTAATGCTTCAGAGGTGCAAATGTAATGGCTTTTAGGTTAAGCTCTATTTAGTACGCCATGCCATATATGGTAATTCCATATTATTTACAAATTATACAAAGCAAAAAGTTCAACTAGCGTAGCATAGCAATTTGCAGGCATGCTTAAGTAGTGTATAGAGGAGGCCAGAGAAATGTGGATTACCCAAGGTACCAATTTTGCGTTTTCTTGGTTCCGATCGCCACCAGTGCATGTTTCATGCTTTTGTACCTTTTCTTGTAAGAACTTGACATATTCAATCACCTGCAGAGGGTAACTTGTGGTTCATAGGGTGCAAGTTTCCTCATAGAAATAGGGCAAAGGGGGAGAAGGGGAGGAAAAAAATGACCTCCAAAAGGAATGTAGCCCTATCTCTCTTCTGATCACTTTGTGGTACAAGGTCACGAAGTATCTGAAATCTGCATTGCAGTTAGCCAATAATAATGCCAATAGTTATCAGCGGATGTGGGGTATCTGCTTTGCTGGATAGGTTTCACGGATAGAACAAAAAGATACTCCACATGTATGGACTATGACAACGATTTGGTGGACATGCCTCTCACTGATTTTGCAGCGACGTTTCTGCTCGGTGGCTGAATGCTTGGACCTCGGGGAGCCCGGCGCTTCTTCACTGCCAGGGTCGAGTTCCACTGCATTACGAGATTTTACCCGATTAATTGACACGGTCCATCACAGAAGTGAGGGGTTGGCAGAAGGAAACTGACTTATATCGCTGAGGCAGAAGCCGGAGCCGTCTCCGCCGCTGGAGGAAGAGGACGAGGCTGTGGCAGGATGGCTTTTTACCCGATTCTGCGACTGCATGAGGGAGGCGGACCCGCCCCGACGCCTGCCGGGCTGCCCTTGCCGGCTCACCACCGCGCAGGAAACAAATCCGTAACGAAGTTAGCACATTGGACTGGAGACGACGGAGATTTTGGATTAAACTTCCCGCAGCAAAGAAGAGGAAACTCAGAACAATCCAAGCTAGGTTTCGTCACCAACAATTGCGAGGAATTAACCTTTTTTTTTTGCGAATGCGAGGAATTAACCCATGTCCGGATAGATCTCCACTCCATGCCACTAAATTAAAGTAGAGGAAGGGTTCGGAGAGATGAATACCTCGGGGAAGGAGATTCTCAGACCATGAGGGAGCGCCGCCAAATTGCCGCCGCCGCTGAGAAGAAAGGCCGGAGCGGCGAGGGGGTTTAATGAGCTTTTTCGCGATCAAAATTTGAAGAGCCAGAGAAAATCCTATCAGGACCTTTTTGCAAAATCCTATGGGATTTTTGCAAAAAATGACCCTTCTGGCCACCTGCAAAACTATTTCTAAATCTGTTCCTTAGTTCGGCCCCCAACAAGAATGGAGCCGACGTTGTGCAGCTCGGCGACTGCGAAAACCAAAGAAAACATAGGTCGGCGTCGTTTGCATTAGAGCCGACCTAGGTCGGTTCCGTTTGTATTGGAGCCGACCTATATCGACCGGGCTAAATGCCAAACTACTACAGTGGCGAATTACATAACATCGACTCCATTCTCATTGGCGACGAACCAAGCAGTACCTCCAAGAAGAGAGCAACGACGGCGCCATTGCTTCCCAGACAGTTCCAAGGGTTTCCCGGAACGTGTCGTAGGGTTTCCCCCGGTACGTTGGGGGTGGGGAAAAGGTACCCGAAGGATGGTGACACCCGGGGTGTCAGCACATCAGTGCTGAGATGATAAAGATTTCTCCCGAGCTCCAAAACACCACATCCCTGGACGCTCCAAATAGCTTCACCAATCTTGCCACCCACCAGCGAACGCCACCACGATCTTGCAATCATCTCCGTCGTCTCACTGTGGCCCATGTCACCAGGCCGGTAGAACCAAGTAGAAGGAACCTCGGCGAGGGTCAGCGGTACAGTGGCACGCGGGAGGGACCTGGCTCCACCGCCAGAAGACAGTAGTCGACCGGATGCAGCAGAGCACACCAGGCCCTTACAGGCCCGGCCGAGTCAAAAAGGGCCCGTAAAGCCCCGCCGCGACACTGCAGCAAGGGCACCACCGACGCCGCCATACCTAGCACAGATCCCTACTCCTCCGTTCACCAGGGGTGACGCCACCACGCCAGGGCAGCCCGCCCAAGCCTAGATGGGGCCTACTCAGGCCCAGATGTGAGTCGGAAAGGACTGTCGGACGCACTCCGACGACCAACCGACCGTGTGCAGGCTACCATGGCTCCCCGTCGTCAAATGGCCGCACCATCGCCACCAAGACCAACCACAGCTCGCCGGACCGAAGCCAAGCCGAAGAACACCGTCGCCATGCTCGAGATCAAAAGCGATAGGTAGAGAAGAGTCGGCCACCCCCGGGCACCGCACGCTGGCAGCGGCCGGGAGGTGGGGAGGTGGGGGCGGCGAGCTAGGGTTTAGCCCGGCCGTCCTCACGGGGGCGATGCGCATGTCATACATTTCAAACAGGACCTTGAAGCCTACCAATGGCACTATAAAGATTGATATTGATGCGGCATTTTTTGTTTCTTTAAGCTTTCTTCACTTTAAAATTTCCAAGATCTCACTAGTCCGCTCGTAAACTTGTTGGTCTTGGCTAAGCAATGCATTGAGGATCCTGACACTGAGAAGCAGTACCACGTGGATGTTATGGACTTCATCTTCAATGATCTTCACAATGCTATGTTGGGTGGGAACACCATCCCATATGCTCCGTACATCATGATGCTCATCAAGGATACTCTGAAGGATCAAGATTTCAGTGAGCTGCCAATGGAGGATCATCACTTCAAGAAGCTCTATATGACCAGAGAGAAACGCCAGGATGCTCCTACTTCTGCTCCTGATAGTGGATTCATGAGGGATGCTCGCTCTAGCTCCACTGCCGCACCTCGTTCTCCTCCAGTTGATCATGCTCCTCTAGTGGATACCTCCTTTGTGCTTCAAGTCAGGAAGCTCTGAAAGCTCATGACTCCTCTAATGATTTTGGTGATGATAACAACACGGGTATATCTACTAACATGATGGTTTAAGTGTTCATAGCTGGCCTTATAATCTCTATCATGAACAGCAGTGATATCTTCGAAAAGATTGAGTTCTGAAAGAAGCTATTTTCTGTAGCCGGATATTTTAGTTTTCTAGCCCGGAATATCCGGTGGTTAACAGGCGAAATTTCCGGCATCAGCCCCGGAATATTCCAGCCTCTGTGAAGATCGTGAGTTGAAGAACCTGGTGTCCAACTGCCCGCTCTCTGTTACAGGGGCGTAAATTTTGCCCGGAATATTCCGGGGGAAATTTTCGGCCTCTTTTCCTTAGCAGAATTTTGGACGCGTCGCTGCTGCCTGCTCTCTGTTATGGGGGCAGAAATTTGGCCGGGAATTTCCGGCCACCGGATTATTCAATAATCCTCCCCCCGGACTTTTCAAATATCTGGTCCAGCTACCCCGGAAATTTCCGGTACTAATACCGGAATATTCCGGCCCTCAAAGGCAGCAACGTCTAGGTTTCGGAGGAGGCTATAAATAGCTGTCTTCTTCCTCTAGATAGCTAGTTCGTCCATTCATCTCTCTCCTCCATTGTTTGAGAGCTCAAAACGCCTAGATCTCCCTCCTCCTCCAACCAAACTCGATGCCCTTCAAGGATCTGACGGAGGAGGCCTAGATCTACACTTTTACCAAGCCATAAATCGTTTTCCCTTACCATACCCATTGGGATCTTGTAAATCTCTTGGTTGCCTTGTCATCCTAGGGAAATCCTAGTGCTTGTAGCTTCCACCTTGTAGCAAGGAGCTTCGGATTGTTGAGAGCCTCCATCTCACTTGTGGAGTAGCCTCAACCACTTGTATAGGTTTGGTCAACGCCTTCAAGTCGACCTCATAGTGGAAACGAGAATCTCCCTCACCGGGGAAGCTCAAGGAGAACAAGGTGTGCACAACCGTGCTATTGAGGAGCGTCTAGGTGCCCCCACCTCTCCAACATAGACGTACTTCTCTTGAAAATGAACTAAGGGAAACATATCTTTGTCTCCTTGTTTACACTTGTGGTTATCTTTTCCTTTTTATATTACTTCCGTTGCATACTTGTTTCTTATCACATAGGGTGTCTATCTAGTTGCACATCTAGACAACCTAGTTGTGTACTTGCTAAAGCTCATCTAAAAGTGAAAACGGATTAAAATTTGTAGGTCACCTGTTCACACCCCCTCTAGTTGACCATAGTGTACTTTCAATTGGTATCAGAGCCTCGACTCTTATATCGGGCTTAACCGCCTAAGAGTATCATGGCCAATAGAGATGATCCCGGATATTCTAAGGAGGAGCTCTCCAAAATGGCCGAGACTATAGCTAACCTAGAGACAACGGTTGTAACCATTCAAACCCAATTGTCTAAGGTTAGCTATAGTGTTGTCTTGGAGGTTTCCTCCATCAATAGGATGTTGGAGAACATGTTGGGTAAACCTAAGGGGCACATGAATTCTCCCCATGTCTACGATGAGGAAAGTTCGGAAGAGGAAACTATTCCGGATGGTACCAAAATCGAAGATAACATTGCCAAAGTTAAGGCGAAAGCCGCACAAAAAGCTAAGGCAAAGTAGAATTCCGGAGGCTCCAGTTCTCAAACGGCTAATGGTTCGGGGTCCAAATCAAAAGTTCCACCACCTCAAAATTACGACTCCATCCATCCATTTTTTTTAATGCCACACATTCTTAATGTTGGACTTCCTCCCATGCTTAACACTAATATATTCTCTTCTTGGAAGTTTGAAATTGAGTCACATATTTTCGGCTCGTGCACCGCCTTGTGGAGGAGTGTGGTCCATGGGTTCCATCCCCATGACCCAAGCAACTTGACCCCTAGGGAGGATGTGGAATCTCAACTCAACAAGACCGCCCTTGTCATCATTCAAAAGACTCTTCCAAGGGAGCATCTCACTCACATTCGTGGTTGCAAGACCGCCAAGGAAGCTTGGGACAAGCTTGACACTTTGTTTCAAGGGAATTCTAGCATCCAATCATCCAAGTATGATGTGGCCATTGAAAAGTCCGAGAACTTTGTTCTGCAAGAGGATAAGTCCCCCGAGGAGCTATATAGAAGAGTTGTCACCCTTGCTAATCAATTGAGAGACTTTGGAAAAGAAGAGATCTCCGATGAGTGGATAAAGAGGAAGTTCATCAAAGCAATTACACCCTTCGAGAAGAACCTCTCCACTAGCATACGGACAAGAGCGGACTACAATTCCCTCAACTCCATTGGTGTTCTTAGTGAGTTCATCGCCATATCCCTATCACACAAGAGTGCGGATGATGCTCTCGCTCGCTCTAGAGGAATGGGAAAGTCACCTAATCTAGCTTTGAAGTCAAAGGCAATTTCTCAAGTTGAAGAAGTTGAAGATGATGATGATGAGGAGGAAGACTATGAGGACATTTACATGGGTGCTCGCAAGTGCATTGCCCTTTCCATGCACGAATATTGGAAGAGGGGAAGCTCACAAGGCCGGCTCTCCAAGACATCCTAGGAACAAGAACTATAAGAAGAAGGGGGAGCGACCAAGGACATGCTACAATTGTGGAAGTGCAAACCACTTCGTGAAGGAGTGCCCTTTTGATCCAAGAGAAGAAAATGAAGGCAAGTTTGTTCGCAAAAACAAGGCCAAGGCTCCACAAAATAAGAACTTCGCTAGAAGAGTGCCAAGGGCTCTTTATGTTCAAGAAGGGGCGGTGTTGGAAACATATATCTCTGGAGATGAAGGAGAAGATGAAGTGGTAGGTTTAGCCCATGTTGCCATAGCTACCGCCTCATTTCCATCAGTCTCTCTATTTGAATCCCCCAATGAGATTGCGGCTATCCAACCTACATGTCTTATGGCAAAAGCCACTTCGGTATGATCTCCCAACTACAAAACCATTGTCACTAATCCTCCTTCATTATTGGATTGTGTTGAAATTTTTTGTGAGGAAGATAGTGAGGCAAAGGACCTAAGCATTTGGGTAGCTAGCCTTAAAGGTGAGACTAAAGAGAAAGTGAATGCCTTTTTGCGGCAACTTGATGATGCTAACTATCTTGTAGATGAAAAGGAAGAAATTATCATGACCTTGGAAAGCCATGGAGGCCACTCTTGCAATGACAAAGAGCTTGAAAAGACTCTTGAAAATGATCGTACCATTAGAACCTCTCTTAAGGAAAAATTATCTAGTCTTGAAGAGACTTTTGCTATGAGTGTCTCTAAGATTAGGAAGGATAATGAAGAATCTCTTGATCTTGTTAAAACACTTAAAAATGTAGAGTTGAAGCTAGGAATTGCTCACGAGGAACTTGTTGCTCGTCATGAAAAACTAGAAAAGGAGTTCACGTCCCTTAAAGAAATTCATGACAAGATATCAAATCTCGTGACAATCTCCTATCTCAACAATCAAATAAGAAAGTCATGTCCTCTTCATCTACTAGCATTGGTATTTTGCCTAGCAATTCTTGTGGTGCAACTAATCTTGTAGGAAGTTATAATACTATCAATGAGGTGATGATTCCTCAAAGAGTCAAGAATGGAAAGGAGGGACTTGGCTATGTTGCTAAGTCAAGGAAGAAGTACAAGAAGAAGGTCACCTCTCCTTCACAAGAAGTAAACTTCGTGAAAGAGGGAGAGGTGATCAAAGATAAGGAAACCAACACCATTGTGGGTGGTGAGACCTCTAGGGGGAGCACCACTCATAATGACTTTGCCAGCAAATATAACCCATCTTATGTTCTTATGAAATCTAGAGATGGTCATGTGTATGCTAAATATGTTGGTACTTCTTATGGTCATGACTATCATTGGACTATTTGGGTTCCAAATACCCTTGTTGCTAACAAAAGAGGACCCATTCAACGATCGGTACCTAAATCAATACACTAATCTATTGTAGGGAAGTGCTTTCGCGTCGGGCAAATGGACGATGGATAGTGGTGCATCCCAACATATGACCGGAAGCAAGGACGCAATGAGTGATCTTAATCCTCCATCACCTCATCTCAATTGCGTCACTATTGGTGATAACTCCGAGCTAAAGGTATTGGGGCGAGGCAAGGTAGCTATCTCAAATGATTTATCAATTGAGAATGTTCCCTAGTTGAGTCCCTTGGTTACAATCTAATGTCGGTACTTCAACTTGCAAATTGTGACTTTACCTCGTTCTTTAATAAAGATAATGTGATTGTCACTTTGGAGACGACTCTTAAAGTAGCCTTTGTTGGGTATGTCGAGAATGGAATGTATGTAGTGGACTTCTCTAAAGGAGACATGTGTGTCGTGACATGCCTAATGACTAAAGTTGATGTGGGTTGGCTATGGCATCGCCGGTTAGCTCAAACCAGTTTGAGGACGTTACATGACCTTCAAAGTGGCAATCATGTTCTAGGACTAACGAATGATAAGTTTGTCAAAGGTCGTGTGTGTAGATCTTGCGTTCTTGGAAAGAAACATGGAGAATCTCACCCCACCAAGACCACCATCACCACCTCAAGAATCCTCGAGCTCATTCACTTGGACCTTTTTGGTCCACTATCCTATGATAGTCTTGGAGGCAAGAAGTATTGCTTGGTGATTGTGGATGAATATTCAAGATATTGTTGGGTGTATTTATTCAAGAGGAAGAGGAGACTCAAAAGAGAGTCATCGGGTTCATCACTTTGGTAGAGCGCCAACACAATGCAAGCATCATAGCTATTCGGAGTGATAATGGTTCCGAATTCAAGAACTACACCGTGGAGGGATTTCTTAGCGAAGAGAGGATTGATCATGAATATTCCACTCCCTATACCCCTCAAAAATGGTGTGGCGGAAAGGAAGAACCGGACACTAATGGATGCGGCAAGGACCATTATTGCGGAGTTCTCTTCTCCTTACAATTTTTGGGCCGAGGCCGTCTCCACCGCTTGTCATGCTAGCAACCGGTTGTATCTCCGCAAGAACTTGAACAAGACTCCTTATGAGATTCTCACGGGCAAGAAGCCGGATGTATCATACTTCAAGGTCTTTGGTTGCAAATGCTTTATTTGTAAGAGAGGTAAATGCTTGTCAAAATTCGAGACCAAATCATATGAGGGTATCTTTGTTGGTTATGCCACAAATGCTCACGACTATAGAGCCTACAAGAAGTCCACCAGACAAGTTAAAGAATCTATAGACGTGGTGTTTGATGAGGATAATGGGTCCCAAAGGGGCCGTATAGATCATGGTGTTGTAGGAGATGCAATTCGTCCCATCGGCATAAGAACAATGGGGATTGGTGAAATAATCCCCATTGAGGGTTGCCAGATGACGAAGGGAGAAGGACTATTCTCTACTCAAGTGGAGCCATTGACTACACACATTGATACACAAGCTACCCAACAAGATGCACTAATCCCTCAAGCTACAAATCGAGGCCAAGCTAATGATCAAGATCACTCCATCGATCAAGGCCAAGCTAACAATCAAGGCCAAGCTCCGGATCAAGGCCAAGCTATCAATCAAGGCCAAGCTCACAATGAAGGACAAGGACAAGACACTCATGTTGGTGAAAGAACCCAACACATAAGAGATCCATCTCTCGTTGATGAACAAGATCAAGGGAAAGATGGACATGACTCTGATGATTGTCGAATCTGCATCTCAACAAGTCCCTCGGGTGAACCCATATGGTTTCGAATTAGGAGAACGTGTAGGCGCTGGTGACAATCGTCGGCTAGGCAGGGGACACGATTTACCCAGGTTCAGGGCCCTCGTAGAGGTAAAACCCTTACTCCTGCCTATGTCGATCTGTATTAACGAGTAGATCGGTTACAATGGGGGGTTGCTCAAGTCGAGAGTATGACCTCGATCTCAAGGCTTGGTGGTGCGGTATTGCTTGGTCCTCTCCCGGTGGTTCTCCTGGCCTTATATAGGTGGCCAGGTCTCAAACCATACCCGGGGAGGACTCGAACTCTAACCCTATGTCGGTTACAAGTTTCCTATCTTAACCCGCAAGGTACTGCGAGTGGGCTTCAATTGGGCTTTCTGGAATAGTCCAAGGGTATCCCTTCTTGGGCTTCAGTCTTGGGCCTAGGACCGGGTATCCTTGCTCGACAGGTCCAAGTTCCATCCCTTCGTTAGTAGCCCCCGAGCGTTTGCTCGATTGGGATTTCCCGGTCTGGTAGACGCTCAAAGTTTTCGCCTTGTTTCCTTCGGATGATCATTTTAGTCGTTTACCGATCGGAGGGCGTATACCTTGTGTGATGAGTTTTTATGCCCGAGTATCGAGCAGCGAGAGCGCCTGTGTTTTTGGCTATTTTCGCAGAAGGATATGGCTCAGTAGCTTGGCTCTCCCGAAAGATCAGGGCCAATTAATTGCTACTAGGTCAAAAACAATTCTGGCCTACACAGATTCGAGACCTCTGACTCGAACCCGATGAGGTGATCATTACGACTGGGCCGTTGAGGTCTTACCGAGTCGAACTTAACCTATAGGGATACCCGGCGCGTCCGCTAGGATTTTTCGTCGTGTTGTTGACACGGAATTTACCGGAGGACGCAGCTTGAGTGCGATTCCAGGCCCTCAAGAAAGATCTTTTGGGTCTTACCTTCGTATTTGGAAGAAATATGGCATCCAGATGTGCCTAGTCGGCTGAACAATCCAGGAGATTGATGTGTGTACATCGTATAATAGAGTGGCAGGAACTACGCACTCGCAAGTTTTATCCAGGGATGTTTCGATTGAGGATTTCTCCCTTGATTTTGTGCACAAAGTTTTTTGTGCTTTGAAGTTTTATTTCCATACGAAAGAGTTTTCGTGTTTGGAGCCCTATGCGAAGGAATTTTTGCGTCTTTATTTGCTCATACGAAGTTTATTTCGTGTTTGAGGCTTTATGCGAAAGATTTTTCGCGTTTTGATTTTGCCCATACAAAGTTTATTTCGTGTTTTGGGACTTTTATCCGAAGAAATTCTGAGCTTGATGATGTGCGCTCTGACGTCACAGCGCACTTTATCCTCCCGATGGGACGTGACGAAGCGAGAGCAGAGGCGCTGGCCCACCTTGTCAGCTTTTTGACCGGAAACGAGACGTCGTGGCACGAAACAGCGTTCACCGCCGTTTCGTTTCGGCTTCACGCGTGGCTGCCGTGATGAGCGCCACGTCGCTTGATGAGCGGCCACGATTAGATGACACCGTGTATAAATACGGCCCTTGGGTGAAAAGTGAAAATTTCCCGTCATTCGTCTCTAGCTTTTACCTTCCTAGCCTTCGTCTTCCTCACGCCCCTTTTCTGTCTTCAAGCTCGCACCAACGCTCATGGCGGGAGGCAAGAAAAGAAGCGCCGCTATTTCCTCCTTGCAAGCGCCCGAGGATGCTCCTGTGGTTCCTGTTCCGTGCTCTGGCGACTGGCGCTCCGCCAACACCACGCAGAAGAGCATCAAGGAGATGCAAAGGGAAGGATTGCTGCCTGCCGACGCCGAGAAGCGAGTTCGCCTCGGCAAAAAGGAAGAGGTACCCAATCCCCGTGCGAACGAGCGCGTGATCTTCGCGGATCACGTGTCGCGCGGGCTTTCTCTCCCCCTTCACCCCTTCTTTGTGGCATTGCTGTATGTCTATGGCATACAGATCCACGACCTGCCTCCGAACGCGGTGCAGCACATCTCGTGCTTTGCGAGTGCTTTCTCGGTATTCGCCCGCACTGGGGCCTTTGGAAGTCTCTGTTCAAGGTGTGGTCTCTCCGCGAGAAATCGCGGGTGGAAACCGAGCTTGGGGAGACGTTGCGCACCGGCGGCTTCGGAATCCAGGCAAAGTCCTACACCCTCTACTTCGACATGCAACTCATCGACTCCGTGCAAGGGTGGAGGAAGAGGTGGTTTTATGTCGTTGACAACAGCGCGGGTGGAATTAACGAATTCCATCCGTTCGCTATTCTGAAGCGGCGAAAGTCCTGGGCGCACAAGCTCTCAGTCGAAGAGAGCCGGATCGTTGCCCCGCTACTCGCCAAGGTTGCAGCGCTCCGTGACCAAACTGCAGGGATTGCGCTGAATGGCTTGCATATTGTGAGTGTGTTCCTTAAGCGCAGGATCCAACCCCTGCAGGCGAGGCCCTCGACGCGAAGAACTATCGAATGCCGAGTTCGAGAAGAAGATTGTGGCCATCACGAAGCTGAAGGTAGGCGAGTCTTTCGCCTATTGTCCAATCACAGCCTTTGCAGCCTCAAATACTCCTCCATCTGACGTAAGTTAAACGCTCTTTCTATCTCCAATTTTTCGTTTTTGCGAATCCTTCGATTGAGTTTTTCCTCCTTTCCTTCCTTTTCTCTCCTTGTAGAGTTTGGCAGGAGTAACTTGCTACCCGCCAGTTTCTGGTGAAGATGTCGTGGGATGATCACGACAGATGTTACCAGGGGTAACTGATCTTGGGGCAAGTCGACACAGGCGTTTGGGAGAGGGTTTAGTTCAGAGGAAAACATGATGGAATTCAATCTGGTAGCCGGCGATGAAGTCGCCGAGTCTCCGATCTCGCTTTATTAACTCGATATTTTTGTGTACAATGGATACTCGATATTCGGCGATATGATTACTACTTGGATCTCTCTTAAACTAAGCCTAGGAGCCGGTTTATAAAACACCCGCACCCCTACTTGGCTTGCCCTCCAAGGCACAACTTGAGTCCTACCCGTACACCGCTTACAAACCCTAGCTTTCCTTACCACAACCTACAATCCGGATTACGAAGCCTACAAACTTTGGGCCTTCCAGAGGCGCCTTTATCCTTAGCCGGATCCTGCACAACGTCCTTTGGGCCGGGTTATACCATGGAATTGGCCTACCGGGTTATTATCTCCCCATCAGTAGTCCCCAGAATAGCTTGGGCTTCTCGAGATTTTTTTTGAAGCGCACGCTATTCCCTGCAAAAATACCAAACTCACCACTTCACTGGGACCGGGTTAGGTTGCTTTGATAAACAACTAGGCCTAACTCGATGGTGGCCACATAGCAACCCGGCTTTTCTCCAAACCCATTACTCGTTTTTCCGATCCGGTAATCACGGAAGAGATTTAGGTCACATCCATCCCGGAAATCTCGTCTAACATTTAACGTATATCTCGAAAAATCCGGGCAGACACGTTTTATCCGCAATTCCCGGATTTCGCCCGCTGGCCTAGGCTTATCCTGCCGCACTCTATAAATAAGCACTTAGGGGTTAACCTAATCCCAACGGCTCATTTCTCCTCCTTCTTCTCTTCGCTTCCGTGCTCGAACCGACGGAGCACCACCACAGAAACCCTGCGCTCGTCTTTGGATCCATCCTATCGCAGGCCGCGCTTCGCTGCAATTGGTCCCGCGCCGCCGTCGACCCTCACCGACGCATCTGCGAGTATCTGTCCGGCAATCACAAGGGAGCATTCTTATCACGCTATTCACCGCCGCCACGCGTTACTCCGATCCCCTCTGGTAAGCTTCTCGCACCCAGCAATTTGGCCTTGCAATTTCTAGATTCACTCCAGATTGGATCTAGGTCGATCCGCGAGCCGTTGTTCTTACCGCGTTGATTTAAACCGCTTAGATACTTGCTAGCCCCTTCAATAACTTGTTGGATGATCTCATACCACCCCCCTACCGCCATTAATCTCCAATTTCTTCGTAAAATCACTCGCGAGTTCTCCTAACCTAGATCCATTTCGTCCAAACTTCCGCGCGTATCATTAACACCCGGAAAATCCTCCTTTTCCAGTTATTTTGCTTGCAGTAGAGACATGGGCAATCATCCGTGCGCCCAAACTCACCTCAACACGTAAGTGACCAATGATTTCCACAGCCGTACTCGATACCCGGACACCTCGCAATCTGTGCTCCGGGATGCGTTACCCAGATATTTTTAGTCTTCACACTTTCCGAATATTTGAAATTCGGGTAATCCAACACTTCCGAGTCTTATTTCCTGCACCTCTTTTCCTCGCGTTTTGCAGGTTAACCCCATGGCTCCAAAAAGGCAAGGGAAACAGCCGGCTCCGGTAAAGACTACCCAAGCCATATCAGCCAATTGGGGTCGATCCACAGTAACAAAGGCCAAGTTGGACGAGCTGGCCGAATTAGGAATCCTCCCCGCTCAGAAGGACATACACTGGAGAGCACCAGGCGACGAGACCCATCCCACTCCTGCCGACAGTGAGGTAATTTGCTTCATTGAGCACGTGACCCGGGGATTCCGTCCTCCGGGTGACCCTTTCTTTCGAGAGGTCTTAAACTACTACGGTCTCCGGGTATTTGACATAGGGCCCAATTCTATGCTAAATATTACCCACTTCATCGTTCTATCGGAATCATACTTGTGCGTTCCGCCAAGTTTGACCCTTTTTATTGAACTATTCCAGTGCAAGCCGTGCTGCGAAAGCAGTAACGGAACACTTCTTACTTGCGGCGGGGTATCCATCCAGCGCCGCAAGCACTCACTAATGCCAACTCTCAACTTAAACTCCCACGTCAAAAACTGGCAATTGTCTTTCTTTTATTGCCATGATACCTCCCCGGACGGCGAAAGGAAACTACCGGGTTACTCGGAGAGTCTCCTCGAGCCTTCTGAACCTTTCAGCGCCTTTGCCCCTGACTCGGACAGGGAGGCGATCCAGCCTTTGCTGGCTAAGTTGGATGTCTTCTCGGCCCAAGGCCTTCTTGGGCTCAACTTAGTGAAGACCTGGGTGGATTTCCGGATCCAACCCAACTCCATTCGCTCCCAGTTGATGCACGAGTACTCTGGGCACACCACAGACGCGCTCCGATATTCCACTAAGAACTTCGCAACCGGCGACACCATCAAGACCATCAAAGGCTTCCTGACGGAGAAGCTAGAGGTGATAAGGAATATCGCCGGGTTACCCCCATTCACTCGAGAAAACCCGGCTCCAGCAGTAAGACCCGGTCCCCACAACTTATTTCAATACTTTAACTTGATACTGCCTCTGACTTCTGCTTTCATCTCCTCAATCATAGGCTGAAGATCCCTTCTGGAGGATCGAAACCTCCCCCCCGTCCAAAGACCCGGAAGTGGAGGACGAACCGGCGATGACGACGAAGGTGCTTTACCAAATCTTACATTAGCCTTTTACCTATACTACTTTCCTATCGCCCATATTTCTTCTTGTCTGATACATACTCGACTTTCAGGGTTGGAGGACGAGGAAGAAAAAGAAGAGGATGACCCGGAGGCCACCGAATCCGACCAGGAAGTCACAGTCGGAAACAAGAGGAAGGCCAGAGGGGTGATTGCAAAGGTTCCTTTCTCCTTCATGTCTTCTGAGCCTTACTCCTTCGAAACTATGCGCATCCTTAATGAACGGTTGTCACACTCACCACTCTTGAAGGATCTCCTCTCGGCTAAGCGCAGGGTAACCCGGAGTTCCCCGGGGGACAATCCCCTTAACCCGGGTATCCCCACTTCCCCTGCTCACCGAGCCAACATTCCTCCACCTCAGCGCCATCCATCTCCTAACCACCCACGCGCGGGGCAATTCCGGGTACCGCAGCCGGTACCATTGACAACTTCGTCCGCCTCCAGCAGCGAGCTCCCGCCGGATTATGCCATAAACACCGGGTAAAGGTCTTTTACTTGATATCCTTTTACACTTGTTAACTCTTTGATATGTACTACTGACCACTCTTTCCCTTTTTCCCCTTTTAGCGCCCAAGTGACCACTGATGACCCGGAAATTCCTGAAGCAAAAAGGCAAGGCGGGGAGGAGCCGCACATCAACATGGATGCTGAAGCTGACGACGAGGTTGAGGACGGGCAAGAACAAGACCCCTTCAAGGACCCAGCTAAGCCGAAGACCGCATCCCCCAAATCCTCTGAAGAGGTATATGAGGACATTATCTTAGAGACCAAGCCGGGCTCTCCTAACCCGGATACCCAGACGATCCGGGTTTCGACCCCAAAAGCCGAAAAACTCCTTCAACCAGAAGACCAATCTGCCGGTCCTTCACGAATTCGTCCTGAAGACATGACGTTTGCCCAAATGCTTGACGCCCTCTACACCTTGAGGTCCGACGAAGAAAATATTTTAGACGCCCTGATAACCAAGCACAAGGTAAGCCCGAGTAATATCATCTGCATCCTTGTATAGTCCCCAAGTTCCGAGTGAATTACTGATTGATTTGCTTGGAACTTTATGCAATGGCTCCAATTAACCCTTTTTCCTTGTGTTATCCATCTAGGACTTTGCTGCGCAATCTGAGAAGAAACTGGCCAAAGCTGCCAAACGTATTGAGAAGGAGACCGCTCTGCGCGAAGCAGCGGAAGCTGAAGCGCGTAGAAGCGGAAAAATCACAAGGAAATACAGAAAAAGGGCTCATATAGCTGAAGATAGGCTGACGACTCTTTCAGTGCAGATTGCTGATATCTATCGCGTCGCAACTGGTACAATTTCTGAACCTTGGCGATTATGACCCATGTTTCATTTGGTTGGATAACCGGATTTCTTACTCGTTACTTTCCTTGCTTTTCAACAGGTCCGGGTGAAGCTGCCCCTGAAGAAGAAGATGATACCGCCAAACTGCAACTGATTAAAGATACTATCCGGCAACTTGGCGCCGGCGTTGGATGGATTCTTGATGAACTTCGACTGCGGTGCGCTGCGCCGGGTAGCATGAAAAAGTTGCTGGAGGCCTGCTCCACCATTCCTGAATGGATTTGGCATTGGAAGCGCTCATCCTGCCGTTTTGGGGTAACCCGGGGACTCGCCCTGGCTAAAGCTTATGTTCCAAAGCTAGAACCGGCCAAAATGATAGCCGGGTTTCCGGAGTTCAATCAGGACGGGTCCAAGTTTTCGCCGAAGGATTTCAAAGCCATTCAAAAGGAAGTTCGTCACCCGGCCAGTGTGATCGCCGATAGCTTGGTCATTGACACTATTCTTCCTGCATATGACGCTAACGACAAAGTCATTAAAGCAGATCGCCCCAAGCCATTCGATATGCTTGCCCGATGGAAGGAAGACGTTGCCAAGATGCGAGAAGAAGCTGCACAGAAGAAGGCTGAAGCCGACTCCTATCGTCCCTCCACCAGCGCGAGCCGGCGGTGCTACTGATCCGAGTAGGGCTGCTACCCCAAGTGACGGCAAGGGTAAGGCCAAGATGGACCCGGCGGCCTAGAGTACCGAGTAATATCTGCCACTTCGTACTCGTTAGTCGGCTGATGTGCCGTTGAAACAATTATTATTTGAATGGTGCGCTTGTGCGCCTTTGATACTCTTTGGTGAAATTTTGTAATGCACTCTAAGCTCCTGATGCGCCTTGTGCCTCTTCTGGCTGAAATCTATCTACTTTTGAACTCGTTTGCTCTTGATATCCAACCTTCTTTATCCTTGATACGCAACTTTCTTTGTTCTTGATATCCGAAATTCTTTTACTTTTGATATGCAACTTTCTTTTTTCTTGATATCCAACATTCTTTATTTTTCCCTTTGTGAGACTCGGCATCCGGGTTATATGGGTGTTTGTCAAGCGGACTTGCTTCTAAGTCCCCAAGTTCCCAAGACCCGGATGTTTGGGTTTGTTGGAAATTAAACAACTAAGCAATTTTTCCCTTCCAAGACCCAAGTCCCCCTGACCCGGTCTTCCGGGTCTAGGGCACGTGATTTTTTGGAGGAGAACAAATTGCCTACTGCTAAATTCGCAAAGGCCCCAGAGTCGTTTCACATGGGGTTTGAAGTTATGCTTAATAATCATTGAGTTTCCGGCTATTAGCCTTGTACTCTACATAACTTGTGGTTTAGATGACCCTTTTGACTATCTTGTACTGTAAGCCGGCTTTCGCGTGGATACCATGTTATTACATCTATACGAAAACGAGGTCAGGCAAGTCCCATTGGGCTTCATGGCTGCCTGTAATCGTAAGCGAACAAATCATGCCACTTTAGTGCGAGTCACATCGAGCTTAAGTAAGAATAGCCAAGAAATTTGGACTTCTTTGTCCGATTATAAGATTGCAGCCGTACCCGTTTGCGAGTAATCGGCCCTTATAACTCATAGGCATCGAGGCCGGGTCTTTTGAGTTTGCAACTGCGCTTATCCAAGCAACCAGCCCTCAAGACCTAAATATACGCATCATGCTGAAAGTATAAGACTCAATTTATAATCACCTCTATTCTCGATAATCACCTCTTTATTTGATATGAAAAATTAGGTCAGCAAGCCGCCTCATTAAAAACCCGTCCAGTCCCCAAGGGTGCCCTGGATAGGAAAAGAGTGCGTCTGAAACCTGCTGTTAATAGCCGCGCAATTTCTTCGCCTATTGCTTTCCTTCTTTCCTCATTCATCTTTCTCAAGCCCTGCTTCACGGGCCTGGCTTTGGGATCTACATGCAAACTATGCTCCGCCAACTCCGTAGGGATACCCGGCATGTCGCTGGGTGTCCAAGCGAATACGTCCGCATTAGAACGAATAAACTCCACCAGCGCCCTTTCCTGCCCGCTTTTCAGATTAGACCCTATAGTAAACTGCCTGGTGGGATCACCTTCAACAAAATCTACTTTCTTGGTGTCCTGCGCTGCCTTGAATTTCACTCTTTCATCCTCAGAATCCGGCCTTCTCAATGCTGTTCCATCATCCGGATCCACCTGGGATCGGTAATACTTGAGTTCCTCTTTTCTGCAAGCTTGCTCAGCCATCACTGAATCTCCTTCATCACACTCGGCCGCTATATCCCTACTTCCTTGTATGGTGATGGTCTGCTTAGGACCCGGAATTTTTAGCTGTAAATATACGTAACACGGTCTGGCCATGAACTGAGCGTAGGCCGGTCTTCCGAACAACGCGTGATAAGGACTACGCAACTTGACCACCTCAAACGTGAGCCACTCAACTCGATAATTATCCACTGATTCTCCAAAAGCGACCTCCAATGTGATTTTTCCCTCAGGGCGCGCTGAGTGACCCGGCACAATTCCGTGAAAAACTGTTGAACTTTTCTGCAGCTGGGATTCTTTGAGGTTCATGCGTAAGAAGGTTTCCCAATACAAGATGTTAATACTGCTTCCCCCATCCATCAAGACTTTTTTCAACTCGTAACCATTGACCTGCGGTGCGACCACCAACGCCAAGATTCCTGGGCGTTCTATTCCTTCCGGGTGATCCCTTCTGCTCCACGTTACTTCCTGTTCCGCCCATCTCAGGTATCCCGGAACGGCCGAGGGAGCCGAATTTACCGTTTGCTTTGGCGTTTCTTTATCCCTGCTAGAAGTTCCTGTAACATGCACATGATATTGTCCTTTTAAGTCAAATGTACGTACCATACCGACGAAGATGTTGATCTCGCCGATTGTCACGACAGATCCGGATTCGAGGTGATCCGATTCTGGCCCCCAGCCGGAGTCGTCCACCACCTTCTCTCCTTTGTGGTCGTCGTAGATCTCTCCGACGACGAGGTTCCCCATGCTTTTCCGAGCTTCTCCCGTGATGTAAACACCTTTGGACGCAGGCCCCAAGGTGGGCGCCAACTGTCGTGGGATGATCACGGCAGATGTTACCAGGGGTAACTGATCTTGGGGCAAGTCGACACAGGCGTTTGGGAGAGGGTTTAGTTCAGAGGAAAACATGATGGAATTCAATCTGGTAGCTGGCGATGAAGTCGCCGAGTCTCCGATCTCGCTTTATTAACTCGATATTTTTGTGTACAATGGATACTCGATATTCGGCGATATGATTACTACTTGGATCTCTCTTAAACTAAGCCTAGGAGCCGGTTTATAAAACACCCGCACCCCTACTTGGCTTGCCCTCCAAGGCACAACTTGAGTCCTACCCGTACACCGCTTACAAACCCTAGCTTTCCTTACCACAACCTACAATCCGGATTACGAAGCCTACAAACTTTGGGCCTTCCAGAGGCGCCTTTATCCTTAGCCGGATCCTGCACAACGTCCTTTGGGCCGGGTTATACCATGGAATTGGCCTACCGGGTTATTATCTCCCCATCAGAAGAGGTTTCTGATCTGTTGGCGAGTAACCTGGATGTCCCCGCTGACACCAGTGTTGCGGATGCTAGCTCGAGCTCCGAACACGCTTCTTCGGATGATGTGGAGGAATCGAGTAGCGATCTTCGCCACCGCAAGCGCCGCCGGGCGGGAGGAGACGAAGCTACTTCTAAGGACAACTCCCTCGGTGGAGGGTCCGATAAGGAGCCTCTCCACGCGACCCCGCTGAGTGTGTGCGCTCCTTGTAACACCCGGGGAATTCCCCCCCAAATAGAATTCTTGGTTGCTTTTCTTTTTACATGACATAGCATCATGCATCATATTCATTGCACTTGTTTTCAAACCAATCAAAACTTTCAAACCAATTTAAGAAATTCAAACAATGCCCTCTTGTATCCCACTCAAATTGTTTTCAATAAAATTGAAGTGGAAAAATAAATGTTGCTTGGTTAAATAAATTCCCCTTTTCTTAAAAAACCTAAATTGAATGTCAAATTCAAATTTAAACATCACTACAAACTTTTGAATTTTCAAAACCCAAAGCTTTTGTTCTTGGGAATTTTCAATTTCGAATGCAATACAAAAATTATTTCATAATTTTTGCATGTGTAAAACCCCTCCAATTTAAAAGTTCTCTTTCACTTTTACAAAAAAAAAGAGAAAGAAAAAGAAAAAGAAAGAAAACCGCTGGGGGGAGGCAGGCCTTTCGGCCCACCTACCACCCCCAGCAGCAAACAACAGCCTAGCGCCCCTCTCTCTCTGGCCTTTTGGCCCAGCCCAGCCCACTGTACCCTTCCCCTACCTCTGTCCGTACGGGAGCAGGTGGAAAGCAACTACAACCACCACCGCACCTGCCCCTCCTCCATAAAGCACTCCTCCCCCCTCCTCGAACCCTAGCCTTCCTTCCTCCCTTCCTTCCCCGCCGCCGCTCCCTCCTTTCTCTTCTCCCTCCTCTGGTTTTTCCTTCCAAAAATTCTCTGTTTTGCTGAACCACAAAACAGCCACCATGGCCGGAGTTTGGCGGCGATGGCGCGGCCACCACAGACGTCGACCGACCCCGGTTCCTGCGGGAATGGAACCGGGGCGCCACCTTCTTCCTTTGCGCCTCCACTCCGTGGCCGGAGGGCGCCTAAGACGCCCACGCCGTCCACCTTCTTCCCCGGCGCGCTGCTGTACCCGAGGACGTCTCCGTCAGGCTCGGGTGTCCCTCTTCACACGCCGCCCGCGATCTCGAGCCCCTCGGTGAGCATCCGCCTTCGGGCCTCCCCTCTGTCCCCTCCCTCTGCTCTGTGCCCCGTCTTCGCGCGGCGTCGTCGGGATCCTGGCCGGAAACGCCATCGGCTGCCGCGTCTACCGTTCCAAAGTTCAGAAACTGAACTTCGTCAGTTTCAGACAATCCCGCACGTCCACCTCAAAACCCCAACTCCCCCATCCAATCACAACACCGCATCCAGCCCAGTGGCCACGGCCCGAATCCACCCCTGTGGAGACGCGGGTTCGAGTCCCAGCTTTCCCGCCCTTTTTTCTCTTATTTCCGCCCGCGCGCACGGACCCACTGTCATAGGCGTGGATGCCACCTAGGTTTTTCCCCCGCGCGCACGTGGCGCCAACGTGGCTCTGGGCCCCATGTCAGCCGCAGTGGGTGGCTCCGCCCTCGGTGAGAAATCCCCTCGATCCAGATCTGGATCTGACAAATTGCACCGAGCCCCTGACCTTTTTCTGTTTTGAAATCAAGTCCCTGAAATTAACTTGAAACTTTCAGAAATCCAAAATAGGTCCCTGGAATCCTTAAAACTTTCTGAAAATCACAGTTTGAACCCTAGTTTTCAAATTTAAATATCTTTAACATATTAACTCCAAAATTAATAAATAAAATATGTTTTCCATTCAAAATTTCCTAAACTTTTCAAACATGCAATTTGTTTAATGTTTTGACCTATTAAAATTTGTGCAATTTTCGGTACTTTGTTTAATTCATTTAAAATTGCATAAATCATAACTTGGTCAAAATAAATCCAAATCCAATTTGAAAAATATGTTTTCAAACCAGAAAATTATAATCTTTTCAAATATGAATTTTATTTAATGTTTTAACAAATAAAATTCAAACATTTTTTATTCTTGCAATTAATTCATTTAAACTTGTTTAATTAGTAACTAAATCATTTTAATTCCAAATTCAGAAAGTAATATATGTTTTCCAATCAGAATTAAATTGTCTATCCACATATGCAATACTATCAATGTTTTGAGAAACTAAAAATTCCACTAATTTCAGCACTGATCTTATTTTGACTTAAATGCCAAAGCTCATAATTTAATCATCTAAACTCCACATTTGGCAAATGAGATATCACATTGAAGCTAATGTTGTATACATTCTGTTTTCATCATCCACCATGCTATTTAACCACTTCAACCTAATGTTTTCTTGTAATTCACTTAAATAACTATGCATGCACATGGGATTTTCCAAATGCAACCTTATCTTTGCATTTGGGCCCATTTAAAATGTTTCATCATGTCTTGTATTTATTTTGATGCCCCCTTTGACTTGTCATGCATATAAATTAGGATCATGCTGGATCTTTTACCGTAGTAGTAATTGTTGCATCCGGTGTTTGTTCTAGTCGTTGCTTCTTCGCGGATAGGACGTTGAGATGATGTGAGCAACGACAAGTTCTGCTTCCTCTACTTGCTGGATCCCAGGCAAGTATACTCACTTGCTACCTATGGCTGCCTTTCATCACTTGTTACCGATTCTTTCCGTTGCCTTTATGCTAGCCTTATGATTCGATGCTTGTGTCTCGATCCTATCACATGTTTACCTTGCAGCCATGATATAGCCTTTCTTCCACTTCCTATTAATTGTTGTTTGTTTACCTTGTTGGCCCTCGTGTCGTAGTTGCATGCTTAGGGTTGTTTGCGCTCTAGTCCTGTTGTCCTTTGTTCTATCATCTGTTTAGTTTGATAGTTGGGTTTCGATTCAATCAACAACATGTTAATGTTTTGGGTAATAATAATTTGATGATAAGGCACCGGCAGGAGGCCCGGCGTGGTTTTGAGGCCTGCTAGTGTCGAACTTAATTAGGAAAAGGGTCTTGTCCTCCGATCCATGATGAGCGCACTAACCGCATGTGGGAAGCGAGTATGGGCGCCCCCCGCAATTCTGATTCGATTCGCATCTCGTCCAAATCGCCACACTTAGTTCGGGCTTTCCATTTGATGCATGCATATGCAGGTGCGAGCCCTTGGCGCCAGGGTGGAACTTTTGTAGTCGGCATTTAGGGCGGCGTGGTCTTCCAGTGCTATGAGGGTCCCCCTTTTCTTCGTGGAGGCTCGATTAGCTGCGCACGCACAGCACGTGGTTCTTTGGGCTTGATGCGAAGAAGAGTTGGGTTGTGTTGAGTGGCCTGCTTGGTGGGTTTGCTCCCCTCCTGGCGGGTTATTCTTACGTGTACGGCCAAATTGGTGCATCCCTGCAGGGTTAAATCTTCTCGAGAAGCCGTGTTGTCCGCGGTTATGGATGACTTGGTGAAAGTGCTGGCTAACAAGTACTCAGACAACTTACACCTAATGATAATAACTTGACTAGTAATATAGATTACCTCCACCATAAAAATGAATGTCACCTTAATCAACCGTGTGAGTTTCCTTGGGTTGCTTCCTTAGTAGGGGTAACATTGGATGAGTATTGTTTGGTGAGTAGTTATAGTTGGTTTTGTCGCGCTATCTTATCCCTCTCTTTTAGCCGGATGTTGTAGCGCGTCTCTGTAGTTAGTTAGTGCAGCCCGCTGCCGCTTCTTTGCAATAATCCCTTCCTTTCCGTTGTACCCAAAGTATTTGTATCTTGTGATGATTGGTTACGCTGGTATCTTGTGAGTATGGTTTATCCACTTGCCAGTACTTAACCGTACTGACCCACGAATCCATTTCGTGGCTGCATATTCCACATTGCAGTCAATAGGTTCGAAGTCTGACGACGTTAGCTTGGGAATCCCTCCGGCTTGGCCTGGGCAGGGATTGGACGCCATCGGTTATCTTCAGGACTCTTAGTCCAATTTGTATCTTGTCCGTAGTCGGACGCTATGTTGTTTCTTCCGCTGTTATTTGGATCTTTGTATGGTATCAGTTGTATCCTTGACTCGTTTGAGTCGTCTTGTATATACCTCCTCTGTTGTTGTTGTGGATTATTCGTGAACTATTGTAACGTTATCACAAGTGGCAACCTGGAATCAGTTATTGTGTGGATTTTGGCGAAAATGCTGAAATCTGCATAGTGCCCGATCTCGGGGCGTCACACTCCTCCCGCTCCCAAGCCGACAATCCAAACCGCTTGGAACGCGGATATGCTGGACGACGAAGATGACGATTAATTTTTTACTTCTTCGTTCTAGTCGAACATTTCCTTTTTGTTTCTTCTGACACTTGTTGTTTTCCTTCATGACAGGCTCCAATCCATCAGCCCTGGCCGGTTCACCTCTTTCATTCCTCTCGAGAAAAGGAAAGAAGCTTCTGCTGCGGGTGGGACCCCAACTGCCGGGACCGTCCAGAATTCGCCGACTCCAGCCCCCACAGCTGCGGCTACGGAATATAGGATCCCTAGCTTTGAAGTTGGGACCTCGACTTCGAAAGAAGTGTCGGGTAGCTCGGCTGATCCTCTCTGCATTGCTCAATGCCAGGTAAATTTTGCCATTTTCCTTTGCCTCATGTATTTTGTTCGTCTAGGATTTTTATCGGGTGCACGGCAGTGCTCCCGATGGGAGTAGCCCCCGAGCCTGTAGTTAATCGCTTGCGATTGGCTACAGGCTCAAGAACTTAAGCTTTTCTCTTCTCTTCGTTTTATCGGGTGCACGGCAGTGCTCCGGATGGGAGTAACCCCCGAGGCTATACCCGATTGTTTGAAGTCGTGTACAGGCTCAATCTTCTCCTCTCTGACTCTTTCATCTTCATGTTTCTGCAGTCTCTTCTTGACTCCCTTCAACCATTGGCCGTCGCGTTATTTCGGCTAAGACAGATTGCGTGACCCTTCGGGCAGATCGCGATCGACTCGTCTCGGAAAACGAGCTTCTTCGAGGTAAGTTTATTTACTCCTTCTATCACGCAATCTCGAAGAAGCTTGTGCGAATTCCTTTGTGTTTAAAATTTTCGCTGTGTAGCTCAAGCCGAAGTGCTGAAGGGCGAGAAGACGGACACTGTCAATCGGGTAAGCGCCCTGGAGGCTCAGTTGGAAGCTACTCGAAAGAAACTTGAGTCCTCTCGCCAGCAGTCGACTGATCTCGAGGGAAAGCTTGCGGATGCCCAGGACGCCCTGAAGAAGTTGGAGGAGGATGGCACCAAGCAGGACAACGATCTCGTTGACTTCCTTCGCCCTCTGGCCCAGCGTTTTGCGGGTAAGTTGTACTTATCCTTTGTTGTTTCTCGACTGGCTGGTAAGTCCTTTGGATTTTAACGTTTCTTTCTACAGATCCTCTTGGCATTGCGTTGGAGCTTCCCGGGGTTCAACGGGTGGACGCCTTGACTGATTCCTGCGCTCAGCTTCGAAAGCATGCTAGCGGGATTTGCTCCCTGATTGGCGATGCTACTCGGGTGTTGACGCAACTCCACGGGCGTCTTCTGGTCAACGCTGTAGTTCCGCCTATGCTGGATGGTCTCCTGAAGGTTTTCCTGGAGGGCGATCTCCTTCAGGCCTACTCGGTTGCTCAGTCGGAATCCGGGGCGAAGACTGCCATCCAGTTTGCACTGGCGCACGGAGTCGCAGGCTTGGACGAGGCGTACTCGAACCTCCCCGCCGACGCTACTACGGGCAGAAAGGTAGCGCTTCGTCCTTTCGGCGATCCGGCTGGAGTCCTTGCCCGGAAGTTATCTGATTTGATCGCCCGTGCTAGTCGCAGGGGGCGATCTGCTGCAAGTGGCAGCACTTATGTGGTTCCTTAGGATAGTTTTTTCGTAGCTTGTGCTTCCAATGTAATGAACCTTGGGATGTATTCCCGTATTTTCTTTTTAATCGAAATGTTCTTTTGATATCTGAGATGCTTCCTGTGATTGATTGTCATGAGTTCCTCCCGATGGGAGTAGCCCCCGAGCACCTGTCGAATAGGTGGTTTTATTTCTCGAATGGAGCGTCTTGAATTATTCCTTAACTTTTATTATCTTCTTCCACGTAACAGGCGTTTTTGCGGAGTCGTCGAGTGGATCTGCTGCTCAAGCAGATCCTCTTGTTGCTGCTGTTGGTACTTTTGCCGGCCTCCGTGACCGGGTCGTGGATGGTGAGCGCAAGCTAAAAGCTTTGCATGGGGTGGCTGATGTTGCCAAGTCCAAACATAAACTTGCGATTGAACGTGAGCAACTTGTGATGGATGAATTGGCGGCTGTTGCCAAGGATTTACTCTGTAAGTATCTCGGCTCCCTAATACTTCGTGTCTTTTCCCTTTCTTTGACTCTGTAGCTTTCTTTGCAGTTGTTCAACCTGACGATCGGTGTGAAAAGCATTGGGTAGAAAACCATATTGTTCACGAAGCCGGTAGTTCAAAACCCCATGCAAATAACTTTTGGTCCGACCGCAGTCGAGGTTTTGTGCTGGCTACTTTGAAATATCGTGTGAGCCAGGCGAAGATACTCGTTGATCGCTGCCACGAGGCCTTGATAGCTTTGAATGGCGCTTTTTATCCCTTGGAAAGGGATCTAGAAGATTTGAGTCAGCTACTCAGAACTTTTGGCCAAGTAGGCGAGATTCGGGAGTGCGTCCGTCAACAGTTGATCTGCGGGTCATTGGTAGCACTCTCGTTTGTTCGATTATGGAATCTCGAGGTTAATTTCAACTCCGTTGCCAAGCTCCCAAATGCTCCAGTCGATATGATATCTCATTATACATTCGTTCGACCTGCTGCAGAAGAGATTATCCGACTGACCTTTGATGAGGTTAATCGGGTCTTGCCCGAAGAAACTGCTCGTCGCCATATGTAATTGTAGGATGTTTATATCCTGTTAATTATGTATAGTTGTCTTCAAATTTTATAAGGTTCCAACCTTGTTTGTACTCTTATATTTGTAAAGGATGCTAAGTTAGGCATAGCCCCCGTGTGTTTGGGGTGTATACCTGTTTTAGCGTGTAAAAATCAATGACTTGAGAAACTATGGTTGAGAAACCATGTATATTATTAATATGAATGAGAAGCCATGTATTATCTTCGAGCTAAAGCATGGCTAGTATAGCCTTATTTTGTCGAGTAGAATAATCTAAGGATAGAATTTGCGGAGGTGCGCAACATTCCATGGATTGGAGTAGATGCCACCGGTCTCGGGGTTCTTCAGTCGATAGGCGCCACCAGAAATAACTTCGTGTATTATGAAGGGTCCTTCCCACGGTGGCTCGAGGTTGTGTCCTTGCTTCTGCTTGAGTCGTAGCACCAAATCTCCTACTATGAAGGCTCTGTGGCGTATACGGCGGCTGTGGTAGTTGTGCAGCGACTGTTGATATACCGCGGATCTTGCGAGTGCAATGTCGCGTATCTCGTCGAGTGCATCCACGTCTTCCGCGAGTGCCCTGTTAGAGGTTTCTTCGCTGTAAGCGACGACTCGTGGGGCGCTGAACTTGACATCTTCTGGAAGAACCGCTTCAGCTCCGTATACCATGAAAAATGGTGTGTATTTTGTTGATCGATTTGGGGTTGTGCGGAGGCTCCATAGTACGGAGGGTAACTCCTCTGCCCAGTGTCCTGCCGCTGGGTGCAGTCGATCTAGTAGCCGTTTCTTTATTCCAGCCGAGACCAATCCGTTGGATCGCTCGACTTGACCATTGGTTTGCGGGTGAGCCACAGAGGCGAAACTGAGGGTGATGCCCTTTTCCTCACAGAACTGCTCTGTTTCCTTTGCTGTAAAATTGCTTCCATTGTCGGTGATGATGTTGTGTGGTATCCCAAATCTGCACACGATGGAGTCGAGGAATTTGACGGCACATTGAGCGCTAGCCGAGGTGACTGGCATGGCCTCAATCCACTTTGTAAATTTGTCGACTGCAACTAGCAAGTGCGTGTAACCTCCTGGTGTTGATTTTTTCAGTGGTCCTACCATGTCTAGCCCCCATTGTGCAAAGGGCCAGGCGATTGGGATCATGTGAAGCTCAGTGGCAGGGGCATGCGGCTTGGGCGCAAATCTTTGACATGCGTTGCATTTGTCGACTAGGTCATTTGCGTCCCTGGCTGCTGTGAGCCAGTAGAACCCTGCGCGAAAAGCTTTACCCACGATTGCCTTCCAGCTAGCATGGTGTCCGCAATCTCCTTGGTGTATATCTCGTAGTAGTTCCTTGCCGTCCTCGGGTGCTATGCATCGTTATAGTATTCCTGATATGCTCTGCTTGTATAGTTCTCCGTTTATTACTCGAAAAGCTTTGCTACGTCGCACTATCTGTCTAGCCTCGCGAATATCTGCTGGGAGCTGTTTGTTGGACAAGTAGTCGAGGTATTTCTGCGTCCAGACTGGTTCGACCATAAAAACTTGTCTTGAGATGTTGTGGGTGAGCTCAATCATAGCAGTTTTGCGGGCTGACCTCTGTCTCCAATGTTGCGGGTGCTTCTGCTGATTTTTTGACTTTGACCGAGCGCTTGATCATCCTTTCGAAGTATATTCCAGGTGGTATGGGTGTGTTTGTAGAACCCATGTTCGCCAATTTATTCGCTTCTTCGTTGCTGGATCGCACAATGTGCTTTAGTTTGCACCCTTGGAAACTTCCTTCGAGTAGATTGTACATGTCTCGATATGCAACCATGTTTTCTGCAATGGCGTCGCACTCTTTCATTGTTTGCTGCACTATGAGGTTTGAATCTCCATAGATCATTAGTCGGGTTGCTCCATAGGCAATCTCCATCTTCATGCCATGTAGGAGGCCCTGATACTCTGCGTCATTATTTGACGCCGGGTCGTCGGGTGGAAAGTCCAATCGCAGGACGTAATGTAAATTGTCACCTCTCGGGGATATCAGGACTACTCCAGCTCCGGCTCCTTCGTTTCTCTTTGATCCATTGAAATACATTATCCATTTGCTTGTATACTCTAGAGGGCCTGGCGTTTGTAGTTCTGTCCACTCGCTTAGGAACTCCACGAGCACTTGTGATTTGATAGACTTGCGACCCGCGTATATGATGTCCAAGGCGCTGAGCTCGATACTCCACTTCGTAATTCTTCCGGATGCCATTGGGTTATTCATGATAGTACCCAGTGATGCATCGTTTACCACCGTGACGGTGTGTTCCTAGAAGTAGTGTTTGAGCTTTCGAGCTATGAGCACCACACCGTACGCGAGCTTCTGGTAATGGGGATATCTCTGTTTGCAGGGCGAAAGCACCTCGCTGATGTAATATAATGGCCGCTGGATGCCAAAAGCCTTGCCGTCTTCCGGCTGCTCGACCACAAGTGCTGTGCTGATGACCTGATTTGTCGCGGCTAGGTATAGGAATAGTGGCTACTTCTCTTGTGGATTTGCCAGGACGCGTCTGCTCTGCAATGCTCGCTTGAGGTCTGCGAATGCCTTCTGAGCTTCGGGTGTCCACTCGAATTTATCCGTTTTCTTCAGTAACTTGTAGAAAGGTAACGCTTGCTCGCCTAGCCTCGCAATGAATCTGCTTAGGGCGGCTAGTCGTCCCGCGAGCTGCTGCACACCACGGAGATTGGTTGGCTCCTTCATTGTCAGGATTGCTTGGATTTTCTCCGGGTTAGCTTCAATCCCTCGAGCGGAGACCAGGTACCCGAGAAGTTGTCCTGCAGGGACGCCAAAGACACACTTGGTTGGGTTGAGATTGATTCGGTATGCGTTCGACGCATCGAATGTTTCTCTGATATCGTCGAGAAGTGTATCTTCCACTCGAGTCTTGATGACGATGTCGTCAACGTACACTTGCACATTCTTGCCAATGAGCTTGGCGAGGCTTTTTTGCATGCAGCGCTGATATGTTGCGCCTGCGTTCTTCAGTCCGAAGGGCATTGGCGTGTAGCAGTAAACACCGTGGGGGTGTTATAAACGCCGTCTTCTCCTCGTCTTCCTTCTTCATCCTGATCTGATTATAGCATGAGTAGGCGTCCAAGAAAGAGAGGCGTTGGCAACCTGCTGTAGAGTCCACGATCTGATCGATTCGTGGCAGGGGAAAATTATCCTTGGGGCAGTGTTTATTCAACGACGTGTAGTCGATGCACACGCGAAGGATGTTGGTATTTTTCTTCGGGACCAGCACCGGGTTTGCTAACCAGGTGGAAATTTTTATCTCGCGAATAAATTTTGCTGCGAGTAGTCTGTTTACTTCTTCTCCGAGCGCTTTTTGCTTGGGCTCTAAGAACCTTCGGGTAGTCTGCTTGATAGGCTTGGCGTCATTGAAGACTTTGAGTGAGTGCTCGGTGAACTCCCTAGGTATCCCTGGCATATCTGAAGGCTGCCAGGTGAAAATTTCCCAGTACTCACGGAGGAGCTCGACGAGCGCGCCTTCCTATGCTGCCGAGAGGGTGGTGGACACCATCACCATCTTCGCAGAATCCGTCGGGTGTACTTGATGCTTGCGGGTACCGCTATTTGTGTTGAACTCGAGCTCTGGAGCGTTCTTCTTGGTGGGAGGCATCACGGAGTGATCCGTGGTTTTTGCTATCTCCTTTAGTTCTTCCTGCATCCCGAAAGATTTGGGCGATATCGTTGAATTCGATGTTGCATTTATTGGATTTTTGGAAATCGCCGTCGATGGTGATTGTGCCATATTCTCCAGGCAACTTGAGCTTCAAGTATGCGTAGTGCGGTACTGCCATGAATCTGGCGAACGCCGTTCGACCAAGAATGGCGTGGTACTGTGATGGCCAGTCGACGACTTCGAAATCAAGAAATTCTCGCCTGTAATTACTCCGGTTGCCTAGCACCACCTCCAGGTTGATTGTTCCGAGTGGACGGACTGCTTTCCCTGGGACTATCCCGTGGAAGGATGTCTCTGATTCCGCGAGTCCATCCAAATTCTTGTTCATACGACGGAGCGTGTGTGCGTAGATGATGTTGATGCTGCTGCCCCCGTCCATGAACACGCGAGCTAGCTCATAATTACCAATGTGCGCCTGTATGAATAGTGCTGTGTGTCCTGGTCGATAGACTCACGGAGGGTGGTCTTCCTTGGAGAAAGTTATTGGTTGTTCCGCCATCTTCAGATACTCGGTTCTCATAGGTGGGGTTTGGACAGCCATGCATAATTGTCGTGTGTTTGTCTTTTGAGCCCTGCGGGATGGACATACCTTCTGTATCATGCCTAAGAGTCCCGCTGGGTTTGGGTACCCATTAGCTCCTTGATTTGGGGCGGGTGGCGCTGGTAGCGCAGCTAGCACCGCGTTTTGGTTTCCTGCTGGGGGCAGGGCTTGCGGCTGTTGAAATCCTTGAGCTCCTCCTCCAGGAAGCTGCGGGTAACCCTGATTAATTGCTGCTCTATTTTTCTTCAAGAGGGCCTCATGGATATCAATGAACTTTCGGCAGTCCTTGAGAAGGTGTGTTGCCTCAGTTTTGCTGGTGCGCTTATCTGTAAATAGATGTAGCGTGCAGTAACCGTCGAGGTCCTCCTCGGGGGTTTTGTCTTCCTGCTTTGGCTTCCACTCGCGTTTTCCACGATACCCGCTATCGCGATTTTTTGTGAACTCCGCTGCCACAAATTCTTCTCGATCATCGTGGTCGTAATTCTTTCTTCTTTTCTTTCGACTATGGCGATCGTTATCGCGTGTCGGGGATGAATCTTTCTCGTTGCGCACTGCGTCTTCGCCGTTTGCCCATCTGTCGGCTATGACCATCAATTCTCCCATGGTTTTGGGCGCGAGTCGTCCCAGTTCTTCCCTGAAAAAGGTTCGCCGTGCTCCCTTTGCAAATGCTTCAACCGCGACTTCTTCTGATATATTTCCCGCTGTGTTCCTGAGTGTGGTCCATTGCTGAATATATTCGCGAGTAGACTCGCCACTTTTCTGCTTGCAAGCTCGTAGCTCCTCGATGGTCGCCGGTCTTTTGTATGTTGCCTGGAAATTTTTGCAGAAATCGAGGTTTAGGTCGTCCCAAGATCTGTAACATGCCCTCGGCCTTCCTTCGAGCCAGCTGCGGGCAGCACCGACTAGGTGTAAGTTGAGGTACTGCATAGCTGTGTTTTTGTTCCCACGTTGGCATTTTACTATCGTGAGGTAATCTGACAACCAGGCCGAAGGCTCTTGCGAACCTTCATATTTCTGTACTTTCGTGGATAGCTTAAATCTTTTGGGTAGCGGCACCTCGCGGATGCTGCGGGCAAAGTATAGGGCTCCGCAGACTTCGTCGTCGGAGGATGTAGATGGGGAGCGCGCACGGTTTCTGGCCGCCCGACCTTTATCAACCTTGCGCTGGGCGATGTCCGATCGCGCGTTGTATCCGGATTCGTCGCGATTGACGTCTCCTCTCTGTTCCTTGCTGCGATGTCGCGAGTGGCTTCTGTCTCGATCTTTTCGCGGGCTGCGATCTCTATCCCTCCGCGGACTACGATCTCGACCTCTTCGCGGGCTCCGGCTATGGCCTCGACCCCTCGGGCTGCTATCGCTGCCACTCGGGCTATCTCCTCGTCGTCTAGCTTCTTTTCCTCGTGCCCGACGGGGTGATTTTTCCTTGGCAGGTGATGTGTCCTTATGTCCACGGGGTGCCTCTTTGTCCTTCTGTGCGGCTGCTTTCCTACGATCGTAGGAGGCGAGTTTTGCGGCTGCCATGCCTAATCCTTTCTGCACTTGCTTGTATTGTTCCGCGCGGGGGTCGTTTTCCCTAGTTGATTTATTTGCATGTAGGTGGTGTTGGGAATATGCCCTAGAGGCAATCATGTATGATGTAATTCCCACTGTATTCATAAAGTTATTAAGTTTTCCTTGTTTTGAACATCTGATATATGTCATTGAATATGTGATTCGATTGTGCAACTATATATTCATGTTGTTCATACTAGATTGACCTTGGTCATTTAGGTTGTGATGGACATACACCCTAGACTAATGTGAGTGTTGGCTGATGACACGGTTCCACTTGTCATGGGCATGGTGATGCCATTCCAACGTTCACGGACTTGGCTAAAGAGTTTAGCAAGTCGGACTGACCCACATTGAGATGCAACGATCAAATCGTCATTTGCATGTCTCAATCAATGTAATCCTTAGACCTGAGGTTGTCGCACAATCCGAGTTGTGGATCACCGACTTAGGTTCTGTCAAACGTTGTTCTGTGACAAGGCAACTATAAAGGCAGAGTTCGGGTCGAATGAGAAGCAAGCTGCGTGATGTGGATAATCAAGATGGGATTTTGCCCCGCCGAATGGAGAGATATTCTCTGGGCCCTCTCGAGTGATCTGATTCAGGAAGCATGGCCATGCGCGACTCAGTTAAGCGTTAACTGTGTCGATTGACTAAGAGTTAGTCAGGTGAATCACATATCACAGATCGAGAAAAGAGTTGAGCTATTTAAGGGATGACGATAAATCGCCTATAGCTCGACAAGGTATATCGTGAGGCAAAAGGGACTAAGATGAATATCACATTGAAAGGTATGTCGTCATGACTCAATGGTACTTGGGAGTCGGCACGTTCTGCTAGGAGCCGCTACCGATTGATCGATTGGGAGTTGGACTCCAATCGTGTCCAAGTCGCCATGAGCCTGCAGGGTCGCACACTTAAGAGCGGGAGCAAGTATTGGTCGGGTTGGACCCGAACCGGAAATGGACTGGTTTTGTGAGTCGGACTCACAGAGGGAATGGGCCACAAGTGTTGTGAAGCTCATTACCATACGCTATATAAAGAGGGGCGTAGGTTGCCCAGCGGGCACGTTAGTCCACTCTCCCATGCGTTGGGAACCCTAGCCCCACTCAGTCCAGCCGTCGCACCGGACCTAGCAGTCCGCCGTCGGAGCTCCTCCTCGTACGTGTGGATACCGGCAGAGGTGCTGTACGTTCAACACTTCGATGTTCGAGGGATCGGATCGGCTGGATCGGATCGTGGGACTGCACTGCCCCAACGCGCTTCATCGATAATCCGCAACCGCGCGCCTAGTGGTAATCATCGTGGCCTTCTACCTCGGCTAGATCTTGGAAGTACCGCGTAGGAAAAAGTTTTCGTTTATCTCTACGCGTTCCAACAGTGGTATCAGAGCGGTAGCTTCTGGTATTAGGACCGAGATCCGTACATATGTGATATGTAGTTAGCGTTAGATGTGATCTAATTTCTGTTTTGGTGGTCGGTCTATGAGATAGATCGGTTTTGTACAAGGTTGATTGGATCAATCGTACTCGGGGTTAATGGATGATCTGGTTTCCGTGATCATACTGCTAAGGTCGTGGAACAACTTACCCCTACCGGTCAGTTTCCGCCATCGGGGTATACCGTGACACATAAATCCAGTTGCGGTGATCGAAGATCAAAGAGTTTGGTCGAATCGGAATACGGATCAGATTCGGGTAAAATTGTTTTATCCGATGAAGAAATCCATGATCGGAATGCAGATGAGATCTGCGTTTTCCGGAATCCATGATCGGATCAGTTTCGCCCTGTCGTAGCCTTAGATGTCGTTGCAAGTTTCACAATGCCGGTAGATATCGTATCTATGCATAACTTGTTTTTGCAGGAAGTTGTGAATGGTATGGCTTATGTGCATGTGATGTGTGTAATCCATACATGATCTGCGTATCATGTTTATGTCAGCCGGCTAGAGACTAGGTGTTGTCATTTTATTGTTTACCGGCCTGCGTGTCGGATTCTCTATGTAAATTTTCATTTACTAGCTAGTGTAGCTTGTTGGAGAACCCAGAAGGCATGCAAGTCGATGTACAAGTCGGCTACATGGAGCAAGATGGCACGTGACAAGAGTTGGCACGAGTCGACTTGCAAGCTTCGTGGAGATGGAGATCACCATGAAGAGAGCCATACCATTTCACATTATAATTGCTTTATTTGTGTTATTGTTATGTCTCTATTTACCTCTATTTAGATAGTTGGTAGATTCTTTAATCCCTCAAAGAAGGTCTAGTCGGTCGTCCCGCCAGTGCTGCACCATCACAAGTCAGACATTCTTGGTAGTGGGCTCATAAAATTGAGGTGCTACCAATTCTTTCCGGTTAGGTGGGTTTGAGTCGGACTCTTACAAGCAGAAGCACTTGGTAATCTAGACGAGTCCATCACAACGGTTGTGGGGCTCGGGGCGAGGTAGGTTGGGAGCCGGGACATGTGATGTCACCGAACTAACAAGAGTCGTATAGGGATACAATTGGCAAGGTGTTGCCTACCTAGATCACTTGACGGCTAGCGGTGATGCTAAAGCTCACTAGTCGACTTGCTTATTTAGGATCTTGAATCACTTAGCAACCATCGGAGGGATGTTGGTTCTAGTGGGAGCATGAGTATTAAAGCGTTTAATATGCCTGCTCTTTTATGAATACATGTCTTAAGTGTTTTTGCATATTTTCTGTTGTAGATCAATGGCACCTAGCAATCTTCCTCAGTGGTCCACTTTTGCGTTGAGGTCAATCCTAGAGAAAGATAAGCTTAATGGAACTAATTTCACCAACTGGTATCGTAATCTGAGGATAGTCCTCAAGCATGACAAGAAAGAACATGTTCTAGAAACTCCACTTCCAGAAGAGCCAGATGACGATGCGACTGTCGCTGTCATGAATGCCTACCGTAAGACTAGAGATGAGTCTACGAAAATTAGTTGTCTTATGCTTGCACACATGGAACCGGACTTGCAGCAGCAGTTCGAGAATGTTGAGGCCTACGATATGATCGAAAGGCTCAAAAGTATGTTCCAGGCTCAGGCAAAGACCGAAAGGTATCAATTCTCTCAAGCTTTGCTGGGCTGTAAGCTGAAAGATGGCGATCCACTGAGTCCGCATGTAATCAAGATGATTGGTTACATTCAGTCTCTGGATCGGCTGGGCGTCCCAATTAACGAAGAGTTCGCTACTGATATAATTCTGAACTCTTTTCCTAGTGCGTATGGTTCGTTCATCTCGAACTACCATATGCATGGTATGGATAAGAGTATCACTGAATTACATGGGATGCTCAAAACGGCAGAGGCTGATCTCAAGAAAGGCGCCAGTCAAGTGTTGATGGTGCAGAATAAGGCTAAGTTCAAGAAGAGTTCTTGGACTAAGAAGAAGAAGGATAAGTCAGGAGGCAACGCCCATGGCCCTGTCCAGAGCGCTTCCTCAAAGACTAAGCCTTCTCCTACAGCCGGAGCCAATTGCTTCTATTGCAAGCAAAATGGCCACTGGAAGAGGAACTGCACCAAGTATTTGGCTGACAGAGCCAAGAGTGGAGGTGTGACTTCCAACTCAGGTACGCTTGTGTGCAATGTTATAGACATTTATCTTGCTGATGCGCCTAATAGTTCTTGGGTATATGATACCGGATCAGTTATTCACATATGCAACTCGTTGCAGGGACTGGTAAGAACTAGGAGCGTGGCAAGAGTAGAGGTTGATATTCGGGTCGGCAACAAGGCGAGAGTCGCTGCGTTGGAAGTCGGCACGATGCAACTTCATTTACCTTCAGGATTTATTTTGGAACTAAATAATTGTTATTATGTTCCAGCGCTTAGTCGAAACATTATTTCCGCCTCATGTTTGATGAGACAAGGTTATGAGTCGAATATTAAGAATAATGGTTGTTCTTTATATTTGAAAGATATGTTTCATGGCTTTGCACCCGTTCAGAACGGGTTATTTATTTTAAATCTTGATAGTGAATCGGTCTATAACATAAATGTTAAAAGGTTGAAACCAAATGATCTGAATATGACTTACTTTTGGCACTGTCGGCTTGGTCATATAAGTTGGAAACGCATGAAGAAGCTCCATGATGATGGACTTCTAACTTCGTTCGACTAAGAGTCATTCGAGACATGCGAATCATGCCTACTAGGCAAAATGACCAAGACACCTTTTGCAAGGAGTTGTGAAAGGGCGTCTGACTTGTTAGAACTAATACATAGTGATGTATGTGGTCCAATGAGCACGACAACCAGAGGTGGTTATGAGTACTTCATTACCTTCACTGGTGATTTGAGTAGGTATGGATATATCTATTTAATGAAACACAAGTCGGAAGCCTTTGAAAAGTTCAAGGAATTCCAGAGTGAGGTACAAAATCAACTCGGCAAGAAAATAAAGTTTCTACGGTCGGACCGTGGAGGGGAGTACATGAGCCATGAGTTTGATGACCATCTAAAGAGTTGTGGAATATTTCCTCAACTCACTCCGCCGGGTACACCGCAGAGAAATGGTGTATCGGAACGGAGAAATCGGACCTTGTTGGACATGGTACGATCAATGATGAGTCGGACAGACCTACCTTTATCATTTTGGGGTTATTGTCTAGAAACTGCAGCTTTCACACTAAACAGAGTACCATCAAAGTCAGTAGAGAAGACACCACATGAGATGTGGACTGGTAAAAAGCCAAGTTTGTCTTTTCTTAAGATTTGGGGTTGTGAAGCATTTGTCAAGCGACTTCAGTCGGACAAGCTCACGCCCAAGTCGGATAAGTGTATTTTTGTGGGGTATCTGAGGGAAACCTTGGGGTACTACTTCTACAACCGGGAAGAGGGCAAAGTGTTTGTCGCTCGGAATGGTGTCTTCCTTGAGAAATAGTTTATCAGTCGGGAAGTCAGTGGGAGCACGGTGCAACTCGAAGGTTTTCCTTAATGGCAGATGGATGTCAAGATGGCTTTCCTTAATGGAAATTTAACTGAGGACGTGTATATGATACAGCCCGAAGGTTTTGTCGATCCAGCTAATGCTGACAAGGTATGCAAACTTCAGAAATCCATTTATGGGTTGAAGCAAGCATCTCGGAGTTGGAACATTCGCTTTAATGAGGTAGTCAAATCGTTTGGCTTCATCAAGAGCGATCATGATTCTTGTTTATACAAGAAGTTTAGTGGGAGCAAAGTAAATTTTCTAATCTTATATGTGGATGACATATTGCTGATTGGAAATGATGTCATGATGTTGCAAGAAACCAAAGAGTCATTGGAAAGGAGTTTCTCAATGAAGGATTTGGGTGAGGCGACTTACATATTAGGAATCAGGATCTATAGAGATAGATCCAGGCGGCTCATTGGATTGAGTCAGAGTACATATCTGGAAAAAGTTTTGAAGAAATTCAAAATGGAAGAGTCCAAGAAGGGATTCTTACCGATGTCCCATGGTATAAAACTTAGCAAGACTCAGTGTCCTTCGACGACTGATGAGCGAAGTCGGATGAGTGTGATTCCGTATGCTTCAGCAATCGGATCCATCATGTATGCCATGATTTGTACTAGGCCAGATGTTTCCTATGCTCGAAGTGTTACGAGCAGATACCAGGCTGACCCTGGCGAAGCCCACTGGGCAGCGGTTAAAAACATCCTTAAGTACTTGAGAAATACTAAGGAAATGTTCCTAGTTTATGGAGGTGATGAGGAATTCAGTGTAAAAGGTTACACGGGTGCGAGTTATCTCACCGACTCAAATGATTCTCGTTCGCAATCTGGATACGTGTTCGTGATGAACGGAGGGGCTGTGAGCTGGAAGAGTTCCAAGCAAGATACGGTGTCTGCACCTACAACAGAGGCTGAGTATATTGCTGCCCCAGAGGCGGCAAAGGAAGCTGTTTGGATCAGGAACCTCCTGATTGATCTTGGTGTGGTTCAGGACGCGTCCAATCCTTTGGACGTATATTGTGACAACAATGGTGCTATCGCACAAGCCAAGGAACCTAGACAACACCAGAAGAACAAACATATACTCATGCGGTACCACCTCATTCGCCAGTTTGTCGAACAAGGTGATATCAAGTTATGCAAAGTACACACGGATGCAAACATTGCAGATCCGTTGACAAAGACGCTACCACAGCCTAAGCATGAGGCGCACACGAGAGGCATGGGCATTCGATGCCTAGGCATATGATGCCAGGATGATTGACTCTAGTGCAAGTGGGAGACTGTTGGGAATATGCCCTAGAGGCAATCATGTATGATGTAATTCCCATTGTATTCATAAAGTTATTAAGTTGTCCTTGTTTTGAACATCTGATATATGTCATTGAATATGTGATTCGATTGTGGAACTATATATTCATGTTGTTCATACTAGATTGTCCTTGGTCATTTAGGTTGTGCTGGACACACACCCTAGACTAATGTGAGTGTTGGCTGATGACACGTTTCCACTTGTCATGGGCATGGTGATGCCATTCCAACGTTCACGGACTTGGCTAAAGAGTTTAGCAAGTCGGACTGACCCACATTGAGATGCAACGATCAAGTCGTCATTTGCATGTCTAAATCAATGTAATCCTTAGACCTGAGGTTGTCGCACAATCCGAGTTGTGGATCACCGACTTAGGTTCTGTCAAACGTTGTTCTGTGACAAGGCAACTATAAAGGCAGAGTTCGGGTCGAATGAGAAGCAAGCTGCGTGATGTGGATAATCAAGATGGTATTTTGCCCCGCCGAATGGAGAGATATTCTCTGGGCCCTCTCGAGTGATATGATTCAGGAAGCATAGCCATGCGCGACTCAGTTAAGCGTTAACTGTGTCGATTGACTAAGAGTTAGTCAGGTGAATCACATATCACAGATCGAGAAGAGAGTTGAGCTATTTAAGGGATGACGATAAATCGCCTATAGCTCGACAAGGTATATCGTGAGGCAAAAGGGACTAAGATGAATATCACATTGAAAGGTATGTCGTCATGACTCAATGGTACTTGGGAGTCGACACGTTCTGCTAGGAGCCACTACCGATTGATTGATTGGGAGTTGGACTCCAATCGTGTCCAAGTCGCCATGAGTCTGCAGGGTCGCACACTTAAGAGCGGGAGCAAGTATTGGTCGGGTTGGACCCGAACCGGAAATGGACTGGTTTTGTGAGTCGGACTCACAGAGGGAATGGGCCACAAGTGTTGTGAAGCCCATTACCATACGCTATATAAAGAGGGGCGCAGGTTGCCCAGCGGGCACGTTAGTCCACTCTCCCATGCGTTGGGAACCCTAGCCCCACTCAGTCCAGCCGTCGCACCGGACCTAGCAGTCCGCCGTCGGAGCTCCTCCTCGTACGTGTGGATACCGGCAGAGGTGTTGTACGTTCAGCACTTCGACGTTCGAGGGATCGGATCGGCTGGATCGGATCGTGGGACTGCACTGCCCCGACGCGCTTCATCGATAATCCGCAACCGCGCGTCTAGTGGTAATCATCGTGGCCTTCTACCTCGGCTAGATCTTGGAAGTACCGCGTAGGAAAAAGTTTTCGTTTATCTCTACGTGTTCCAACAGGTGGATGCGGCTAGCACTGCGGCTGCGGGAGTTTGCGGATGGATGTTTCCGTCCTCGTCCACGCGCATGAGCGATTTGCTGATTCCGCTCAAGGACTCGCCGTCCATGGTCGCGGTTCTTGAGGCGCGTCCCTTTTTCCGGGGGCGGTTCCCGACAGAAGGCGTTAAGGACAGCTCAGCTCGACGTTGACTTGACTCATCTGCTAATCTTTTCCGTGTGGCCCGATCTTCCCGAGCTTCTTTGATAGTAGTGGCCGCTCTCACTAGATGATAGTGGTAGGCGATCATGCCTTCGTGTGGGACTCCGGCCGTAGGTGGTTTGCTTGTGCGGATAGCCTCCTTTGCTCGGAGCCAGGTGTCTCGCGATACGTTGATCTCAGCGCGTTCCCTTGCGCTTTGTTCAGTTTCTGCGGGTGGCTATTCCGATCCTGCCATGCAGACCTAAGCCAGATGTGGCCTGTGAGTCCTAGGCATAACTCGAAAGGCCTTCCTGACCCGAGAGGGTTCCTCTGTAGAGAGGGTATGGAAATTGCTGGTGTTGAGGCGGATGGACTCGCCACTTTTTGCCAAGTAGGGTCGTGAATCGACAGCTCCTGGGATGGAAATTGACTCAGATCCCGATTCCTTAGGGAAGTGAAGGATCCCTTCTTTGTTGGTGTAGAAATTGAAGCTCTCGAACGTCAAGGTGACGCTCTTCTCCAGATCGTTGAATATCGGGCGTGATTCCGGTGAGTGAGGTGTGACTACGACAGATCCGATCCGAATCGGGTTGGTCGGAGTTGAAGTCGAAGGTTTCCAACGTGAGTTGGTCGTCGATGATGCCGAAGATGCCGGAAATCCAGCGCCCGCCGTTCCCATAGACGGCGCCAATTGTCGAATCTGCATCTCAACAAGTCCCTCGGGTGAACCCATAGGGTTTCGATTAGGAGAACGTGTAGGCGCTGGTGACAATCGTCGGCTAGGCAGGGGACACGATTTACCCAGGTTCGGGGCCCTCGTAGAGGTAAAACCCTTACTCCTGCCTCTGTCGATCTATATTAACGAGTAGATCGTTTACAATGGGGTGTTGCTCAAGTCGAGAGTATGACCTCGATCTCAAGGCTTGGTGGTGCGGTATTGCTTGGTCCTCTCCCGGTGGTTCTCCTGGCCTTATATAGGTGGCCAGGTCTCAAACCATACTCGGGGAGGACTCGAACTCTAACCCTATGTCGGTTACAAGTTTCCTATCTTAACCCTCAAGGTACTGCGAGTGGGCTTCAATTGGGCTTTCTGGAATAGTCCAAGGGTATCCCTTCTTGGGCTTCAGTCTTGGGCCTAGGACCGGGTATCCTTACTCGACAGGTCCAAGTTCCATCCCTTCGTCAATGATGAAGGTGATGCTCAAGCTATATCCAAGGAGACTTTGGAGGAGATTCTAGCGTGTAGGGCAAAGAGAAGGCTAGAAAACCTTGCGCGTGCCGGCGGAAGACATGATTCTTGGACAAGTTCGTGGAAGGGTAGTCATGAGGAGGCAATTGGCGGATTTTAGCAAGGCGCATGCTTTCGTCTCTCACATTGAGCCCAAGAAAGTCTATGAAGCTCTTGAAGATCGAGAGTGGATTGAAGCTATGCATGATGAACTCAACAACTTCGAGCGCAACAAAATGTGGAAGTTAGTGCCAAGACCCAAGGATTGCAAGAACGTCATCAACACCAAATCGTTGTTCAAGAACAAGCAAGATAAAGATGGCATCGTCATTCGCAACAAGGCGAGATTGGTGGCTCAAGGCTTTTCTCAAGTCAAAGGTGTCGATTTCGGTGAAACTTTCGCTCCCGTAGCTCGTCTTGAATCTATTCGTATCTTTCTTTCCTATGCTTCTCATCATAATTTCAAACTACAACAAATGGATGTTAAAAGTTATTTCCTAAATGGTCCTATTAATGAGTTGGTATATGTCAAGCAACCTCCGGGTTTTGAGGATCCCAACCACCCCGATTATGTCTACAAACTTGATAAGACGCTCTGTAAGCTCCACATGCGTGGTACGAGCACCTTAAAGAGTTTCTAGTGGATCGTGGGTTCAATGTTGGTTTAATAGATCCCACCCTTTTTACCAAGAAGGTTGGAGGTGACTTGTTCATATGCCAACTCTATGTGGATGATATCATCTTTGGTTCTACTAACACCAAATTCAATGATGAGTTTTGCAAGCTTATGACGGATAAATTCGAGATGTCGATGATGGAAGAGTTGGAGTATTTTCTTGGCTTTGAGATCAAGCAAGCCAAGTATACACAAGATATGCTCAAACGATTCAACGTGCATGATGCCAAGCCTATGAAAACCCCCATGTCAACAACTCTTGACTTGAAACCCAACCCGAACGGTAAAGAGGTAGATCAAAAGGTATACCGCTCCATGATTTGCTCTTTGCTCTACCTTTGTGCATCTAGACCCGATATTATGTATAGTGTAGGTAAATGTGCAAGGTTTCAAGCCTCTTCGAGGCAAAGTCATTTTGAAGCGGTTAAACTTAACTTTCGCTATTTAGTTCATAACCCAAACTTTAGTCTTTGGTATCCCAAGGATTCAAGCTTTAAGCTCACCGGGTACTCGGATGCGGATTATGCGGGAGAGAAGACGGATAGGAAGTCTACAACCGGGGGTTGCCAATTTCTTGGTCGCTCTTTGGTATGTTGGTCTTCCAAGAAGCAAAAATTGCATCACCCTCTCCACCACCGAGGCCGAGTACATCTCCGCGGCAAGTTGTTGTGCTCAATTGCTATGGATGCGGCAAACTTTGTGAGATTATGGTATCGTCTTTGACAAGGTCCCTCTCTTGTGCGACAATGAGAGTTCTATCAAGATTGCCTACAACCTCGTCCTTCACTCCAAGACGAAACACATTGAGATTCGGCATCATTTCATTCGGGATCATGTTGAGAAGGGCGATATTGATCTCTCTTATGTGTCGACCAAGGATCAACTTGCGGATATCTTCACGAAGGACCTTGATGAACCAAGATTTCGGGGTTTGAGGAATGAACTAAATGGCATCGATGCGTCTAACTTCACTTGAAACCTTGCATAGATACCTTCACTACACATGCTATCTAGGTTTGGATGTAGGTATGGACATAGGGGGAGCGTATTTCAATTCATGAACCAACACTCCTCCTATCATGCGCAAATCAATCAAAATTTCATGCATATCTAGTCATTTTGTGACTTATTGTGCTTCAACGTGAGTCATGCTTTTGGGCCCAAGATATATCTTCACGGCTCCTTGGCATATACTCAAACACGGTGGCTCCGGCCACCAACATTTTCTGTTCGATGTATTGATTGTCTCTTTTGCTCTTTTCTTGTTTTGTGTTTGAGTTTTCATTGTAGTCGTTTTGTTTTTCTCGCTTTTGGTGGCTCATGTCTTGTTCCTTGTTTGAAAAACTCTGTGTTTGGGGACCCCGGAAATTCCGGCCTAGGGACCGGAAATTTCTGGCCACATGATACTTGTCCTGAAAAATTCCTCCATTTCCTCCGTGTCCGCTCTCTGGACACGACCGGAAATCTGGGCGGAATATTTCGTGTCCTGGCCCCGGAAATTTCCGGTATTCGCGATTTTCCCAGAAATTTAACCCGCTCCGTTGCGCCTCCCTCTCTGGAGTAGCACCGGATTTTTGGGGCGGAATTTCTGGCCAAATCTCCGGGCCCCGGAAATTTCCAGCCTACCCACCGGAATATTCCGGGGTAAGCAATTGGAGCCTATTAATAGGAGACATGAGGGGCTCCCATATTCTTTTCCCCTCCCTTTGCCCACACCCTCTCCTCTCCAACTGCCGCCGCCGCCACAGGGTTCCCCGGGAGGCTCCGCCGCCTCCCCTCCTCGTCTTCCGGCTTCCCTTCTCCGATTCAGAGACTACACCTCCGTGTCCTCCCATGGATCCTGGTATGTTCCAAGTTTTTTCCGCGGTCTAGGGTTTCCGGTTGCATTGATCTCTCAATTTCTTAGGGTTGGATCTCACCACATCACGTTTTTCTCCCAGTATTCCACCCTTGTACCACCCCGTGCACATTATGTCTAGTTCAAGATTCCTTGCAGGCCTAGATTCGCAACCCTAGTGCGATTTTTCCAGGGCCGGAAATTTCCGGCCCCAGCCAGGTCCGGAATTTCCGGCCTTCTCTGAATCTTGTACAGAGATCATTCTATTCCACTCCACAAGATATGAGCCCCAATGTTTATGTTGTTTGTTTTCTTTGTGCTCGCTTTTGCTTTTTCTCGTAGATGGTTCGAGCTCTAGGCCCAAGGTCACTAGCACCCGCAAGCGGTACCGCCGCTTCCACCAGAATGATGAAGGGGTACTTGTTGATGAGACTGTCATTCGTCAGCGTGAGCGTGAAGAGTTGCGAGAGTATGAGCGTCTTGCCAGCAAACAACAGGGCAACACCTCTCTGAACCTGGCAACCATGTCCGTGGCTGAATTCAAGACCTGGCGCACCAAGGCATGGTATACTGATGGTCCTCAGGACACCACTATTGATTCATGTTTCTGGCACGTGGAGCAGGAGACTCTGTACATGCAGGTGTACTCGGTTATGAGCAAGCTTGTCTGCCCTATGAATCACATCAACTTTCACCATATGGCTGCATCCCCTGCTTATTTCAACAACTCTGTTCATCTTACCGAGCTCCTTGGTTTGCGCCCTCTGATGGAGACCCAATTCTCCTACAATAGCACTTTCATTCAGCACTTCTTTGCTACCCTGGTTTTCGATGATGCCGAGGAGATTGGGATGACATGGATGTCTGGACCTCACAAGCTCACAACCACGTTCCATGATTTTGCTTCTGAGCTCGGGTATCCCTTTGCTGGCCTCAATGCTCCTCAGGGTGCTCGCATGCATGTCCACGGCGTGGAATATGACAAGAACAAGCTGGTTGAGCTGTATGGACCTCGAGGTGTTGTGGGTTCCGCCAAGGGTCTCTTTGCCATCTATGAAATTCTTCTGCGTATGTTCCGGGAGACCATTGCCCCTAGCGCTGGAAACAATGATGAGATACGTGGCGGTTTGGTGAACCTCATGCACCATTCCTACCTGACCTTCACAGAGGGTGATCTTGAGGATACTGAGAGCCACAAGATTGATGTGATGGACTTTATATTTCACGAGATACACTTTGCTCTCTTCCACCGCAAGGTGCCTCCCTATGCACCGTACATCATGAAACTCATCAAGTCTAGATATCCTGCTGACGAGCGTGTGGATCTTGAGTTGGATTGTGAGGGTCACAAGGATGTGAAACTGTACAATAAGAGCACCCATACTCAGCAAGCTGCACATGATGTTGGTGCTACCGGCCAGGGACACTGTGATCCTCGCATGAGACAGGTTGTTGCTCGGTCCGGTACCAAGAAGCGCTCTTGGGTTTTTCGTGCCATTGCGAAAGTGCTATGCATGAATATCTGCATCCACAAGGAGAACTACAATGTCTATGTCGAGCGTCGCACCATTCTCGAAAATCAGCGCTCAATCATGACGGCCCTCAACATGCCCAATGTTCCTGCTCCTCTTCGTGCTCAGATTTCTTACCGCAACTGGAACAACCGTGATGTGGACTGAGATCTTGATATGCCTGATGATGATGATGTGGAGGATGCCAGTGAGGAGGAAGGCTCCGAGGAGGACCCCGAGGATGATGGTGCTATGGACTAGAGCTTGTTCCTTGGGACGTAGTTTATCCTTCTCTCTTTTTGGTATCCTGATGCCAAAGGGGGAGAAGATCTAGAGATCGGGGATTTGCTAGGGTGGGCTGCTTTTTATCTCTCGTGTGTTTTTCGACTTTGTTTTATTCGTGATCATTTATTCGTGGGTTCCCATTTGTGAACTTATATTATTGGGAGGCATGTCTCCTAGTTATGCTCATATGTGGTGTTTAGTTCCTATCGCATTGTTTGTTTATCACTATGCAAATACCCGTGTTGTCATCACTCACCAAAAAGGGGGAGATTGAAAGCTCATGACTCCTCTAATGATTTTGGTGATGATAACAACACGGGTATATCTACTAACATGATGGTTTAAGTTTTCACAGTTGGCCTTATAATCTCTATCATGAACAGCAGTGATATCTTCAAAAAGATTAGCAGAGGAAGTTCTGAAAGAAGCTATTTTCTGGAGCCGAATATTTCAATTTTCTAGCCCGCAATATCCGGTGGTTAACGGGCGGAATTTCCGCATCAACCCCGGAATATTCCGGCCTCTGCGAAGTTCGTGATTTGAAGAACCTGGCATCCACCTGCCCGCTCTCTGTCACAGGGGCGGAAATTTTCCCGGAATATTCCGGGGGAAATTTCTGGCCTCTTTTCCTTAGCAGAATTTTGGACGCGTCGGTGCTGCCTGCTCTCTGTTATAGGGGGCGGAAATTTGGCCAGAAATTTTCGGCCACCGAATTATTCAATAATCCGCCCCCGGACTTTTCAAATATCTGGTCCAGCTACCCCAGAAATTTTGATGGCAGCAACGGCTAGATTTCGGAGGAGGCTATAGATAGTTGTCTTCTTCCTCTAGACAGCTAGTTCGTCCATTCCTCTCTCTCCATTGTTTGAGAGCTCAAAACGCCTAGATCTCCCTCCTCCTCCAACCAAACTCGATGCCCTTCAAGGATTTTATGGAGGAGGCCTAGATCTACACTTCTACCAAACCATAAATCATTTACCCTTACCATACCCCTTGGGATCTTGTAAATATCTTGGTTGCCTTGTCATCCTAGAGAAACCCTAGTGCTTGTAGCTTCCACCTTGTAGCAAGAAGCTTCGGATTGTTGAGAGCCTCCATCTCACTTGTGGAGTAGCCTCAACCACTTGTAAAGGTTTGGTCAACGCCTTCAAGTCGACCTCATAGTGGAAACGAGAATCTCCCTCACTGGAGAAACTCAAGGAGAACAAGGTGTGCACAACCGTGCTATTGAGGAGCGCCTAGGTGGCTCCCCACCTATCCAACGTAGACGTACTTCTCTTGAGAAAGAACTATGGGAAACATATCCTTATCTCCTTGTTTACACTTATGGTTATCTTGTCCTTTGCATATTACTTCTATTTCATACTTGTTTCTTGTCACATAGGGTGTCTATCTAGTTGCACATCTAGATAACCTAGTTGTGCTAAAGCCCATCTAAAAGTGAGAAAGGATAAAAATTTGTAGGTCACCTATTCACCCCCTCCATTTGACCATAGTGTACTTTAAAGCTCTCCTGGTTTCAGCGTAATATCCTGTGAATGAAGGTGGACATCCATAAGGAGCATTACGAGGCTTATCGCGGAGATCTTGCTATGTCTAGCTCCCAACAACATATTATTCACCATGTGAGTGGTGCTACTGGCACCCCTCCCACAGCTCTTTCCCCTGACTCCTATGCTTAGTGGTCCTCTAGTGATCTCACTCCTTGGGCCAAGATAGACACTACTCTTCGGGCTACCGCTCTTACTGCTTCTTCCAGTGCTCGTCCTCTTGATGATGATGAGAAAGATGATGAAGATGGAGTGGGTGATGGATCACCTGAGGATTCTTCTGAGGAGTCTGACAACTAGTTCGTCATGGGACGCTAGCATCACTACTTGTCTCCTTTTTGGGTGTTTCGATGCCAAAGGTGGAGAAGTAGCTTATTAGGTCTACTTGGGATTTGCATGGGTTCGGGCACACGCATGTTCTTTTATTATTCTCTGATAGCTTGTGTCCCTTTTATTCTTGTTTCGAACTATTTGATATTTCGTTTGTGGAACTATGTTATGTTATTGTGAGACTATAGTGATTTAGGATCTATTGTGGTTATCTATATTGAGGATTATCTTATTGTGCGTTGGTATTATCTACACATCTATTCTATGCACAAGGTATGTTATTCAACTCAAATCTCTCAATATAGTTGTTGCCTTTGTCTCAATTTGTATTATGTTGTTATCTTGTGGATGTTTCTCTCCTCATAAGTTTGTATTTGCATTCCAAAGGAAAACTAAAATTATGCACACTTCTAGGGGGAGAAATTTCCATTTCGTTTACATACATGATCTTGGTATAGTTTTATTTTCAGATCATAGTATTGTCATCTAACACAAAAAATGGGGAGATTGAAAGAGCATTTCTTGATCCCTAGTGTTTTGCGTGTTAGTTAACAATGCTAGTGATATTTTTAATCACGTGTTAAATGATGCAGGTCGTTAAATCTATTTATATGCATCAAATACCAAAAAGTGTGAAGGTAGATCAACTTTCTCAGTTTCAGAAGCCAACAAGGCCCTAGAACCAGTTCGGGACAGAAGTGAGCCAGAAATTTCTGCAGGCTACCGGAATATACGATTGGAGAAGAAGGAATCGAGAAATGGCTAAGTCACAGAACCAGTTCGGGACAGAAGTGAGCCGGAAATTTCTGACAACCGGAAATTTCTAGCAACCGGAATATCCGGTTTGGTCAACCCTGCGAAGAATCTAGATATGAAGCAGACCAAGAAACCGGAATATCCGGTTCAAGTTTGGAACCAGAATTTCCGGTTCAATTCCTGAACTCCAACGGCCACATTTATTGAGGGGGTATAAACACCCCTCCTTCTTGCATAAGAGATCTAGTTCGTCCAAGTATTTAAAATCCATTTATTGGGCTCACCAAAAGCTAGATTTCTTCGAATCACTCTACCCAAACTCGTTGATCTTTGGAGGATTGAAGGAGAAGGTCCTAATCTACAACTTTACCAAGCCGTTCTTCATTTCCCCCTTATTCACTTGAGCGATTCAAGTCTAGGGTTTCCTTGTGGATAACCTAGACTTCATTGTTACTCACATGTTGATTGTAGCAAGATTGTTGATGTTCTTGGGAGCCCCCAATTCGGTTGTGTGTATGTGTCTCAAGCTCATTGTAAAGGCACCGATTTTCGCCTCGAAGGGAATCAATAGTGGAAGGTGAACTAAACCTTTGTGGCGAAATTCATCGGAGAATAGGGTGAGGCCTTTGTGGCATTGAGTAGGCCTTCGTGCCGAAACTCACGCCCCTCCAATGATACGTACTCCCCTCAAAGGGAGGAACTCGAAATTACATCATTTTCTCCGCGTGCTTCCATTATTGGTTACTTCTATCCTTTGCCTTTACTTTACGTTTGTATCTTGCTTAGTGTTGCTCTTTCCATATAGGTAAATTTATTGTAGTTGCATATATAGAGAATTTACCTTTGTGCCAAGCCTAAATCGAAAAGGAATTAAAATTTGTAATTATCACCTATTCACCCCTCCTCTAGGCGACCACACTATCCTTTCAAATGGCACTACAAAGATTGATGCTGATGCGGCATTTTCAGTTTCTTCGAGCGTTCTTCACTTTAAAATTTCCAAGATCGGTTTTCTTGAGAAAATTACAAAAATCTACCACAATTGGGGCAGTGGTTGCGAGTCAGTACCGATTGTGGAAATTTTTGCTAAAAACTACCAAGTCTCGGACTAACGACCACAGAAAACACTGATTCATGTCTAAACGAATTTTGACGCTCGTGCTGACCGGTGGGGCACACCTGTAATGCTGACTAGGCGCTGACATGGACGTGGTATCTCTTCTTCCTCCGTATTCCTTTTTCTTTTACTTTTTTCCTGCGCGCATGTTGAGCCTCGTTGACCAGGTGCTGACATACACGAGGATGGTGGCCGGGAAGGGGGTAGGCTCAGTGGCCGCATCGTGCGAGCTCCGGCGCGAGGTGGACCCGGCCTTCCAACGGCGTCACCGGAAAGGACCTCGGCCTCCGTCGTCGGTGCCGAGTCGCACGGGAGCGGCGCCGACCAGAAGCTGTCCTCGTCGGCCATGGTGCTGGCGGAAGGCGGCGGGGGACCGTGCGGCCGACGCGGCGCCCGCGAGGGAGGCCGCCAGGGTCCAAGAGCAAGCCCAAGCCGGCCATCATCGTGACGCGGGACAGCCCCAACACGCTCTGCTCCGGCATCCGCGAGGTCGGCGCCGACGTCGTCGAGTGCGTCGCCGAGTACGCGTGCCGCCGCTGGGCAACATCGCGCTCCGTCAGCCGAGTACGAGCATCAGCGGGGGCGGCGCCCCGTCGTTTACCTCCTGTGCGCGCTCGTACCGGGAGAGCACGTGCAGCACGGTGGCAGCGGCATTTCGTCGAGCAGGTCGCAGACGGCGTCGTGGCGGCCCTCGCGGCCGAGCGCGGCGGCGTCGACGGCGCCCTCGGCGCGCGCCCTGCGGAGGAGCGCGAGCGCCCACTCCCAGTGTCGACGAGCGCCCACGGCCCTGAAGACCTTGGCGAGGATGGCCATGGCGTGGAGCCACGCCTTGGCGCTGCCGGTCTGGACGAACGCCGCCACTGGCCTCATGCAGTCCGGCCCCATCACGAGCTCCATCGGGAGGACGTCCAACCGCGGCCATCACCGCGCCGGCAGGAAGCCGGCCGCAACGGCAACCTGCCGCGCTCCGTCAAGCTCGCCTCCGCCCGCGGGAAACCTTGGCGCGCCTGCGAGCGGTGTGGCTGAGGAGGTCGGCCGCAACGCCGACCTGCCGCCGGAGTGTGCTGCCAGGCGCGGTGTGGCCGAGGAGGCCGGCCGCAACGCCGACCTGCCGCCGGAGTGTGCTGCCAGGCGCGCTGTATCCATGGTGGCTTGACTGCATCGTCTTCTTCGCCTCTGTTGCAACCGTTCGCCAAGTCCACGTATAGATGTAAAAAAAAAAGGAAAAGGAAACAGGAAGAAAATAAAAAAGAGATAATGAAAAAAAATGGCTGACTGGTGGGCTCCATGTCCACGTCAGGTCTTCCTTCCTCCACGTGTACAGTCTAGTCAGCCCTTACAGGTGTGTCCCACTTGTCAGAAACGCTGTCGAAATGTGTTTAGACAAGATTTAGTGCGATCTGTGGTCGTTAGTCCGAGACTTGGTAGTTTTTAGCAAAAATTTCCACAATTGGTACTGACTCGCAACCACTGCCCCAATTGTGGTAGATTTTTGTAATTTTCTCCGGTTTTCTTATACTAGTGCAATAGTTAGGTTTCTAGCTTTCCATGCATATCTTTTCGCAGTACCTGTTTGGCCAGCACATTTAATTAACAATGCAACGAATGGACATTACACCCACTTAACGGGCAGCGCAAGCACAGTATAGTAACCATCTGATGTCAATGGGCAGATAACAAAATGATTTGGAAGTGGATGCCATATATAGTTATTTATCTAGTGGTAAAGAAGCAATTCCCTCACCATATCCCTGATCTCATTCTTTTTACACCATCATGTCCCCATCAATCAAAACTCCTCCCGTAAACCACTAGTAGCAAGCAAAACCAAGATGTCGAGCATAACGCGACGATTCATAGTGGCATGCAGGAAAGCGCTCAATCAATGGCGACATGCGTTTGACAATTGGGAACACGTACCATTGGGCGAATGTAGGGAAGGGTAGGCGGGCATGGGAGCGGCGAGCCTGCACGGTGGGGGTGAAAATCATCAACTAGTTTTGGCCGGCGACGAGCAAGATTCAGTCATGCATTCGTCCTTAATTGGTTGCCTGAGATCGGAGATGTGCGCCACATCCCACATGACTTACCTACCAAACTAATCATATTACATCATGTCCTATTTATGCTGGGCATTTAGCACGCCGCCGGGTTGCATTTGTTCGGGATGATTCATCACCAGCGATGTACTCTAAGAAACTAGTCTTGTTACTACTACTTGTGTTTTTATCGTTACTGGTGCTCGACGGCGTTGGAGAGTCACCGGCGGCAGCGGCAGCAGGAGGAGGAGAAGGGGAGCTGACGTCGACGGCATGCGGCGGTAGCAGCTACAACTACCTCAGCGCGCTGCTGCGGCTGATGATCCCGTGCAAGGCGGCGGTGGCGCCCTTCAGCCCGACGCCGCCCGCCGAGGAGTGCTGCTGGGCGGTGCGCGAGCTAGGGCGGCCCTGCCTCTGCATGCTCCTCGCCGGCCCGCCCATCTCCGGCGCCGACCGCCGGATGCTCGTCCGCCTCCCCTCCACGTGCGCCGCCACCTACGACGACGACGGCAGCGGTGACGACGACCTGCGTCAAGATCTATCCTCGTGTACCGCTACGTAGCATGCAGCCACACGTCCCCTTGCTGCTTTCTTTTTCTTCACAAAGTTACTAGTACAAAGCATGCGTGCATTTGGACTGCATGATACTCCTCCTTTTGTGACACAGAATCCTGCTAGCTAGGCTAGGATACAAACATCGATACGCAGCGCGAGAGTAAATCTAATCTGAGCACCAATCGGCTACTGTGGAGCTGCTCTTTTTTGTTACGTACGTCCGCCTCCTGCTTACTCCACCTTCCACGACAACCCTTTTTCCCTTTATGTTTTATAAACCATATCATCAATTTACTTTCCTGCAATCAGTAAACTCTACGATTATGATGACGACGCGATCGCGCATAGCAACAGGAGGCCTGTTTCATGGCTCCAGATACGGAACCTCAGATTACAGGATCCAAATTGTGCTCCCACAAAAGTATGCTATAAAATGGAAAACTCAGAATGAAACCCATAAGATTGCCGAAAGCAAAAAGGATCTACTTTCCGAAGAAACAGAGTTACATTACAGCAAGACAAGAGGCTTGTACTTAAATATGTACTGCTACTATAGCTTATGTTGTACAAAAAGAGGCTAAATTTGCCTGTAAGATTCCTAGTCCTGAAAAGCTTTCCTCCCATCTAAACAAGAAATCTGGCACAGAGTTACCTCACAGCCTGGACCTTACCTGACCTTAACCGCAGGCATACCTCAACCATCAGGATACCCAAGAATTAAGGTGGCTAGCAAGCAAGCCATAATGTGCCAAGTCATTCCAAACTTGACCCCTCAACTCATCCCAGCAACTGTTAAAGCTACACACACACATATATATATAGGCACCGCGTCAGCCATGGATGCATCCTGCTCCACTTGATCACCTCTCTGTTCTTCTCATTCAATTACATCATCAGCTGTCGCCCACAGGCTCGTTAACTGCCCAACGTCATAGCCACCCCTCCTGGGTCCTGATCTTCTGTATATAAAGGTCACAAACATCTCTATCACAGCAGCCTCTGTTACCCTGTCTTCCCCGATTTTAGCCGTCTAACCATCTCCATACCTCTATTGTTCTTCCAGTTCAGCGAAAAGCTAGCGTGCAAAGGGATTAGATCACTACATACAAATATGGATCCCAAAATTGCCGTTGCCCTTACTCTGTCTCTCGTAGGTGGCTTGAGCACCTCCCTTGGTAAGCATATATACATCGTCCTTCATCCCTCCACTTTCTGCTCTTTGTTCATAGTATATCACGTAATCATCATGCAATCAACTGTTTAATCTGATGCATTATATATGACATATTTCTCAATGGGAGTTTTCCCACATTTGTTTTCCAGAATGATAGACTAGTCAGACAGCATTTGCCTACTCCTTTTGCCAATGATGTTTTATTGTAACTCAACAGGTGCATTACTGGCAATACTAAATCATGCACCGAGCAACAGAACACTCGGGATATTACAGGTAAAATGCTACAACCATCTACTTAATGCTGACCATAGGATCAACACCCAAAGAACAAGAAAACTATATTGTATATGAATCAACATTTAACAATCATTTTGACAACTCCTTTTAGGGATTTGCTACTGGACTCATGCTGAGCATGTCTTTCTTTGACTTGGCCTACGATGCTGTCCATGCGATTGGTTTTCTGAAAGGAAACCTTTGGGTGAGACAGTGAGAGTAAGCAAGATGATGTTTCAGGCATTTGTACGCTTTCTTATTTTTTTAGCCTGTGCTTTGCAGTTTTTTGCTGGAGCACTTCTGTTTTCAGCAATTGCCGATATCTTCCCTGAGCCAGAATGTAGTCCGCCAGATGAAAATGACAAAGAAGTATAGCTTCCCTCAACTTTGCTAACAGCCTTTTTCAGTCAGCATTTCTCAAAAAAAAAAACTAAATACGATTCTCCACTCTGTTTTCCATTTGGGGAAGAAGACTGTCAATAGCACAGCACGGGAGGAACTTATGATGAGACACCGAAGAAGAGTTATCTTTAGTGTAATTGTCACTGCAATTGGTAAGCCTGATGTACTTTGTTGCCCTACAGGATATGTTCTACGAACTACTCGTACATTTAAGTTGATGCCTTAATGTCCAGCAGTTTATCAATCATTCAATGTATGAATAATTAGACAGATATCAACGTACTCAACCTTTTAAATGATAAATAGCGATGTACAAGATGAAGTAAGCAAAACTTGTAACAGAAACTAGTAAATATACACCATAGTGTTTTCATCAGGAAGCCAGAATTATACAGAAATGGACATTACATGATAGTTGTTCTTCAAATGCAGCTATTATATGATTTTATCCAACATTTTAGTACCGAGCTAGAGCATATTGATTCGAGATAAATGTTTGGGCCTGGTTCATCCAATACTGTAAACAACAATAAGATTAACTGATTCAGATTGAACAGCTGAATCCAATTTAAGATCATAGAGATGATTTAACAAGTGACATTGACAGTAAATTCCAGGACGTTCAGTGTATAATAGTGTTATGACCTAAGATAGTTATTGTTTTATTGAACACCTAAAATCAAGTCAATATTTGTAAGTGATAAGTATAACAGCAGTAGTTATTCATAAAATTCATAAATCACGAGTGGAAGAAAATAACACTAAAATAAGCCAACCACACAATAATCATCAAAATGATGTAGGAAAATATATGCATGTACAAGTATAATATGGCCCTTTCCTACAAGTTTATTATTTTTAATGATCGCATTCATGAACAAAGTTTCCACGTCAACAGTTGCTGGTGTGAGTCTGCAAAACTTCCCTGTGGGTACTGCTGCGTTTCTCGGAACTGCAAAGGTATTGTTCACTATTTTACCTGTTTAGAGTACCACGTTTTCTCTTAACACCATGCCTAATGTATCAATTTCCTCACTCATGGTTAAAGAGACATAAGATGTTTGAGAATATACTAGTATATTATATGCATATCAGATATGACGTAATTAATAATTACTACTCCCTCCGTTCCTAAATATAAGATGTAGGTATTGCTCATGTTGTCTAGATACATGCTAATGTGAGTGAACATGTGCACTAAAAGTTGTCTAGATACATGTAGACATGTGTGTATATGTAAAAAGGCTAAAACATCTTACATTTAGGAACGGAGGGAGTAGTATATGTTATCTTTTTTCCATCGAAATTGAAACATACAACCAAATTTCAGTTGATGCTTGATTTTGCGCCAAATTATTTTCTCAAGAACTACATATCTTCACAGATATTATTTCTAATAGTTTATGTACCGTGTTAACCATTTGAAGTGTTGAACACCACAAACTCTATTTCACAGATAATCATGTCTTCAAAATAGAAATAATTCAGTCTATAGGTAATGTGTCTAAAGATGCTGCATCTCCATCCGTGCATGTTATAGTAAATATCATAATGTTTTTACTTTTTCCTGTCTGGAAGCATGTTTCTTTTCAGCTAATAGAACTGCCAACAATTTTTTTTTTAACACTGACAACATTTTGAATAAGTATGAACCAGAAATTGAATAATAAATAGTAATAGTTTGTGCTGTATACCCCATTAACCTTCTCTACCTTTCAGGGCTTCCGTGTTGGCCTTAACTTGGTTATTGCTATAGCTCTACACTACATCCCGGAGGTAACTGAATATACTGGCTTTTAGATGGAACAGGAATGGATATGGATTCGGAATGGTCCTGAACTTTCATTCCCAGCCTCAGTCAATCACCAAAATAGAACTCCCCACCTTCTATATGCACACAATGCATTCCAGATCTGACATTTAAGACACATAATAGTACAATATCTATATTGTGGCGAATCTTTACATAACTGATTACTTATGAAAGTTGGCAAGGTTACTATTTGTAGTAATTTTTTTTCATGTGCAGGGTATTGCTGTAGCTCTCCCTGCATATTTTGCAACTTGCAGGTACTGGCTTTATTACAGAATATGCATCGTATATTTTATACTCTCTCTATTTCACTATTATCTGTCACTGGCATGAGAAGTCTCAATTTCAAAATAACTATCCGTTCCTGGTTAATACAATATTATATCCTAACTCTACTTAATATGCTTTGGAAGGGTTAAAATGCCTGTACTATCTCATGCAATAGGGGTATTCATGGTCATTTCTCATAAACACTTTCTTAGATATAGTGTTCTCTTGGTCTCTGAACATGCTGGGCTGAGGACGCTAACAGTGAAACAAGGAAGCATATGTCTTAACATGACAATGTTGAATAATTTGTTGATATTTTTTTTTAATGCCATACTTAAATCATCAGAAAATAAGAATGGCTTAGCTGGTTCAATTCAAAAGGCTAATTTCTAGTATCACCTAAAGAAGCATATAACTGCTACAATACATAAGATGTTATAATAAATAAATACCGCAGTCGCACTAATTTGGAAAGAAAGTAAGCTCTGTAGTTGCAGTTTAATAATATTTCATTTTGTGTCTATGATGCAGCAAATGGCAAGCATTCAAACTAGCAACACTTTCTGGTTTTGCAGAGCCACTGGGTGTAATTATCGTGGGTAGGTTGACTATTCATTTGTTCTATTATAACTGACTTGTTCAAAGCATGCCATTAATCGCCTATCTAGCACTGTTCTATTAAATTGAGATAAACATAAATATGGGCGGTGTGATTTTCTTGCGTACTAAGAACTAAAATAAATGAGTAATGCAAAAAAGTGTTACCACTTACGCATGTGTGACAAAAAATTTACCAATACAGATGCAAATATTTTTAAAATATAATACTCCCTCCGATCCGAAAAAAGTGTCGGAGGGAGTAGGTATAAGTGTATACGTTTGCTAATAAATGGTACGACACTAATTACAGACTGGAGGTAGTACAAAACTACAACAGGAGCATAATGAAGTGTTCCACCCAACGAATTGGTCATGAACAACATAGCTAATACATAAATGATCCCCACACATACTATAAGCCTAAACAAACAAGATGCATCATTCATAGAGGAACACATACAAATATCATGTGATAATATAGTATGTACTGGTGCCAGTCATAGTAATGGATATGCAGATTTAGTGTTGACTAAAAGTAGCTGTAAGGTACCTTATTAATTTTGAGTGATAACATGTGACTATCTGATTGAGAAGCTCAGTGGTTGAAAATGGATCATGGTGCATTATAGACCACAAAAAAATGCTCCAGTCAGTGGCATGCAAGAGCTGCATTAAAAAGTGAACAGCTGCTTGCAACTAATCTTTTCTCTACCACTTATCATTAGTTCACCTTTTCTCTTCAACGAGTAACAACCTTTAAAGGTTGCTCACGTACTTCATTTATATTTTCCTCTTCGTATCTCAACCAATGCATATGAAACTATTTTTTTGCAGCATATATATTTCCGAGCAACTTAAATCCAGAAATATTGGAAGGTCTACTTGGATTAGGTAACAGCAGTTTCAGAAAATTAATAAATATTAATAAGTAACATAAATTATCTATTCAACTAGCTTCATTCATTTTCCTTTTTACAGTGGGAGGAGTAATGGCATTCCTGACACTGTATGAGATGCTACCGTTAGCAATTGAATACGCTGGACGCAAGGATGCTGTGAAAGCTGTATTTGTTGGCATGGCTTTTATGTCTATGAGGTGCGTTACTCATATGATAGGCAATGCAAGGCAATATGTTTTATGTACGTGAAGGCGTGTAGTCATTTTTGCAATGCTAATTATGCATGTCAGCTTGTAGCAATAATTGGCCAAATTTGTCTACAAGACTACAACCAAATCTGCCTACCAGTTTCGCCGCACACTCTTTTTCCACAAATTTAACATTTGGCCAAAATGAACTGAATGGTGGATAGATTCTGAATTCTGAAAGTTGTCCAAAAATATAGTAGTAAACAGAAAACTAACACAATTCGGTGAACATGACGAAAATTTTGCAGCAATCACAGATCTTAGTTATGAACTAAAACACCATAAATTATCTACTACGCTGGCTTATATACAACTTTATTTGTATCATGTTATTAACTTGCCATCTATTGAATGTAATGAAATATAGAACAACCATCAATTTATTTGGATCTAATTCTAGTTTTTAACATAAAAATGATGTCTGCCAAAACAACCTATTTTTATCTTGATTAATCCCAAGTCCTAGTAGCATGATCATGTTCAATATTGGTGTAGCTAGCAACGTCCAAAAGACAAATCTAATCAATAAAAATATCTAAATATTACAGCAGCTCAATATTTTTTCTCAAGAAAACGCAAAAGAAAAGTTACGTTCATGAAAGCATAGGCTCTAAGGAGCTAATGCAATATTACATCATCTCAGCCTATGCTTTATGAGCTGAAACAATTTGTGTATAAACTTGATGTAGCCTTGTATCTTTATATTGCATTTTCCTTAACATCATTACAAGTATTGTAGGAGATGTATTTTGATGTGCAATAAAACTTCTATTGGCAGCTTGCACTTCCTGGAAATTAGTCTGCCAAAGGAGATGAGCGCTTAATTTCAGTCTAACCCCACATGTGCTATGGGCAAATGCATCATGGAGTTGCAATAAGGTATCTTACTTTTCCTTGATAGTACTACTTTGCTATTTGTTTAGAGAAGTGAATTTAACTGTTATTATTCTTTTCAAAATATAGTTCCCAAACTACTAGGAATAAATAACTGAATCTTCAAATGACATTGCTATGTACTACTCCCTCCGTATCATAATATAAGATGTTTTAGATATTCCAATGAAATACAGACGGATGTATATAGACTAAGGTAGTGTGTAGATTCACTCATTTTGCTCCGTATGTAGTCTACATTAGAATTCCTAAAACGTCTTATATTACGTTACATAGGGATTAGTATAGTATTCCGTTCTAAGCTACTGTTAAAGTGCAAGGACAACTATCCATGAAGTATCATAAAAACATATTTACTGGGGATGACACCTCTTACCACGAATGATCCACGGCTACCCTCCACTCACACAATCCATCCTGCACATATAAAATGAGTCCTAAAAGTAGCAGTGATTACACTAGAACTTGCATCATCAAGTTCATTGCTTTGTGTGCTCTTTTTACTCATGTAAACCCACGTGGCCATTGATAAACAAAAAATGGGTAAACATTTGGAAAAGTGTCTTTACAGTGAACTGTTGTTCTTCTGCAAACTATAAAGATCACTGCTGAGAAGAAAAGACATAGTGTGAAGACTTGGTTAGGGGGAACAAATTTGGCCATCTTACCTTAGTATTTCATTCACGGAATTGGCAAGACAACATGGCCATATTGCACCATCACATTTCTATATTTTCTGCAGGTCTTGATTGGGAGTATGTGCCTACAACTACGTGTCATGATATGGTTTACTGCGATAATAGCTGCCACAATGACATGCAAATCAGGGCCTTCATCGTGTCCTCCTGGTGCATGGTTACCATGGCTGCAAGAAAATTATAACCCTGAGACTCTGGCAAGTCATGTACATAGTGAATAAAAGTGTACTTACCGGAAGGAGAAGAAAAATCACTCGTGTACGATGTAAATAACAAAAAGGATTATGAGATGAACCATTGATCTCAATTTACTACCAAGATGATCATACCTCATGTGATCCAAAACTGTATCCTTTGAAATTTAATTTATGCACAGGTTAAACCATGTAGCTTGCTATTCAGCTGTTGATCCATTGATTTGGCAAGAGATAGAGGGTGTGCTTGGTGAGTACCCAAACCAGCCCTAACAGATATTCGCAAGAGTTGGCCTGCCATTTGGCCAACTATTTGGCAAGAATCTGTGAGAGGGAGGAGTGGACAACCATTAGCAACCAAAATTTTGGCTACAAACCAAACGATGAACAAAATTTGATAGGCAGCCAATTTTTTGGCAGGGATACTTGGGGCACCGAACCAAACACACCCTGTATCGATTTAGTCGCTCATGCCAAACTCATGAGATCCACAGGATGCTTGGAAGGTTGCAACTCCAGAAGTTGAATATAGCATATAGCTGATTCTACACTAGCGGGTTATTGGGCAAGTTTATAGCAGCTCTAAAGGGGAGCTTTGGTTTGGATCTCATTGGTTTTAACCGGAACTTAAACCTATAAGAACTTAGGATATAAACCCTTGTATACACAATACTAGGGTAATTTACTAGACCATCTCTAGCAGATCTCGCTAAACCCTCCCAGCCCGGAAAATTCTGGCCGATATGCGGGTTTGGGCCTTTTTATGGCCTCAACAGGCACCGCGTATCGGCCCGGCTTGGAAGAAAATATCCTGGGCACACTATATCGACCCCCTCCGCCACTATATGAAGCGTACCGAGGGATAGCGGCCCCGATCCCCTCGGACGGGAATCATCTCCACTGCTGTGAAATGTTACAGTATATGTGGATTGCACTAGCCTTTCCATCAGTTCGGACTTTTGGGATAGTTGGCTAGTGCATGAAGCTTAACATGGTATCAGAGACCAGGGTCTCGAGTTCGAGTCCTAGCTTTCGCGCTTTATTTAGAAATATGTAGCCCCCCTTTGTGTCCACGTACGTATACGTCTCTTGAGCCATACCTCTGAGTCCACGTATTGGCCGAGGCGTATACCTCTGAGACTTGCGCGCCGTCGCTCTCTTCCGGTTGCACGTGTTGGCCTCTCCGAGTCACACGTGAGAGGGGATGTTACAGTATATGTGGATTGCACTAGCCGTTCCATCAGTTCAGACTTTTGGGATAGTTGGCTAGTGCATGAAGCTTAACAAAATCCATCCAGGTGGCCAAGAAATGGACGCCTTGAAATGGAGGGCGGCCTCGGCAGTGAAGGTGGCCTTGGCGGTACGCCTCCACCGGGTGGTCACGATGCGGATGCACTGCCGGCCTTGGAGTACTCCGCCTCCTCTGACGACGAGTACTCCTCCTCCACCGAGTACTCGTCTCTTCCATCACCAGCCGAGGAGCTCGCCGCCATCACCAACGACGCCGAGCTGATGGCACGCATCCGGAAGAAGTCCCTGAGCTCCGAGCGCCAAGCAGACAAGCGGGCGCCGTTCGGCTGCCCGGTTTGTCAACGAGGTGAACGCCGCCCAGTTCGCACGCAGCCTCCGCCAGGATGCAGAGCACCGAGCGCGCGCGGCGGTGGGAGAAGGAGGAGCGCTGCGCGAACTCCGGCGCAGGTCCAAGTAGTCCGCCGGCGCGCCTTTTGGTTAGTTTAGGGCTATATCTCTAGCGCCGGTGGCAGAAGGACTTTTGGTTGTTTGTATTAATTATGTTAAATGTTTGAACTCTGTTTGTGATGAATGAATATGAAATGTAGCGCCAACACTTTTTTCAATTTGCAGTACGCATATTCAGTAGCTGTTCTGCCCGGGCGTTGTCAAAACTTTAAAACCGTTTTCAGGGAAACCCGAAACTCGTTTTGCGGTACGAAAATTTGCAGCATCTGCTAGAGATGCTCTAAGCCCTAGCACTGGTGGCAGAAGGCCTTTTGGTTGTTTGTATGAACTATATTAAATGTTTGAACTCTGTTTGTGATGAATGAATATGAAATGTAGCGCCAACACTTTTTTCAAATTTGCAGTACGGATATTCAGTAGCTGTTCTGCCCGGGCGTTGTCGAAACTGTAAAACCGTTTTCAGGGAAACCCGAAAGGCTGAAACTCGTTTTGCGGTACGAAAATTTGCAGTATCTATTAGAGATGCTCTAAGCCCCAAAAATACCTTTTCTATACTACTATTAAAAGAGCAAACATTTTCTTTCTTAAAACCACCCCGTAAGTGCACCCAGTCTAAGTAGTACCATCAGATTGTCCCACTTAATTGCATCTAACGACCTAGATTAATCCCATCAGATGCCGTGCGTGCACCTAGCAATTTCCGTTGGCAGACGATACTCTGGCCGGCGGACGAAAGTTTCCGCCGCACGCGCAGTTGGCACTTGGCAGTCCGCCCTGTATGGAAAGGAGAAAATTAACTTCTCAATTCCGCTCCTCTAATTACGCCAGATATGCTTCCAGCAATCCAATAGCTAGACCCATCAACTTATCCTCTCCCTCCTATCCCAAGGCTCCACCTAAATCCGTAGTCTGTGTTGCCCACAAGGCCACAACCCTGCACCGCCCGGCGTTGTCCACCTTCGCACGTGCATACGCTGCTCTGCCTCAATGCTCGGTGCTTCGTCGCCGATGCCTCACTGCTCTACATGGCTGCTCTGCCTTGAGGACGTCTCCTCTGCGCCTCCACGCAGAGCCGCCCCGCGGCGGATCTGTGTACCAACCGCAGACGCCGACCGCCAACGCCGAACTGGCCGCCAGGTCCTTCGAGCACTGCAGCTGTCGATTCTCCTTGGCAGGAACGTGAATCGACCGTTGCTGTTGTTCTCAATCTGTCGCTGCCGCCGCTGCACTCTGAGGTGACAAATCAAGTAAGCTAGGATGAGTTCACCTTCTAATTTAGACCTGTGATGTTCTGAACATCATGGTTGTTGTTGTGCCTATTCCTGTCTAATTAACATACAGCTTGGCATTCCATATATCAGATAAATGTTGGACATGGGTTTCTGCAACTTATCAATAAAAATGTATCTCAATGTGTGCATGTTTGCTTCAGAGGGAGAAGGACACATGCAGGTCAGGGAAGAATCATTTCTGGTCGCTTATCTAAACTATATTCGGCCTGCATGGATTTTCTTTCTCATTGTACAATATATGCCAAAATACAGTACATGTTATTTCAGTCATTTACATTGTTCTCTGGTACCAATATTATTCATGACTCCTTATTTTTGAAACAGGACTAGATGATCCGGTCCATGCCATCCTACAACCCGTAATATTTTTTCCCTATAGGTCGATTTGCTGACAAATCTCCTAGAGCTTAGCATTATCTGTATTGTGTGTATGCCATGTGTTCCATAAAAGGTGCACGTGTCAGTCAGTTTAGTGAGCTCCTAGATTCATCGATATAATTTGGTTCATATGCAATTCAAGTGATTTCTTGCCAATCAATTAATTGCATGAGTTGTTGTAAGCATGTATCCTAGATGTCCGAGGTGGTCTATAAGATCCATTGTAGCCGCGCCCCCAAATTATTGATGGGAAACCGATTAGGGAAATACTAGGTACCTTGCAATTCTGAAACTATTGATCTTTGTTATTTGACCTTGCTGTTTTGAAAGCATTTTGTAATATTTTGGATGATTCTTTTCGAGAGTATGTTGCTCCCTAATTTTTTTCCCTTTGGTTTGTGTACAAGCTATATGAATGTTGGCATTTGTCCGTTTACACTTCCAGTTATAGTTTTCTTGGCCATGAAAGTGTCCAGAACTCTTCTTAATGCATGATGTCATCTATTTAAAATCACATACCCTAGGAAGGTGGATCTTCTACTAAATAGTTTAGTGCATTTGTGTTATCTTCAATGGTTAATAAACTCATGCAGTATGAAGGTCTGAAAGGTGTAGGATAATGGTTGGAGGTGTTGTGGTGTTTGGGAAACGTTAGTGCTTACAGAAGTAGAATTTCCACACAAAGTTAGTGTTTATGTACACGAATCCTTTTATTGTCGATTATAGCATTGCTCATGTATCATTCCAGTCAAATAGACATATGGTTCAGAATTGCTCCAACTAATTCACTGACAGCAGTGATTACGCTATTGTTTGTTGCACAATAGTAACATCTAACTCTGTTTTTAAATTGTTCACTCATCGTTGCAACGTGCTATGATACCTAAAGTCATTGTATGCTAATCTCTTACCTAATATATTTTGGGCATGCTATTTGTTTAGTTGGATCAGCTTGTATTAATCATTATGCAGACCATTTCTGAGCCTGTTTGAGGAGCTATGGTACTATCACCTATTCTATTACGAGGATATACTTATATGGCTCTCTTATTATCATTTGATTGGCCTTGCGTTAGCCACAAACTATGCTTTATTCATTTTTTGTAAACAGAAGTGCAAGAATTACCATATGCTGCATGTTGGATGAGGTAAAAGAAGCGTACCCCATGGTGGGCTGTGGCCGACAATTGAGTTGGAGTCTCCAGAAATTGACCTTGGAGATTGATTCCAATGGCGTGCCCACTCAATTGCTGGAAAAAAAATCGACCATCCGTTCACTAGAAGACTGTAGGAGCATAGGTGTTTCTATCTTTTGAGCTTACTATGTTAGGGAAGCTACTTTTTGTGCACATGTATGCGCACACGAAGTTTACCCCATGGATATGTCAGTGCAAAACAACTACCATGTATTATTGGCAATGATGATTAAAATACCCGTTAAGCTTTCCATGATTCTCACTTCTTGACAATGGCGTGTTCAAGTTTTTTTATCATGATTCTTGCTTCTAACTGCATTCCGACCTTGTTTTATTTGTTCAAGGCACAACTTAGCAGCTCATATGTATAATGTGTGTAGTGGTCTATCTGGTTTTCAATTTTGTGCCATGGGAGGATGAAGTGCTCATTTGTACATATACTGCTCATTGCCCATAAACTTTGTATAACATGTTGTATTATGCATATATATTTTGGTAATGAGCTGACAAACTGATTCGCCGTATATATTTTGAAGTATGATCAGAATAAAATGAAACACAGTTCTTAAAGTAGAACATGACATTGTTGATGGCATATAATAGTGGACCTTCGTGACAAAATAAACAGAGGATAATGTTGCTTAACTTCAAACTGAGGCTGAATTTTTGTATTTTGTAACTAAATATTTTTCGTGCCTTTCGTGAATTTTAAATATACTAATGAAATAAGAGTCGTGTGTTGCACGTGCACATATACTAGTCCGTAGAAACAACTTTTTCCCCTGGATGTGTAAATCCATGTTTGGCTAGCAGGTATTTCAACAGATAAAAAACAAACAGACGAGGAACCTGGGGAGGCAGAAGACGAACAAGAAGAGCCAGAGTCGTACAAGAAATACACAACAATATCTAGGACCTATAGTGGTGTGGCCGTGTGGTTGGGGCGAGAGATGGATCCGTCTTGGAAAGTCGGAGAAGAATCGGGGAGAAGCAATGACGACGGACGGGGGCGCTGCACCTTCCTCACCCGCGAGAATGGAGATTTGGGGGCAGAGGCGGGAAAGCCAGAAGAGAAGAGAAGAGCGCGCAGCGGACGCTCGTATTCCTCCTGCGGAGCTGCGGCCGGAAATGCTGGTGTCGCATTCATCGGGCGCGGTGGTCGGCGGCAGCCGAGACGGAGAAAAGGACACATACCGAAGATGCAAAGGGAGGAGAGCATACCGCCGTCTCCACCCTCGCCGGCGGCGGCCGGTGACCAGCAGGAAGTTGGGGCGGCGTCTCCCTCCTCGCGGGTGTCAGCTCCTATCGCCTCCGATGTCTGACGGGAGTGACAGTTTTTCATTTACAGCAATCTGCAATCCGTTGGAATTACTAGTAGCGTAAGTTATGGGAAGCACAGGCATCGTATTTGCCTTGCGACAGACACTCCATCCTACCGCTGCCTACGGTAAAAGTTCTAGCTGATGACGAGTCAAATCTAAAGTCGACCCGGGATTTTCGTCCGCAAAGACAGTTTCGAGCCACCACCTCAGCAAGGGAACGATGCATCGCGCGTCTACATTGCCAAAAATATTTCCACCAAAGTGTGAAACCTCCAAGTTGAATCATCTACCATCACCATCTGTCCGGCTAACGACACATCGCTGACTAGATGCCGGGAGAGGAGAAACTGAAAATCATTGACGTCCCACACCGCCACGCATCCCGCCGCTGTCGCACCACTTTCGAACGAACAACAACGTGCATGACTTCGCGGAGGAGACGTTGTGCGTAGCACCTGGCAGGATCAGTCATAAAATGACACCTCCGATGAGATGCCACATCGCCACCGCCGGCCAGGCATGACTTGACAACTCCCTCGAACCCGTCGTGCATAGCACCTGCTGCGTCGAATCGAATCCGATCTTGCATTGGAGGGGGCGTCTCACACCGCCACCGGCCTCAAAACTCCGCGGTCGAAGCAGAGGACGTCTCGACCGTGACACATGGAGTTGGAGCCGCCACCGTCGAAGAAGTCGGGCTGCCGCCCCAACGCCAAACTCCCGTGGCGCCATCAGATGATGTTGCAGCAAGCAAAAAGCGGCCAGATCGCGCCACTAGACTGACGGTCGGCTACCACGCAGCAATGGCCTTCGGCAGTTACCACCTCCCCGTTGCAGGCCACAACAGATCCTTCCCTATAGACCCGTTGGCCTAAAGAGGTAAGCCTACCGTGGCCTCGGAGCCACCGCCGGGCCACGGGCGGCTACCCGCGCAGCCAACCGGCCACCACCATCCAGAGCCGCCGCCACGGAGTCCATGCTCCGCCACACCGGGTTCGAGGTCTAGGGTCGTCACTGCGATCTAGGCCGGAGATCTTCTGCCGCACCGCGGGAGCGGATGAGGAGACACGATTTCGCCGTCCACCGGGAGAGGCTTTGGCCACCGGCTTCCTCCGACGGCGGCGAGGAGCTGGAGAGGAGGAGGAGCGGGGGCGGCGGCTAGGATTTTGCCCGAGCCGCCCCCCTAGGAGCGACACAGACAACTACGTAAATCAATGAACTTTCATATTCGTATAGTACTGCATTTATTACGTTGTAGATTCATTTTGTTTGAATTGTGTTATCTTACGGTATCTATCTATCTATGATACCACCATTATCTCTTTCATCATTAATTGCGCTGTCATCTCAGTTTTTTTGCCAACATGACATACATGTTACTAACTATGATACCCCCACTGTGACTAGTCTAAGCCATATAAAATTTACATTTGTTGCTAAGGGGTTTACCGGTCAGTGGCGGCTGCCCCCCTAACACCATTGATTTGCTTGTAAAATTTATGTGAATAGTGTATAACCTGAATTTTTACACTAATCCGCCTCCCTAATAGCCAAATTTACTTAATCCTGCTTCCAATAAGTGCCTTGGAAATAAAGATTTCATTGACCCGTCAAATGGGTCCCAATCTCTAGGATAGGTAATACATCTAAGAAATTACTATTCTCCTCTAAATGCAGGGAGAAATATTCTTCTGGGTTTTTTGTTCTTGAAAATATTCAATCTATCTCCTAAACGTTGTAGAGAATTGAGAATTTTTGCTATCGGTCACCCAAAAATATTTAGCCTTGCAAGTTGGTCCTTACTGATTCACATGGTATTCCACGTGTTTCATGCTACTCAATTCAGAGTGTAAGCTATCGACTACTGTATTTTAGCTATCTAGAGTAGAGCGGTAGGCTATTAACCGACTGGTCATAAGTTTGAATCCTACTTGAACAAATTTGATTCATTTTTAAGCTTTCAACTTCTCTTCGTAAACAATATAAAAAAGAATAGCCTGTTACGATGCCCTACAAGGTCATATTGATTGGTTAAAAGGGTTGAAAGAAAACATAGTTCAAAAACAATGGCAATTTATCCATCGATCCAGATATCACGGATATCTAACCCGGTGGGCAAGACTTTGCGGGGCTAGTTACGCCCACATATTTCATGTGGTGGTTATCTGCTAACTCATAGGGTGGGCATGAGCAAAGTTTTCGCTCGATGGATATCTAGTGAATATTCAGATGACATATATCACCCACATGTCAGTGAGACATGTGAGTTTTCCCTAGACATTGTGGTTGAAATATTGTTTCTTTGATATTTCAATGCATTGGCCATATAATTATATCATATATTGTGCTTTAAATCTTGATATATTGCCGATATTGCTACTGAAATGTTGTAGCGTTGTTGTTTTGATAAAAATGATTCTACAGTGTTGTTATTTTGCTGATATTTTTGTTGAAATCACCTTAGAGTGGTGAAATATTGTTATGTTGATGTACATAGTGTGGATATGGGGCGACATCCATGATCATGGGTACTTTTATGGGCACGCCTTAGTGAGTGAAAGTACAGGAATGCCTCCTAGAGGTGGGTGAATATGCACTTTAAAATAATTATGGTTTAGGATTGAATAAATATGGAATACACGTGGTGTTTAATTTATTAAGCACAAAACCTAAACAGTCTAGATTTACCTATGTGACCAATAATTTATGATAGCCAAGATATACAACTAGATGATTTCAAGCACGATGACTATCACAAAGGTAAATGCATAAGTAACGCGATAGGGTATAGAAATAACCGAACCATAAGGAGACACGACGTGATTCCCGAAGTTCCTTCCTAAGGGAAATACGTCTTCATTGGAGGGGTGTGGAGCCACTAAGGCACTCCAATGCACGGTTGCACTCAGTCTATTCTCCTTGAGTTTCTCTGGTGCAGGAGATGCTCGTTTCCACTATGAGGTCATCTTGAAGGCAGTGACCAAACCTTACACAAGGTTGAGTCTATCTCCACAACTCAATTGGACGCTCTCAACAAAACTTCTTGCAACAAGGTGGAACCTTCAAGCACTAACTGTCTAGGGTGTTCAATGAATCCAAGAGGAACAATCTCTAGTTAGCGGAGGGTGATACGTCATAAACATATCTATAATTTCTGATGTTTCATGTTGTTTTTATGCCATATGCTACATGTTTTTCTTACACTTTATGTCATTTTTATCGATTTTACGGACTAACCTATTGACAAGATGCCATAGAGCCAGTTCCCTGTTTTCTGTTGTTTTTAGTTTCAGAAAAGTTGTTCTGGAAATATTCTCGAAATTGGAAAATTCGAAGCCCGCAAGTCTTAGAATTCCCGAAGGTTCCACGGAGTCTCAAAGAGGCCCGGAGGGGGCCCACAGGGGGACACACCATAGGGCATGCCCCTTGGCCGCGTCGAGGGGTGGTGTGGGCCCCTCCGGCGTTCACCGCCATCGCCCTTTCGCCTATTTATTCCCCTCGATACATCAACCCTAAAAACATACCACTTCATCCCTAGAAACACCCAAGGCCGCCGTCATCGTCAACCCAAGATCGGGAGGGTTCTAGAGCTCTCCCTGACACCCTGCTGGGAGGGGAATTCAACACCGGAGGGGTCTACACCACCATGCCTGCCTCCAGAGTGATGCGTGAGTAGTTCATCCTTAGACTACGGGTCCATAGCAGTATCTAGATGGTTGTACTCTCCACTTTATGCCTCATATTTAGATCTCGTGAGCTGCCTCACATGATCGACTTCATCTATTTGTAATGTTATATGTTGTGTTTGCTGGGATCCGATGATTATTGAATGCTATGTATGTTGATTACCAATCTATAATGTTATCTTCACGTGTATGTTATTTATGATCTTGCATGCTCTCTGTTGTTAGTAGATGCTCTGACCAAGTAGATGCTAGTGACTCCAAGAGTGAGTATTTATGCTCGATAGTGGGTTCATGCCTCCTTTGCATCTGTGCTCGAGTGACAGAAACGTGACGGATGGAGGATGTGATGTTGCCATTAGGGAGAAAACAACGATGTTTACTTCGTTTATATTGTTTACATTACACACTTTGCTTACTGCGATTATCGTTGCTTGCAACTTAATACCCAACGTTTGTTCGGATGATATTCGAAGGGTGGATTATTAGTCATAGATGCGGTTGGATGACGATCTATGTATTTTGTTGTAATACCCGCATGAATCTCATAGTAATCTTTATGTCATGCATGTTCTTGATCTATCAATTGCCCGGCTGTAATTTGTTCACCACGCATGTTATCTATCTTTTATGGAGAGACACCTGTAGTGAACTATGGACCCCGACCCATTTTCTCATATTGATAATACACACACTGTTTCCACTGCTTTCACACTGCTTCCACTATTTTCACACTTCTGAAATTGTTTTCATATTGTTCTCATATTGTTTTCCACACCATACATTTAACCTCTTTGTTATCAGCAAAATCGGTGAGATTGACAACCTCACTGCTTCGTTGGGGCATGATACGTCATAAACGTATCCTTAATTTCTGATGTTCCATATTGTTTCCTACATGTTTGATATACACTTTATGTCATTTTTATCGATTTTCCGGACTAACCTATTGACAAGATACCACAGAGTCAGTTCCCTATTTTCTGTTGTTTTTAGTTTCAGAAAAGTTGTTCTGGAAATATTCTCGGAATTGGAAAATTCGAAGCCCAGAAGTCTTAGAATTCCCGAAGGTTCCACAGAGTTTCGAAGAGGCCCGGAGGGGGGCACAGGGGGGCCACACCATAGAGTGGCACCCCCGGCCACGCCTGGGGGTGGTGTGGGACCCTCGGGCGCCCACCGCCATCGCCCTTTCGCCTATTTATACCCCCCAATACATCAACCCTAAAAATATACCACTTTTTCCCGAGAAACGCCCAAGGCCACCGTCATCGTCATCCCGAGACCAGGAGGGTTCTGGAGCTCTCTCCGGCACCTTGCCGGGAGGGGAATTCATCATTGGAGGGTCTACACCACCATGCCCTCCTCTGAAGTGATGCATGAGTAGTTCATCCTTGGACTACGGGTCCATAGCAGTAGCTAGATGGTTGTCTTCTCCACTTTGTACCTCATGTTTAGATCTCGTGAGCTACCCTACATGATCAAGATCATCTTTATGTAATGCTACATGTTGTGTTTGCTGGGATCTGATGAATGTTGAATGCTATGTCTTCTGATTATCAATCTATCATGTTATTTTCATGCATATGTTATTTATGATCTTGCATGTTCTCCATTATTAGTAGATGCTCTGGCCAAGTAGATGCTAGTAACTCCAAGAGGGAGTATTTATGCTCGATAGTGGGTTCATGCCTCCTTTGCATCTGTGCTGGAGTGATAGAAACGTGACGGATGGAGGATGTGTTGTTGCCATTAGGGAGAAAACAACAGTGTTTACTTAGTGTACATTACACACTTTGCTTACTGCGATAATCTGTTGCTTGCAACTTAATACCCAACGTTTGTTCGGATGATATTCGGAGGGTGAATTGCTAGTCATAGATGAAGTTGGATGACGGTCTATGTATTTTTTTTGTAATGCCCGCATGAATCACATAGTAATCTTTATGTCTTTCTTATGCACTACGGTGCAACCTTCATTTCTGTCAATTGCCTAGCTGTAATTTGTTCACGACACATGTTATTTATCTTTCACGGAGAGACACCACTAGTGAACTGTGGACCCCGGTCCATTTTCTCATACTGATAATACACACACTTCTTCTACTGTTTTCACACTGCTTCCACTGCTTTCATAATGTTCTCATGTTGTTTTCCACACCATACATTTAACCTCTTTGTGTTCAGCAAAACCGGTGAGATTGACAACCTCACTGCTTCGTTGGGGCAAAGTGATTGTGTTGTGTAGGTTCCACATTGCTGCTGAACCGGTAGTGCGCCCTGCCACCTCAGCTGCATCAAACTTCAGAGATTGCTTGTCCTCCTACTGGTCGATTTAACCTTGGTTTCTTTTCTGAGGGAAAACTTGCCGCTGCACTCTTCACAACCTTTCTATTGGGGTTTACCAACGTCAGCCTCCCGTCGAGGGACACATCAAGTTTTCTGGCGCCGTTAGCGGGAAGGAAGAGAATTTCTGCAAGGGGAATCTCTCACTTCCAATCTCTTTACTTTGTTTTAGTATTTCTTAGTTTATTTTATTTTGTCTTGTTTGCTTCTCTTTATCAAAAACACACAAAATTAGTTCTTATTCTAGCTGTAGTTTTATTCCTGTTTTTAGTCTTGTTAAAATGACTACTCCTGAGAACAATAAGTTGTGTGACTTTACTAGCATGAACAATAATGATTTCATTAGCACACTTATTGCTCCACCTGCTCGTACTGCTGATTTTCATGAGATAAAGCCTGCCCTGTTAAACCTTGTTATGAGAGAGCAATTTCCTGGTGTTAGTACTGATGATGCTGCTGCCTATCTTAATAATTTTGTTGAACTATGTGAGATGCAAAAATATAAATATGTAGATGGAGATATTATTAAACTGAAATGGTTTCCTTTCTCTTTGAGAGGAAGAGCTAAAGAATGGTTGCTATCTTTGCCTAGAAATAGTATTGATTCTTGGACTAAGTGTAAAGCTGCTTTCATTGGAAAATATTATCATCCTGCTAAGATTATATATTTAAGAAGTAGCATTATGAATTTTAAGCCACTTGATAATGAGCATGTTGCTAAATCTTGGGAAAAAAATGAAATCTTTAGTAAAGAATTGTCCCACTCATGGACTGACTACTTGGATGATCATCCAAAACTTTTATGCAGGTCTGAATTTTTCTTCAAGAAACCTTATGGATTCAGCTGCTGGAGGAACCTTTATGTCCATTACTTTGGGGTCAGCAACAAAGCTTCTTGATTATATGATGGTAAATTATTCTGAATGGCACACTGAGAGAGCTACAACTGGTAAGAAGGTAAATTCTGTTGAAGAAACCTCCTCTTTGAGTGATAGACTTGATGTTATTATGTCTATGCTTGTGAATGGCCAAGCTCCCATTGATCCAAATAATGTTCGTTTAGCCTCTTTGGTTGCTCAAGAAGAGCATGTTGATGTGAACTTCATTAAAAATAATAATTTCAACACCAATTCTTATAGGAATAATTTTGGTAAAAACAATTATAGGCCATATCCTTCCAATAATAGTAATGCTTATGGTAATTCCTACTACAGCAATAAAAGTGTACCCTCTTATCTTGAGAACATGCTTAAGAATTTTATTAGTACACAAACTTCTTTCAATAAATTTGTTGAGGAAAATTTTGGCAAAATTGATGTTCTTCCTTCTAAAGTTGATAGCCTTGCTCTTGATGTTGATTTTCTAAAACTAAAGGTTATGCCTCATGATTTTAAAGAAAGCAAAACTTTGAATGCTATCCAAATTAGAATTGATGATAATGTTAGCATGTTAGCTGAATTGCATGCTAGATGGGAAAGAGAAGATGAAATAGCTAGAAAGAATAATATAGCTAATGTTTGCACCATTACCACCACTAGTAAAACTGAAGCTTCTCATGCTAGTGAACCTTCTACTATCAATGGTAAAGTAATTGGTGTTGGAAATACTCCCACTTCTGCTATTAAAAATGCAAAATTGCCTGAAACTACTAAAAAAGTTCCTGATAAAAGTGCTGAAATTTTTAGAAACATGGGAGACAATGGTCCCATTACCTTTGATAAAAATGGTCTTGACTTTGGTAATTGCAACATAACTGAAGTTATTAAGTTCTTACAAAAGCTTGCTAGTTTTCCTAATGCTAGTGCTATGAATATGGATTTCACAAAACATACTACAAATGCTCTCATGCAAATTAGAGAGGATGAATTAAGTTGTGAAGCCTCTATCCCTAGGAAGCTAGATGATGGTTGGGAACCCATTATTAAAATGAAAGTGGATGATTTTTATTGCAATTCTCTATGTTATCTTGGTTCTAGTATCTCTGTTATGCCCAAGAAACTCTATGATATTTTTGATTTACCACCTTTGGAACCCTGTTATTTGGATGTTCGTCTTATTGATAATGTTAGAAAGAAACCTTTGGGTAGAGTTGATGATGTTCTTATCATGGTTAATAATAATATTGTCCCCGTTGATTTTTTTGTCTTGAATATTGAATGCAATGCTTCTTGTCCAATTGTTTTAGGAAGACCTTTTCTTAGAACTGTTGGTGTTGTTATTGATATGAAGGAGGGGAATATTAAATTTCAATTCCCACTCAAGAAAGGTACGGAACACTTTACTAGAAAGAGAATGAAGTTTCCTTTTGATTCTATTATTCAAACAAATTACAATTTGGATGCTTCTTCACTTGAAAACACTTGATTCCACTTTTCTGGGTCTAGCTAAAAGGTGTTAAAGAAAATTACTTCTTGGGAGATAACCCATGGTTTTATTTTTGCTTTGTTTTTCTCTTTTTTTCTTTGATTCAAGGGGTTGTATACTTCTGTAGAAACTCCTCTGTATCTTTCTTTTCATGTTTTAGTTGTGCCAAGTAAAGTTTCGACGAGAGGTAGAGTTGGTTTTGGATTTCTGCGCAGGAAACAGAATTTTGCTGTCCACCGTAAAAAATTGTATAATTCACAGAAAAATCATAATGGTCTGAAATTGTTTGTGCTTATTCCTCAGCTAATTTTGCAACTTTTTTGTTCTTTAAGTTTTTCGATCTAAGAAACGTTAGGGCCCCTCAAAAATTCGTCTTTACACACTGTCCTCGTTTTGGCATATTCTACCATTTTTGTTGCATTTGCTCTTTTACGATGTCAAGTGGATTTGTTTTGTAGCGTTCCCACATTTAAATAATGCAAGAACCCTATGTTGTTGTGCTTGTCCCTGGATCAGTTGCTAGCACCACAGTTCAAAATGAAATATCATGCAAATGCGTCAAAATCTATTACATCGCATGATCCAGTCTTTACAAAATATGATTACAACTTGCATAGTCTCAGAAGACTAGCAGGAAACAAAATTACAACGGAAAACATAGTAAAACATTGAGCCTCATCTTATTCATGTGCCACAAGCAAAACATGTTCGTTGTAGACTCGAGATCCTGAACGAAACCTCACTCATCTTGAAATTAATCTGCAGGTTGGAATATGCAGCCACAAGGGAGTCAATACAATTTAATATATTGTCAAATAACACTATGGTGGATATAAAATGGAAATACTAATACTACATGCATATTTGGCTGAGTGGAGTTTAGGCTAATTTTGCATAAAGCAAGTTTTCTACTATCTCTTTTGTAATCAAACTTTTGTTCTCAAAGGGTGGCAACATTGGATTGAAATCCAAGCACGACAACTACTGTTCACTTGGACAAAATTTTACTTATTGAAAATGGTGTTGAGACTCTTCTGTCCATCCTTGTCCAGCTGCTCGAAGTCGTCCATTACCGGGGACACGGCTATGATCATAGTTTCTAACTCTCCGGATGTTGTGCACTTTCACCCTTTGTCTTCAGTTAGCCCAAACATCTTATACACAAGGAGTGCATCATGGAAAGGAGAGAATTGAGACGAGATACTTCAGAAGAAGAAATTCAACCCAACCTGCAAGACCCGTTCCACCTATAATTATTCTACATCTGCTTGTAAAGCCTGGGCTAAACTCTCACAACTTAGTTGATCAAGACAGAGCCCATATTGTCAAAGGGCTGCACGGGAAGCTACTAAAATTAGAGGGACATAGTAATCTCTTTGTTCCTGGGTGGCAATCCGAAAGTGAACACACCTCGGGGAGACACTCAACTCTCATCAACCAAACAACCAAGTCCACCCAGGTAATTCATTAAGCTTAGTACTTAGAATTTTCCTCAACATCAAATGAAAACAATTTAATAGCAATGCTAAGCATCTACTAAGCTTAATGGCTACAGAGTAACAAGGCAAAAAGGATGGCTACACACTACTAGGATAATAACATAGCATAATATAACTTATTAAAATTTCCTATCATGCATACTACTCAAAACTCTATAATGCATATAGAAAATAATGGGTAGTTGATGGTGTGCTACGTGCCTTTAAAGTTGGCGAAGAACAATCACCCTTTCTTCACAAAAAGAATGTTCTCTCCGTAAAATCTAAACAACACAAGTAAACAACAATAAACAACAATCACAAACCAAGAAAACAAAGTATAACAATCAACAAACTTAGCACAACAATTTATTCTACCAAGGAAAATTATAGTGATTGGGTTTAGTGTTTAGCAAATGGGTATTGGGTTGGTCAAGGATTGGGTTTGAAGAGATCAATCTTAATTGATCATACTTGTCAAGGAAGTTCCCTTAGTTTTCACTAAGTATTACAACATTTACTCTAATATGCAAAAGGAGAACTTGTTATTTTAATTCTCAAAGAGAAAATAAGGAATTGTAGTTAGAGTTTTCCAATTGTGCCTAAGAGTTGGTCTTTGATCAAAGGTATTGGTCTAGACTATTTCTATCCTAGTCTTCTTCAAGTCTTCTTTTGCTTCCTTGAGTTGCTTCTGATGTCTAACTCTTTATGCCTTCAATGGCCTTCCTTTAGTCCTCCTTATTGAGTAATAGAGTTAAGGACTTAGTCATAAAGAATAAGAGAGGTAGTACAGATTTTTAGAGTTTCCTTTTTAAAAAGGAGTTGTAGAATCTTCTCTTCATCTTCTGGGAAAATATTCTTCCTGAGTTTAAGCTCTCCTCTTGTTGAATTTGTTCTTATTGATGAAAATCTCCTTGTTGAAGTCTTGAAAACTCTCTCACTTAGAAAACAAATTCTAAGTATTGGAAAGCAATTCCTAAGTATTCACATGGTTGATCTTCTTAAGGATAATCTTTAGGCTCCTTTGCAGCTCCCTCCTTGGTGGCGACTTCATTGAAATTTCAAACACTTGATGGTTTTGATACAAACTAGGGCTGGTCTCTATCTAACTTATCCATAGCATAAGTGTGGGGGGCTCGGGCTAGCAGTCCGAGACCTCTAGTATGCATACATTCACGATCCCATGATCAGTTAGTCGTGAATAACATACTCGAGTTGGCATTGCAGATTACAACATCCACTACACAAATACACGGCTTACACAACTGGTCACATGACTCAGTTGAAAACAACTGCCACGCAGGGCAGGAACACACACTAAAAATAGCGGAAGTATTCAAAAACACACTCGTGGTAAACCCAAGTCATGCCTTGACTACACCTACGGGCTACTGGCTTGGAGACGTTCCTAGTTCGCACAGCTGTCAGCGACACCATCTTCTTCAGGTTCTCCGGGTTTCTGCTCAAAGTCTGGCTACGACAATATCCAGGGACGAAACCATTGTGAGTACATTGGATTGTACTCGCAAGACACCCCAAATGAAAGCTAAACATGCAAGTATGCATAAATAGGTGGCGGGAAGGCTTTAACTAGGGTTCAACTAGCCATGATGACTTTAAGACTCATCATAGTTGCACAAGTTTTATTTTTCTTTGTTGAAGAAGATACTTAAAAAGATATTTCATTTCTCTTGTAGATATAGCATGTCCACAAGGTTTTGATAAAGCATTTCAAATAAAATAAAGTTTTTTCTTTACAAAACTTCTTGGAAAATCACATCTTCAAGATCATCATTTATCCGGTACCTCAAAGGTACAATCATTCCCTTTCCACGTACCTCCCAGGTACAAATTCCAAAACACTTTTCCAGCTTTTCGAAAACATTGACACAATGCTAGCTACATGGGCATTCAACTGTCCATATCCGAGGACGCGGCTATTCTGAATAGATTTACTCTGCAGAGGTGTACACAATCCACAAGATCCAGTACATCCGCCGTGAACAACCATGGACTGTCCAAGACAGTATGCAAACATCAGATAACTGGTCCTAACTATCCACTATGAAAGTGCTAGTAAATGGCTACCTCTTCAACTGGGTTTGTTCTTCCCGGCACCGAGTGAGTCAGCCGTATTGATCTGGTTTCCCCTGACAACACACCGCCATGACAGGAGACCCAACTGTTGCAACCGGTGGCGAACTTAATCCCCACACTCTGAATGTCCCATGTTTTTCCTTTCTGGCGACAATTTGGTTCGGGGGACTCTAACCCCTAAAGCACATTGAGGTAGACACAGACTAACACTGACAAGCTTTTAGCTAGACCCCTTTCCCATATTGGGGTAATGTGGCAGCACGGCTTGGTTGTCCGGCGAAGACTAGGTTATGTATCATTTTTGGAAAACAAGTCGAAAAACATTTCCTCCTTCACAAACCTCCCTCGGACAAGGTCCCACCTTTCCTCGGGGTTTTTCCAAAGCTTTTGTTTTTCCAAAAACATCAATTTAAACTATCCACTAAGGGACTTAAGTTGATTAAGTTATGATACTAAAATATCTAAAGGGCTTGGTAACACCAAGATTATATAGTGGATTAAGCATATTAGATACATAATAAAGACAGTGGCATAGGCCACTAAGAAAATAGTTTTTGAATCAAACTTTTGTAAAACTTCAGAAGTAAAATAGGCATGATAGATAATAATAAGTAAACAATGAGCAAGAATTTAGAGTGGCTTGCTTTGGCACTGGTCTTGGTCTTGCTCTTGAAATAAACAAGAGTTGCAATAAAAACCTCTCCGGGAAATAATACCGTCTGCGTTATCTAACGTCATAAACTCAAAAAGGAAAACACCCAATCAGAACCAAACAAAGGCAAGCACTTGATAACAAAGTAAATATACAACAAGCAATTCATCAACCAAATACACTCAAATACAAAAGCACTAGGTTACACACCAACAAGCAAAACAGGCACATACAATACACATGAATAACACTAGAATTGATGCTATGGACCCTCAACCAAAATGGCATGAGTTCAGTGGGTGTGCCACTCTCATATCATGCTCAAATAAGGTTAAATTACTCTCTGGTCATTCATGAGGATGAAAAAAAAAAACAAGAAAACAACCTAGGAACACATACACATGCATAGGAAAATAATAACAATCAATACTATAGGCCCATAGTAACACATGCTTTTCTAAACATGGAGAAATAATATAACCAGTAGCTAAGCAAACTAATAAAAGAGGCAAATCAATACCAAACATTTCATGGCATCACTCAATACATGAAAATAATCATGGAGCAAAATGACCACTAAAACTAGAGATGCAAAAGGGGCTATTTATACATGCATAACAATAATAGATCATCAACCAATACTTATTCTAACATGATGGATCTGTAAGATAGCATCCAAATAACAGATAAAATAACACCTAGATATGCTAGTAATATCAAAATAACAATCTAATCAATGCATAAAAATTTAAGCATGCAAATAACCACTATGGCAGAAATCACCTAAAACTAGCATGACATGCCAAAATGATCTAGACCTTATTCAATAATTCAAGCAAGTATAACATGCTACAATAACAGTAGCTATGATAAGGAAAACAATACTACAACATTTATTCAAGTCATCATACCAGTACGAAGAATAACAGAATTTAACCTATTATTACTAGGAAAACAACCCTATGGGAATTATACTATAATAACATGCTTTTCACACACATTTTCTTAACATGATAATGACACAATAAAAGAACATCTAAAACATGGATTAATACCCTACACATTCTAGGACTCACTTTTATAACAAGAACATCATAACACAACAATTTATCAAGTCATAACAATAATAGACAGAAAAGGACTATTTACTAAATAATTCACCAAGCCTATTATGTAACTCCTAAAATCATGAAAACCTAGTATTATATTTTCCTAGTCACTAGAAAACCAACACAATTGGATTCACCTAAAAAAGCATCACCAAAAAGATTAAATAAATCACAGAAGTGCTCTCTGGCCTAAAACTAACATGAATGTCATTTTCATTCAACAACTCAAGTAAACACAAGGCCAACTGCCACAGATAGATATCATCAAGGGCTACTCAGAACAGTTTAGTTTTCATGATTTGGATACATAAAACTCAAGTTATGAATTTATTGGTGAAACTGAGTGCTTCTGGCATTTATTTTAGTTCTCTTAAAATACATCACAAAACATGGATCTGCAAGTTGGATGTGGTTAGAAATTAGTAGATCTACATCTGTGAATTTTGGGTTGGCAAGTTTTAGTAATTTGCATTTTCATTTCGATTTAAAGTAAAACTTCAGATCTGGATCTGCATGGAAAAAGAAAAAAAACAACCTGCAGAGAAACCGACCTGCTAGGAGCTCTCCCGCGTGGGAAGAATTTCAAATGAGGTGCTGGGCCAGCGGCCGGGTCAATCCCAACAGCCAAGGTTAAGGCGAAGAGGTATCCCGTCGTCGGATCCTAGATGGAGGGCTTGGATGGGGCCGCGCAGGGCACAGGCCGACGGTGACCAAACGACACGGCTGTGTCCGCTCTGGCCGCCGGTGGAGAGGCGCGGGCTCGCCGTTGGGGACGCACGAGGTCGCCTGGATGCGTAGAGCACACAGAAAGGTTCAGGAGGGCTCTGCCTATCCAGTGCCCGCCCGCACGCAAGGCGGGAAGAACCGGGGTGCACCTCGCCATGAGAGCCGCGGGAAGGGCTCAAGGTCGACAATGGTAGGAGCTCTCCAAGGAAACAAAACTTAAATTGAGAGGGGCACGAGCTTTGTGGGATCTCAAGGAAGTTCGGGGAGGAAACATCATGACCGGGGGTGATCTGCATCGACGGCTTCACGAGGGGCTCACGGGCGGTCGTGGCGCTCGATTCCGGCAAATGATGGAGAAACGGAGGGGGCTTTTGATGCAGGGGCTCGATTGAAGAGGAGTGGAGGTGGTATGGAAAGGTTTACAACAAGGAGGTGGCTCCAGGTTGTGGACGATCTTGCCCACGAGGTGTTCTTTGGTAGTCTTGTGGCCAGGGAGATAGGGCACAGTGAGGGCATTCTCCTGGCGAGAGAAGGAGGTTCACGAGAGCGTCGGCAATCGATGGCGCTTGCTCTGCACCTGTAGGTGTTTGACAGTGAGTAGAGGAGGAAGGAGAGCGGGTGGAAGTAAATAGGAGGCACGGGTTTGCTTGGGGAGGTCCCGTGAGGCGTGTAGACAAGGAGAGAGGGTGAGGTGTGCTGCCCACGCGTAGGAACGCGAGCGACGTGTCGTGCGTAGTCTGGGCGCCATGGCCAGCTCAAGGTAATGGAGGAAGGAGACAAGGAGAGGGGGTGGAGTTCTTCCAGGGAGTTCACAGGTTTCACTAGGAGCCTAGTGGTGCACGGGCTCTGCCTGGAATGGACTGAGGGAGTGGAGTAGAAAAATGGGTGGTGATCATCATCCTTGTCCTCATGTTGGTGGCTGAGCTAGAGGGAGAGAGAGAGGGTTATGGGGGGGGGGGGGGTAGACCATGTCTAGGAGGTGGGGGAGATATTTACAATGCCAGGGATCAAGAGAGAGGTAGAGAGGATGCAATTATTGGCCATGACAAGGGTGAACTCACTAGTGACCAGAAAGATCAGAGAGGGTTTTTGATTGTTTTCTCCAAATTTTTGAACAGAACACATGTACAAGATCAATTCTATTGGATAGGTAATAAAAAATGGAGTCTAGAGATGGTGGCCTCAAGAGTTTTGTAAAATATTTCTTTCACAAAATTTTGGAAATTCAAAAAGTTATGAATCTATTTTTAAATGTTTTGTCCAAACTTTTCAACACAACTTGCAATTTTTTTTGTAAAAATAAGTCTCACATGACCATAGGCATGTTGGTTAATTTTTCCAAGATTTTAGGAAATACTTTTCTTCACAAAATATTTAAAAGTCCATTTCTGGCCTTTTGGAAAATGGAAAATAATAAATAGTAAAATGTTTTTAAAACAAATATTTTTGAGTTGGGATGAGAGAGTACACAATATAGGTCTCAAAAGTTATTTTTAATAAACAACTCTTTTGAAAATATTTGAGGCACCAAGTGGGAAAAAGGTGAAAACAAGAGTTTATTTAATAGGCTAAAAACCATGAGGGAAGAACAATTAAATGGCCATTGGAAAATAAATGGACCATATAGGGGTGATATATAAGTCATGAAGATGACAAGGGTAGGTTTATTGGCTTTGAAAACAATAAGGAGTGATTTTGAGTAACACAGAAAAGTGCATCAAGATAATAGGGATATGATCAATATTTAGGGATGCCTTCTAAAGGACTTTGAAAGAAGATACCAAAGTGTTTCAATATCCAAATTAAAAACTTGGATGTATACTATAGATATTAAACATGATAACCATGAAGGTATATTTATGAATAGAACAACATTTGACATAAAGGCATGTCTCCAAGTTGGAAGTTTTTAAGAAAACAGAAGATGATATGGACATGGGATGGAATATGATATTGATGCTTGATCTTGTTATTACTAGGTTTTATTCACTTAAAACAACACACATACATCAACAAAAATAAATAAACACTTCAAGGCAAACAAAGGTAAGGATCACACATAAAGCAGGGAAAATAACAAGGCACACAAGATCACTCAAGCAACCGAGTTCTTCAATTTAATTTTCAGGATGTTTTCTCATGTGTTAAATAGAGGTAGTGATCAAGCCACATGCTGACAAGGGGATTTTGTAAACAAGTCCAACTCAAAGCTTGATATATCCAAAATAATATAGCTGAGGTAAAACACATGGGTAATATAATCCCTACTTATGGTTTTGGCAAAAGAGAAAGTGAGATGAGGTTTTGGGAATACTTGGAAACATATCTTGGTTGAAAGCAGGTAGGAGATGATTACCTTCAATATGCTTCTCATATGGTTTTGGAAAAATACCTTTTGTTTTCTCAAAACTTGGCTTTTGGGTTTCTTCAAAAATCAAAACATTTTCAAAAAGGTTTTTGCCAAAAGAAGGTGATAGATGAAGGTGATAAGCTTTACTGTCATGACTTGATCACAAGGGTTGTGTTTTAAGAAAGTTATGACTATTGGTTTTGATGTCAGTTGTTAACAAACTCAAACACGAACACAAACAACAAGAAAATAGAAATGAAAACCCAAGCATAAGTCAAACATATCAAAAAGTTTTTGTTGGCCCTGATTTTTGGGTTATTGAAAACAAGTTTTTTTCATGTCTTCCAAAAATTGGGTTGTTACAATAAGTTCTAAGGAAACAGAAAAGAAATGAGAGAAAAGATTTAGAGAAAAGAGAGATGTGGTTGGTCTTCTTGAAGTTACCCTTGATGTTCTTCTAAGTGCTTCTACTTCTTGGAGATGCTTCTGAAGTATGTTTTTCTTGGCTAAGTCCTTCATTGGTCTTCTTTCTTCATGATGAAAATCTTCAAGTTGGCAATTGTAGCATCCTCACTTCATAATTTTCTCATACCTCGGTGTTTTTTCAACTAAGAGGTCCATCTATAGAAAAACAACATGGACATGGTTCAAAGGGCTTAGGTTTTGGTCTCTCTAGTGTAGCGTTGGTACTTAGAACAAAATTGCTAAAGAAAACAAATTGAAAATATTTACAGAATTTGAACTAAGTCAAAACACTCAAAAGGCCAAACAATTATGAATTCAAATTTAATTGGTTCAAAAATTATTTTGGGACAGAGCATATGAAAGTACACATCCTAGGGTTCCAAAAATATTTTATTTGCAATTTTTAGATTTATAGAATTTAAACTATGACAAAAATCACCAAACAAGCATATTTAAAATTGAACCACTTTAAGTTTGTGAAATTTGAGTTTGGACAGTGCTAAAAGATTCAACATGTTGTGATGATTTCAAAAAGTACAAGTTTGCTTAATTTGGATCTACGTTTAACAAGTAATGATGATTCTAAGATAGAGGGGCTTTTCTCCAAAATTGTCTATTAATTCTATTCGGGAAAATAACGAAAAAATAGCCAGGTACATGTGGCGTGTTGTGATTGGCTGCGGTTGCTGACTAAGCGCTGGCGTGGCCGCTGACGGGGTAGGACAAGTGGCGTTTTCCTATTGGCGGGTACCCCTTCGCTGATAAGATCTATCCTACGTCGTTGGATGAGAATCGAACAGTGAGGGGAGAGGGTTGAACTAACCTAGGAAGTTCCCGCCAGAGACAAGGAAGGTGGCAGCGCCGGCGGTTTGACGTGGACAGCGTGGTCGTTTCCGGGGTTCTCCAATGACGTGGAGGACGACGACGGGTGCTCCTTCATCCGGTGGTTCTCCTCCTCATCGCAGTTCCGTTCCTCGAGCATCCAATTGGCGGCTTCATGTAGCTCTCAAGCTCAAGATCCAATGGCGGCAGCGGCGGTTATCGATCTCGATGAGAACGTATGGTGGCGACAGAGCTTTGGTTAGGGTTTAGGGAGGCGCTGAAGTCGAGAGAAGGGGTTTTATAGGGGGCAGACGTGCGGAAGGGGCAGGGGCGAGGCGATGCAGCGTCAGACTCGCGCGGCGGCGGTTAGGACACGGACGTCAAGGAATCAACGTCACGCGCGCATCACTGCTGATGTCAGCGGTGGGGTCCGCCTGTCAGGTACGGGACACAGAGAGGGGTTGTGCGGGCTGCGGGTCTTGGGCCATACGCTGCGTAGCGGGCAGCTAGTGGGCTGCGCACGCGCGAAAAAATAGAGAGGAGAGGGGAATGGGCCGGCTGCTCTGCTCCTCTCACTTTTTTTTCTTTTTTTTCTGGTTTTGTATTTTCTTTATATCTTTTGTCCTAAAACTCCAATTGACCTCAAATAAAAACTTGAAATTTTGTAAATATAATATCTTCCCAAAAGAGTCAATTTTTTTATGTTTCCAATACCTTTCAAAATTTTAAACTTCAAATAGTGTTTGAATTCAAGAAGACACTTTAGGTCTCATTCAGAAATAGGGTTTTATTAAATCCCTTTTGGCTAAAATAATATTTTTTTGGAAAACTACTATATGTTATAATATTAAATTTTGAAACATATCAACAATGTTTTATTACCAAACCTTTTTTTACAATACTTTAAAATCGTTAAAGTATTTATAAGTCTTTTTTAGAAATAGAGGCATGTTTGATATCTTAATTCCAATAACATTAGAATAGACATTTTTTTTTGTGTTGTGTTTTATTTTGTTTTTGGTGGTGATACGTCCATTTTGCAACACCATTTTATGTTGTTATTTTCTTTTATCCATCGATATATTTCATGTTATGATGCATCCATTATGTTATTTTATCTTATTTTGCATGTTTCATATTTTTTGGAGAATAAACACCGGGACCAGAAATATGATGGAAAAAGCACCGTCGAGATACCCTATTTCAGAAGATCGGAAGAAGAGAGGGGGGGGGACACTGGAGGTATCTTAAAAGTTTAGAAGAGGGAGCCATCCACGAGGAGAGCCGGAGGGGGCCACCAGGGGCCCACACCATGGGATGGCGCCCCCCTTGGTCGCGCCGTCACATGGTGTGGCCACCCTGGCCCACCTTTGGTCGACATCTTTCGTGTACTTGACCCCCAGAGAACCCTAAGCCCTATACCATCATCGAAGAATTATTCCGTTGCCGCCTCGGGGCGGAAAACACCCGAGAGAGAAAAGCTCTCTGGCAGGGAGAAATCTGTCGGGGAAATTCCTTTCCAAAGAGGGGAAATCACCGCCATCGTCACCGTCATCACTCCGGGCATCATCAAGATCGTCATCGTCATCATCATGACCACCAGCACCATCACCCTCATCATCCACCGTCATCCCGCTGTAACAATTAGGGGCATCTATCGTTGTTTTACATTAGATCTCTCTCCCGGTGTGGATTACTTGTTAGTAGTTGATGCTTGTGAGATTTATCGGTGTTAGCACTTTATGACCAGATTGTTATCATCCATTATATCACCTCTAATTATGATCCATATTATGTCTTGTGAGTAGTTAGTTTAGTTCTTGAGGACATGGGAGAGGTCATGATGTTAGTAGTGAAGTTATATTGAAGTAATATCTCGTGGTTCGGTATTTAAGTTTTGGTTCTATTCTTCTAGTGGTGTCATGTGAACTTCTAGTACATGATACTTCACCTTTATGGTCCTAGGAGGATGGATTGTGTATTTGGATACTAATCGAGGGGTTTCCGGAGTGACAGAAACCTAAACCCCCATTAGGAAACCAATGCACGAGGGAGCGTAGAATCCCGGAGTTTTAAGGCCGTGGTTAGTTTTATCTTAATTACTTTCTTTTATTTGCGGATGCTTACGAGGGGTATAACCACAAGTTTGTATTAGTCCTAGTTAGGACGTGCATTAGCGTAGGTTCACCCACACAACACTTCACGAACCAATGGATATTAATCAACTGTAACGAAGCGAAAGCACTTGACGAAATTCCCGTGCGTCCTCGAGAACGTTTGGTAGTCATAAATAGAACAACCGGATTGTGCTTTGCTCTCAAAAGGATTAGGCCACTCGCTGCAATATTATTTACCGCACTTTATTTACTCGCACTTTATTTATCCGCTGTATAAAAAAACCCCAAAAACTCGTTTGCTAGTGTTACAGTGAATCCTCAGTCCAACCTGCTTGTCAACACCTTTTGCTCCTCGTTGGGTTCGACACTCTTATTTATAGAAAGTACTACGATACACCCCCTATACTTGTGGGTCATCAAGACTATTTTCGGGCGTCGTTGCTGGGGAGTGAAGCGTTATTGGTAAGTGGAATTGGTAAGAGAAACTTTTACTATGAGTGTTGTTTTTACTTCTGTCTGCTGTTTTATTTCGTTATGGAGAATACTTTTAGTTCTCTCTTTAGGGGTACTTCTACCGTTTCTACGAGGGTAGTTGGTAGCCCGTCTTCTTCTGAATTAGATCCTTATAAAATACCTATGAAAATTGTTGGACGTGTTATGGATAACTGCTATTACGGTGATGGAACTGTCCATCCCGGTGATCATTTGCTCTTTATACATGAATTATGCGAGTTATTCAGGTGTGAGGTATTAAAATGGATCAAGTTAAAAGAAAATTACTTCCCTTATCGCTGAAAGGAAGAGCCGTGATACGTCGAAAACTTATCTCCTTTTCCGAACACTTTTCTTATTGTTTTCCTCTAAACTTGTGTGTTTTGGATACAACTAACACGGACTAACGATGTTTTCAGCAGAATTACTTTGGTGTCTCGTTTTTATGCAGAAAAATCAACTTTCAGGAAATTGCCCAGAAAAGACCCCATTGATGTTTTCACCCCGGAAGACGCCGCGCCAGCACAGGGTGTGGGTCCCCCAGGACCCCCTCGGACTCCCCTTTCGACTAAAAGTATCCTTCAACCCTAAAACCTGAGGGGGTATGTCATATTTCACAGAAACACAACAGAGCGCCGCTGTCCCGAACCTCGATTTGGGGATTAGAAGTTCCTGTTCTGGCACCCTGCCGGGACGGGGAAGTGGAGGAGATCATTGCCATCGTCATCAGCAACGCCTCTCCATCAACCATCCATGTTTCCCCCATCCATGTGTGAGTAATTCCCCGCTGTAGGCTGAAGGGGATGGTAGGGATTGGATGAGATCGTTTATGTAATAATGCCGTGATTGTTAGGGCACAGTGCCTAGTATCCTCTATTAGTGCTATTGACATTGTTGCAACTTGTTATGCTTAATACTTGCCACTTTGGGCCCGAGTGCCATGATCTCATATCTGAACATGTTATTGAATCACGATGATAATTATTGTTTCTTGATCATACCTGCAAGTTGTTTACACATACTGTTGTCCGGAACCCGAGGCCTCGAAGTGACAACCGGAGGGGATGGCTCGGATCACATGTGTTCACAGAGTGTTAATGCTTTGCTCTGGGGTTCTATTAAAAGGAACACCTTAATTACCAGTAGTTCCCTTGAGGCCTCGCTGAAAACGGGCTGGTAGGACAAAAAATATGTTGTGCAAGTTCTCATTGCGAGCACGTACGACTATTTACAGAACACATGCCTATGGTTACTTAGTACTTGGATGCTTTATCTTATTTATCTGCAATGCCCCTGACATGATCATTATTAGAAATTTCTTATCCATGCAACACCCGTTCATCCATCCATATGCCTACATTATTTAATACTGTTGTTTACTTCAATCACTACTGCTGCTGTTTTCATACTACTGTTGTTATTATTTCACTGCTGCTGCTACCATAAAACTTTTATTACTGATAAACCACCGCGAACAAAATTACTTTCAGGTGCAGGTGAATTTACAACTCACTTGTTAAGTCTCACAAATATTCTTTGGCTCCCCTTATGTCGAATCAATAAATTTGGGTTTTACTTCCCTCGAAGACTGTTGCGATCCCCTATACTTGTGGGTCATCAAGACTATTTTCTGGCACCATTGCCGGGGAGCATAGCTTTATTTGCGAGCTCACTGGAGAGTATTAGTATCTACTGCCATCATTCATCATGGTTAAGTATCGTGATGGAAAGTTTCCTATATTACCATCCACTACAAGAAGAGGTACAACTCTGAACACCTCTGTTGCTCTTGATTCACCGTCTGTTATGAGTAAGCTGCTTACACCACCACATGCTACACATGCTACTTCTACTGAATCTGAAAATGCTTCTGATACTTTTGATGATGCTTCTACGGTGCTTAATAAGAGTGGTTCTCTCTGTCCTTTCTTAGATGCTACTATTGCTAAAGCTAAAAATATTGCAAACACTGAAACTCCTGCTAAATTCCTAACACTCTTGCTTTTTCACCTGAGTTTAGATAGAACCCTAGTGATGATTTAGATGATGCTTATATTGAACTGAGTGAAGATCTTATTGATGAAATACATGCTTTGAAGGATAAAGATGCTGATATACGTCTTATGGAAAGTCGTGCTGTTAGATATAAATTATCTCATGATGCTAAGTTTTCCACTTCTCCTATTTATATTAGGGACAAGGATTATGATTTATCTCTTGATTTATCTATTGTTGTGAAAGAACCTTTTTGTGGAACTGAAAAAAGAAAGTGCTATGAAACATATAAATGAGCTCTCCTCTTTGAGTAGTTTATTCTCTAATGATCTTAAGAAACGTAGCTACTTTGTTGCTAAAATATTCCCTTTCTCATTAAAGGATGAAGCTAAAACTTGGTTTAAGAATTTGTCTCTTGGATCTATTGATAGTCCTATTGGTTTGGTTAATGCTTTCTTTCAGAAATATTTTCCTGCTAGTGCTCAACATGCTGCTTTACAAAATATATTTAATTTTAAGCAAGTGGAAGAAGAGAAATTGCTTGTATCTTGGGAAAGGTTCGCTTCTTTAGTTAGAGCTGCACCTGGGCATAAGCTAGAAGATAATAAACTTCTTGATATATTCTATAATGGACTAACTGTTGAATCTGGGACATACGTGGATAGTTGTGTTGGTTGTGTTTTCAGGCAAAGAACTCCAGAAGAAGCTGAGTAATTAATGGCTAAAATAAGCCAAAATCATGATGATTGGACTATGGTTGAGCCTGAGCAGACACCTACTCCAGTACCTACACCAACACCAACACCCAAGAAGGAATGATTGAATTAAATGATGAAGTGATGAGAGAAGCCAAGAAATCTCTTAAAGAGAGGGGTATTAAATCTGAAGATGTGAAGAATCTTCTACCTATAGAAGAATTATGTAAGCCAATCCCTCACTCACCATCCATTGAAGTACACTCTCTCCAATATTTTGATAGTAGAGATATTCCCTATAGAAAACCTCCTGATCAATGCTTAGATGAATTTGATAACTATGTCATTAAGCAAGATAATTTTAATATGAGAGTGCAGAACCGCCTTATAGAAAACTCTAAAGCTATTAATGATTTGCATGGTATTATAGAAAGAACCTCTAATGATGTTAAAATGCTTGTTAAACATTTTCAAATGGTTCAAACTCAAATTGATCAACTTGCTAAAGTGCAAAAAGATTTGCTAGATAATGATGCCAAAGAAAACATTCTTATGAGATAAGAGCTAGAAGTGGTATTGCGACACAAGATCCTTTATACCCGAGGGACATCCTAAAAGAATTGAACAAGATTCTCAGCAAACTAATAATGATGTTATTCATACTAAGAAGAAAAAGAAGAAGAAACATAAAACTGTTGTAGAATCCTCTGAGCTTGCTAAAGATTCTAATAGTATATCTGTCTCTGATGCTGAAACTGAAAGTGGTAATGAAAAGAATGATGCTTCTGATAAATAAGAACCTGTAGCTGAACCTGAAAAGCAAACTAAAACTGCAAAGTATACTAAGGAAGATTTCATTGCTAATGAACATGGCAATGAGAGAGAACCTTGGGTACAAAAACCATTGCCTTTTCCTAATAAGAAACACAAATCTAAGGAAGAAGAACATTATAATAAGTTTTGTGAATGCATAAAACCTTTTTTCTTGCAAATTCCTTTAACTGATGCTATTAAATTGCCTCCTTATGCAAAATATATGAAAGATATTGTTTCTAACAAAAGGAAGATTCCTAATGAAGAAATTTACACTATTCTTGCTAGTTACTCTTTTAATGGCAAGGTTCCTGAGAAGCTTGGAGATCCCGGTATACCTACTATTCCCTGTTCTATTAAAAATAATTATGTTAGAACTGCTTTGTGTGATCTGGGAGCTGGAGTTAGTGTCATGCCTTTTACTCTCTACAAAAGACTCCTCCTAGAAAAATTGATACCAACTGATATATCTTTGCAAATGGATGATAAGTCTACTGATATTCCTGTGGGTATATGTGAGAATGTTCCTTTTCAAGTTGCTAATAATTGTCTGATATTAACTGACTTTGTTGTGTTGGAAACGCCTGAAGATGATAGTATGTCTATTATTCTTGGAATACCTTTTCTTAATACTGCAGGGGCTGTTATTGATTGCAATCAAGGAAAAGTTACTTTTAATGTTAATGAAAAAGAGCACACTATTTATTTTCCCAAGAAGATTGATAGAAAATATGGTCTAAATTCCATTGAAAATGTTGAGACCATCAAGATTGGAGAATTTTATTGTCCTATTCCAAAGCCACCAAAAGATTATGAAATTATTATGATTGGGACTATGCCCATCAAGGTTGAGGTAACATAATTATTTAGTGAGAAACAAAGTTTTGTTTCATATAAAATTATTTTGGTAGCAAGACTTGATCACCCTTGTTAACAAAATGATTTTAAATGAAATGGGCAATGTTTTCACTATGTTTTCACCTTCCCCATTATGTTTTCACCATGTTTAGTTATGTTATCACATTATTACTTGAGTGCAATCATGTTTTCCACCATCCTTATGCATGTTTTCCCGATGTTTTCACTCTGATTACTGTGGTTATGCATGTTTTCACCACCCATACTTTTGTTTTCACCACTACCACCTTTGTTTTCTTTGGATATTCTTTCATTGGAGTGTCTTAGAACCTTTTTAGTTCTGGTTTTGGTTTTGTTTTCCACGTTTCACTTTCGTTTTACCGGTTTTTATTAATTATTAAAATTCTAGAAATACCTCAAAATAAAGTTTCTCGAAAAATTCAAGAAAAATTATAATAAATTCTTACGTCAAAAATGAGGCAGAAAGCCACCTGGGAGGCCCCAGGGGACCCACAAGGCAGGCACACCCTAGGGTGGCGTGGCCTGTCCCCTGGTGGCGCCAGCCCATGGTGTGGGCCCCCCTGGCCCCCCACTAACTCTCTCCCTGCCAAAGTTCCTTCTCTCACCTCCCAAACTCAACACATTTCCTGGAACCCGAGTTCTTGCTGTTCTTCCTCGAAATTTTTCGATCTCTTTGCTCAGCCCATCTTTTGTGCTGAAATTTGGTGCATTTGCTCTCCGGTATGTGACTCCTCCGATGATCCAAGTAGAATTTTGTTTAGTGAAGTATTTCTTGAGTATTTTGCCACAGTAGGTGACAGACTTATGTGAGTTTGCATGCTTGATTTGAGTAGAAATAATATAGTTTTGATGTATGTTTAGCTCTCATATAAGTCCCTATGGTAGTCTCCACCTTATAGTTGCTTGAAATTAATTTTTGTGATGATTGTTGAAAAATTTCATAGATGGAGCACAATGCTTATCAACTAAACCAGCATGAGTTGGAGGTCATGAGGTCATGCTCGTGCACCGTGAAGAGAGGGTGTTCCCATCGATCTATCCGTGTTGGGAATTTATGCAAGTTACCGAAATTCTGCAGGATTTTAACACTCTAGTGCATAATGCATGTTTAGAGCGTTTCATTGAGGATGAGCCCATCCAATATATGAAACTAACTATGTCTGTGGTGCAGGATTTTTGTTCTAAATGGTCTCCAACTAACCCAATGGTCCACTATAAGATTTATAATAAAGCTGTGAGCCTGCCTTTTAGTGTTTTCTGTGCAGCTATTAAGGTACCTGAGTGGGGGTCTTGTGAGAAAATAAGCGGGCAGCCCAAACCGCTACTGGATTTATATGGAGAGATTTGCCAAGGCAGAAGCTTCACAGTGCAGAAGGGTAAAATTCGTGAAATTCAACTCCCTAGCATTCGATACTTTGCCTACTTCATTTCTAAATGTGTATTAGCTAGGAAAACTGCCTAGCAAGTTATCTGTTTATGATTTGGCATTTATTGCTGCTGCTTCGAGACACGATAGGTCTTATAATTTTGGCGCTTTGATTGCTTATCGTCTCTCACATAACCGTGAGAAGGACAGAGTTTGTGGAGGTCTTATTGCCTCACGCTTGTTAGCTTTGCATGGTTTGGAGCCACACACTCTAGACTATCAGTTTCCTATAGAGAGGCTTAATCTTGTTTCCATGGTTCAACATAAGTTTCTTTCCACTCATGCTCACTTACATAATTTATCTTTTGAATTAACTTTATCCAAACGATCCGGGTGGAGAATTGTTAAAACTGTTAGAGAAGTACTTTTGCCTGCACCTCCTTTGTTTGATCTTAATAACAGGCAAGGATGGGAGCTTCCTGAGAGTGAGCTGGATACATACCTTGAGCATCTCCCCCAGCAAGGGGAGGACGCCGGAGATTGGGACGATGGTGATTTCGTCCATACCTATGACGCCACAGGGATTCCATATCAGCACCCAGGTTATGACTATGCGTCGGCTGCTTCATCGTCTTCTTATGCGCCCGAGTACGACCACGCGAGGGATGACCCACCGCAGTGGGGATATTTCCCTGCACTTTGATTGATCTCCACTTAGGCCAAAAGCCTAAGCTTGGGGGGAGGTATACCGACATCACGCTCATTTACATATCATGTTCTGTCAGTTCTTTGTATATCCATGTTTTCTTTTCTTTCGCTTCTTTTTGTTTCTTTCGTTTGTTTTTCGTTTCTTTTGCTTGTTTTCGTTTCTTTCGCTTCTCTTTGTTTTTATTGTTTTGTTCTTGCTTTCCAAAAACACAAAAAGACCAAAAATATTTCTGTTGTTTCTCTCTTTTTGTTTCTTTGTTTGGTTTGCTTTATCTTTTAGTTGCAGTTTAATATTCAAAAACCCAAAAATATTTTTGTTTGGTTTTTTTGTTTTCTTTTGTTCTTTTTTCATTTAGAAAACCCAAAAAGATTTTTGCTTTGTTTGCTTGCTCTCCTTTTGTTCGTGCTTTAAGTGAAAACCCCAAAAATATTTGTTGTTCTTCTTTGGTTTTGTAAAGTTTGTTGTAGAGTTCAACAGTTGTCCGTGATTCCATTGGAGCTGGGTTTTCATTATATATTATTCAAGCCACAAGTGAAGAGCAATAATGACGATAACGACAATTCAAGTTGTGGTGAGAGGCTGGGATGAATTCTATTTGCTTTCATTTTTGTACATATATCCATCTATGTGAGCATGCTTAGTTTGTTCGTATAAGATATATGTGGCTTAATGTCTGCTTAATAGTTCATGCTCTCTCATGTTTTGTTTCAATATATTGTTAGTAAATGACATGTCATATAAATATTTGTTCGCATTGTTTTATTCATAGAAGGGTATGATAGTGTGGTAGCCTCCTCTGACTGTTTCATTTGAATCGACTTGGCACATGCTCGTGCATGCTAAGACTGAAAACCAAAAGTCAATAAGCCTCGATGATTTATTTTGCCTCAGAGTTCTAGTATCAATTTTATGCCTGAGTTAATTTTACTTTGTCGCAAACATGATTATGATAGTTGTTGCTCTCTTGATTGCCGCTCCCTGTCTATTTGCTAGCCTTCACCTGTACTGAGTATGAGCTCTACTCGTGCATCCAAATCCCTGAAAACCAACGTTCGCCAAATGTTTCCACCATACCTACCTATATGTGGTAGTTAACCGCCACTCCAAGCAAATTGCTCATGTGCTACCTTTAAAACCTGCTAAAAATTATTCCTGTTTTGTGCCCCTATTTTAGCTCATGAGGACGTAAATAGAGAATCTTTATCTCACTTGTCGATTGGATTTCACACCCTGTACTAGTGGCTTCATCCGCTTATCCAAATGATAGAAGAGGTGGCAGCAGGGTGCCCAGCCCCAAATTAATACACACAAATTCTCTTCACTCTTTTTGCCCCTGATTTATTAGTCAAAGCATAATTGTGTAAACAAAATAGAAAGAGGGATGACCTTCTACACCAGTTGCGTCCTTCACCATGGGAGCCACTCTTGTGAATCCAGTTGACTTGTGACGTACTGTATTGTCTGTTTACCATTCGTTGACATAAGCATACACCTCTCTCGAAATGTTTTCAATACCTCTGTTTAATAAAATAAAAAGCTCTAGCATATGAGTGATCAATGCTTCCCTCTGCGAAGTGCCTTTCTTTTACTTTATGTTGAGTCTCCGCCATATTCTTTGAGCACTTTATTGAGAGCATAGTTATCATTCTTAGTGTAATGTGTTTGTCCCAAAGCACGGTTGATTGCGGTATAATTTTGATGCTTGTATCTTTGATATGTTTACTTCTAGTCTTCCCTTGAACTTCAGAGGTGCCCTGGCATTTATGTTTTGCCCCACATTTAAGGGCAAGCGAGATACCACTTTGTCAGATCCTATTATGAATATTTCAATCTTGCAAATAGTTATGCTTCATGTTGTTTATTATTAATATGTTGTTATCTCTTCATTGTTTGCATAGCTATTAAGTGATAGTATCTTGCATGTATCTTATCTTGAGCATAATTAAGTATTTGATCACATAGTGAGTATATTTACATCATATGAAACAGATGTGTTTGTAAAAGTCTTTTATCGCACTCAGTTGTCACTGAATTGCTTGAGCACAAGCAATAAGCTAAGCTTGGGGGGAGTTGATACGTCGAAAACGTATCTCCTTTTCCGAACACTTTTCTTATTGTTTTCCTCTAAAGTTGTGTGTTTTGGATACAACCAGCACGGACTAACATTATTTTCAGCAGAATTACTTTGGTTTCTCGTTTTTATGCAGAAAAAATCAACTTTCGGGAAATTTCCCAGAAAAGTCCCCATTGATGTTTTCACCCCGGAAGCCAGAAGGGGACGAGGAGAGGGGCCAGAGGGTGGCCACACCCCCTGGCGCGGGGCCCCCTGGCCGCGCCAGCACAGGGTGTGGGCCCCCAGGACCCCCCTCGGACTCCCCTTTCGACTACAAGTAGCCTTCAGCCCTAAAACCCGAGGGGGTACGTCATATTTCACAGAAACACAACAGAGCGTCGCCGTCGTCCCGAACCTCAATTCGGGGATCAGAAGTTCCTGTTCTGGCACCATGTCGGGATGGGGAAGTGGAGGAGATCATTGCCATCGTCATCACCAACGCCTCTCCATCGACCATCCATGTTTCCCCCATCCATGTATGAGTAATTACCCGTTGTAGGCTGAAGGGGATGGTAGGGATTGGATGAGATCGTTCATGTAATAATGCTGTGATTGTTAGGGCATAGTGCCTAGTATCCTCTATTAGTGCTATCGACATTGTTGCAACTTCTTATGCTTAATGCTTGCCACTTTGGGCCCAAGTGCCATGATCTCAGATCTGAACATGTTATTGAATCACGATGATAATTATTGTTTCTGATCATACCTGCAAGTTGCTTACACATATTGTTGTCTAGAACCCGAGGCCCCGAAGTGACAAAAATTGGGACAACAGGAGGGGATGGCTGCGATGTGAGGATCACATGTGTTCAAGGAGTTTTAATGTTTTGCTCCAGTGTTCTATTAAAAGGAACACCTTAATTACCAGTAGTTCCCTTGAGGCCCCGCTGAAAACGGGCTGGTAGGACAAAAGATGTTGTGCAAGTTCTCATTGCGAGCACGTACGACTATTTACAGAACACATACCTATGGTTACTTACTGCTTGGATGCATTATCTTATTTATCTGCAATGCCCCTAACATGATCATTATTAGAAATTTCTTATCCATGCAACGACCGTTCATCCATCCCTATGCCTACAGTATTTAATACCGTTGTTTACTTCAATCACTACTGCTGTTTTCATACTACTGCTGTTATTCTTTCACTGCTGCTGCTACTATAAAATTGTTACTACTGATAAACCACTGCGAACAAAAGTACTTTCAGGTAAAGGTGAATTGACAACTCACTTGTTAAGGCTCACGAAAATTCTTTGGCTCCCCTTGTGTCGAATCAATAAATTTGGGGTTTACTTCCCTCGAAGACTGTTGCGATCCCCTATACTTGTGGGTCATCAATACGTCATAAACGTATCCCTAATTTCTGATGTTCCATGTTGTTTTCATGTTATTTCCCACATGTTTGCTATACACTTTATGTCATTTTTATCGATTTTCCAGACTAACCTATTGACAAGATGCCACAGAGTCGGTTCCCTGTTTTCTGCTGTTTTTAGTTTCAGAAAAGTTGTTCTGGAAATATTCTCGGAATTGGAAAATTCGAAGCCCGAAAGTCTTAGAAATCCCGGAGGGTCCAGGATGCCCCGAAGAGACCCGGAGGGGGGCCACAGGGTGTCCACACCATAGGGTGGCGCGGGTCCTCCCTAGGCCGCGCCACCAAGCGATGTGGGCCCCCAGGCCACCCCCGGGCATCGCCCTTTCGCCCATATATACTCCATGATGCATAAACCCTAGATGAATCGGCCTTTTCCACCAAAAACACCCGTAGCTCCGCCGCCACCGCCGACAAGTTTTGGGGGACATAAATCTCTGTTCAGCACCCTACCGGGACGGGGAAGTGCCCCTGGAGCCATCTCCATCGACTCCACCGCCATCTTCATCACCGTTGTTCTCTCCTATGATGAGGAGGGAGTAGTTCTCCCCCGGGGCCGAGGGCTCTACCGGTAGCTATGTGTTTCATCTCTCTCTCCCATGGTGTGATATTTATGTGATCGTGAGCTTTGTAATCTAGTTGAATAAGTAGATGTTACTCTTCATCTGTTATGCTACTCAAGTGGTTTTGTTATGAGATCTCCGTAGACACTTTGATCACGGTGTAAAGGTGACAGTGTGTGCACCGTGTGGTTTAGCATGATATTTATATCTTGTGTTGGATGACCCTGTGAAATTGTGGTGTTTGTCTAGTACCTTCTAGCGCGCTCATAGTGACAACATGGGCTTAACTAGACATGGGAATGCGACTTTGAGGAGTGCTTTTTGCAGCCCTACGCAATGAATTGATGTTTGTTATTCGACCGAAGAGTGATTCAGAGTAGCATAGTGAAGATATTATATTTATGCATTCAATTATGTTATCATTGTTGAAAGAGTGTTCACTAGTGAAATTAGGATCCCTAGTCCTTATTTCTAAGCATTGAAACGATGTTTACAATCAGTTCTGCTACATGTTTGCTTGCTGCCATTTTTATTTCAGATTGCTATTGTCACTTATAATCATGCATATTACTTGTATTTTACTCTCTCTTCGCCGAACTAGTGCACCTATACAACTGAAAATTGTATTAGGTGTGTTGGGGACACAAGACACTTCTTGTATCGTAATTGCAGGGTTGCTTGAGAGGATATCTTTGACCTCTTCCTCCCTGAGTTCGATAAACCCTGGGTAGTCCACTTAAGGGAAACTTGCTGCTGTTCTACAAACCTCTGCACTTGGAGTCCCAACACTGTCTACAAGAATAGAAGCGTGCATAGACATCAAGCTCTTTTCTGGCGCCGTTGCCGGGGAGGTAAGGTAAAAGGTACTCACATCCTATGTGAGTGCTCGAAGTTATTTCCTTTAGATTCTGCAATTATATATTTTTGTTTCTTGTTTTTATTTTCACTAGTTAGGATTATTTTTACTTCTTCTTTGTTTTTATCTTTACTAGTTAGGATTCATGGAAAACAACAAAAATATGAGAGAGCTTTATAATCTTTATCTTGAAGTAGGACATGAAGTGTTTGAAGAGAAAATTAAAAACCTACAGAGCTTTATTTGTATGCTAGTAGCAATGTTATTGGCATTAATTCTTTGAAGACCATTATTGCTAATGCTATGGAAAAGTCTAAGCTTGGGGAAGCTTGTTTTTATGAATATGGTATTTTTAGTCCCCCAAGTTTTGAGGAGGAAATTTTCTTTGATGACAGTTTGCCTCCAATATATGATGATTATAATGATGAACATGCTATTTTCAGTCCACCTACTATTGAGGAGAAAACTAATTATGATTATAATATGCCTCCCATATTTGATGATTATGCTGATGAGAATAATAATGATAGCTATTTTGTTGAATTTGCTCCCACTACTATTAATAAGAATGACTATGCTTATGTGGAGAGTATTAATGTTTTTATGCATGTGGCTCATGATAAGAATGTTTCTTGTGATAGTTATATTATTAATTTCATTCATGATGCTACTGAAAGTTATTATGAGAGAGGGAAACATAGTATTATGCATCTAAAACATATCAAGTTTCCCCTCTTTATGTTAAATTTTTCGAAGTTGCACTTATTTTGTCTTCCTATGCTTGTTTCTTTGTGCTTTATTGAATTATTTTTCTACAAGATTATTTTTCATAGAGTGGTTAGACTTAAACTTTTTTTCAATTTGCTTCTTGATCCTCTCTTTTGCTTCAATTCATATTTCTCATGTGAGCATCTTCTCAAATTATCATGCCTAGCTAAAAGGCTTTAAAGAAAAGCACTTCTTGAGAGATAACCCATGGTTTTATTTTTTTTCTTTGTTTTTATCTGTTTTGTTTGAGTCAAGGGGTTGTATACTTCTGTAGAAACTCCTTTGTATCTTTATTTTCATGTTTTAGTAGTGCCAAGTAAGGTTTCTGACGAGGGTTGGAGTTTGTTTTCGGATTTCTGCGCAGGAAACAGATTTCTGCTGTCCATCGTAAAGAATCGTATAATTCAAAGAAAAAATCAGAATGACCTGAAATTTCTTTTTCTTATTCCTCGGCTAGTTCTGGAACTTTTTTGTTCTTTAAGTTTTTCGTTTTGAGCAACGTAAGTGCCTCGAGACAATTCGTCTTTATAGACAGTTATGGTTTTGACAGATTCTGCCATTTTTCCTGCATTTGCTCTTTTGTGATGTCAAGTGGATTAGTTTGCTTCACGAAACATCAGTGGCTGTAGAAATGTTTAAAAGTATCAATAGCACTTGTGCCATACATAACCAATGGATTTTTAATTGTTTCACTAACCCTCTAATGCGAATTAGTGTTTGAGTATGGTGTGAAAGAAGTTTTCAAGTGTCAAGAGAAGAGGTGATATATGTGATCAAGAAGAGTGCAAGGTCAAAGTTTTGGGATGCCCTCGTGGTTCAACCCAGCAAATTATAAGAAGACTCAAGCATCTAAGCTTGGGGATTCCCAAGGCATCCCCTTCTTCATCAACTATCTATCAGGTCACTTCTCGTGAAACTATATTTTTATTCGGTCACATCATATGAAGTTTACTTGGAGAGTCTGTTTGTTTTTCTCTTGTTTTCTTTTGTTTTCCTTTCTGTAATAATATAGTTGGACCCTATCATTCCTTGTTTGGGAGAGAGAAACGCTCGGCTTTTTTGTTTGAATACTTTCTATGCTAGTATTCTTAGTTTTTCTTCTAGCTGCTGCAAAATTTCCTGTTTAGCTCTTATTTTCATTGCATCTCTTGTTTAGAGCTGTTAGTTTTAGTAGTATTATGTGAGTACTCTCATGTTTTCTTGCTGTAGCATTTAGATAGTTTTTGTTGAAGATGTTTGTATGGTGCTTGCTGGGAAAATAAACGCCTGCTTGAGGTAGAATTTTTAACGGTGCAAGTAAAAGCTTGTATAGACTGTGGCTAGACTTTTTCATATCATGCTAGATGTTATTTTAGTTCAAAAGCCTTGTGGTTATTTAGTAGCATGATTAGGCTCAAATATCTGAGAGTGGTTAATGTGCCATTGAAAGAATCATGAGTTGTTCTTGTCATATTGAAGCATAAATTTGTGGTGTTCTCCTTTGAATGTTTTATTTGGTTGACTTGGCGCATGCTCACACCATATTTATGACTATGAACCAGTCACTTATATCCTCCATGATCATTTAGTTTTTGAACTTGTGGTACCACTTATGCTTTGATTAATTATGTTTATGTCGTTATGCATGATTATGGCTCTTATGCACTCTTAATTTGTCGCTCCCAGTCTTTTGCTAGCCTCCACAGGTACTGATTATGAGCTCTACTCGTGCATGTAACTAAAAAAAACCAAAGTTTTCCCATTGTGTCCACCATACCTACCTACATGTGGTATTTAACCGCCACTCCAAAGTAAATTGCTCATGTTTTATCTTTAAAACTTTCAAAATTACTCTTGTTTTATGGTCATGTTTTAGCTCATGAGGACGTAAATAGAGAATCTTTATCTCACTTGTTGATTGGACTTTCACACCCTGGATTAGTGGTTTCATCCTCTTATCCAATGATAGAAGAGCTGGCAGCGGGGTGCCCAGCCCCAAATTAATAACAACAAATTCTCTTCACTATTTTTTCCCCTGATTTATCAATCAAAGCATAATTGTGTAAACAAAAGAGAAAGAGGGATGACCTTCTACCCAGATGCGTCCTTCTATGGGAGCCGCTCTTGTGAAGTCTAGTTGGCTTGTGACGTACTGTATTTTATGTTTACCATTCGTGGACATAAGCATACACCTCTCTAAAAAATATAGATACTCCTCCACGGTATGTGATTGTTGGCAGGCACCCGAGGTTTCGGTTAGCCATGGTTTGTGTAAGATGGATGAGAGAAGTGTCAAGATTTTTATACCTCTGTTTAATAAAATAAAATCTCTAGCACATGAGTGATCCATGCTTCCCTCTACGAATGGCCTTTCCTTTATTTTTATGTTGAGTCTCCGTCTTCTAACTTTATACACAATTGAGAGAGCATAGTTGCCATTCTGAGTTTTATGTGCATTTGTCCCACAAACATTATTAATTGATTCATGATGTGTTATTGCTTATTTTCTAATTATTTGTTCTAGTCTTCCTCATGAACTTTGAAGGTGTCCTCGCATTTATGTTTTGCCCCACTCTTAAGGACTAGTGAAATATCACTTTGCCATGTTTTCTCTATACTTGAAACAAACGTATATCTTTCGTTGCATTGTTATTCATAATCTTTTATTTGTGTTACTTATAATGATGCAAGGTGATTGCTATGCTTTATTATTTAAATTCTATTTATCATGCTTGTGTTTAAGTTATATGATCTCAGCTTACTTATGCTTTTACATTATTGATGATCAAGTTTATGTTGGTAGAATGTCACCTCAAAAATTATTTGTTTTGTCGTTTCCCTACTCGAGGACGAGTAGGAACTAAGCTTGGGGATGTTGATACGTCATAAAAGTATCTCTAATTTCTGATGTTCCATGTTGTTTTCATGTTATTTCCCACATGTTTGCTATATAGTTTTATGTCATTTTATCGATTTTCTGGATTAACCTATTGACAAGATGCCACAGGGCGAGTTCCCTGTTTTCTGCTGTTTTTAGTTTCAGAAAAGTTGTTCTGAAAATATTCTCGGAATCGGAAAATTTGAAGTCCTAAAGTCTTAGAAATCCCGGAGGGTCTAGGAAGTCCCGAGGAGACCCGGAGGGGGGCCACAGGGTTGCACCATAGGGTGGCGCGGGTCCCTCCCGGCCGCGCCACCAGGTGGTGTTGGCCCCCTGGCCACCCCCCGACATCACCCTTTCGCCCATATATACTCCCTGATGCATAAACCCTAGATGAATTGGCCTTTTCCATAAAAAACATCCGTTGCTCCGCCGCAGCCGCCGACAAGTTTCGGGGGACATAAATCTTTGTTTTGGCACCCTGTCGGGACGGGGAAGTGGCCCGAAGCCATCTCTATCGACTCCACCGTCATCTTCATCGCCGTTGCTGTCTCCTATGATGAGGAGGGAGTAGTTCTCCCCCGGGGATGAGGACTCTACCGGTATCTATGTGTTTTTTCATCTCTCTCTCCCATGGTGTGATCTTTATGGGATCGTGAGCTTTGTAATCTAGTTGAATAAGCAGATGTTACTCTTCATCTGTTATGCTACTCAAGTGGTTTAGTTATGAGATCTCCATAGACACTTTGATCACGGTGTAAAGGTGACAGTGTGTGCACCGTGTGGTTTAGCATGATATTTATATCTTGTGTTGGATGACCCTATGAAATTGTGGTGTTTGTCTAGTACCTTCTAGGGCGCTCATAGTGAAAGCGTGGGGTTAACTAGACATGGGAATGCGACTTTGAGTAGTGCTTTTTGTAGCCCTACGCAATGAATTGGTGTTTGTTATTCGTATGGAGAGATGTTCGGAGTAGCATAGTGAAGAGATTATATTTTTGCATTCAATTATGTTATCATTGTTGAGAGTGTTCACTAGTGAAAGTAGGATCCCTAGGCCTTGTTGCTAAGCATTGAAACACCGTTTACAATCAGTTCTGCTACATGTTTGCTTGCTTCAATTTTTATTTCAGATTGCTATTGTTACTTATAATCATCCATATTACTTGTATTTTACTCTCTCTTCGCCGAACTAGTGCACCTATACAACTGACAATTGTATTAGGTGTGTTGGGGACAGAAGAGACTTCTTGTATCGTAATTGTAGGGTTGCTTGAGAGGGATATCTTTGACCTCTTCCTCCCTAAGTTCGATAAACCTTGGGTAATCCACTTAAGAGAAACTTGCTGCTGTTCTACAAACCTCTGCACTTGGAGGCCCAATACTGTCTACAAGAATAGAAGCATGCGTAGACATCAAGCCGCCGAATGGTTCAAATTACTGAAGATTGGTGATCATTGCTATTATGGTTTGTGTGATATTGGTGCTAGTTCTAGTGCTATACCTTATGAGCTTTATAGAGAAATTATGCATGAAATTGGTTCTTGTGAGCTTCAAGATATTTATGTGGTTATTCAGCATGCTAATAGAGAAACTGTTTTTTCGATTGGTATTGTTAGAGATGTGGAAGTTTTGTGTGGTAAGACTAAATACCCCACTTATTTTCTAGTACTTGGTAGGGCTGCTAGTAAGACTTGTCCTATTATTTTTGGTAGACCTTTCTTGAACACTTCAGGTGATATTATAGATTGTAAGAGAGAGAAAATTTTGACTAAATTTGATGGAAAATCTTATGAGTTCAATTTCTCCAAATTTGCTAGAGCACCTTATGAATCTAAATTGCCTGATGAGAATTTTAAAGTTGAACAACTTGCTTCTATTTCTCTTGCTCCTAACAATGCTTTGCATCAACATATGGAGGATCACAAGAGTGATGTCTTTATGGAAGAGAGAAATGAGATTGACGATATTCTTCTTCGTCAACCGGTGATACTGAAACATAATTTGTATGAAGACTTGGGTACAACATTAGCACCCAAGGAGGATCATGTCTTTGATTTAAAACCTCTGCCTGATGATCTTAAATATGCTTATCTTGATGATAAGAAAATATATCATGTTATTATTAGTGATAAACTTTCAGGTGAAGAAGAGGAAAGATTATTGGGAATCCTGAAGAAACACCGTGGAGCTATTGTATATACTCTTGATGATTTGAAGGGAATTTCTCCTACTATATGTCAGCATGCTATTAATAGTGAACCTGATGCAAAGCTAGTAGTTGAACATCAACACCATTTAATTCCTAAGATGAAGGAAGTGGTGAGAAATGAGGTATTAAAACTTCTTGAGGCTGGTAATATTTTTCCTATTGCTGATAGTACTTGGGTGAGCCCTGTGCACTGTGTCCCTAAGAAGGGAGGAATGACTGTTGTTCCTAATGAAAACAATGAGCTCATTCCACAAAGAGTAGTAGTTGGTTATAGAATGTGCATTGATTCTAGAAAGGTTTATAAAGTTACTAAGAAAGATCATTATCCTTTGCCCTTTATTGATCAAATGTTAGAGAGGTTATCTAAGAAAACTCATTTTTGCTTTCTTGATGGTTATTCTGGGATTTCTCAAATTGCTGTTAGGAAGCAAGATCACAAGAAAACAACCTTTACTTGTCCTTATGGTACTTATGCTTGTAGACGTATGCCTTTTGGTTTGTGTAATGCTCCTGCTACTTTTCAAAGATGCATGTCTGCTATTTTTCATCGTTTTTGTGAAGAGATCGTGGAAGTATTTATGGACGATTTTTCCGTCTATGGAACTTCTTTTGATAATTGTTTGCACAACCTTCATAAAGTTTTGTAGAGATGTGAGGAAACTAATACTTTTCTTAATTGGGAGAAATGCCACTTTATGGTGAATGAAGGAATTGTTCTTGGACATAAAATTTCTGAAATAGGTATTGAAGTTGATAGAGCTAAAGTGGAAGCCATAGAGAAAATGCCCTGTCCTAGGGATGTTAAAGGTATTCGTAGTGTTCTTGGTCATGCTGGTTTTTATAGGAGGTTTATTAAATATTTCTCTAAAATATCAAAGCCTCTTACTAATCTTCTTCAAAAAGATGTACCATTTGTTTTTGATGATGATTGTAAGGAAGCTTTTGAAACTTTAAAGAAGGCTTTAACCACGGCTCCTATTGTTCAACCACCTGATTGAAATTTACCTTTTGAAATTATGTGTGATGCTAGTGATTTTGCTGTAGGTGCTGTCCTTGGATAGCACGTAGATAAGAAGTTGAATGTTATTCATTATGATAGTAAGACTCTTGATGCTTCTCAAAAGAATTATGCTACTACTGAAAAAGAGTTCTTAGCTGTAGTTTTTGCATGTGATAAGTTTAGGCTTTATATTGTTGATTCAAAGGTTACTATTCATACTGATCATGCTGCTATTAGATACCTTATGGAAAAGAAAGATGCTAAGCCTAGGATTATTAGATGGGTGTTGGTTTTATAAGAGTTTGATTTGCATATTATGGATAGAAAGGGTGCTAAAAATCCTGTTGGTGATAACTTGTCTAGATTGGGAAACATTAATTTTGATCCTATTCCTCTTAATGATAGTTTTCCAAATGAACAGTTGGCTGCAATAAAGGTAAAACCCCAAGATAGCCCATGGTATGCTAATTATGCTAACTTTACTGTTTCAAAGTATTTGCCTCCAACATTTACAGCTCAGCAAAGAAGAAAATTCTACTATGATTTGAGGCATTATTTTTGGGGTGACCCACATTTATATAAAGAAGGACTAGATGGTATTATGAGAAGATGTGTTCCAGATCATGGACAACGTGAAATATTGAAGAAGTGTCATAGTAGTGCTTATGGAGGACATCATGCTGGAGATAGAACCGCACAGAAGGTTCTACAATCAGGTTTCTATTGGCCTACTCTCTTTAAATATGCACGTAAATTTATTTTATCTTGTGATGAATGTCAAAGAGTAGGCAATATTTCTAGACGTAATGAAATTCCTATGAGTTATCCTCTTGTTATTGAACCTTTTGATTGTTGGGGATTTGACTTTATGGGTCTTTTTCCTCCTTTGAATGGGTATACTCATATTCTTGTTGCTGTTGATTATGTTACTAAGTGGGTAGAAGCTATACCTACTAAAAGTGCTGATGTGGAGACCTCTATAAAAATGCTTAAAGATGTTATTTTCCCTAGGTTTGGTGTGCCCAGATATCTTATGACTGACGGAGGTTCTCATTTTTATTAAGGTGGTTTAGAAAATCCCTTGCTAAATATGATGTTAATCATAGGATTGCCTCATCTTATCATCCTCAAACCAGTGGGCAAGTAGAATTATCAAATAGAGAAATTAAATCTATCTTGCAAAAGACTGTTAATAAATCTAGGAAGAATTGGTCAGATAAGTTGAATGCTGCTTTATGGGCTTATAGAACTGCTTATAAAAATCCTATGGGTATGTCTCCCTATAAAATGGTTTATGGAAAAGCTTGTCACTTGCCTTTAGAATTAGAACACAAATCCTATTGGGAAGTGAAAGAATTAAATAAAGATTTTAAACTTGCTGGTAAGAAAAGAATACTTTATTTGAATCATTTACATGAATGGAGATGTGAATCTTATTAAAATGCCAAGCTCTTTAAAGAGAAAGTTAAACAATGGCATGATAAAAGAGTCCTTAAAAGAGATTTTCATGTTGGTGAAAAAGTTCTATTGTATCGGTCTCGTCTCAGTTTTTTTGCAGGAAAATTACTCTCCCGATGGGAAGGACCTTATGTTATTGAAGAAGTGTATCGTTCGGGTGCAATCAAAATTGCTTCCCTCAAAGATAACACTACACAAGTGGTAAATGGACAAAGACCCAAACATTATATTTCTGGGGATTCCTATGATGAAGATGTTGATGTTATTTAAGTAATGACTCCGGAGAAGTTCATTAGAGGGAAGATTCCAGAATCTGCAGAGTCTATTTTGGAATAGGTAACAGTTCTGTTAAGAAAAAGTCCACGGAATACCTTTTCAGTTATAATTTATTGATTCTTGGAAAATATAAAAAATACCAAGCCGAAGAGGAGTTGCAGAAGGTGCCCGGAGGCACCACACCATGAGGGGGCGCGGGCCCACCCTTAGCCATGCCACCCTATGGTGTGGGCGCCTCGGAGCCCCTCTCCGACTCATTTTCAACCTGGACTTTCCTTTCGTTATGCATATTTTTGCTATATAACCCCCCCGGACCCCCCCGAGGTTCGTATGTCGTTTTCTCGTCGTCTTTCTGTTTCGAGTTGTTTCTGCCAGGTTACATCTTTAGATCTAGAGCCACAATGTCCTCTCCTATATCTCCCAAAGACAGTTTCTTCTAGAACGTCATCAACCCGTACATGAACGACTTGAAGATGCATCCCAAGGAATTGCTGCTCAAGGATGGGGAGGTGTAGATTGAAGATGTTCGGGGCCATAAAGGAGAAGGTAGTCTGGAAGCTAGGATGGAAGAACTAGAGCAAGAAGTCTTTAGGTACAAGAAGATGGCGGAGCGTAAAGTTGAGATAATCCACATGATAAAGACGGAACAGATCGCTGAATACAAGAAGGAGAATTTGAAGCTTTGGGAGGAGATTTTCTCACTCACCAAGACCACCAACGATTTGCAAGCACAACTCTATGATGTGGAGAACCAGAACTATGAGTATGAGAACAGGTTTAAATGTATAAGCTCTGCTCCTAGTTTCAGGATGTTGGAGACCAGGACATCATTTGTGGATGGAGATACTTTACCTTGGAAGACTGAGGATGAGAAGGAATCACCACCACCACCGAATAATTAATTCGTCATCGGTATTGGCATCCCCTTGGCTTGTTCCAAGCTTGGGGGAGTGCAGAGGCATCACTTTTATCTTTCACCCTTTTTACCCTTTTAGTAGACTCATATCATGAGTAGAGGAAATATCATATAGGATGGTTTTCCATTCGGAAGTGTTGCTCCTTAGTTTGTTATCGTTGTATCCCTTGGTTTGAGTTTTCTTAATGAAATATTAATGAGAAGCTTCATCATCTACTTGTTTCACTTTATTTTAGTTTGAAATTTTTGTTATGTGATTGATCTTGTTATTAGTATTGGTATCAATTCCGGAGTTTCTAGATAATCTAGTTGGTTTAGGCAAACTTAGCATTGGTTAGTAGCAACAATTCGTTGAGACTTAAGTAGAAAATAGGGAGTTGCATGTACATATATTATTCCATGATATTTCTTCTTTGTTAGCTCATAAGCTTCAAATACGTTTGTTTGCACCTTCAAGGAAGATTGCATGATTGGCTTTATCATATATGTTTTTGTTTGTTTTGCTTCGATTCTTATGCTTGCTACCCAACCTTGCTAGCCAAAAACCTGTACTCAGAGGGAATGCTTCTCGTGCGTCCAAACCTTGAGCCCCAAAACCTTGCCATTTGTGTCCACCATACCTACCTATATGTGGTATTTCACCGACACTCCAAGTAAATTGCTTGTGTGCTACCTGTAAAACCTTCAAAATTTACACCTGTTTTGTGCTCCTGTTTTAGCTCATGAGGACGCAAATAGGGAATCTTTATCTCACTTGTTGATTGGATTTCACACCCTGGAATAGTGGCTTCATCCTCTTATCCAAATGGTAGAAGAGCTGGCAGAGGGGTTCCCAGCCCCAAATAATATTACAATTTATCTTCAGTATTTTTGCCCCTGATTTATCAGTCAAAGCATAATTGTGTAAACAAAAGACAAAGAGGGATGACCTTCTATACCAGTTGCGTCCTTTTATGGGAGCCGCTCTTGTGAAGTCTAGTTGGCTTGTGACGTACTGTATTTTCTGTTTGCCATTCATTGACATAAACATACACCTCTCAAAATTTAGACACTCCTCCACGATATGTGATTGTTGGCAGGCATCCGAGGATTCGGTTAGACATGGTTTGTGTAAGAAAGGATGGGAGGAGCGTCAAACTTTTATACCTCTGTTTTACAAACTAAAAGCTCTAGCACATGAGTGATCAATGCTTCCCTCTGCGAATGGCCTATCTTTTACATTTATGTTGAGTCAGTAAACCCACTTCTTTCCGTCTAAGCAGGCATTTGAGTTGTTGTGATTCATCCAGCTACATGTTGATTTACTCAATCGTGTCCTTCATTCTTCCTTGCTTCTACAAATGCTTTTATCTGCTTGAATACCACTTTGAAAGTTACCAATGTTTGCAAAGAAACCGTTATAATTGAGCACGATAAACTCTGCAATATAGCTCTAGTATAAAAGACTTTGATCGAAACATAAGTACACTATTAATTTTTCTCTGACCAAGAACGAAGTTTGCCTTTACCAATTGTGATTTACTTTTTGCACCTTTGTTGTTACTTTACTTGTTTCAAGTTTGATTATATGAGGAGAGTTGCTGTCCAAAATGATTTGTATTTTTTATATGTGATGCCTCTTGTCCGTATTTTATTTATCGACACCTCACTCCATAAACCTGTGGTCATGTTTACTGAGTTCAGTTTCGCTTGGGGACAAGCAAGGTCTAAGCTTGGGGGGAGTTGATACGTCCATTTTGCATCACCGTTTTATGTTGTTATTTTCTGTTATTCATCGATATATTTCATGTTATGATGCATCCCTAATGTTATTTTATCTTATATTGCATGTTTCATAATTTTTGGAGAATAAACACCGGGACCAGAAATCTGATGGAAAAAGCACCGTCGAGATACCCTATTTGAGAAGATCAGAAGAAGAGGGGGGACATCGGAGGAATCTTAGAAGTTCAGAAGAGGGAGCCAGCCACAAGGAGAGCCGGAGGGGGGCCACCAGGGGCCCACAACATGGGGTGGCGCGCCCCCCTTGGCTGCGCCGCCACATAGTGTGGCCACCCTGGCCCACCTCTGGTCGACATCTTTCGCGTACTTGACCCCCAGGGAACCCTAAGCCCCCAGACCATCATCGAAGAATTATTCCGCCGACGCCTTGGAGCGGAAAACACCCGAGAGAGAAAATCTCTCTGGCAGGGAGAAATCTGCCGGGGAAATTCCTCTCCGGAGAGGGGAAATCACCGCCATCATCACCGTCATCACTCCGGGCATCATCAATATCGTGATCGTCATCATCATCACCACCAACACCATCACCCTCATCATCCACCGTCATCTCGCTGTAACAATTAGGGGCCTCTATCGTTGTTTTACATTAGATCTCTCTCCTGGTGTGGATTACTTGTTAGTAGTTGATGCTTGTGAGATTTATCGGTGTTAGCACTTTATGACCAGATTGTTATCATCCATTATATCACCTCTGATTATGATCCATATGATGTCTTGTGAGTAATTGATTTAGTAATTGAGTACATGGGAGAAGTCATGATGTTAGTAGTGAAGTTATATTGAAGAAATATCTCGTGGTTCGGTATTTAAGTTGTGGTTCTAGTCTTCTAGTGGTTGTGACGCCCCGAGATCGGGCACTATGCAGATTTCAGCATTCCCGCCAAATCCGCATAATAACCGATTCCAGGTTGCCACTTATGATAACATTACAACAGTTCACGAATAATCCACAATTACAACAGAAACAGATAGATACAAGATGACTCAAACGAGCCAGGGTTACAACTGATACATTACAAAGATCCAAATAACAGCGGAAGAAACAACATATCGTCCGTCTACGGACAAGATCCAAATTGGACTAAGAGTCCTGAAGATAACCGAGAGCGTCCAATCCCTGCCCAGGCCAAGCCGGAGGGATTCCCAAGCTAACGTCGTCAGACTTCAAACCTGTTGACTGCAATTTGGAATTTGCAGCCACGAAAGAGATTCGTGGGTCAGTACGGTTAAGTACTGGCAAGGGGGATAAAACCCATACTCACAAGATACCGGCGTAGCCAGTCATCACAAGATACCAATACTTTAGGATCAACGGAAAGGAAGGGGTTATTGCAAATAAGCGACAGCGGGCTGCACTAACCAACTACAGAGAGATACTACAACTTCCGGCTAACAGAAAGAAGATAAGATCGAGTATTGTAACCAACTGAAAGATAACTTCAAACAAACCCATCCTGGATCTCGCCCCTTATCCGAAGAAGCAATCCGAGGATAACTCACACAGTTGAGTTAATGATGGTTCAGATTATTGTGTCAATAAGCCTATTACTAGTCAAGTTGTTAATCATTGGGTGAAAGGTTGTTATTCATTAGGTTTAAGTTGTCCTGAGTACTTGTTAGCCAGTACTTTCACCAAGTAATCCATAACCGCGGAAAACACGGCTTCTCGAGAAGATTATCCCTGCAGGGTTGCACCAATTTGGCCGTACACGTAAGAATAACCCGCCAGATGGGGAGCTAACCCACCAAGCGAGGTACTCTACACAACTCAACTCTTCTTCGCATCAAGCCCAAAGCACCACGTGTTGTGCGTGCGCGGCTAATCGAGCCCCCGAAGAAAGGGGGACCCTCATAGCACTGGAAGACCACGCCGCCCTAAATGCCGACTACAAAAGTTCCACCCTGGCGCCAAGGGTTCGTACCTGCATATGCGTGCAGCAAATGGAAAGCCCGAACTAAATGTGGCGATTTGGACGAGATGCGAATCGAGTCAAGTTGAGGGGGGCGCCCATACTCGCTTCCCACATGCGGTTAGTGCGCTCATCATGGATCAGTAGACAAGACCCTTTTCCTATTAGGGTCGACACTAGCAGGCCTCAAAACCACAAAGGGCCTCCTGCCGGTGCCTTATCATCAAATTTATTATTAAACAATAACAGTAGCATGATTGATTGATTGATTAAACATTGAGCCCCCCGGAACATAATAGAGTAGTAACAGAAGTAACGGGTAACAGACTCGAGCAAAACAACCCTAAGCATGATAGTAAGACACGGGCAACAAGCAATGGTTATAGGTATGGAGGTGAGGCAAAGAACAGGGTTAAAGGATTCATGTGATAGGTTCGTAACAGAAACAACTACCACTAGGGCTAGCAGAAAAGAACAACGGAAAGTATCGGTAACAAGTGATGAAAGGCAGCCATATGGCAGCAAGTGAGTATACTTGCCTGAGATCCCGCAAGGTAGCAGAACTTGTCGTTGCTCACATCATCTCAACGTCCTATCCGGGAAGAAGCAACGAACCTCGAACAAACACCGGATCCAACAATTACTACTACGGCAAAAGATCCAGCATGATCAAGATATGGATGCATGACAAGTTAAAGATGCATCGGAAATAAACTAGTTGACAAGATAAACAGATTTAAATGGACCCATATGCAATTTGAGTTGCATATGAAAAGCCCATGAATTATGGTTAAATTATTTGTTTTCCAACTAATCAACAGGTGCTAGTGGTTTAGTATGATGCATGCAAAAGGGAAACAGCAAAATAACAACATTAGAATCAATTTAAGATAGGGTGTAGCAATTTAGAATTTTATTATTAGTTTAGGGAATTTTTGGGTGCCTTAAAGGTGACACACAAGTATTTGTTGTTTTCAACCATTTAAATTGTTCAAAACAAATAACAAAGTTTATATTTGAAAAGAACATCAAATTTTAGTTGGATTACATGTTTCAAATATTGAAATTGGAATTTGGATTATTTAATTATGAATTAAACAATATTAAACAAGTTTTAAATGAATTTAGAACAAGTTTGAATTTAATTGAATTTTTATTTGTTCAAGACATAATTTCAAACTCATATTTGAAAAGTTCACACTTTGATGGTTTGAAAACATATTTTGCATGTTCAAAAATATTTTATTTTGAGCAGGTTATGATTTTATTAAATTTAAATGAATTAAACAAGTATTGAATTATTTAGGCAATTTAAATTATTCAAACCAGAAAACAAAAATTATATTTGAATAGGTTATTTAAAATAGCATTGAAAACATATTTTATTTGCATTTATTGGATTAATAATGAATTAGTTATTGATTTTAGAAATTTGCAATTGATTTGTTTGAATTCAAATTTAAATTGCATTTTGGAATTTCAAAACAGTGAACAAATGTTACCAAAAGATAGAGAATTTAATTTAGACCAGTGTGCATATTTTATTTTCATTTATTGGAGTTATAAAACTAATTTTATTGCCAAAATACTTTCAGGGACTAATCTGTTAAAAATAAGGACTAGTTTTTTATTACAGAAACGTTCAAATCGTTTTATACCCACTGGAACAGCTACACAGGCACTGCCAGGGGGGCCCCGTGGCCCACTGTGCCCGCGTGGCACACGAGGGGCTTACAGGTGGGCCTGCTCCTGAGCGCGCAATAGAGAAAAAAGGTGGGGTTTTTATCCCTCAGCGGGGATCGAACCCAGGAGCTTGCGTGCGCGTGGAAGGATCGGTACCGCTGCGATACAGTCACGTTCGTGATGTGATACAGGCGAGTGGAAATAAGAGGTGACACTACTGTCGTTAACTGAATTCGTCTGAAGCTGACGAACTGCTACGTGAACTGGTTGCAGATCGGAGGGGGGGCGAGTGGTCCGCACGGGCATCGACCACGAACCAGCTTGGATGGCGGTGTGCAGGGGTCTTGCGCTCGTGTAGAGAGGAGGGAGAGGGCAGGGACGGTGGGCTCACCGTGGTCTGGTCGGGGGGGCGGCTGCTGTCGAAGATGTTGACAGACCGTGGCGAGGAGGGACATCCGGCGACGGCGCGGCCGCCGTGGTGCCTCCCGGCAAGCGACGAGGACACGGTGAGATGCAGGGGGATGCCGCGGTTCCATTCCCGGCGGAGGATGCGCCTCGAGGTGACCGGAGATGGGAAAGGGCGGTGGACTGACGGCGGCTAGGTGGTGTTCGGTGCAGTTTCAGACAGGTTCAGACAAGGGAACTAGCAGAGAGGAGGTAGCTAGGGAGGATGGCGGCGATGGGAAGGAACTAGGGTTGCAGGGGCTCGGGAGGGGTAGTTATAGGGTGGCCATCGAGCTGTACAGCGAGCCATCGAGCTGGGGAGGGAGAGATCGCACGGTTCTGCACCTGCTCGTACAGTTGCTGACGACAGAGGGGTAGACGACAACTGAGAGGGGGTGGGCCAGAAAGGAAAATGGGCTTGGGGGGAGAGAAAGGAAAAAGGGGTTGGGCTGGGAAGAAAAAGGGAAAGGGAGTGGGCTGGTTCTTCTTCTTGGGATTTTCCTTTTTTATTATTATTTTTTTTGTAAAAAAGAAATAAAAGGAAGAGAGAGAAAGGATAGGGGTTTTGGGGTGGTTTATGGCATTATATATTTTTCTTGTTTTATTTTTTTTCCAAAACAGAAAATGAAAGCAATGTTAGCATTATTTTCACAAGGTGGAAAAAGGATTTTGGGGTTTTAGGGTTTTATTTTTAGTTTATAAATACATTTGGTTATTTTGCAAAACAGCACATAAAAGTGATGTTAACATTAACTTCAAAATTAATTTGATTTCTAATTTGTTAGTTGATTGCCAAATAAGGTTTGATTTTGAATTTTTTTTGGAAATAACAAATTTTACTTAATAAAGTCAAGCAATTATGAAAATATTGTTTAATTTATTTGTTTGCAAGAAATTAATGTTTAAACCACAATTTGAGACATGCCCATTAAGAAGGAAAAATGATTTGAAATTTAATTGCCATTAGGAGGTTTGATAAAAGGAAAGATTTTATTAACAAGCAATTGGATTAGAACAACTCCAAACTTGTGAAAAACAAATGAGTGGTTTAGCTTGCAATTTTGAAATTGGAAATTTGAACATGTGGGGAAGTTTTAATTGTGTTTGAATTTTGAGTTGTCTTGAAAAACAGAATGCAATGCTCATGTGATGCATATGGTGCAAAGCAAAAGGAAACAAACACTTTTCTACCAAAGGTAACACCCCAGGTGTTACAGACGACACCACTAACAAGGGATTGCGCCCTCGCAATCCACCTGCTAACCCGGGAGGGGAAAGAAGTTCTACTATCGATTCTTCGTGCTTCCAGTTGATCTCCTCGACACCACTAACAAGGGCTTCTCGACACCACTAACAAGAGATTCTTGCTCGGAGTGACGACGATGTTCTCCCACCAGGAATCTTCCGATGATCGAACCTATTAGGTTAAAAGCTCAGAAAACGTCCACCCACGTAGGATCCTAACACTTTGAAAGATAGACAAGGGGGAGACTCCAAAACAAATGAGATGGGAGGGGAAATAGAATAGGGATAAGGAGAAAAACAAGAATCCTATTGAGGGCTTTTCAAAATAGTTTAGCAGCAAATAGTTTTTGACACTCTAGAAACATCGACCGTTAGCGAGGTTATCCTACAGGCTTTGCGGACCCGTTGCTTCGATAACCATTCGTATCGAAACAATATCGGGAATCGGAACCAAGGCTCTGATACCATTTGTGATGCCCCGAGATCGGGCACTATGCAGATTTCAGCATTCCCGCCAAATCCGCATAATAACCGATTCCAGGTTGCCACTTATGATAACATTACAACAGTTCACGAATAATCCACAATTACAACAGAAACAGATAGATACAAGATGACTCAAACGAGCCAGGGTTACAACTGATACATTACAAAGATCCAAATAACAGCGGAAGAAACAACATATCGTCCGTCTACGGACAAGATCCAAATTGGACTAAGAGTCCTGAAGATAACCGAGACCGTCCAATCCCTGCCCAGGCCAAGCCGGAGGGATTCCCAAGCTAACGTCGTCAGACTTCAAACCTGTTGACTGCAATTTGGAATTTGCAGCCACGAAAGAGATTCGTGGGTCAGTACGGTTAAGTACTGGCAAGGGGGATAAAACCCATACTCACAAGATACCGGCGTAGCCAGTCATCACAAGATACCAATACTTTAGGATCAACGGAAAGGAAGGGGTTATTGCAAATAAGCGACAGCGGGCTGCACTAACCAACTACAGAGAGATACTACAACTTCCGGCTAACAGAAAGAAGATAAGATCGAGTATTGTAACCAACTGAAAGATAACTTCAAACAAACCCATCCTGGATCTCGCCCCTTATCCGAAGAAGCAATCCGAGGATAACTCACACAGTTGAGTTAATGATGGTTCAGATTATTGTGTCAATAAGCCTATTACTAGTCAAGTTGTTAATCATTGGGTGAAAGGTTGTTATTCATTAGGTTTAAGTTGTCCTGAGTACTTGTTAGCCAGTACTTTCACCAAGTAATCCATAACCGCGGAAAACACGGCTTCTCGAGAAGATTATCCCTGCAGGGTTGCACCAATTTGGCCGTACACGTAAGAATAACCCGCCAGATGGGGAGCTAACCCACCAAGCGAGGTACTCTACACAACTCAACTCTTCTTCGCATCAAGCCCAAAGCACCACGTGTTGTGCGTGCGCGGCTAATCGAGCCCCCGAAGAAAGGGGGACCCTCATAGCACTGGAAGACCACGCCGCCCTAAATGCCGACTACAAAAGTTCCACCCTGGCGCCAAGGGTTCGTACCTGCATATGCGTGCAGCAAATGGAAAGCCCGAACTAAATGTGGCGATTTGGACGAGATGCGAATCGAGTCAAGTTGAGGGGGGCGCCCATACTCGCTTCCCACATGCGGTTAGTGCGCTCATCATGGATCAGTAGACAAGACCCTTTTCCTATTAGGGTCGACACTAGCAGGCCTCAAAACCACAAAGGGCCTCCTGCCGGTGCCTTATCATCAAATTTATTATTAAACAATAACAGTAGCATGATTGATTGATTGATTAAACATTGAGCCCCCCGGAACATAATAGAGTAGTAACAGAAGTAACGGGTAACAGACTCGAGCAAAACAACCCTAAGCATGATAGTAAGACACGGGCAACAAGCAATGGTTATAGGTATGGAGGTGAGGCAAAGAACAGGGTTAAAGGATTCATGTGATAGGTTCGTAACAGAAACAACTACCACTAGGGCTAGCAGAAAAGAACAACGGAAAGTATCGGTAACAAGTGATGAAAGGCAGCCATATGGCAGCAAGTGAGTATACTTGCCTGAGATCCCGCAAGGTAGCAGAACTTGTCGTTGCTCACATCATCTCAACGTCCTATCCGGGAAGAAGCAACGAACCTCGAACAAACACCGGATCCAACAATTACTACTACGGCAAAAGATCCAGCATGATCAAGATATGGATGCATGACAAGTTAAAGATGCATCGGAAATAAACTAGTTGACAAGATAAACAGATTTAAATGGACCCATATGCAATTTGAGTTGCATATGAAAAGCCCATGAATTATGGTTAAATTATTTGTTTTCCAACTAATCAACAGGTGCTAGTGGTTTAGTATGATGCATGCAAAAGGGAAACAGCAAAATAACAACATTAGAATCAATTTAAGATAGGGTGTAGCAATTTAGAATTTTATTATTAGTTTAGGGAATTTTTGGGTGCCTTAAAGGTGACACACAAGTATTTGTTGTTTTCAACCATTTAAATTGTTCAAAACAAATAACAAAGTTTATATTTGAAAAGAACATCAAATTTTAGTTGGATTACATGTTTCAAATATTGAAATTGGAATTTGTATTATTTAATTATGAATTAAACAATATTAAACAAGTTTTAAATGAATTTAGAACAAGTTTGAATTTAATTGAATTTTTATTTGTTCAAGACATAATTTCAAACTCATATTTGAAAAGTTCACACTTTGATGGTTTGAAAACATATTTTGCATGTTCAAAAATATTTTATTTTGAGCAGGTTATGATTTTATTAAATTTAAATGAATTAAACAAGTATTGAATTATTTAGGCAATTTAAATTATTCAAACCAGAAAACAAAAATTATATTTGAATAGGTTATTTAAAATAGCATTGAAAACATATTTTATTTGCATTTATTGGATTAATAATGAATTAGTTATTGATTTTAGAAATTTGCAATTGATTTGTTTGAATTCAAATTTAAATTGCATTTTGGAATTTCAAAACAGTGAACAAATGTTACCAAAAGATAGAGAATTTAATTTAGACCAGTGTGCATATTTTATTTTCATTTATTGGAGTTATAAAACTAATTTTATTGCCAAAATACTTTCAGGGACTAATCTGTTAAAAATAAGGACTAGTTTTTTATTACAGAAACGTTCAAATCGTTTTATACCCACTGGAACAGCTACACAGGCACTGCCAGGGGGGCCCCGTGGCCCACTGTGCCCGCGTGGCACACGAGGGGCTTACAGGTGGGCCTGCTCCTGAGCGCGCAATAGAGAAAAAAGGTGGGGTTTTTATCCCTCAGCGGGGATCGAACCCAGGAGCTTGCGTGCGCGTGGAAGGATCGGTACCGCTGCGATACAGTCACGTTCGTGATGTGATACAGGCGAGTGGAAATAAGAGGCGACACTACTGTCGTTAACTGAATTCGTCTGAAGCTGACGAACTGCTACGTGAACTGGTTGCAGATCGGAGGGGGGGCGAGTGGTCCGCACGGGCATCGACCACGAACCAGCTTGGATGGCGGTGTGCAGGGGTCTTGCGCTCGTGTAGAGAGGAGGGAGAGGGCAGGGACGGTGGGCTCACCGTGGTCTGGTCGGGGGGGCGGCTGCTGTCGAAGATGTTGACAGACCGTGGCGAGGAGGGACATCCGGCGACGGCGCGGCCGCCGTGGTGCCTCCCGGCAAGCGACGAGGACACGGTGAGATGCAGGGGGATGCCGCGGTTCCATTCCCGGCGGAGGATGCGCCTCGAGGTGACCGGAGATGGGAAAGGGCGGTGGACTGACGGCGGCTAGGTGGTGTTCGGTGCAGTTTCAGACAGGTTCAGACAAGGGAACTAGCCGAGAGGAGGCAGCTAGGGAGGATGGCGGCGATGGGAAGGAACTAGGGTTGCAGGGGCTCGGGAGGGGTAGTTATAGGGTGGCCATCGAGCTGTACGGCGAGCCATCGAGCTGGGGAGGGAGAGATCGCACGGTTCTGCACCTGCTCGTACAGTTGCTGACGACAGAGGGGTAGACGACAACAGAGAGGGGGTGGGCCAGAAAGGAAAATGGGCTTGGGGGGAGAGAAAGGAAAAAGGGGTTGGGCTGGGAAGAAAAAGGGAAAGGGAGTGGGCTGGTTCGTCTCCTTGGGATTTTCCTTTTTTATTATTATTTTTTTTGTAAAAAAGAAATAAAAGGAAGAGAGAGAAAGGATAGGGGTTTTGGGGTGGTTTATGGCATTATATATTTTTCTTGTTTTATTTTTTTCCAAAACAGAAAATGAAAGCAATGTTAGCATTATTTTCACAAGGTGGAAAAAGGATTTTGGGGTTTTATTTTTAGTTTATAAATACATTTGGTTATTTTGCAAAACAACACATAAAAGTGATGTTAACATTAACTTCAAAATTAATTTGATTTCTAATTTGTTAGTTGATTGCCAAATAAGGTTTGATTTTGAATTTTTTTTGGAAATAACAAATTTTACTTAATAAAGTCAAGCAATTATGAAAATATTGTTTAATTTATTTGTTTGCAAGAAATTAATGTTTAAACCACAATTTGAGACATGCCCATTAAGAAGGAAAAATGATTTCAAATTTAATTGCCATTAGGAGGTTTGATAAAAGGAAAGATTTTATTAACAAGCAATTGGATTAGAACAACTCCAAACTTGTGAAAAACAAATGAGTGGTTTAGCTTGCAATTTTGAAATTGGAAATTTGAACATGTGGGAAAGTTTTAATTGTGTTTGAATTTTGAGTTGTCTTGAAAAACAGAATGCAATGCTCATGTGATGCATATGGTGCAAAGCAAAAGGAAACAAACACTTTTCTACCAAAGGTAACACCCCAGGTGTTACAGTGGTGTCATGTGAACGTCGACTACATGATACTTCACCTTTATGGGCCTAGGAGGATGCATTGTGTATTTGGTTACTAATTGCGGGGTTGCCGGAGTCATAGAAACCTAAACCCCCATTAGGAAACCAATGCACGAGGGATGCTTACAAGGGGTATAATCACAAGTATGTATTAGTCCTAGTTGGGCGGTGCATTAGCATAGGTTCACCCACACAACACTTCACAAACCAATGGATATTAATCAACCGTAACGAAGCGAAAGCACTTGACGAAATTCCCGTGTGTCCTTGAGAATGTTTGATAGTCATAAGTAGAACAACCGGCCTGTCCTTTGCTCTCAAAAGGATTGGGCCACTCTCTTCAATATTATTTACCGCACTTTATTTACTCGCACTTTATTTATCTTCTATATCAACCCCCCCCCCAAAACCCGTTTGCTATTGATTACAGTGAATCCTCTGTCCAACCTGCTTGTCAACACCTTCTGCTCCTCGTTGGGTTCGACACTCTTATTTATCTACTACGATACACCCCCTATACTTGTGGGTCATCAGTGGCTTGCTTTAATGGAAAACAAAAAATTTAAATTTTTGTGATTTTTGAATGTCTCCAAATATCAGAGATGTTACAGACTACCACCCTTAAAAGAAATCTCTTCCTGAGATTTTGGAAGGCTAGAAAGAATATTAGGTCTGGGTTACTTGGGTTCTATTGCAATTGTGTGGCTACCACCCTTAATAGAAAACTGTGTGGGTATTACCAATCTCATGGCTTGATTGTGTATCTTGTCCCCAAATGTCTTGAGTAGGACTTTCCTTCGTAGTAGAGCTGCAGAGTAATTGACGCTTCTTGAACTTCATTTAACACTAAGGGGTCTTTGGGTCCCTCTCAACTTAGTCTTTTGATTTCTTTAGCCATCTTCCATCTTGTTGTTGTCTTCTCATGGTTGTTGGCACTCTAGCTAGGTATCTGGTTGGGTTTAGCATAGATGAGTAGAGATGTAGAAAGATACTAAAGAAGGTTCCTACCCCAACACAACGGATCAAGGAAACTCATCTTACAATCAACATCTAATCAAACATTTTCACACCAAACAACAAGGTTTTAGGGAAATAAACTAATATTGACATACCACACTCATTGATATGTTCAATATACTAATACATTGACATTGTTCTAACAAAGTAACTAGATTAGTGGTCTCATCTATATCTTCTGGAGTCTCTTCAAATGGTCTTGAGATGTTTCTGATTGTTGGGGAGTCTGAGTCTCCAAGTTTTCTTCAAATATGTTGAACCAAAAGGATCATGTGAAAGCTATTCCTTGCACCTCATGTCATGATTATCACTAATCATGTCTTGATGGAAAACAAGAGTCAGGATTTCTAAAATGAGAGAAGAAGATTTTGAAGGTGAATAGTAGATGAGAGGATATGAGAAAGATAAGAATGAGATGTTCTATTTCTAGAAAGTTTGAACATAGTAAATTTTCAATCCTAGGGTCTTTTCCAAACTTAGTCCCTGGATCAATTGCTAGCACCACAGTTCAAAATGAAATATCATGCAAATGCGTCAAAATCTATTACATCGCATGATCCAGTCTTTACAAAATATGATTACAACCTGATAGTCTTAGAAGACTATCAGGAAAAAGAATTACAACAGAAAACATAGTAAAACATTGAGCCTCATCTTCTTCATGTGCCACAGAAAACATGTTGGTTGTAGACTCGAGATCCTGAACGAAACCTCACTCGTCTTGAAATTCATCTACGGGATGGAATATGCAGCCACAAGGGAGTCAATACAATTTAATGTATTGGAAAATAACACTAAGGTGGATATAAAATGGCAAGACTAATACTACATGCATATTTGGCTGAGTGGAGTTTAGGCTAATTTTGCATAAAGCAAGTTTTCTCCTATCTCTTTTGTAATAAAACTTTTCTTCTCAAACGAGGGCAACATTGGATTGAAATCCAAGCACCACAACTACTGTTCACTTGGACACAATTTTACTTATTGAAAATGGTGTTGAGACTCTTCTGTCCATCCTTGTCCAGCTGCGCGAAGTCGTCCATTACCGGGGACACGGCTATGATCATAGTTTCTAACTCTCCGGAGGTTGTGCACTTTCACCCTTTGTCTTCAATTAGCCCAAACATCCTATAGGAGAGAATTGAGATGAGATCTTTCAAAATAAGAAATTCAGCTCAACCGGCAAGACCCGCTCCACCTATAATTATTCTACATCTGCTTGTCAAGCCTGGGCTGAACTCTCACAACTTAGTTGATCAAGACAGAGCCCATATTGCCAAAGGGTTGCACAGGAAGCTACTAAACTTAGAGGGACATAGTAATCTCTTTGTTCCTGGGTGGCAATCCGCAAGTGAACACCCCTCGGGGAGACACTCAGCTCTTATCAACCAAACAACCAATTCCACCCAGGTAATTCATTAAGCTTAGTACTTAGAATTTTCCTCAACATCAAATGAAAACAATTTAATAGAAATGCTAAGCACCTACTAAGCTTAATGGCTAAATAGTAACAAGGTAAAAAGGATGGCTACACACTACTGGGATAATAGCATAGCATAATATAACTTATTAAAATTTCCTATCATGCATACTACTGAAAACTCTATAATGCATATAGAAAATAATGGGTAGTTGATGGTGTGTTACTTGCCTTTAAAGTTGGTGAAGAACAATCACCCTTTCTTCACAAAAAGAACGTTCTCTCCGTAAAATCTATACAACAATCACAAACCAAGAAAAAAAGTATAACAATCAACAAACTTAGCACAACAATTTATTCTACCAAGGAAAATCATAGCGCTTGGGTTTAGTGTTTAGCAAATGGTATTTGGTTGGTCAAGGATTGGGTTTGAATAGATCAATCTTAATTGATCATACTTGTCAAGGAAGTTCCCTTAGTTTTCACTAAGTATTACAACATTTACTCTAATATGAAAAAGGAGAACTTGTTATTTTCATTCTCAACGATAAAATAAGTAATTGTAGTTAGAGTTTTCCAATTGTGCCTAAGAGTTGGTCTTTGATCAAAGGTAATTCTATCCTAGTCTTGTTCAAGTCTTCTTTTGCTTCCTTGAGTTGCTTTTGATGTCTAACTCGTTATTCCTTCAATGGCCTTCCTTTAGTCATCCTTATTGAGTAATAGAGTTAAGGAGTTAGTCATATAGAATACGAGATGTAGTTGATATTGTTAGAGTTTCCTTTAAAAAAAGGAGTTGTAAAATATTCTCTTCATCTTCTGGGAGAGTATTCTTCTTGAGTTTAAGCTCTCCTCTTGTTGAATTTGTTCTTCTTGATGAAAATCTCCTTGTTGAAGTATTCAAAACTCTCTCACTTGGAAAACAAATTCTAAGTATTGGAAAGCAATTCCTAAGTCTTCACATGGTTGATCTTCTTAAGGATAATCTTTAGGCTCCTTTTCATCTCCCTCCTTGGTGGTGACTTCATTGAAATTTCCAACACTTGATGGTTTTGATACAAACTAGGGCTGGTCTTTATCTAACTTAGCCATAGCATAACTTCTAAGGAAACAAAAAAGAAAGGGGAGAAAAGACTTAGAGAAAAGAGAGATGTGGTTGGTCTTCTCTATGTCCCCCTTGATGTTCTTCTAAGTGCTTCTACTTCTTGGAGATGCTTCTGCAGTATGTTTTTCTTGGCTAAGTCCTTCATTGGTCTTCTTTCTTCATGTTGAAAATCTTCAAGTTGGCAATTGTAGCATCCTCACTTCATAATTTTCTCATCCCTTGGCAGTTTTTCAACTAAGAGGTCCATCTACAGAAAAACTACATGTACATGGTTCCAAGGGCTTAGGTTTTGGTCTCTCTAGTCTAGGGTTAGTACTTAGAACAAAATTGCTAAAGAAAACAAATTGAAAATACTTACAGAATTTGAACTAAGTCTAAACCACTCAAAAGTCAAAACAATTATAAATTCAAATTGAATTGGTTCAAAAATTATTTTGGTACAGAGCATATGAAACTACTCATCCTAGGGTTTCCAAAAATATTTTATTTGCAATTTTTAGATTTAGAGAATTTAAACTATGCCAAAAATTACCAAACAAGCTTATTTAAAATGGAACCAATTTAAGTTTGTAAAATTTGAATTTGGAAAGTGCTAAATGATTCTACATGTTGTGCTGATTTCAAAAAGTCCAAGTTTGCATAATTTGGTTGTACGGTTAAAAAGTTGTGATGATTCTAAGATAGAGGGGCTTTTCTGCAAAACTGCCTATTAATTCTATTCGGGAAAATAACAGAAAAATAGCCGGTTACACGTGGCGCGCTGTGATTTCCTGCGGTTGCTGACTAAGCGATGACACTGCGCTGGCGTGGCCGCTGACGGGGCAGGACAAGTGGCGTTTTCCTATTGGCGGGTACCCCTTCGCTGATCAGATCTATCCTACGTTGTTGGATGAGAATCGAACGGTGAGGGGAGAGGGTTGACCTTACCTAGGCAGTTCCCGCCGGAGACAAGGAAGGTGGCAGCACCGACGGTTTGACGTGGACATCGTGGTCGTTTCCGGGGTTCGCCGACGACATGGAGGACGGCGGCGGGTGCGCCTTCTTCCGATGGTTCTCCTCCTCCTCGCAGTTCTGTTCCTCGAGCATCCAATAGGCGGCTTCATGTAGCTCCCGAGCTCAAGATCCAATGGTGGCAGCGGCGGTTATCGATCTCGACGAGACCGTATGGTGGCGACGGAGCTTCGGTTAGGGTTTAGGGAGACGCAGAAGTTGAGAGAGGGGGTTTTATAGGGGGTAGCCGCGCGGAAGGGGCAGGGCGAGGCGGTGCAGCGTCGGACTCGCGCGGCGGCGGTTAGGACACGGACATCGAGGCATCGACGTCACGCGCGCTTCACTACTGATGTCAGCGGTGGGGTCCGCCTGTCAGGGACGGGACACTTAGAGGGGTTGTGCGGGATGCGGGTCTTGGGCCACACGCTGCGTAGCGGGCTGCTAGTGGGTTTGGCCTGCTGCGCGCGCGCGAAAAAAGTAGAGAGGAGAGGGGAATGGGCCGACTGCTCTGCTCCTCTCGCTTTTTTTTTCTGGTTTTGTATTTTCTTTATATATTTTGTTCTAAAACTCCAATTGACCTCAAATAAAAACTTGAAATTTTGTAAATATAATATCTTCCCAAAAGAGTCAATTTTGTTATCTTTCCAATACCTTTCAAAATTTGAAACTTCATATAGTGTTTGAATTCAAGAAGACACTTTAGGTCTCATTCATAAATAGGGTTTTATTAAATCCCTTTTGGCTAAATTTTTTTTTTTGGAAAACTACTATATGTTATAATATTGAATTTTGAAACATATCAACAATGTTTTCTTACCAAACCTTTTTGAAAATACCTTAAAATCTTTAAAGTATTTGATAGGTTTTTTTAGAAAACAAAGGCATATCTGATATCTTAATTCCAATAACATTATAATAGAAATTTTATTTCTTTTGTGTTGTGTTTTTTTTGGTGGCTTGCTTTAATGGAAAACAAAAGTTTTAAATTTTTGTGATTTTTTAATGTCTCCAAAAATCAGGGATGTTACATCTTTGGTTCACGAAACATCAGTGGCTGTAGCTAATGTTTAAAATTATCAATAGCACTTGTTCCCATACATAACCCACGGATTTTTGATTGTTGCACTAACCCTCTAATGCGAATTACTCTTTGAGTGTGGTGTGAAGAAGTTTTCAAGGGTAAAGAGAAGAGAGTGATATATGTGATCAAGAAAGAGTGTAAGGTCAAAGCTTGGGGATGCCCCCATGGTTCATCCCAGCAAATTCTAAGAAGACCCAATCATCTAAGCTTGGGGATGCCCAAGGCATCCCCTTCTTCATCAACAATCTATCATGTCACTTAAATTAAAAAAATCTATCAGGTCACTTGTAGTGAAACTATATTTTTATCCGGTCACATCATATGAAGTTTACTTGGAGCATCTGTTTGTTTCTATTTTCTTTTCTTTTGTTTTCTTTCCGCAATAATATGGTTGGACCCTATAATTACTTGTTTGGGAGAGAGACACGCTCCGCTTTTTTGTTTGGATACTCGTTATGCCCGTATTCTTTTTTTTCTAGCTGCTACAAAATTCCTGTTTAGCTCTTGTTTTCATTGCATATCTTATTCAGAGCTGTTAGTTTCAGTAGTGTTATGTGAGTAATCTCATGTTTTCTTGTTGTATCATTTAGAGAGTTTTTGTTAAAACATACTTTGTATGGTGCATGTTGGGAAAAGAAATTGTTGCTTGTAGTAGAATTTATAACGGTGCAAGTAGAAGCTTGTATAGACTGTTGTTAGACTTTTTCGTATCATGCTAGATGTTATTTCAATTCTAACGCCTAGTGGTTATTTAGTAGCATGATTAGTCTCAAACAGCTGAGAGTGTTTAATGTGCCATTGAAAGAGTCATGAGTTGTTCTTGTCATATTAAAGCATAAATTTGTGGTGTTCTCCTTCGAATGTTTTATTTGGCTTAATTGGCGTATGCTCACACCATGTTTATGACTATGAACCAGTCACTTATAGCCTCTATGATAATTTAGTTTTACCACTTATGCTTTGATTGATGATTTTTATGTCGCTATGCATGATTATGGCTCTTGTGCTCTCTTGATTTGTCGCTCCCACTCTTTTGCTAGCCTCCACCTGTACCGAGTATAAACTCTACTCGTGCATCCAACTCCCAAAAACCAAAGTTTGCCAAATGTGTCCACCATACCTATCTACATGTGTTATTTAACCGTCACTCCAAAGTAAATTGCTCATGTGTTACCTTTGAAACTTTCAAAATTACTCCTGTTTTGTGCTCCTATTTTAGCTCATGAGGACGTAAATAGAGAATATTTATCTCACTAGTTGATTGGACTTTCACACCCTAGACTAGTGGCTTCATCCACTTATCTAATTGATAGAAGAGCTGGCAGCGGGGTGCCCAGCCCCAAATTAATAACAACAAATTGTCTTCACTATTTTTGCCCGTGATTTATCAGTCAAAGCATAATTGTGTAAACAAAAGAGAAAGAGGGACGACCTTCTACCAAGATGCGTCCTTCGATGGGAGATACTCTTGTGAAGTCTAGTTGGCTTGTGACGTACTGCATTTTCTGTTTACCATTTGTTGACATAAGCATACACCTATCTAAAAAATGTTTTCAATACCTCTGTTTAATAAATAAAAGCCCTAGCACATGAGTTGATCCCTGCTTCCCTCTGCGAACGGCCTTTCTTTTACTTTTATGTTGAGTCTCCATCTTATAACTTTATGCACAATTGAGAGAGCATAGTTGCCATTCTGAGTTTTATGTGCATTTGTCCCAGAAATATTATTAATTGATTCATGATGCGTTATTGTTTGTTCTCTAATTAGTTTCTAGTCTTCCTCATGAACTTTGAAGGTGTCCTGGAATTTATATTTTGCCCCACTCTTAAGGACTAGCGAAATATCACTTTGCCCTGTTTTCTCTATACTTGAAACAAACGTATAACTTTTGATGCATTGTTATTCATGATCTTTCATTTGTGTTACTTCTCATGAATCAAGGTTTGCATGCTTTATTGTTAAAATTTTATTTATCATGCTTGTGTTGAAGTTCTATGATCTCAGCTTACATACGATTTTACATTATTGATGATCAAGTTTATGTTGGTAGCATGTCACCTTAGAAATTATGTGCTTTTATCGCTTACCTACTCGAGGACAAGTAGGAACTAAGCTTGGGGATGTTGATACGTCATAAACGCATCCTTAATTTCTGATGTTCCATGTTGTTTTCATGTTGTTTCCTACATGTTTGCTATACACTTTATGTCATTTTTATCGATTTTACGGACTAACCTATTGACAAGATGCCACAGAGCCAGTTCCCTGTTTTCTGCTGTTTTTTGTTTCAGAAAAGTTGTTCTGGAAATATTCTCGGAATTGGAAATTTCGAAGCCCGGAATTCTTAGAATTCCCGAAGGTTCCATGGAGTCCTGAAGAGGCCCAAAGGGGGCCACAGGGGCCCACACCATAGGGCGCCCCCCGGCCGCGCCTAGGGGTAGTGTGGGCCCCTCGGAGGTCCACCGCCATCGCCTTTTCGCCTATTTATACCCCCAATACGTCAAACCTAAAAATATACCACTTTTTCCCGAGAAACACCCGAGGTCACCGTCATCGTCACCCCGAGATCTAGAGGGTTCTGGAGCTCTCCCCGGCACCCTGCCGGGAGGGGAATTCATCATCGGAGGGGTCTACACCACCATGCCCTCCTCTGAAGTGATACGTGAGTAGTTCATGACTGGACTACGGGTCCATAGCAGTAGCTAGATGGTTGTCTTATCCACTTTGTACCTCATGTTTAGATCTCGTGAGATGCCCTACATGATCGAGATCATCTTTATGTAATGCTACATGTTGCGTTTGCTGGGATCTGATGAATGTTGAATGTTATGTCTTCTGATTATCAATCTATCACGTTATCTTCATGCATATGTTATTTATGATCTTGCATGCTCTCCGTTATTAGTAGGTGCTCTGACCAAGTAGATGCTAGTAACTCCAAGAGGGAGTATTTATGCTCGATAGTGGGTACATGCCTCCTTTGCATCTGTGCTCGAGTGACAGAAACGTGACGAATGGAGGATGTGTTGTTGCCATTAGGGAGAAAACAACAATGTTTACTTAGTTTACATTGTTTACATTACACACTTTGCTTATTGTGATAATATGTTGCTTGCAACTTCATACCCAATGATTGTTCAGATGATATTCGGAGGGTGGATTCTTAGTCATAAATACAGTTGGATGACGGTCTATGTATTTTGTTGTAATGCCCGCATGAATCACATAGTAATATTTATGCCTTTCTTATGGAATACGGTGCAGCCTTCATTTCTGTCAATTGCCTAGCTGTAATTTGTTCACCACACATGTTATTTATCTTTCATGGAGAGACACCACTAGTGAACTGTGGACCCCGGTCCATTTTCTCATACTGATAATACACACACTGCTTCTACTGTTTTCACACTGCTTCCGCTGTTTTACACCATACCTTTAACCTCTTTGTGTTCAGCAAAACTGGTGAGATTGACAACCTCACTGCTTCATTGGGGCAAAGTTATTTGATTCTGTTGTGTAGGTTCCACGTTGTTGCTGAACCGGTAGTGCGCCCTGCCACCTCAGCTGCATCAACCTTCACAGATTACTTGTCCTCCTACTGGTCTATTCAACCTTGGTTTCTTTTCTGAGGAAATTTTTTCCGCTGCACTCTTCACAACCTTTCTCTTGGGGTTTACCAACGCCAGCCTCCCGTCGAGGGACACATCAGGGAAAAGTGAATTGTTTGTGTTGTGTAGGTTCCACGTTGCTGCTGAACCGGTAGTGCGCCCTGCCATCTCAGCTGCATCAACCTTCTGAAGTTACTCCTTCCTCCTATTGGTCGATTCAACCTTGGTTTCTTTTTGAGGGAAACTTGCTGCTGCACTCTTCATACCTTCCTCTCGGGGTCTCCCAACGAACATGTGTTCACACGCATTAGAGGGTTGTGGTGGACCGACGGCGGAGACATCGGAGGATTGTGGTGGACCGGCCATCTCTGGCCAGCCCTAAGTACAGGGCGCAGGGGCCGCTCGGTGCAAGGACTCACCGCCTCCTAGCACGGCGACAATAATGGAGGGTTGTTGTGGGCTGGCTATCGGGAGGAACCCGTCTCATGGTCGTTGCGCAAGGGGCGTTTGGTGTTGATTGGCATTGCTCCTCCTAATGTAGTAGCCTCGAGATCCCTGTGGTGTGGCGCTACTCGTGAAGCCTTGCCATATCCCCACGGCGGGCGATGCGATGCTCCTCGTCGGTCTGGTGGTTGTCTATGGTGGTGTGGTGTAGGCGGTGGTCGTGGAGGTGATGAACTGGAAGGCACCGTTTATATAGTGGCGGGTGGGACGAGGAGTCGGGGGCATTAAACTCTGTTGCCGCTTCGAAAAGACGCGCTCGCATTAACGCCACCATGGGAAAGACGTGGCCTCGTAGCAGCAAAATCGGAGCGAAGGCTCACTGCACCCTACCGCGAAACTCAAATGTTGACATTAATATATGACAGTCCGTAGGTGCATTTATGTTTCTCACAATGACATGACTAGCCCGCCTCTCAGTTTCACGGTGTAGTTTCGTTTGCCACATACAAACGGCTCCCTATGCGGGTGGATTGATCGCCCAAGACGAGATGTTGAACCTGAAGGGTTTCGTAGCAGAAAACAAAAAAATTCTTAACAACGATAACCGAAAAACTGTCAAGATCTATTACTATGTAGATATAGAGTAACAGAGAAGGAACAATGATCATACCCTTAAAGACCGAAAGCAGGGATTACCCTCCCGCACAAGGGTTGTCGAGGAAAACAACGAAGCCGACCTCAAGGTCGAGGAGTGGTTCCAGGACTAGTGCCCCAAGTGTTGCACCTTGTGGGATTACACACGTCTGGTGTAGACGATGACTCCCGGTCTCCGGCCCAGCGAAGGTTGCGGAAGTAGAGAGATGGACCGAAGACTAATAGCACGACGGTATTCTTTTAGTGGAGAATTATCAACTCCTAGCACGTCTCAAAGAGAACCACGTTTGCAGAAGAGAGATGAATGAATTGGATGGAGAAAAGGGGAGGGGAGTCCAACTATATAAAGGGGGAGGCTTTCCCCTTGGACAGGCCATGTGGGACTAAACCCCACATGGCCATGCGGCCTAGAGGGGGCTGCAGCAACCCCACATGAGCCCCAAGTGGCCAATGTGGGATCCCCTCCTTTTCCCCTTTTATGTCTCCCACGTTTCCCCTAATGGGCCTCTTTTGCCCGGAAGGCCCATTAGTGGAATAAATGCATTTAAAATAAAATAAAATGATATTTAATTATTAATTACACTAATTATTAACAAATATACATTTCTTATTTATTTTGAGTCCTAGAACTCCTTCCGGTACCCTCCAATTACTATTGGGCATTTCTCCCTTAATTCTGATACCCCTTCGGAACTCTCCGATCTCTATCGGATAAATACCAGAAAGATTCTGGCTCTCTCTATTATTCTCTTCGGTACTAAGATCTCTCTTTAAACATCGTCTACCCTTAAGTGTCACACCCAACGGTTCTGGCTAGTCCAGACATGGCCAAGACACTTCTCCGACCAATGACCAATAGCGGGATCTGGACATCCATAATGGCCCCTGTTATCCATCAAAGTTTTGTGTCGCTTTGAAACTTAAACATAAGTCCCCGTACCTCTTACCTTAGCGATACTCTGTTATTCGAGACTTGATCTTCCGGTATCTTATACCCCGTTCGGTCTCATTACCGACATAACAATTATACTCGTTCCCATGTCGTTGCATCTCCGTGGCCGAGTCACAAGCTTGCAAACTAATTGATGCAACTCCACTGAGTGGGCCCAGGAGTATCTATCCGTCATTAGGATTGGTAAGTCCCGCTCTTTATGGCTCGCCTCAACATATCCCTTTCATTACCCAATATACACCTTTATAATCACCCTGTCACGGTGTGACGTTTGATTGAATCAAAGTAACTTCCAGGATAGCAATTCAGATACCATCTCACGGTCAAAGGTCATGGTACTATGTTTTCGTTATCATAACGTTTGAACTTAATGACTCCATACCGTTATGACAAACATAATGGGTGTGAGTCCATCACATCATTCTCCGATGACATGAATCAATTGTTAATGTCATAAATGCCCATGATCAGGAAACCTTGATCATATGTTGCTCAACAAACTAGTATAACTAGAGGCTACTAGGGACCTGGTTTGTTTACATATCACACATGTATTAATGTTCCCGCTTAATACATTTATAGCATGGTATAAAACATTATGAACATACAAGTTATGATAATAAATACTCTTCATTATTTTCCTCTAGGGCATGACTCGTTCAGTCTCCCACTTGCACTAGAGTACAAATAATCTAGTTTGCTTTTGATCTAACACCATTAGCCTCCTAGTTCCTAGACCATGCATTGCTCGTGGAAAAAGATTTTTGAAGTCAACAAATCTGCCACATTCAGATCTGTATGTTCTTTGCAAAAATTTAATGTCACCTAGGTTGGCATTGTTCCATATCTTTACGATATCGGTGAAATATATGTTTCGTGGATGGAGTAAGAATCGAACCGTCGCATAGTATGGACCTTGAGAGTCTAGAGATCTTTCAAAGTACACCATACCATCTCGGGAAAACCATCTAAGTCCACCCACACTTGCCACTTTTAAAGTAGCCATATACTTCTATACCTATATAGATTGTGCGATAGTGCGTACATATGCCACTTCGCAAACTATCCATGTCTTCTCTTAAACAACAGATTTTTCCTATATGAGACTTCTAGTCGTGTGAGACTTGCATCATCGTAATGCCTTACGTAAAGTTGACTTTTCACTCTCACCATAGACGAGAAAACTTAACTTCAATTCTCACAAGACACTAGTCGTGTGAGACTTGCATCATCGTAATGCCTTACGTAAAGTTGACTTTTCACTCTCACCATAGACGAGAAAACTTAACTTCAATTCTCACAAGACACTGGAATAAATATACTTAACATTTATTCATCGATCCATTCATGAATCGCTCTAGAACGTGTTCTTGGGTCACACCAGGTCGAGCATTCGACATGATAGGACCTATGACAAAAGCAAAAGGATGTCAGACATCCTTTTCTACATTTGTTGACATGACGAGATAAACTCGATATTTTCCTTTGTCGTACAAGTGAGAACTCTTTCTTTGCTTTTCCTATTCTGTATATCTTCAGAATCCCGTCTAGAAAAATAATCCAACTTAATGTCATTAAGATCCTTGATCTATTCACTATAGATCTAATGCCTAATACTTCTAACTTCATTCATAGAGAATTTATTCATTCAAATAATCATTTATACTTATGCTTAGAGAATCTACATCATCCCAATATGTCACTACATATTAGTTAGGAATGACACCTAGCTCCCACTGAAATATGCCATCCACATATAAGAATAGGAAACTCATTTCAGCTCCCACTCAAATATGTCATTCACATATAAGGTCAAGAAGAGCTACTTAACTCCCACTCACTTTTCTTTAAATGCATCTCTCTTCACCTATTTTGGACAACTCCAAAAATCCTTTGATTACATTATCAAAGTGAAGATTACAACTCCGATATACTTGCTTCATCCCATGAATGGACATCTGAAATTTGTATGCGTGTCTAGAATCCTTAGGATGAACAAAACCTTTGTTGTTGTACAACTACAACTCTTTCTTAATGTTGCCATTAGGGAATATGGTATCTTTTGTCCTTATAACAATTTATCAAATTGTATTAACTTCTTGTCGCACCCGGACTTCTAGAGGATACTCACAGTCCGCTAAACAGTAGAACAAATGGCTTACGGGGCATACCGGCACCCGCATCTCAATATGAGCAGGCCAACACGTAAACGTGTGACAACCATTCTCTACTATCCATCGTCTACGTAAACCATCCCATAGAAATCCGACTACTTCCGTTGACGTACTTCATAACATACACACATGGTACGTCAACAGCATTTGAACAAGTGATATCACAACATATCTCTAAGACACAAAAGATTGAAATAAGTTGCAAATAGCTCTCACTAGAGCAGAGATAGCAAATACAATCATCCAGAGGACACATGTCCCAACAATTCATCATTACATCACAGCGGAAGCATCCAAAGTGTCTGGGTACAGACAAGATCCAAATAGGCCTAAGAGGCCGGAAACGAAAAGACGGAGCCCATCCACGATGTCTCGGATCCTGCCCGGGTCCGCTATCTACTCGTCAGCAGCCTCGTCATACTCCACGTAGTAGCCACCATGGGGATCCTCGGAAACATAGTCTGCGGAAACCACAGCCCCAAAGGGGTCAGTACATAAACGTACTGGCAAGCAAGACTCACAATTCACCAAAGTGTACCCGGCAACACCAAGTACAGATGCTTTGGATTCAACGGAAGAATGGGTGATACAAAAGATGCGGCAGCGGGCTGCACTAACCAACTAAAGATACATGCTACAACTTCCGGCTAACAGAAAGGAGATAAGATAGCGTATCGTAACCAACTACAACTAACCTCAAACAAACCCATCCTGGATCTCGCCCCTTATCCAAAGAAGCAATCCAAGGATAACTCACACAGTTGGATTAATGATGGTTCATGTTATCGTGTCAATAAGCCTATTACTAGTCAAATTGTTAATCATTAGGTGTAAGTTGTCTGAGTACTTGTTAGCCAGTACTTTCACCAAGTCATTCATAACCGCGGAAAACACGGCTTCTCGAGAAGATTTAACCCTGCAGGGGTGCACCAATTTGGTCGTACACGTAAGAATATCCCGCCAGACGGGAATCAAACCCACCAAGCGAGGCACTCAACACAACTCAACTCTTCTTCGCATCAAGCCCAAAGCACCACGTGCTGTGCGTGCGCGGCTAATCGAGCCCCACGAAGAAAAGGGGGACCCTCATAGCACTGGAAGATCACGCCGCCCTAAATGCCGACTACAAAAGTTCCACCCTGGCCTCGGGTTCGTACCTGCATATGCGTGCAACAAATGGAAAGCCCGAACTAAGTGTGGCGATTTGGACGAGATGCGAATCGAATCAAATTGAGGGGGGCGCCCATACACGCTTCCCACATGCGGATAGTGCGCTCATCATGGGTCAGTAGACAAGACCCTTTTCCTAATTAGGGTCGACACTAGCAGGCCTCAAAACCACGCCGGGCCTCCTGCCGGTGCCTTATCATCAAATTAGCATTACCTCAAACATTAACAGGTTGTTGTTTAACATCGAGCCCCAGAACATAATAAATATGGTAACAGAAATAACGGACGGCAGACTCGAGCATAAACAACCCTAAGCATACTAGTAAGACACAGGCAACAAGCAATGGGGTTATAGGTATGGAGGTGAGGCTATATCAGGGTTACATGATAACATGTGATAGGATCGAACACAAGCAACGAATCTTAAGGCTAGCAGAATAGACACGGAAAGTATCGGTATCCAATGTGGAAGGAACACAATGGTTCATGTGAGTGAATACTTGCCTGCAAACTCAGCAGCCTGGTACTGAGCTAACTCCTCAGAAGTAGTGTCGTAAACCTCGTCTGTCTCAACGTCGTCGTCTATTCGGGAAGAAGCAAACAAACAACGCAGAGAGAGAAACAATCAATAACATGGCATAATGCACAATCATGGGATGATGCATGACAATTTAATTGATGCATCAATGATAAGCTAGTTGACATGGTAACATAATTAAATGGACCCATATGCAATTTGGGTTGCATATGGAAAGCCCATGAATTAAGGTTGGTTTAGATGATCTACAACTAAACAACATGTGAAAGTGGATTAGCATGATGCATGGATGAGGAAAACAGTAAGAAAACAACAATAGCATCAATTTGAAATGAAGTTTACCAAGTTTGGAATTTTATTTATTAAGTTATGAAAATTTGCTTCTTAAAGGAGTTACACAAGCATCTGTTGTTTTCACCAATTTTAAGTGTTCAAAATAGATGACAAAATTCATATTTGGAAATAACACAAAATTTTAGGTGGAATACATGTTTCATTTGTTGAAAAAGGAATTAGAATGATTTAATTATGAATTAAACAAGTTTAAACAAGATTTAAATGAATTTAATTCAAGTTTGAATTTATTTGAATTTTTATTTGTTCAAAACATTTAATAAAATTCATATTTGGAAATTTTATACTTTTATGGTTTGAAAACATATTTTATAAGTTCAAAAATAATTTAATTTGACCAAGTTATGAATTTGGCAATTTTAAATGATTTAAACAAGATTTAAATTATTTAACCAAATTTAATTATTCAAAACATGAAACAAAGTTTATATTTGAAAAGGTGGTTCAATTTGACATGGAAAACATATTTTATATGTGACATTTGAAATAAGTTTGAATTAGTTATGAATTTAACCAAATTTGAAATGAGTTGTTGGAATTTGAATTTTGAAACAATTTTAAATGTTCAAAACAGAAAACAAATGAGTTAAACAGCTAGAGAATTAAATTTGGGTTGGAGAACATATTTTATTTATTTTATTTGGAGTTGTTATGCAATTTTTATAAAGGTTTGAAATTTAGGGATTAAACTGTAATAAACAGGGACTTAAAATAAATTTAACAGGGACCTAGAAGTAACTACAGGGACTTGTGTGCGATAAGAAGTGGATCTGGATCGGGGAAAAAAGATGAAAAAAAGATGGGTTAAACCCTCGGGGGAGGGATTCGATCCCCTGCCCTCCTGATGCGCGCGTGACTGCGCTAGCCACTGCGGTAGCTGATGTTGCTTGTCAGGTTAGGGGACTCGGGGGGGTTGAGGTTCAGATCCGCTACTGAAACAAGTTGGAAAAGAAACCACAAAAAGGGGGGTGGCCGGGATTCGAACCCGCGAGCTCCTGGTGCGCGCGCAGCGAGCGCAACCAGTGGGCTGCTGCGGCTGGTTTGCTGTATAAGGGAGCTGGTATGTTTTGAACCTACTAATCGGCGTTAACTGAAACTGCACGCGAATAGTTCAGGCTTGGCCTCTGTCGGAAATTCATCGACGAACAGAGGCAGCGACGGACGCTACGGCCGGAATCGCGGAGTCTACTGCACGGGAACCAGCAGAGAAGTAGAGGGAATCGGTCGAGGGGCTCACCCTCTTCGCAGGGGTGGTCTCAGCGTGGCCGGAGGGGGACGGAGGCGGCGGCGGCGAGCTCGGCGAGCGACGACCGGCCGTGGGAGAAAACGGCGGCGCCCTCCTCAACGGTGGCGGCGGAGGTAGGAGAAAGAGGGAAGGGAGTGCGGTTTAGGGTTAGGGTTGCCCCTTGGGGGGTTAGATAAGGAGGGGGGGTGGGGTGGAGCTGTGGGGGAAAAGCTCTGTCGCTTTCCTCCATGGCTGACGTGAGCGTGGACGGAGGTGGGGGAAGGGGTAGCGGGCTGGCATCGTGGGGTGTGGTGGGCTGGCCCAACTGGGCTGGCCTGCCCACCCCTCTCTGTTTTCCCTTTTTCTTTTTTTTTCTTTTTGCTGAAAAAGAATAGGAAGAAAAAGCATAGTTTTAGGGTTAGAAAAATTAGGAAAAAATTGTGTAGGTTAGTTCTGATAAAAGCACAGATGTGCACATTTCTGTTTTTCAAAAATTTCAAAAATGGTTGCTGTTTGAATTTTAATTGAATTTTGAATGAAATTGATATTAAATGAAATATTAAAAGGAACCACTTAATAGTTTGAACTTCCATGTTTGTTGGAAACAAAAGATGTTTTTATTTGAACATTTTATTTGAAAGAAATTGTAACAGACAAGTATGAAACCAATATTTTAAAATTTGGTTTGAAATTCCAATCAACAAATGGATGCAAATGATGACATGATGCAATTGAGAATAAAAACAGGGAACAAACATTCTAAATTGGGAATTTTCATACTTGGGATGTTACAAAACGCCCCCCCTTGAAGGAATCGCGCCCCGAGATTCCTACTGAGAAGAGAAAAGGTCCGGATACTTCTTGCGAAGATCCTCTTCGGTCTCCCACGTTGCCTCTTTATCGGAATGATGGGACCACTGCACTTTCAAGAACTTGGTTCTCTTGTTGCGAGTTTTGCGCTCGGTCTCATCGAGAATTCGAATAGGGTGCTCCTCATAAGAGAGATCTTCTTGCAGTTCAATGGAATCATTTTCAACTGCACAATCTGGATCTTTGAAACACCTCTTGAGCTGTGACACGTGAAACACATCGTGCACCTTGGATAGCTTTTCTGGAAGTTCAAGACGGTAGGCATTTTCCCCACGCCTTGAGAGAATGTTGAAAGGACCAATGTATCTTGGTGCAAGCTTTCCTTTGACACCGAAACGATGAGTGCCTCTGAGGGGAGTTACACGGAGATATGCTTTGTCACCAGGTGCATAAACCATATCTCTGTGCTTGCTGTCATAGTAGCTTTTCTGACGAGACTGAGCAATCTTGAGATTGTCACGAATGATGCGAACTTTCTCTTCGGCTTCCTTAACAATGTCAGGGCCTAAGAGTGAACGTTCACCAGCTCCAGACCAATTGATTGGACTCCTGCATCTGCGGCCATAGAGAGCTTCAAATGGTGCCATGCCTAGGCTTGCCTGGAAGCTGTTGTTGTAGGAGAATTCAGCATATGGAAGACATTCCTCCCATTTCATGCCAAAGGAGATACCACATGCTCTGAGCATATCCTCGAGAATCTTATTGACTCTTTCGACTTGCCCTTGAGACTGAGGGTGATAGGCTGTGCTGAACAGAAGTTTGGTGCCCAATGCTTCTTGAAAGCTTTTCCAGAAATGAGAAGTGAATATGCTTCCACGTTCTGAGCTTATTTCCAATGGAACACCGTGAAGAGGAACAATCTTTGCTGTGTAGAGCCCTGCTAACTGACTAGCTGAGATTGTTTCTTTGACAGGAAAGAAGTGAGCTACTTTAGTGAGACGATCAATGACAACGAAGATTGCATCGTTGCCCCTCTTGGACTTTGGAAAACCAGTGACGAAGTCCATTTCAATCATGTCCCACTTCCACTCAGGGATTTTCAAAGGTTGGAGAAGACCGACTGTTTTCTGATGAACTGCCTTAACACGTTGACAAACGTCGCATTCAGAAACGTATTGAGCAATTTCACATTTCATGCCAGGCCACCAATACAGTGTCTTGAGATACTGGTACATCTTTGTACTTCCAGGGTGTATGGAGAGAGGAGTTTCATGAGCCTCCTTGAGAATGACATCTTTGAGACTTTGAACTTGAGGAACTACAATGCGTCCTTCGAAGAACACAGTTCCCTTGTCATCAATTGAGAAGGACTTAAATTTCTCCTTGCCTTCTTTGATGTGTTCTACCATCTTCTTGATTTCAGCATCACAAAGTTGTTCAGAACGAATCTTGTCCTCAAGAGTTGGACTGGCTGTCAAGTTTGCAAGATAGCCTTGAGGAACAAGACCAAGGTTCAGCTTCTGGAATTCTTCATGAAGTGGAGGTTGGCTTTCCATGATCATGAGATTATTGCAATACGACTTGCGACTGAGAGCATCGGCCATAACATTAGCCTTGCCTGGAGTGTAAGAAATGGCAAGATCAAAGTCTTTAATCTTTTCAATCCATCTCCTTTGCCTGAGGTTTAGATCTGGTTGAGTGAAGATGTATTTCAGACTCTTATGATCGGAAAAGATTTCAGTGCGGTTACCCAACAAGTATTGTCTCCATTTCTTGAGGGAAAACACAACTGCTGCAAGTTCAAGGTCATGAGTGGGATAATTGAGCTCATGTGCGTTCAACTGACGTGAAGCATAAGCCACAACTTGACGTTCTTGCATAAGAACTGCACCTAGACCTTGGAGAGAAGCATCACAGAATATTTGGAAAGGTTTGGAAGGATCTGGGCCAACCAGAACTGGTGTAGAAGTGAGTTTAGTCTTCAGGAGATTGAAACTTTCATCACATTGTGGAGACCAAACGAACTTCTTGTCCTTCTTTGTGAGATCAGTGAGAGGTTTGGCAATCTTGGAAAAGTTTTGGACGAAACGACGGCAATAGCTAGCCAAGCCAAGAAAACTTCTAACTTGCTTCACCGTCTTTGGAGGTTTCCAATCAACAATTGCTTTAACCTTTTCTGGATCAATGGCTATGCCCTTGGCAGAGATGACATGACCAAGGTAAGCAACTTCTGGAATCCAGAACTCACATTTGGAGAATTTGGCATATAGACGATGCTCGCAAAGTTTCATGAGAGTGAGACGAAGGTGTTCTTCATGCTCTTCCTCGGATTTTGAGTAAACCAGAATGTCATCAAGATATACCACAACGAACTTGTCGAGGTATTCATGGAAGACAGAATTCATGAGTCGAGAGAATGTCGCCGGTGCATTGGTGAGACCAAAGGACATGACGGTGAATTCATATAGACCATAGCGAGTGGTGAAGGCTGTCTTTGGAATATCCTCTTTTCTGATCTTTATTTGATGGTAACCCATTCTCAAGTCCAACTTAGAGAATATTGAGGCTCCAGCAAGTTGATCAAAAAGATCATCGATACGAGGAATTGGATACTTGTTTTTGATGGTTTTCTCGTTAAGAGGACGATAGTCAACAACGAGTCTCTTTGTGTGATCCTTCTTCGCAACGAACAGAGTTGGGCAACCCCAAGCCGAGGAACTAGGTTGAATGTAACCTTTTTCCATGTACATATCAATTTGTTCCTTTAACAACTTCAGCTCGGGAGTTCCTATCTTGTAGGGATGCTTAGAGATTGGAGCGGTACCTGGATCAAGCTCGATCACGAACTCAACTGCTCTGTCCGGAGGCATTCCTGGCAACTCCTCTGGAAAGACGTCAGGGAATTCGCAAACCACCGGAACATTTTCAAGTGAAGGTAGAGGTTTTGCATCGAGGTTGCACAGCTGAAAGGAACTTGATTCATGTGGAGAATAGATTATCTGGCCAGAAGGGTGGGACGGAGTTATTGACTTCTGAGCACAGTCAATTCTTGCTTTATTGGCCTTCAGCCAATCCATACCAAGAATGACATCAATGTCAGAATTGCCAAGCAGTATGAGGGAAGCAAGGAATATGTGGCCTCCAATCAGAATTTGATTTTTGTGACTGATCTTGGAAGTTTGCATAGTTGCTCCAGGGGAGTTGACCACTAGCGGGGAACTCAAACCAACAAAAGGGAGTTTAATTGCTGTCGCAAAGATCTTTGACACGAAAGAATGTGATGCTCCGGTATCAAACAACACTTTAGCTGGAATAGAGTTTACGGGAAATGTACCGAGAACGACGTCAGGAGCTTCCTCAGCTTTGTCGATCTTGACATGATTCACCCTCGCGGTCCTCCCGACAGGCCTGTTGTTGGAGTTGAAGGCCTTAGGCGGGGGAGCGTGCACCATTGCCTGGTTTGTGTTGGGACGAGGTGGTGGTGGAGGTAGCTGCCTCTGCGTGCACTTGTCAGCGTAGTGCCCCGTCTGCTTGCACTTGTAGAAAGTGACGACACGAGGAGGCCCTGGCCTTGGCTGCCCCATCGAAGCCCTCTGATCATGCATCTGAGCAGGGTTGGGTGGGCGGGGAGCGAAGCCTGGAGAAGTTTGGGCGTATGGAGCCCGAGTGACACCACCATTTGGCACCCAGATGCGGCGCTTCTGCGGAGGGTTGGTCATGCTGGAGGAGGAACCACCCTGACGCGAGTGCTTGCGAGACTCCTCGAACGCCTTGCGCCCATTTTCTTCATTGAGCGCGGTGTTAACGAGCTCCTCGAAGTTGTTGGCCTTGATGTTGGTGAGTGCATACTTGACTTCCGGGTTAAAACCTCTGCGGAACCTTGCCATCTTCTTAGCTTCAGTGGACACCTCATCACCAGCGTAACGAGCGAGGCGATTGAACTCACTCTGATAGCCGATGACGTCCAACTTGCCCTGCTTGAGTGAGCAAAACTCTTCACGCATCCTTTCCATGAGACCATCTGGAATGTGGTGCTTCAGGAAAGCTTCCTTGAAGCAACCCCAGGTGATTGGAAAGCCAGCTCTCATGACCTGGTAGTTTTCCCACCAAGTAGCTGCCTGACCCTTCAGCAGATAGGATGCATACTTGACCTTGTCTTCCTCAGCAACGTGAGCAATCTCTAGAGCCTTAGCTATCTCACGGATCCAGTCATCAGCGTCCAGAGGCTCGCGTGTGGCCACGAAAGCTCTCGGACCCAGACTGAGGAACTCCTTGATGCTGACTCGTGGAGCCGTCTGGTTGTTGTGCTGATTAGTCTGGAACTGGGCCATCTGTGCCATGACTTGGGTCATCTGAGTCAACAGCTCCGTGATTGGCGGTGGCTCAGGCGGGTTGTTCCTTGTTGGCGGCATCCTGAATGGAAATGCATTTTAGCACAACAATAGAAAAGGATAGACTTGGAAACCGAAAGAGAGATTATTCCGACGCATGAATAGATAACCAACAGGTACATCATCACATGTTCAAATACATCAGAATATCCAACACACCACAAATGGTTCGAATGCCAAAGGATAACTAAACATAGCTAAGAATGGATACATCGATACTCCCATGCTCATCACGCAGGACGGCGGCTAGGAGTACGGCGAGAGGTACGGTGAGGAGCACGCCCACGAAAGTAGGTAGAACGACGATCCACATAGATCTGACGTGGTCTGAGAGCGACTCTAGGTGTGGTGAAGTACATAGCGTCGACTCCCTGTGCTCCAAAGCGTGGAATCCCAGTGTAACCAGCACCGAGGTTGAGGAGTGGACCTCTGATCGGCTCGTAACCTCCAGCATCTGGCAGACGACGCCCAACTGGCTGATAGAAACGTGCGAAGCGCTCGTCTCCAACAAAGTCTGTGGTGTAAGTCGCCAGACGAGTCAAAGCAAGGTAGAGCTGCTCTCTGACTGAAGCCAACTCCTGAGATAGTGTGTTGGCAACTGCGTCACTGTGCCTCACGAACTGAGCGGTGGTGTGCAGCCTGGAGTTATCATGCTCGTAGACATCCAAGTTGTCGTAGAGAGTGAAGTGAGCTCCCTCCGAAGTGATGTAACCACGGGGGATGTGGCGATAGATAGAATCGTCAAATCCCCAGTAGTCAGCACGAAGGACGGTGAGACTCACATAAGCTGCCTGCTGCACAGCCATATCCACTTTGGAACCTACTGCCTCGTAGCGGTGGACTACGCTCATGCCATCATCTGACAGAATGTAGACGATAGCCTGGTAGTAGGTCTGGTCAAACTCTCGCTGCTGCTCGTAGACCTGGTACTCTGGTGCCCAACGGAACCCCAGAAAAGTGACCATGTCTCTCAGCATCTCCGGATAACAGGCAGTGCTCTCGCAACGAGTCATACGAACCACCTGCGGGTAGAACCTGAGATCCATCTGCAGATGATCGGGGAAGTTTTGATTAGACGCCGGTAGAAGAACTGAAGTGACAAGCAACAACAAGGTTTCAACGGACGATAAGGATGTTGAGAAGAACAGGATATTGAAGCAACATTGGGGAAACACGAGACCAAACACTCCTGAGGTACTACGGAAAACCCATCTGGGCTTCTAAAGGATCAATATCTACTGCTTAAGGAATAGAGGATCTGCTTCCGGGGCTTACACGCCTCCGTTCTCAATCATGAGTAGGCAACATGATAAATCATGTCACAACCACCTCCATTCCTATGGTCTAGTAGATATAACTATCCTAGAGAAACCAGGATACGTGAAACCCTAACTTGAAAGTTTAGATGAGAAGAGAAAACAACGTTGCACTTCCTTACCAGAAAAGGGAGGGTGGGTGGGGAAAGAAATAAAAGAACAGGATTCCTACTCTCACGTTTCATTTTTCCTATTTAGCTACAAAATAGTTTCTAGACTCAACTACGACCAGTAAAAGGGATCCTACAGGCAGACAGGCTCTGATACCATTTGTCGCACCCGGACTTCTAGAGGATACTCACAGTCCGCTAAACAGTAGAACAAATGGCTTACGGGGCATACCGGCACCCGCATCTCAATATGAGCAGGCCAACACGTAAACGTGTGACAACCATTCTCTACTATCCATCGTCTGCGTAAACCATCCCATAGAAATCCGACTACTTCCGTTGACGTACTTCATAACATACACACATGGTACGTCAACGGCATTTGAACAAGTGATATCACAACATATCTCTAAGACACAAAAGATTGAAATAAGTTGCAAATAGCTCTCACTAGAGCAGAGATAGCAAATACAATCATCCAGAGGACACATGTCCCAACAATTCATCATTACATCACAGCGGAAGCATCCAAAGTGTCTGGGTACAGACAAGATCCAAATAGGCCTAAGAGGCTGGAAACGAAAAGACGGAGCCCATCCACGATGTCTCGGATCCTGCCCGGGTCCGCTATCTACTCGTCAGCAGCCTCGTCATACTCCACGTAGTAGCCACCATGGGGATCCCCGGAAACGTAGTCTGCGGAAACCACAGCCCCAAAGGGGTCAGTACATAAACGTACTGGCAAGCAAGACTCACAATTCACCAAAGTGTACCCGGCAACACCAAGTACAGATGCTTTGGATTCAACGGAAGAATGGGTGATACAAAAGATGCGGCAGCGGGCTGCACTAACCAACTAAAGATACATGCTACAACTTCCGGCTAACAGAAAGGAGATAAGATAGCGTATCGTAACCAACTACAACTAACCTCAAACAAACCCATCCTGGATCTCGCCCCTTATCCAAAGAAGCAATCCAAGGATAACTCACTCAGTTGGATTAATGATGGTTCATGTTATCGTGTCAATAAGCCTATTACTAGTCAAATTGTTAATCATTAGGTGTAAGTTGTCTGAGTACTTGTTAGCCAGTACTTTCACCAAGTCATCCATAACCGCGGAAAACACGGCTTCTCGAGAAGATTTAACCCTGCAGGGGTGCACCAATTTGGCCGTACACGTAAGAATATCCCGCCAGACGGGAATCAAACCCACCAAGCGAGGCACTCAACACAACTCAACTCTTCTTCGCATCAAGCCCAAAGCACCACGTGATGTGCGTGCGCGGCTAATCGAGCCCCCACGAAGAAAAGGGGGACCCTCATAGCACTGGAAGATCACGCCGCCCTAAATGCCGACTACAAAATTTCCACCCTGGCCTCGGGTTCGTACCTGCATATGCGTGCATCAAATGGAAAGCACGAACTAAGTGTGGCGATTTGGACGAGATGCGAATCGAATCAAATTGAGGGGGGCGCCCATACACGCTTCCCACATGCGGATAGTGCGCTCATCATGGATCAGTAGACAAGACCCTTTTCCTAATTAGGGTCGACACTAGCAGGCCTCAAAACCACGCCGGGCCTCTTGCCGGTGCCTTATCATCAAATTAGCATTACCTCAAACATTAACAGGTTGTTGTTTAACATCGAGCCCCAGAACATAATAAATATGGTAACAGAAATAACGGACAGCAGACTCGAGCATAAACAACCCTAAGCATGCTAGTAAGACACAGGCAACAAGCAATGGGGTTATAGGTATGGACGTGAGGCTATATCAGGGTTACAGGATAACATGTGATAGGATCGAACACAAGCAACGAATCTTAAGGCTAGCAGAATAGACAACAGAAAGTATCGGTATGCAATGTGGAAGGAACACAATGGTTCATGTGAGTGAATACTTGCCTGCAAACTCAGCAGCCTGGTACTGAGCTAACTCCTCAGAAGTAGTGTCGTAAACCTCGTCTGTCTCAACGTCGTCGTCTATTCGGGAAGAAGCAAACAAACAACGCAGAGAGACAAACAATCAATAACATGGCATAATGCACAATCATGGGATGATGCATGACAATTTAATTCATGCATCAATGATAAGCTAGTTGACATGGTAACATAATTAAATGGGCCCATATGCAATTTGGGTTGCATATGGAAAGCCCATGAATTAAGGTTGGTTTAGATGATCTACAACTAAACAACATGTGAAAGTGGATTAGCATGATGCATGGATGAGGAAAACAGAAAGAAAACAACAATAGCATCAATTTGAAATGAAGTTTACCAAGTTTGGAATTTTATTTATTAAGTTATGAAAATTTGCTTCTTAAAGGAGTTACACAAGCATCTGTTGTTTTCACCAATTTTAAGTGTTCAAAATAGATGACAAAATTCATATTTGGAAAGAACACAAAATTTTAGGTGGAATACATGTTTCATTTGTTGAAAAAGGAATTAGAATGATTTAATTATGAATTAAACAAGTTTAAACAAGATTTAAATGAATTTAATTCAAGTTTGAATTTATTTGAATTTTTATTTGTTCAAAACATTTAATAAAATTCATATTTGGAAAGTTTATACTTTTCTGGTTTGAAAACATATTTTATAAGTTCAAAAATAATTTAATTTGACCAAGTTATGAATTTGGCAATTTTAAATGATTTAAACAAGATTTAAATTATTTAACCAATTTTAATTATTCAAAACATGAAACAAAGTTTATATTTGAAAAGGTGGTTCAATTTGACATGGAAAACATATTTTATATGTGACATTTGAAATAAGTTTGAATTAGTTATGAATTTAACCAAATTTGAAATGAGTTGTTGGAATTTGAATTTTGAAACAATTTGAAATGTTCAAAACAGAAAACAAATGAGTTAAACAGCTAGAGAATTAAATTTGGGTTGGAGAACATATTTTATTTATTTTATTTGGAGTTGTTATGCAATTTTTATAAAGGTTTGAAATTTAGGGATTAAACTGTAATAAACAGGGACTTAAAATAAATTTAACAGGGACCTAGAAGTGACTACAGGGACTTGTGTGCGATAAGAAGTGGATCTGGATCGGGGAAAAAAGATGAAAAAAAGATGGGTTAAACCCTCGGGGGAGGGATTCGACCCCCTGCCCTCCTGATGCGCGCGTGACTGCGCTAGCCACTGCGGTAGCTGATGTTGCTTGTCAGGTTAGGAGACTCGGGGGGGTTGAGGTTCAGATCCGCTACTGAAACAAGTTGGAAAAAACACCAGAAAAAGGGGGGTGGCCGGGATTCAAACTCGCGAGCTCCTGGTGCGCGCGCAGCGAGCGCAACCAGTGGACTGCTGCGGCTGGTTTGCTGTATAAGGGAGCTGGTATGTTTTGAACCTACTACTCGGCGTTAACTGAAACTACACGCGAATAGTTCAGGCTTGGCCTCTGTCGGAAATTCATCGACGAACAGAGGCAGCGACGGACGCTACGGCCGGAATCGCGGCGTCTACTGCACGGGAACCAGCAGAGAAGTAGAGGGAATCGGTCGAGGGGCTCACCCTCTTCGCAGGGGTGGTCTCAGCGTGGCCGGAGGGGGACGGAGGCGGCGGCGGCGAGCTCGGCGAGCGGCGACCGGCCGCGGGAGAAAACGGCGGCGCCCTCCTCAACGGTGGCGGCGGAGGTGGGAGAAAGAGGGAAGGGAGTGCGGTTTAGGGTTAGGGTTGCCCCTTGGGGGGTTAGATAAGGAGGGGGTGGGGTGGAGCTGTGGGGGAAAAGCTCTGTCGCTTTCCTCCATGGCTGACGTGAGCGTGTACGGAGGTGGGGGAAGGGGTAGCGGGCTGGCATCATGGGGTGTGGTGGGCTGGCCCAACTGGGCTGGCCTGCCCACCCCTCTCTGTTTTCCCTTTTTCTTTTTATTTTATTTTTGCTGAAAAAGAATAGGAAGAAAAAGCATAGTTTTAGGGTTAGAAAAATTAGGAAAAAATTGTGTAGGTTAGTTATGATAAAAGCACAGATGTGCACATTTCTGTTTTTCAAAATTTTCAAAAATGGTTGCTGTTTGAATTTTAATTGAATTTTGAATGAAATTTATATTAAATGAAATATTAAAAGGAACCACTTAATAGTTTGAACTTCCATGTTTGTTGGAAACAAAAGATGTTTTTATTTGAACATTTTATTTGAAAGAAATTGTAACAGACAAGTATGAAAGCAATATTTTAAAATTTGGTTTGAAATTCCCATCAACAAATGGATGCAAATGATGACATGATGCAATTGAGAATAAAAACAGGGAACAAACATTCTAAATTGGGAATTTTCATACTTGGGATGTTACACTGCTAAAACAATCCTAAATACACTTAAGTTTTGCCACCTGAGATTAAATCTCACTGTGGTTAACTGTTTGAATTTGTTGAAACATTTTTGTGACAAATAGAACTTCACAAATGTTTGTTATTCCGTCATTGTCTATCTTCTCATAAATTTCCGTTTGCTCATAACAGCCTAGAGGCCATTTGAGAAGACCTACCCAAGTCACCACTTGGTAGTCATACATGGATTTTATCTAGGATTATATATGACTCATAGACATTTCTGGACTTAGGTCCGCCATCTCTTCTTCGTATTTTGTTGGTTTATCATGTTTAACAAACATGATGGTCATCACAAGATTGCCATACCACACACACATTGTGGAATTCATCCTCGTACGCCTACGACCGCAGTAAGAGGTTTAGATCAGAGTCATGATCATAACCACTAACTTCCTTCTAGAGGATGGTCACGGAACTTCCGTTGCGCCACTTGATGTCTCGAGAAAATTTCATGAACTCCGTCTTACTCTACCTTTTTCTCTCACTTATACCTTTGGCAAGATACAAATTCTTGAGCAACGTATGTTCCAGCAACAAATTGCTTTCATTGTGAAAAATGTATCCAGTTAATTTTCTGGATATTCTACAAAGATGAATTTTTCCGCTTCAGGTTAGAAAACATCGAAACCCAAATTACGTAAATGACAATCCAGGCTAAAATGCCATGCCATAACTCGTGTGGCATTATCTCCATGGATTTAGATGGTTTCCCTATTATCTAAAATGAATGTTCTGATTCTAACATATAATTCAAATGATAACAATAATTCGATAAGAGATATTTATTGACCACATATTATCCAAGGGATTATGGTCACGACGTGCAATCACACCATAGCACCATGGTGTACTATGCAACGTAATTTGTGAAACTCTTTTCACAAGTCTTCTGATGATACACCAAAACTTATAACTCAAATAATTCTCTCCTTGATTAACATCAAAGGAAATTGATTTTCTTGTTAAGTCTACTTCATTTCGAACTTGTTTGAACTCGTGAAACTCTTTCAGACCAACGTTTCATTAAGTGGATATAACATATAAACCCGAATCATTGTTGAAGTTTTAGTTCACTCTGAATTTGTTTGAACTCGTCAAACTTTTCAGATCAGTGTTTCATTAAGTGGATATATACATATCTACTCAAATCATTGTTGAAGTTTACGAAATAATGATTTATACTACTCGGTTGAAGTACTCATCAATCTTGCACACATCAATATGTATGTTTCTTAATAAGTTAAATTTCTGTTTTACAAACGGAGTCTTGAGTTATCATTGTCCATGAAGGACAATTCTTATGTGTCAAAAGATTAAATCTAATGACTCAAAATGTCCAAAAGGGCGGAGCCTCTTCACGCATATAACATTGACTTGACTTCAAACAGTAGTGCCACATGAAAAGTGGTGTCATCACTAAGTTTATGTATTTAGCATTAATGTTATGAATGCAAGAACTACTACCAAAAATAAGAACAATCCATTCATAACTAGTATATGATCATTAAGATATATCACTCATAAATATAGGACAACGAATTTTCACTAACACATATGAATAATTGTCTCGCTTGTGGCAAGACACACTTATAATGATCATGCTAAAATGTGATTATGAAATGTCTTGTTTTAAATGGTAGATGTAGAGGGAGAGTGTTGGTGGCCATCATAATATCTTGCTTGCCATCATCGACACATGTTGCCTCCTCGTTTCTCCAAGCTACTCAAGTAGAAAATCTTGTTTTTCGTAAAACATGACTAGTATCATAACTCGGTCACTGCAATGAGCATTGATTTAAGTAAAGCATTCATAACGCCTATATCATATATACCATCATCATTGATGACTTCCTAGTAATCTATTTCATCTTCTCAGTTTTTCAATACAACCAAGAATTCATGGAAGTGAACAATTCGTCTTGCATGATATAGTTCATGACATATTATCTGCATCTAGGGTGGGCGGCAATCGCATCATCCCATCATAAGAAAAATTGTATGTCATCCAGTAATTAGACTCAGTGTTGTGTTTTAATGTCATTAATCAAGACTACCACATGTTTTGAGAATTCTCCTTCATTGAGAAGAAAACCTGACTCATGGTGCATACAGAGCATTAAGCTTAGTGGTCAATCCGAATGTTCACAATGCACCTATAGCTCACTCTCTATGGTAGAGATCATAGCAAACTAGACTGTGATGAAGTTATTCGCACAAAGTTGATAATCATATTATCTCTTTGTTAGTAGAATTTTTTAGTTTAACTTCTGAATTGTCCTTACAAATTTGATAATAAAATATCTCATTGGTAATGGAATCTCCGGACTTATCTCCTAACATGTTTTGTATCATATAGAGCTAAAATGTTGAATCATGGAGTATCATCAAGCCATGGTATAAAACTATGAAGCTGTACCCACCTTTTAAGTTTCTCAATCGCATAAATTCGTCTAAGTTTAAGAGGGCTATAGAACAGGGTTTTTCTACAAAGGTTTTGCAAAGACATTTAAGACTATGTTCATAATATTGGGTTCATGTTTTAAAATATATGACATGCATATATAACATAAACTCCCACTTAAACGAACATCCTTCACTTCGTTTAGTGATCACATGACCTCCATCCACCACACATCCCCTGATCGTCACGGGCATTGGTGTAGCTTCAGAGGTAGACAAAACATGTCAGTTGCCTCTCTATGCAACTCGTGCTCGACCTTCCGGTATTCTGTGTTCCGAGTCCATGTCTGTACATGCTAGGCTCTCCAACTTAACCTTAGTGAATCTGGCTATGCACATGCCTGGCACCCGCCGTATGTGAACGCAGAAGGAAGTACCCGATCATCACGACCCACTTTCCTACTGCAAACTTTCTTGTCGGTGCCACACTAAGGGAGAACACTTATATTGGAATTAAAAGAGGGATTATCCTATATAGCTGATAACCCGAAAGTATAGGGGATCGCAACCGTCTTCGAGGTAAGTAAAACCCAAATTTTATTGATTCGACACAAGGGGTGCCAAAGAATATTTATAAGCCTTAACAACTGAGTTTTCAATTCAGCTGCACCTGAAAGTAGACTTGCTCGCAACAGTTTATCAGTGGTAACAGTTTTATAGTAGCAGTAGTAAAATAACAGTAGGAGTAAAATAGTAACAACAATAGCAATTGCAGAAAACAACAATATTAAAGTACTGTAGGCATAGGGATGGATGAACGGGCGTTTCATGGATAACATAGTTCATATAATAATCAAAACATGGGCATTGAATATAGATAATAATAAAGCATCCAAGTTCTAGGCAAACCATAGGCATGCGTTCCAATATAGTCGTACGTGCTCGCAATGAGAAACTTGCACAACATCTTTTGTCCTACCAGCCCGTTTGCAGCTGGGCCTCAAGGGAAACTACTGATAATTAAGGTGCTCCTTTTAATAAAGCACCGGAGCAAAGCATTAACACTCCGTGAACACACGTGATCCTCACATCATAGCTATCCCCTCCAGTTGTCCCAATTACTATCACTTTGGGGCCTCGGGTTCCGGACAACAATGTATGTAAACAACTTGCACATATGATCAAGAAACATAATTATAATCATGAAACAATAACATGTTCGGATCTGAGATCATGGCACTCGGGCCCTAGTGACAAGCATTAAGCATAACAAGTTGCAACAGCGGTGGAAAACACTAACAACGGATACTAGGCACTATGCCCTAACAATCTGGCATTATTACATGATCAATCTCATCCAATCCCTTCCATCCCTCTCATCCTACAGCGGGGATTACTCACACATGGATGGGGGAATCATGGATGGTTGATGGAGAAGTGGTGGCGGTGACGATGGCGATGATCTCCTCCGAATCCCCGTCCCGGTAGGGCACCAGAACAAGAACATCTGATCCCTGAATTGGGTTTCGAGGTGGCGGCGGCACTCTGATGTGTTTCTCTGGAATATGAAAAACCCACCTTGGTTTTAGGTTTACGGGGCATAAGTAGTCGAAAGGGGAGTGATGACCCACAAGTATAGGGGGTGTATCATAGTACTTTCGATAAATAAGAGTGTCGAAACCAACGAGGAGCAGAAGGTGTTTACAAGCAGTTTCGCTGAAGGAATAACTGTAAATACTAAAAGATAGATTTGTAGAGGTTTTTGATATTGCAGATAAATAAATTGCGAGTAAATAAAATGCAGTAATAATAATTGCAGCAAGTGGCCCAATCCTTTCTTCAGCAAAGTACAAGCCGGTGGGTTTACTTATGATTAACAAACGTTCTCGAGGACACACGGGAGGTTTCTGTCAAGTGCTTTTGTTTCATGCATCTAATAATCTTAGTGTTTTGATAACTGTTGTGTGGGTGAACCTATGTTAATGTACCGGCCCAATCCAAGACTAATACATACTTGTGATTATACCCCTTCCAAGCATCCGCAACTACAAGAAAGTAATTAATAAATAAATCTAACCACAAGTTTAAACTCCGGGATCCTACGCTCCCTCGTGTAATGGTTTCCTAACGGGGGTTCAGGTTTCTGTCACTCCGGCAACCCCACAATTAGTAGCCAAATACACGATGCATTCCCCTAGGCCCATAAATGGTGAAGTATCATGCAGTCGACGTTCACATGACACCACTAGAAGAATAACACCACAACTTAAATATAAAACCCTCAAATATTACTCAACATTACTTCACTACTAACAACTTGACTTATCCCATGTCCTCAAGAACAACACAAACTACTTACAAGATATCATATGGATCATAATCAGAGGTTATATAATGGATGATAACAATCTGGTCATAAAGTGCAAACACCGATAAATCTCACAAGCATCAACTACTAACAAGTAATCCACACCGGGAGAGAGATCTAATGTAAAACAACGATAGAGGCCCCTAATTGTTACGGAGGATCACGGTGGATGATGAGGGTGATGGTGCTGCTGATGATGGTGATGATGATGACGATCTTGATGATACCCGGAGTGATGACGGTGACGATGGCGGTGATTTCCCCTCTCCGGAGAGGAATTTCCCCGACAGATTTCTCCCTGCCAGAGAGCTTTCTCTCTCGGGTGTTTTCTGCCCTGAGGCGGCGGAATAATTCTTCGATGATGGTATGGGGCTTAGGGTTCCCTAGGGTCCAAGTACGCGAAAGATATCCCCCAGAGGTGGGCCAGGGTGGCCACACCACCTGGTGGCGTGGCGCGCCACCTCATGGTGTGGGCCCCTGGTGGCCCCCCTCTGGCTCCCCTTCTGGCTGGACTCCTCCTATTAACTTCTAAGACACCCCCGGTGTCCCCCTTCTTCTTGTGATCTTCTGAAATATGGTATATCGACGGTGCTTTTTCCATTAGATTTCTGGTCCAGGTGTTTATTCTCCAAAAATTATGAAACATGGAAAATAAGATAAAATAACATAAGGGATGCATCAACATGAAATATATCGATGAATGCCAGCAATTTATGATATAAAATAGTGATGCAAAATGGACGTATCAACTCCCCCAAGGTTATACCTCGCTTGTCCTCAAGCAAAACTGAACTCAGTAAACATGACCACAGGTTTATGGAGTGAAGAGTCGATAAATAAAATATGGACAAGAAGCATCACATTTATCTATACACCAATAATTATAGACAATACCTTCCTCTCATATAACTTAACTTGGAACGAGTAATGGGAGTCACAAACGAAGATGCAAAAGAGAGAATCAAAATTGGTGATGGCAAACTTTGTTCTTGGTTAGAGAACATTCAATGATATCATACTTATCTTAGGTGAAGTCTTTATAGCAAGGCTTATATTGTAGAGCTTGATACGTCAAAAACGTATCTCCTTTTCCGAACACTTTTCTTATTGTTTTCCTCTAAACTTGTGTGTTTTGGATACAACTAACACGAACTAACGCTGTTTTTAGCAGAATTACTTTGGTGTCTCGTTTTTATGCAGAAAAATCTACTTTCAGGAAAATACCCAGAAAAGAGCCCATTGATGTTTTCACCCCGGAAGACCCCGGGAGCTAGAAGGGGGCAAGGAGAGAGGCCACAGGGTGGCCACATCCCCTCGGCGCGGGTCTCCCCTGGCCGTGCCAGCATAGGGTGTGGGCCCCCAGACCCCCCGGACTCCCCTTTCGACTACAAGTAGCCTCCAACCCTAAAACCCGAGGGGGTACGTCATATTCCACAGAAACACAACAGAGCGACGCCACCGTCCCGAACCTCATTTCGGGGATCAGAAGTTCCTGTTTTAGCACCCTGTCGGGACGGGGAAGTGGAGGAGATCATCGCCATCGTCATCACCAACGCCTCTTCATCGACCATCCATGTTTCCCCCATCCATGTGTGAGTAATTCCCCGCTGTAGGCTGAAGTGGATGGTAGGGATTGGATGAGATCGTTCATGTAATAATACCGTGATTATTAGGGCATAGTGCCTAGTATCATCTATTAGTGCTATTGACATTGTTGCAACTTGTTATGCTTAATGCTTGCCACTTTGGGCCTGAGTGCCATGATCTCAGATCTAAACATGTTATTGAATCACGATGATAATTATTGTTTCTTGATCATACCTGCAAGTTGTTTACACATATTGTTGTCCGGAACCCGAGGCCCCGAAGTGACAGAAATTGGGAAAACCAGAGGGGATGGCTGCGATGTGAGAATCACATGTGTTCACGGAGTGTTAATGCTTTGTTCCGGTGTTCTATTACAAGGAATACCTTAATTACCAGTAGTTCTCTTGAGGCCCCACTGAAAACGGGCTGGTAGGACAAAATATTTTGTGCAAGTTGTCATTGCGATCACGTACGACTATTTACGGAACACATGCCCATGGTTACTTAGTGCTTGGATGCTTTATCTTATTTATCTGCAATGCCCCTGATATGATCATTATTAGAACTTTCTTATCCATGCAACGCCTGTTCATTCATCCTTATTCCTACAATATTTAATTCCGCTGTTTACTTCAAACACTACTGTTTCTGGTGTTTTGATTTCACTACTTCTATTATTTCACTACTGCTGCTGCTATAAAACTGTTACTACTGATAAACCACTGAGAACAAAAGTAATTTCAGGTGCAGGTGAATTGACAACTCACTTGTTAAGGCTCACAAATATTCCTTGGCTCCCCTTATGTGGAATCAATAAATTTGGGTTTTAGTTCCCTCGAAGACTGTTGCGATCCCCTATACTTGTGGGTCATCAAGACTATTTTCTAGCGCCGTTGCCGGGGAGCATAGATTTATTTGCGAGCTCACCGGAGAGTATTATTATCTACTGCCAATCATTCATCATGGGTAATACTCATGATGGAAATTTTCCTATATTACCATCCACTACAAGAAGAGGTACAACTCTGAACACCTCTCTTGCTCTTGATTCACCGTCTGTTATGAGTAAGCTGCTTACACCACCACATGCTACACATGCTACTTCTACTGAGTCTGAAAATGCTTCTGATACTTTTGATGATGCTTCTACTGTGCTTGATGAGAGTGGTTCTCTTGGTCCTTTCTTAGATACTATTATTGCTAAAGCTAAAAATATTGCAAACACTGAAACTCCTGATAAAATTCCCGTTACTCCTGCTTTTTCACCTGAGTTTAGAGAGACCCCTAGTGATGATTTAGATGATGGTTATATTGAACTCAGTGATGATCTTATTGGTGAAATACATGCTTTGAAGGATAAAGATGCTGCTATACATCTTATGGAAAGTCGTGCTGTTAGATATAAATTATCTCCTGATGCTAAGTTTGCCACTTCTCCTATTTATATTAGGGATAAGGATTATGATTTCTCTCTTGATTTATCTTATATATCTATTGTTGAGAAAGAACCTTTTTGTGGAACTGAAAAATGAAAGTGCTATGAAATATATGAATGAGCTCTCCTCTTTGAGTAGTTTATTCTCTAATGATCTTAAGAAACGTAGCTACTTTGTTGCTAAAATATTCCCTTTCTCATTAAAGGATGAAGCTAAAACTTGGTTTAACAATTTGTCTCCTGGATCTATTGATAGTCCTATTGGTTTGGTTAATGCTTTCTTTCAGAAATATTTTCCTGCTAGTGCTCAACATGCTGCTTTACAAAATATATTTAATTACAAGCAATTGGAAGAAGAGAAATTGCATGTATCTTGGGAAAGGTTTTGTTCTTTAGTAAGAGATACACATGGGAATAAGGTAGAAGATAATAAACTTCTTGATATATTTTATAATGGACTAACGGTTGAATCTAGGCTCCACAACCCCTTGACTGCGAAAACTGTGCAGGCATAGCCAAAACTGTATAACAATGAGCTCGAAACCAACAACCGATCAAAGCAGCACTCTAGACATGGAAGATGTATTAAACAGGTGTTCCTAGAGTATAGCTTTACAAATAGAGGTCACACGACCTAACATTACATCAGACAACGGAAGGAAAATTATGTTGCTAATCAACAAGAACCAAAAAGGCCTAAGAGGCCGCAACTTAAGGCGACGTCTCAGCCCATAGATTCCAGGCTGCTACCTGGGAACCACAAACTACTCGTCGATGTCCATGTTGAAACACCACCGATGTGATTTCTTCACCTGAACCAAAATCAGCAAACCTGAGTACGGGAGGTACTCAACAAGACTTAGTTAACCTATTATATATCTTTTGGTTTCATAAAGGGTTTTATGAAGGTTGATTTGCGTAAAGCAATCTTTATTTTCCAAATCGAGGAGGAATAGCACGTCTCGTAGAAGGTTTTCAAAACAATGAGAAACTCACTACTGTAATAATCATCATTTCAATCCACCAACATCATTTCCCAGCATCTCACATGCTACAAGGATCACCCCTCTCGGCATCTCCGAGGAGGCACCCTTCAAACATTGTCTCCATGCTTTGTCAACATCTTTTACGCCACGTTCAAGTTATCTATGGTCTTTGCATTCACCAAGTCGTCCTTAACCGTGGACACGGCTTTTCGAAAAGTTTGCCCTGCATGGATGTACACTTTACCCTCACGTACCATCCGACTCTTAGCGCCACATGTACGCTCTTCCATGGAACGCGGCAGAGGTTGGCTGGCCACGACCTTTACCTTACCCGACCCTATCCATGAGTCAACCCAAGACAGGGCCACCCCGTCAACAGGGAGTTGGCCATCCTCCTGACGGCACCTGTCTCTGTGAGGCGGGGTCAAGATCCGTGTACGTACATCACTTGGCCCCGGTCAGGCCCTAGAGGAGCATTTTGTTTTCAAAACGTTTAAAAGGTTTTGATTGCGTTGCCGAATGGAAATCTCAAACTACGTGACTCATGGATCTGGCCAAACAACTTAGTTGGTCGAGCGCGGTTACTTAGATCCCGCGTGGGTTGCATGCTCAGTCTTGGCTTCCGCTCGAGACCTTAATCCTACGGTTGGCGAGTATAGGACGAACAACCACTTCCCAAGTGGCCTCCTATCCAAGACTTAGTTAAGTTAACCACACAACACTCATATTACCACGTCATCATATCATACTAGGTTATCGCAGCTCTGATTCATCAACCGGATGGAGCAGAGGTAACAAACATGTGAAGCTAAGCGTAGAAGATATGAGGCTCTAGCGATGCGCACAAGAAAATCTATGGAGGCTAGGAGCAATGGATCGGGATATTGAGGCAATGCAGTATATAGGTGAACTATATCTACTGACATCAAATACTTTGGAATCGAATGCAAAGTACGAGAATCAAATGCCGCTGGAAAACATATATGAGCAGATAAGAGGTTATGCTTTCCTTGGTTATAAGAAAACCAGATAAAGATCTTCTGGAATAAATGCTTGACTTGTCGGTTAAGATCAAGTATTCGTCATTGGCATTGCTGGCCTTCTCTTCGGAGTCACGTTCTACCGAGGGGAATAACACTGAAAAGAAGAACAACAATCAAACATGGCATCGATGCAATGCGCAATATGTATGCATGATCAAGTTAATGCACTAAAATAAAGCCCTAAACATGTTCGTTGGGTTTCTAGGGTCCGTATGTCAGTTATGTAGTTTAGCAGAAACTATCCCGAAATAGACCCCGGAGGGCAATTCGGGCAATTCTGAAAGTGAGTCCAATTTAAAGTGCTCAAATGGGTTTGAAAACATCATAAACAGGTTGCATTTGTCATTTTGAGCATTTTGGTATATAACTTGTAATTTTCTAATTTTATTGATTAAAAACTTATTTTCTCCATTTTAAATGAATTAAACAACATTAAATAATGCTCATTTTTGAACTTTGTCAAACATATATGAAAATGATATATTCAGATATATTACATTTTTCTGAACATTTCCATGTTTTTATTTTATTTTTCTGATTAACAGAATAAAAGTTATTCATTTTACAAGTTTTATTATTTTCTGGAATTATTACACAATGGGGCCCACGTGTGAGTGTAATATAATTTTTCAAAAATAGATAAAAGCCCGCGATGATATTAGCGTGATGCGAAGGTGACGTCACGTGCTCTGCTCCTCACAGGTGAGCTCAAATTCCAGTGAATTCGCGCGCAATTAAGGGAACAAACTATACCACGAGGAAGAGGAGATCGAGGGGAATCTAGTGGTGGTAGCAGAACGACCAAATGGTCGCCGGAACTTCGTCGGTGGAGACCTTCTGTGCCGGCGGACGGCGAGGCATGACGGGCGAGAGATATAGAGGGGAAGGGGCCAAGAGGAAGGCACCGGGAGGCTCACCGGAACTCGTGGAATGTGCTCGGGTAGACGACAAGGCGAGGGGGCGACGGAGTTCGCCGGAATCGCCCATCGCGGCGATGGCTGGAGCTCGGAGAAGATGGCCCAATTTGCGGGTTCCCCTTCTTCCCGGCTCTCCATACTCGTTGAGGAGGTAGTGGACGTCAAGGCGGTTCTGCGGAGCTACTCGGCACGGCTAGGGACGGCCCGTGGCGACGGCGCCAAGCGGCTCGCCGGAGCTAGGGTTCGGTTAGGGTGCGGCTCCGCGACAGTCACAGAGAGAACGGGAGAGTGCGGAAGGCAACAGAGGAAGTCGAGGGAGTCTTCCGCACGTCTATCCTTCGACGGGAGGCAAGGAGGAGCTGGCGGCAGCGGTCGGCACCACCATGTTGTGTGCCTGTCTGGCGCGCGCGGGAGGAAGACGAAAGAAGGGGACATCTCCCCAAAACCCCCTGGAGTTTTGGAAATTTATAGCGAAGTCCTTCTGCCTTTAAAAACTGCAAGCCATTTGAATGTTTGAGGGACTTTTTGCAAGGATAAAAATTAGCAAAAATAAGATTTGAAAACCTTACCAAATTTCCAACCACACCATATTTTTGTTTGGTGAAATTATAATATTTTTCAGTTCAAAATTTTGAAACCCACAGTAAGTAGTATTTGTGGTATTTTCTCAAACCAATTAAATTCACTGTTTAAATTGTTTCAAACATGATTAATTTTTTTTGTTTCATGCATGTATGATATGAACACAACACCACACATTGTTTTGTTAGCAAAACAGGGATGTTACAAATCTACCCCCCTTACAAGAATCTCGTCCCGAGATCCCCGAAGGAGAAAGAAAGAAGGAACACCGGTTTTGAATGATCTTCTCAAATTTTACCATTCTCTTCTTGAGAAGGTTGGACCATAGCACTTGTGAAGATATCCAGCGGCTACACCTTAGGTAGAGGGAAAACTCTTAGAAATTGATCTTCATGGAAATCGAGTATCTCATGGCTAACTTAGGACAAGAATGTTCGTAAATAACTTTTGAGTTAACTGTCATGAAACACATCAAGATAACGGTGGGAACGGAAGAAGGTTTCAAGTTTGCGAACGATTGGTCTTGAAAGGATTTAGAATATGAGCTTTGCACAAGACTTTAAATCCTTTTGGAAAAGAAAGGTTGAACAACTTATGACATCAAGGTTTCTTCAAAGTATAATACCAAGATGGGAAGGATGGTCTTGAATATCACAATGTAATATCCGTATACGAGGGAGAACACGAGAGAACACTGTAATCGTGCGTCGGAGAAAATTTGATACAAGATCATGTTCACTCTTCGGAGTGGACACAGTAGATGAAGGAACTTTCATTCCGTTAAAGTTTGTCGAAATCTTTGTCAGATATGATGATGTTACTTCACAACAGGAGATAAGTAACCAAAGACATGGGAACACCATAACAGAGAAAGAATTTTCGGTCACACCATAAGGATGGTAACCAATGGGGATTGAAGCACCAAAAGGAAATAGGGAATCTCTTTCCTATTGTGGTTTTGGACGTAGTAGTACACCTACCACATGGTTAAGACCCCATAGCTGAAGTGAACGACAAATTCCCACAATGTGTGAGATGAACATAACTTCAAGTATAAACAACTTGAAAAAGGGAACTCATCAATGGCGGTTACAAAACTCCACGAGATGGTTCTCCTGATGCACTGATTTCCACTGAAAGAAACATTTTCAGGATTGACATAGGGACATTGGACAATACAACTTCCAAGTTCTCCTGATGTTCTAGGTACCAATATCAAGATTATGCAAGTCTTCTGTAGGTAATCAAGTGAAAGACGAACTTCAGTTTGGAAGAACGGTGAGAGGAAATTCTAGAATAAGCATCACAGAAATCCTCACGGGGAGTGGTTGTTCTTACGGATTTAAAGGATTACAACATTAGGCCTTTCGGCTAATTTTGTCAACCACAACATCAACCATGCCGGATTTTCAAGTGGACCTAATTCCATACCCTTGAGGAAACACCAACCATCATTGCTGCTTGAGATTCAACTCTGGTTAGTGGGTTGATAACTCAGAATTAGTATGTGTGATCGAAGAGGTTGCACCGGTTACCAATGAGGTACATTTACTAGATTCTCAAGATATGGACTTTGATGCCACACTCAAGAAGATGAGCAAGATTGCAGAACTCATGTATTAGTAACTTGCGAAAGATGGTTGCACCTACATGGTTTACTTACAACGGAACACATCGGAGTCCTTGTTGGGAAGATGATTAAGAAGATAACAAAGTTCTTGGACTTCTTCTCTCTATGAACAGTCCATCGGTGGCTTGGTGTGGATGCGAACTTATGGAAGAAATGGAGGCAACAACCTACTGTCTCAAGAATGGTCCACACACGCATGACCAACTTGGAATTATTCCTGAGGGAACAAGAAAACTCTTCTCGGATCTATGGCGAAAACTTTCACCAAAAGCACATGGATCAGAGAAAGTCACTCCGAACATCTAGAACACAAGCTTCATGATGACACAAAGATGGATCTCGAAAGTTTCCAACATTAGTGCCAATTGTTCAGCATGAACCTCTTGCAACTTGGAGAAAATAGGAATGCCATCGATGGGCTCGACAACACACTTATCAAAACACTCCAAGAAGAGGGATTCATATGATCTATGAACGAGGCAAAGTGTATGTCGGACTAAAGGACATGAAGGTGTACTCGGGAAAAACACCATGAGTAAAAACACCATCAACATAGTCCTTATATCTGATTTTGATTTGAAGATAGAACAAATCAAATCAATGGTGGAAAGATAGCAGGTCCAAGGAGATACTATCCTGCTTCAACGCAAAGAAACTAGACATCCCTTAACGAAAGATCAAGTTAGGCGGAGCTTTTGCCTTTCAACTCTCCAAGTTGTTATTTAAGCTCAACCTACTAGTCCAGAATGTCCAACGGAGTTTCTTGGAGAAAGGAGCAATCCAAATTACCCCTTGTTTAGACATTACGGTCAGGTAACAACCTGGTGATACTTCTAGAAAGACAACTAGAATATCACAACCCACCGGTATGTTTTGGAGTTTGAAAGGAATCTTGCTTATCAAAGCAACCGATATGATCTTGAGGGATTTGGTATGAACCTAACTTTCTGACCAAGAATGTGTACTAGAATGAACGGATTTGGTAACACGGTCTACTTTAATTAAAGACCGGTTGTTCAGTAGTGCTAAGAATGATACAGATGTTTCTTAGATTTTCAAAGCAATAAGAATTGCTAAGAATATCTCATACACACCTCAATGCACACCCAACATTCTCGAGCGTTCAATCTTGTAGAAATGGTGACTGAAGATGTGTAGGAGCATCACTTTATCAGTAAGGCCATGAAACTTAACACGACCTCTTGATGTAAAAGAGGGTAATACTCGAAGGTGGAACAAAACAGAAGCTGATGAAACTTCTTCAGTCTGTGAATTACAAAACTTTGACCTGGTCCTAAAGATGAACAAGCTGCTGGAGTTTGTTTCTACTAACATTCCAAGGTGGAACGTTCTGACGGAAATCAAGAGCAGATGCATTGGAACAATCCAACACGCATATGCAACTTGGTGTCCAAAACAACGGATGGAGATTCAAGAACAACTGGAAGGTAAAAACATGCTCAGGAGAATTCCTAAGATCATGTTGACTACACAGGGTAATACTCGTTTGTAAAACCCATGCTAAGAAGAGAGTTATAGCTGAATCAATAAGAAAGATGTGAAGGCCGTGATGATCACTCTTGTTGTGATCCCTTTTGGTTCCAAAAGAAAACCTATGGCTATGAGAGTTGAGATTACCTAGCCATCCTGAGGTAGAAGATATTCCTCAGGATCCAAAGAAGCAGAACTTGTGTTAAAGGTCAGCATCCTGTCCTGATAGCGTGGGCACTACATGGTTAAGAGACCACATAATCCAACCCACCGTAATTCAGCACATTTCGGGACCTTCGGTTCAAGTCCAAGGGTTAGAAACTCACTGTCGGGGGGTTACCCCCGAGTAGGGTAAAGACAGGTGGTAAAGGCCGCTTACAGAAGAGAGGTTTGGCCGAGTAGCCGACTACCGGGTACTCGCTACCCGGTCGACTGCTACCCGGTCTCACCTCAAGATGGCCAGAAGGAGATATCAATCAGTTTCTACCATGTCGAGTAGAAGGTTTGGCCCGAGTACAATTGGCGGGAACATTTGGCGGGAAACTACTCGGGCAGGAAGTCAAAGGAGCCGTTCTGACACAGGATCCCGCGTATCCTGGGTCCGTACTTGGCAGCATTCGAACTACTGTTCACGTGGGGACGGTCTGTCTGACGGTGACAGCATGGAAGCAGTCGGTGGCAGGATAAGGGGGGCCTACTCTGTGACTAGGTACAGTGATACCAGTCTGTCCCCTAGTTTTGCCCAACGACTTTACAGAAGCAGCCAAGACCAACGACCAAAGCTGTCAGCGGGTACTCGGAGAAAGGACAGTGTGGACACTATGTCGACACTTGTCTAGGATTTGGACGTATCCGGCTGGGCACCATGAATATAAGGTGCCCCGCCGCCTCCTGCGCGAGGCAGGTAGAGGAAGGCTCATATAGACACTATCAGTGGCTCTCTGGAAACCCTAGAAGCCCTAAGTTCTTGCCCTAGCTCTACTCGGGAGCATAGGGAGGCTACTCGGTGAACATCATTCCTTGTACTGTGAGCTACTCGGTGACATATAGCAATACATACAGAAAGGCAGGAGTAGGGGTTTTACCTCCTCACGAGGGCCCTGAACCTGGGTACATCGTGTTGTTTGTGTTGTGTGGATCTTACCTCACGCGGCCACTCGTCGCGTGATCCCTCCCCGGACACCTCCAGCGTCCATCGTCCCCACATCTTTAGCCATCCCATGGCATCTGCCGTGACACCACCACGACAGTTGGCGCCCACCGTGGGGCAACCAGCGGCGCTGGCTGGAGTTTCTGTTCGGACGGGATCTTCATCTGCGGAGCGCGTAGTTTGTGGCCTTGTCCACAGATTCGGCTCCTTCGACTTCGTCACCAACAACGCCGGCTGTTTCGGCGGCAAGGCCATGCCGGAGGGCGGCTCGGTGATCTCCTTCGGCTCGCATCTCGTCTACGTCGCCACCGTCGCCAACGACGCCTACCCCGAGCTGGTGCACGACGCGGAGGATCCTCCCGCGGTTGTTGCTGCCCGCGGAAGGCCTGCATGCAGCTCTGCGTGCCGCGCTGAGGTGATGGTGACGGGCGTGGCGGCAAACGTTGGCGCAGCTGCTACTGGCGCTGCGGCCGTCGTCGAGGAGGTTGACGACCCGCCTGCTGGTGGCAGAGATCACCGGCCCTACGAGAAGCAGTGCAACTTGCCACCTTCCACGTCTACGGTCATCCCCCCGTCTGCTGCGCGAGTTGGTATGCCCACTCCCACCGACATCGAGCTCCTAGCCGCGAGGGAGCAGCTCGAGCGGCAACGTCAGGAGCTGCTCGCCGAGCAGGCGGAGTTGGAAAAGATCAGGTTGGAGCTGAGCCTGGACCAGCTCGAGTACAACAAGGCCCACGGCTTCACGCCGGTTGCCAGGAGGCCTAGCCGGGTAGGCGCTACCCGGCGCAACCTAGGCGCCGAGATGGCGACTGTTGCGGAGGAGCCCGCGCAGTCGGCTACCGCGAACACCTTCACAAGGCCAAGGTACAGCACACCCGCCAAGACGCTGCGGGCTGCGGAGGCTGTGGCTGCCGAGTTGCCGCGCCTAGAGGGAGAGGCGCGTCGCAGGCAGCAGGAGAGGCTTGGCGAGCTGGTGCTGGAGGCCGCCAGGCAGAACGAGGAGTTCCGGAAGGCCAACCCGGGAGCTGGAGCTTCACAGGTGGTTCACTCGCACGCGGCAAGATCTAACGATCAAGCCTCATCTCCGCATCCGAGCCGCGAAAAGAGCCGCAGCGGGCGTACGGGTAGAGACAGGCAAATGCAGGTGTATGACCCGGCTGCTGCCGCGAAACAGGTTGCTGTGCCGCAGCAGCCCGGGCAGGAACACAACGCTGCAAGGGCAGGCTCTCAAGCCCATCAAGCTCAAAGCCGTGTCCGAGAAGCCGCACGCCCGGGTACTTCTCGGCAACCCGCAGCTCCGCCTACTCGGCAGAGGCAGCAGCCGCGCCCAGTGGCACCAGTCGCCAACCCGGTAGAGCAGCCTGCTGCTATGCAGGTGGATCGGTATGATGATGGCTACTCGGCCATGGAGATGGCTGGTTATGACATCCATGACCGTGTTGGTGAGCGCGTGTTGACGCCTGGAGATGCAAGGCACCAGCTGGACCGTATCAGCTTGTCGGCGCGGCTTGAGAGCACGGGTCCTCCTGGCCCCGAGTGCTTTGGCCCGCGCATCATGAACGAGCCGTCCGTGAAGGGCTTTCAGCTCGCGAGAGGCACCAAGAGCTACAATGGTAGCACCAAGCCTGAAGATTGGCTCAACGACTACGTCACCGCGGTCCATATCGCGAACGGCAACAGGAGATGGGCGGTGCGCTATGTGCCGCAGATGCTAGAGGGTCCAGCCCGCACTTGGCTCAACAACTTGCCCAAGAACAGCATTAACTGCTGGCTGGATTTCTCGGATGCCTTCATCAGCAACTTCACCAGCACCTACAAGAGGCCGAATAGGCCACAGCAGTTGTCGGCTTGCCGGCAGCGAGAAGACGAGACGGACCGCGAGTACCTTACTCGGTGGAGCACCTTGAGGAACACCTGTGAGGGTGTGAATGAGGCACAGGCGATCACTTGGTTCGCACAGGGTTGCCGACATGGCAGCATGCTTTGGCAGAGATTGCAGAGGGAGATGCCCAACACCCTGGCCGAGACCATCAAGATTGCGGATCAGTACGCACTCGGCGATCCTACTCAGCCATTGATGGATTCCTCAGAGCCGAGAAGAAACTTCAACAGCAACAAGCGCAACGAGTTCCGCAACAAGCGCCGAGTAGATACTCGGTATGATCCCGAGGAGGTGAATGCAGTGAATGTCGGAGGCGGTGGTGGCCAAAGGCAAAAACCTGCTGGAGCCTACGGGCAGAACCAGAACCAGGGCCAAGGCAACAAGAAACCGTTCCGCACCGCGCAGCCGAGTGGCGGGAACTCCGAGCAGCCAAAGAAGTTTGTCTTCGATGACATGAAGGATGGCCCGTGCAGCTTCCACACTCACCACCCATCAAGGCCTGCGAACCACACTACTCGGCAATGCGAATGGTGGGATGTGATCAAGAGTGATGGCTTGCCTCCTCCACCTCCTCTACCAGCCGCGAATGCCACTGTGCAGCCTACTCGGGCACCCGCAGCTCGGCCTCCAGTGTATCCGAGAAGGGAGAATGTCAACCAGGTGGCTTTAGGAGCCAACCAGAACTTCAACAATGAGAGATACCGCAACAACAACAACTACAACCGCAACAACAACAACTACAACCGCAACAACAACAACAGAGGCAACAACAGCTATCAGGGCAACAACAATGGCAACAATGGGGGCAATGGCCCTAACCAGTACCAAGAGCACCATGAGAGCTATATGATCTTCACTTCTGAGGCAGTCGACAAGCAGTCACAGCACAGGCGGGCCATGGAGGTCAATGCAGTGATCCCGGCTGTGCCTCATTACATGTACTGGTGTGACCAGGAGATCAGGTGGACTCGGGCAGATCACCCCAAGGTGATGCCCAATCCGGGTACCTATGCCTTGGTGCTGGATCCCACCTTCCTGGGCCCTGAGAAGAACGTCAGGTTCAGCAAGGTGCTGATCGACAACGGCAGCAGCATCAACATTGTGTACAAGGACACACTCGAGAAGCTTGGCCTGGCCGAGAACATGATGCTGCCCAGCAAGACCACTTTCCATGGCATCGTGCCCGGGATCTCCTGCAACCCGATTGGCCGAGTGTGGATTGATGTGCTATTCGGTACTCGGGAGAACTGCCGCACAGAGCGCCTGCAGTTCGAAGTGGTGGATCATCAGAGCCCCTATCATGCTCTACTCGGCAGGCCTGCTCTGAGCAAGTTCATGGCCTCCACCCATGTGGCTTACCTGAAGATGAAGATCCCAGGCCCCAATGGCATCATCACCATCTCGGGAGATTACAAGAAGTCCATGGAGTGTGCCTCTGCTAGCTCTCAGCTGGCGGAATCGATGGTGATTGCTGCCGAGAAGAAGAAGATGTACGAGGTGGTGGCCATGGCTCAGTCCGCACAAGCTGGCGCACAAGGTGTGCCGAGTACTCAGCATGGTACTGCTTTCCAAGCTGCCAAGGAGACCAAGACTGTCCAGGTTGACCCCGAGTTCCCGGAGCGGGTGGCCATCATTGGTGCCGGGCTGGCCGAGAAATAGGAAAGCGCGCTCATCCACTTCCTCCGTGAGAATCGGGACGTGTTCGCCTGGACCAATGAAGATCTACCAGGAGTCCCGAGGGAGTTGGTTGAGCACTCTTTGCATGTGCGTCCTGACGCCAAGCCCGTGAAGCAGGCCTTGCGCCGTTTCGGGGATGAGAGAAGGAAGGCCATCGGTGATCAAATCACCAAGCTGCTGATCAGTAACTTCATCATGGAGGTGCTGCACCCGGACTGGTTAGCCAACCCGGTCATGGTCGAGAAGAAAAAGGAAGATCCCAAGGCTGCCACTGCATGGCGCATGTGCGTTGACTACACCGACTTGAACAAGGCATGCCCCAAGGATCCTTTCCCGCTGCCTCGCATCGATCAGGTGATCGATTCCACTGCCGGCTGTGAGCTGTTGTCTTTCATAGATGCCTACTCTGGTTTCCACCAGATTGCACTCAATCCTGCTGATCAAATAAAGACTGCTTTCATTACCCCGTACGGGGCTTATTGCTATCGTGTCATGTGTTTTGGCCTGAGGAATGCGGGTGCAACCTATCAGAGATGCATGCAGAAATGCTTGCACGACCAACTCGGCAAGAATGTGCAGGTGTACGTAGATGACATTGTCATCAAAACGAATAAAACACATACTCTGCTTGCCGACTTGGAGGAAACCTTTGCTAACCTACGCAGGTACAAAATGAAACTGAATCCGAGTAAGTGCACCTTTGGTGTACCAGCTGGAAAGCTACTCGGTTTCCTGGTTTCTAGTCGGGGCATTGAAGCCAATCCGTCTAAGATAAAAGCTATTGAAAGCATGTCTTTGCCGAGATCGTTGAAAGATGTGCAGAAGTTCACGGGTTGCTTGGCATCTCTGAGCCGTTTCTTGGGCCGAATGGGCGAGAAGGCTCTGCCTCTGTACCAGCTGATGAAGAAGAGCGACAAGTTTGTCTGGACTCCGCAAGCGGATGTGGCATTCAATGAGCTGAAAGCGATGTTGGCTAGCGCTCCCGTCTTGGCTAGTCCGCTACCCAAGGAGCCCATGCTGCTATACATTGCCGCGACTAACCGAGTAGTCAGCGTGGTGATAGTGGTGGAGCGAGAAGAAGAAGGCAAGAGTGTGCAGCGCCCAGTCTACTATCTCAGTGAAGTGCTGTCCAGTTCCAAGCAAAACTATCCACATTACCAGAAGATGACATATGGTGTGTACCTGGGCGCCAGGAAGCTGAAACATTACTTCCAGGAGCATCCCATCACTGTCGTGAGCTCAGCTCCCATTTCGGACATCATGGGTAACAAGGAGGCGAGTGGCAGAGTAGCCAAATGGGCGATCGAGCTAGCCGCGTACGCTCCCGCGTATACGAGAAGAGAAGCAATCAAGTCTCAGGTACTGGCGGAATTTCTTGTGGACTGGGCCGAGATGCAATATGAACCTCCTGCCCCAGTTTCCAACTACTGGAAGATGCACTTTGATGGCTCAAAGGTGAAAGAAGGCCTTGGTGCCGGCGTTGTGCTCACATCACCCAAGCGGGATCAGCTCAAGTATGTGTTGCAGATTCATTTCAAGGCATCCAACAATGTCGCCGAGTACGAGGCAGTGGTGCATGGTTTGCGAGTAGCAAAGGAGGTTGGGGTGCAGCGTATTATCTGCTATGGCGACTCGGATCTAGTGGTGCAGCAAGTCTCAGGTACCTGGGATGCTTTGGATGCCAACATGGCATCATATCGCTTCCTGGTGCAGTCAATGACTGGGTTTTTCGAAGGCTGTGAGTTCCAGCACATTCACCGAGCAGAAAACGAAGCAGCAGATGAGCTGTCCAAGTTGGGATCTTCTCGGCAGTCCATCCCGGCAGGGATTGCCTTGGAGCATTTGAGGAAGCCATCCATCAAGCCTTCCCCCAACTCGGAATCTATCTTTGTTCCCTCTCTGCCAAGTGAAGAATCAGACCCAATGGAGATTGACTGGGAGAGTGCTGCAGGGAACCCGGGGACTGCCGTTCTCTACTCGGGGACTGCCACTTCCTACTCGGGGACTGCCACTTCCTACTCGGGGACTGCCATTCCTTACTCGGGGACTGCCACTCCCTACTCGGGGACTGCCATTCCTTACCCGGGGACTGCCATTCCCTACCCGGGGACTGCCATTCCCTACCCGGGGACTGCCATTCCTTACTCGGGGACTGCCGCCCTCAACCCAGAAGCTGTTGCATTCATTGAAGAAGTTCTCGCCAATCGATCTGGGCTGCAGAGAAGCGCTCCTACTCCTCCTGTGCAACCACCAGAGCCTGTACCAATGGAAATGGACGAACCAGTGTTTCCCGTGCGGGAGACACCGAGTTGGGCAATGCCCATATTGTCCTTTCTAAGGGACGGTACTTTACCTGAAGATGAGGTGACTGCGAGGCAGATTCAGAGAAGATCCAAGGGCTACGCCTTAGTCCGAGATGTGCTGCACAAGAGAAGTGCCACTGGTGTGCTGCAACGCTGTGTGAGCCCAGAGGAAGGAGAGGAAATCCTGGTGGAGATACATCAAGGGGAATGTGGGCATCACGCCTCTTCTCGGGCTTTAGTCAAGAAAGCTTTTCGGCATGGCTTCTACTGGCTCAATGCATTGCAGCAAGCAGAGGACATTGTGAGGAAGTGCGCTGGCTGCCAGATGTTCGCAAGTAAGATTCACATGCCAGCATCCGAGTTGAAAACAATCCCTATCACATGGCCGTTTGCTGTTTGGTGCTTGGATATGGTTGGACCTTTCAAGCCGGCTAAGGGCAATATGACACATATCTTGGTCATGGTGGACAAGTTCACCAAGTGGATCGAGGTGAAACCTATTCGGAAGTGCGATGGAGTCACAGCTGTGAAGTTTGTGAAAGATGTGATCATGAGATATGGCTACCCGCACAGTATCATCACCGACAACGGCACCAACTTTGCAGAGGGGGCAATGGTGCGATTTTGCAGAGATAAGCATATCCGACTAGACGTTGCGTCAGTCGCGCACCCTGCCTCCAATGGGCAAGTTGAGAGAGCAAATGGGATGGTACTGGCAGGCATCAAGCCGAGGCTGATCGAGCCGTTGCTGAAAACACCTGGGTGTTGGCTAGAAGAGTTGCCAGCGGTGTTGTGGAGTCTAAGGACTACCCCTAACCGGTCAACCGGCTACACGCCATTCTTCTTGGTATACGGGGCTGAGGCCGTGTTGCCAATAGACTTAGAGCATGACTCCCCCCGAGTAGCCCTCTACACTGAGGTGGAGGCGAGAGAAGCTCGAGAAGACGACGTTGACCTGCTTGAAGAAGCAAGAGAGCTGACTCTGTCACGTTCGGCTATCTACCAGCAAAACCTGCGGCGCTATCATAGCCGAAAGGTGAACCCAAGGGTTTTCCGAGAAGGAGACATGGTCCTTAGGCTTGTGCAACGCACAGCCGGGATGCACAAGTTGTCTCCTCCATGGGAAGGGCCTTTCATTGTCAGCAAAGCGCTGCACAATGATGCGTACTATCTTGTAGATGTGCGCCCATCACAGGCGAACAGGGTAGATAAAGCTGGAGAGGAAACCAAGCGTCCCTGGAATGTAGCTCTACTTCGTCGTTTTCATTCGTAAGGAAAGATGTGTATGTACCCTTTCACCCGAGTTGAAATTCTACTCTGCAATCTAAAATTGTTCTCGGGGACTGCCCTCGTCCAAAATTGCTCTAAGTGTTTTTACTCGGCTCGTTCCTTTGTCTATTCGGTTGCTTCACTTCAGAACTCAAAAGTGCATTGAGTACTGTGTTTAAACCTATATGCCAACTCTTCGACTTTGCTGCTGTCCGAAACCCGGCTTCATGGCAAGCAAGAGAACAAGCAAAAGGTCAATGAGCACACGAAAATCGCTAAGGAAGAAAAAGTGCAGGAACCGAGTAGATTGTCGGTTACTTTTTGTTCCTTGTTTTCGTCTTCTCGGCTAAGTGGTGGGCTGCGTTATCATGATTGTTTTCTAGCGGCTAAGTATTTGCAGCCTTGTTCCTTGATTCTTGTGACTCGAATACCAAACAAGCGACAAGTCGCAGGTAGAGCAGAGATGAAAAAGACAGGGTGAATAAGAAATGCTACTCGGGGACTCGCATGGAAACACAACTCGGCATTGAGCCAGAGTCGTTCAAATTGACTAATATCAAGTAAAACTGAGTGGGCATAAAAACTGGGTAGCAAGCTAAAACAAATATTGTCTGATACATATGCTCCCGGCATCCCGGGGATCTGATAAAATGTTCAAGTGAAAGAAAAGATTGCAGGTTGCTTCAAGTTGCAGAGGAGATGTTCTCGGCGCTGGCCTTGGCGGCTGTTTCCTCGGCGGCGGCCTTGGCAGCAGTTTCTTCAGTAGCAGTGGCGGTAGCTGCTTCTTCGGTGCCGGCTTGAGTGGCATCCGCTCCCGTCTGCACAGCGGTGGATTCCTCCATCTCGGCATCCTCCTGGGTAGCCGTCTTCTCGGAGGTGGCCGTGGCCACCGAGACGGGTCCTGGAGCCGAGGAGGAGCCTGAAGCGTGGCCAGGAGGAGGCACCGTGTCGTCGAGAGCAGCACCTGAGGAGGTGCCGAAGTCGAGTGGCTCGCTGTCGATGTGCGCCCCTTCGTCTTCATCGCTACTCGCGACGACGGTGGCCTTGCCCTTCCTGGCTTTGCCCTTGGGAGATTCGAAGTACTCCCCAAGTTCCTCCTCGTCGTCCTCGTCGTCCTCCACATCTGCTTCCTCCTCGTCTTCATAATCAGTGTCCGGCTCGGGGGGGCCATCGATGTAGACCTCCGTCTCGGCACACTCGGCAACTTCATAAGCGATCTGCTTGCGCAAGGCCACGCTAGCGGCATCATTCTCCCACTTGGAGTTATTACGCTTCCCGCGGATGCGCTGCATGTCAAGGTTCTCATACCAGGACGCCATGCAGAGAAGCATCACATCTGCACCAGCACGGGCTGCAGAGGCTCGCCACTTCTTCAGCTCGGCCTTCGCTTCCTCCAGCTTGTGGGCGAGATCCCGCATCTTTCTTGGCTGGGGGTCATGAGGCCAGAACAACCTGTGGAGCTCAAAGCCCACGTGCACCAAGTCGGTTCCAACACCGACTAGCTGATCGAAGAAGCTTTTGAGCACCAGCAAGACGTCCTCGATCTCGGAACTGGTATCTGCCGCCTCGCCCTTCGAAAGGCGAAGTGCTCGGTTTGTGGCTAGAATAGGCGCAGATGTGGAATCAAGAGCAGGCCAGATATCTGAAATAGCAAATGGCAACTTCAAAAACCGAGAAGAGAGAGACCGAGAAGAAAAGATGCAGGGAAGAAGAAAACTTACCAACCAATTGGCGGTGCAGCTGCTGCAGCTTGGATTTCCAGGACTCCTCGTTGCCAATATGTTTGTCTTGGATTCCGCGAAGAGTGGTCATCTGGGCGAAGAGACTGGCATTGGTTTTCTTCAGAGTTTCGCACTCAGACTCGAGGGCCTTCTCCTTGGCCCGGAAGGTGGTCTCGGCCTTGGCCTTCTCGGAGATCGCCCTGTCTCTCTCTGCGCCGATGGTAACGGCATCCTGGAGTGCTTGCTGAAGTCGGAGCTGCAGGGACTCCATCTCGGTGGTGTGGTCCTTCACCAGAGCTACGGCCTGGTCAGACAGCTGCTTCTCCACCTCCGCTGGCTTGATGCAGTCTTGGTGCGCCTCAGCAAATGATTTATGATCTTCTGCGGAAAGATAGATAAGGTCAGCAGATATGCAGAGAAGAAACAAATTCGAGACAGAACCGAGTAAACAGCAAGCTCACCTTCAAGTCTCTTTATGGTGGCCTCGGCGTCTGCCACAAAAGCACGGCATTTCTCATGCTCCTCAGCCAGGGCCTTCAGGTTAGCTGCAGAGAAGGAAAGGTTAGTGCCAAAGAAAGCAGGAGCGGGCGTAAAAACAAAACGCAGAAACCGCGTAGCTAAAAGGCTTACCCTGCACTTCAGCCAACTGCTGGCTGCTCTCAGTGGCGTTTTTGCTTGCGGCCTCGGCATCTGCCTTCTCTTTCTCCAGCGCAGTAATACGCCTCCTGGCGATGGAGTGGTTCCAGAGAAGGATGCGGTACAAGTTGGTCCGCTTGAGAACGCTATCCTGAAAACCGAGAAGAAAATGAGTTAGGCAATGCAGAGAAGATTCGGCCCGAGTAGGAGGCTACTCGGAGAGTATCCACCTACTCGACCCGAATCTCGGGGACTGGGAGTGATGGTGAGAAAGAAGAAAGGCGGGTAGAAGAGAAGAAAGTTATACTCGGAAAAGGCAAAAAGACTTACTGCGTAGCTCTGTTCGATATCTTCGGCGTTCTTGCGGTGCAAGAACATCTTGGCTGCGAGGGTGGCGGTGTCGGTGGAGACGGACATGGGCTGGTGTCCCAAGTCGATCTTGTTCCACTCCACGCGGTAATGGTCGACGGAGCCAAGGGTCAAGCCGTGCCACTTCTCCTCTCCGAGAACCCCGCTGTCCCACTTGGCGCTGATGTAGCCGACGGTATCCAGTACCTGCTCAAGACCCTTGGAGGTTATTGGCTTGTCTTGGGCTCCCCGAGAAGCAATATTGACGGGCTTATTCTGGGCTGGATCGAAGGGAGGAGTATTCCTGGCTACTGCTTTCCTCCCCTTCTGAATAGCTACAGCTTTATCTTGGGGAGGGAAGCCGATGCGGTGTTGGTGGCTAACCTCAATCATATATTCCGGGTAGCAAGGCTGGCCAGCAGCGCGAGCCCCCGCAGAGAGTGCAGCAGGAATCGGGCCGGAGTCGCGGATCACGAGTGCTCCGCCTGCGGATGCGCCTTGCTCCCTGGCCCTTTTCTTCGTCTGCTCCTTCTCGATCTTCTGCTTCTCGAGATCCTCGGGTTTCCTCCCCTCAGTCTTGGCCTTTGCCTTCTCGGCGACTGCTTCCTCAGCAGCTCGCTTCTCGGCTTTTTTCTGTTCAGCCCTGGCCCTCTTCTGCTCGGCCTTGGCTTTCTCGGCAGTTTCTTTCTCGGTTCTGGCCTTCTCGGCGGCTTCCTCCTTGGCCTTGGCCTCCTCGGCGGCCACCTTATCGGCAGTCTCCTTCTCGGATAGACCCTTCTTGGAGCAGTAATCCCTCAGAGCATCAAGGGCCTGTTGCTTGGCTGCACGCCCAGGAGAGCTGGAGGTGTCCTTGCTCTGAGGAGACGAAGAGGAGGTTGGTGGTGTAGGGCCTTGCGCAGTCGGTGGCGTAGGGCCCTGCGCAGTTGGTGGCGCCGCTGCAGCTCCTGGCAGAACACCACTCGGTGCGCTGCCTGGCAGTGGGTAAACATCTTCTACAGCAGCATCCGCGGCGGTGTCATCTGCCACCAGCCGCTCGGCAGCAACGTTCTCTTGTGCGGCAGCCTCGGTGGTGGGCTGCTCTACTTCTGGTCGCTCAAGGGCGGCGGCGTCTTGCTTTTCCTGGTCTCGGACCTCCTCGGCATTGCTAGCCGGAGGAGAAGGTGGTCTTTCGGGGTGGACGGCAGCGTCCTGAGCTGCCGCTTCTGATCCTGCTCCCTGAGCGGACGTGATCGATGCTTTGGCGGCAGCAGCGTGGGCAGTGTTGTCCTCCTCGTCGTCATCGACGTTGATCAGAGGAATTGGAGTTTCCTTGGCTTGGCCGGATGCGCAAGCGGCGTTCACGTCCAGGGGAGCTCTGCGGAAAGAGGAGAAGGGAATCAGGAATTGGAAGAAAATGGGGAAAATGGTACTGCGCGAGAAGAAAGACGACCGGGAAGGAAGCTTACGCGGTAGTGGAAGAGAGCTGTTTCCTCTTTCTCTTTGTGGTGAGCTTGGTGGGTTTCTTCTTCTCGGGGGTCTCTCCCTCCTCGGCGGGCTTCTTCTTCTTCTTGGCAGGGGGCGCTCGTGCTTCGCCGCCTGTCCGTTTGCGAGTTTCGGGAGGGGCAACCGACAGAGGCTTGACGACAAGGGGTGCATCGCCCTCGTTCTCGTCCTCATCCTGGTCGTCCTTCTCCGCAGCGGCCTCATCTGAGAAATTCAAAGGAAAGAAGAAGTGAATCAGAAATAGCAATACAAGGAGTTGATGCTTCCCGGAAACGAGCAAGATGAGGATGCTATCACCGTCAGAGCCCTCGTCCGCCCAAGTGTTAAGGACGTCGCGCTTCTCGGGAACGGGGCTGCTCTGCTCCGCGTCATCAGAGGGGGGTACATCATCCTCCTCGCGATCCTTGGACCAGTTGTCCTCGAAGACCTCGCTGCTTTCAGTGAGCTGGCGAGTAAGAGTCTGAAAGGCAGAGAAGGATCACAAGTCAGCCGAGTACCAGAATAGAACTCTACTCGGGTAGGCGTGCACCCACGAAGCACACTAAGCCTAGGCTTTTTTCTAAGTTTCCTACTCGACGAGGCGTGCAGGCACAAAGCACACTAAGCCTAAGGCGATTTAGATAAGTGTCCTACTCGGTGCACAAGGCGATTGCTAGTCGAGGCGAAAAGAGAAGTTATCTACTCGGAAGGCAGAGACGAAAACAAAATAAGGGAGACGTACCCGTAAGATTGGAGTCCTACGGCTGAACGGGAGGAACCTGTACCGCCATTTCTCGTTGAGGCCGGTCTTCAAGATGTTCCTGGCAAGCCTGGGAACGTCAGCATCGTCGATCTCGACGGTGGTGGTCCTGGTGCAATCGCGAGGCCCTCCCATGTAACACATGAGGTGGCATCGCTCCTGCAGAGGGAGCACCCGGCGTTTGATCCAGCACGCCACTGGATCGTCATTCCTGAGGCCGTGCGTCTTCAGCCAGCCGAGTTGCGTCTCTATCTCGGTGGCGTTCTCGTCGTTGACGGGCTTCTCCTTCCAATTCGACCCGAGTGGAGCACGCTTGCTCCAAGGGGGCAGGTTAATCCGATCGTCGACGGGGGCTCCAGCAGCGGCGGCAACGTTCTTCACGTAGAAGAACGTTTGCTGCCACATTCGGCAGGAATCCAGCCCCTGGATGCGGGGGTGGTTCGTCCCGTTCCGCTGCACCATCATGGCGCAGCCGACGTCGGTGGCGCGGGCAACGCCCGCGCTGTCCTTCTTCCCGACGGATTGTTGGCGGAGATGGAAGTAGTGGAGCCACGTCTCCACGGTGGGCCTGATGCCGAGAAAAGCCTCGCACACCACGGCGTGGTATGCGAGGAAAACAACTGCATTGGGCGGCAGATGGTGCATCTGCAGCCCGAAGTGATTCAAGAACTTACGCATGAAGTCCGATGCTGGCAGCCCGAATCCGCGCTCGAAGTGGGACATGAACACCACGCGCTCTCCGTCCCTGGGCTTGGGCACGATCTCTTCGTCGGGTGCCCGGCACTCCACGCCGGGGGGAACCCTTCTCTCGTTCACGAGCCAGGCGAGGTTGGCTTGGGTGATGGAGGAACCGGCCCAGCAGGACTTGGCCATGGTGGCGAGTGGAAGGATCGGAAATCAGACGGGGTTGGTGGTGGAGCGAGTCCGCGGCGGCGCAGAGGCTAGCGCGGCGGCGGAGCGCTCGGTGGCGGAGAAGAACGGGAGGAAGAAGAGGAAATGAGCAGGGAAGGGGAAAAGGAAGTTACCGCGGGGGTATTTATACCTCCTCGGCGAGATTACCGTTACCGCTACGGGAGTGGGATCGATTGTGGCGTGTGGTGGGTCCTGTGGCCGGCTAGAAACGCACACACGCGAGAACCGCGCGCGTAACGGCCGCATTGGATCCCACTACAAGATCGTGGCCAGTAAATGCACTTGATGGGACATGACGGCCGGTGGGCCCACGGCGTGAAAACTGGACACGTGGCGTCGTGTCCTGGGCAACCAAACGACAAGGTCGTGGATGCTTGACACGTAGGCAGTGCCTGCGTGAAGGGCTGGATGTTGCTCTGCGCTGCAGAGGCTCAGTTTGCGAAATTTCGCTAAGTCTTTTTACTCGGATACAGAGTAGAAAGCAAGGGCTACTCGGAAAGAGGAGACTCAAGATACTTTCCGGATGGCTACTCGGAGGACCTACTCGGCATCTTGAGGTTCGATGGCTGAGATGCAAAGGCTGGTTTTAAGCTGGCAGAGCCTAGTGAACAAGTTCGCAAGACTCAACCAGCTTCGGGGACTGCTGTCGGGGGGTTACCCCCGAGTAGGGTAAAGACAGGTGGTAAAGGCCGCTTACAGAAGAGAGGTTTGGCCGAGTAGCCGACTACCGGGTACTCGCTACCCGGTCGACTGCTACCCGGTCTCACCTCAAGATGGCCAGAAGGAGATATCAATCAGTTTCTACCATGTCGAGTAGAAGGTTTGGCCCGAGTACAATTGGCGGGAACATTTGGCGGGAAACTACTCGGGCAGGAAGTCAAAGGAGCCGTTCTGACACAGGATCCCGCGTATCCTGGGTCCGTACTTGGCAGCATTCGAACTACTGTTCACGTGGGGACGGTCTGTCTGACGGTGACAGCATGGAAGCAGTCGGTGGCAGGATAAGGGGGGCCTACTCTGTGACTAGGTACAGTGATACCAGTCTGTCCCCTAGTTTTGCCCAACGACTTTACAGAAGCAGCCAAGACCAACGACCAAAGCTGTCAGCGGGTACTCGGAGAAAGGACAGTGTGGACACTATGTCGACACTTGTCTAGGATTTGGACGTATCCGGCTGGGCACCATGAATATAAGGTGCCCCGCCGCCTCCTGCGCGAGGCAGGTAGAGGAAGGCTCATATAGACACTATCAGTGGCTCTCTGGAAACCCTAGAAGCCCTAAGTTCTTGCCCTAGCTCTACTCGGGAGCATAGGGAGGCTACTCGGTGAACATCATTCCTTGTACTGTGAGCTACTCGGTGACATATAGCAATACATACAGAAAGGCAGGAGTAGGGGTTTTACCTCCTCACGAGGGCCCTGAACCTGGGTACATCGTGTTGTTTGTGTTGTGTGGATCTTACCTCACGCGGCCACTCGTCGCGTGATCCCTCCCCGGACACCTCCAGCGTCCATCGTCCCCACATCTTTAGCCATCCCATGGCATCTGCCGTGACACCACCACGACACTCACATAAAGGAGTAACTACTATCTCAGTGCTTTGAAGGAAACTACGAATAGCAATCACGAAGTATCTTTCAAAAGACAAACATAGCTCCGGAAGGATTTGCGCAAAAGTCAAAAGATACATGCGAGATGAAAAGCAGATCTCGAGGTTCAGGATTTGAGACTTTTAGAACACGTAAGAATGTGGAATCCATACAACTCTAAGAGACCAGGAATGGAAGGAAATCTCCCAGTGGGAATCAAGAGGAAAACAGAGTATCGAACACACACGACTCTAGAAACTCAACACTAGGTCAACTTGGGTAAAAGACGTCATTGCCAAAGAAGGCACCTAGGTTTTTAATGACTAGAACCTTTTCAAATCAAAACAAGTAAGGTGACCAGAATTAGAGCGATACCAGATAAGGAGTAAAAAGAATCCTAAAGAGATTTTCACAATCCATTTGAAGTTTCAAGATAGTTTTCACAAAGTCTAGACTCAACATCGACCAAGCAGTAAGGTTTTCCTACAGGCAGTCCTGCTCTGTACCATGACTTGTCACGACCCCGGACCCAAAGGTATACATACTGTTATGCGCTCCTAGTCATGGTCCCACAAGGGCTTCAGGGTTACCAGCCCCGACCACAACAAACAACGGCAGGCACACCGGATCCATCGGCACGCAGGCCAGATCACTACGGTACTACTACTCCTTGTGTCCATGCTAGTCATAACCAACTATGCATATCAAAGCGTCCATGAATCGTATGAAACTGAAGGAACATGACCAAAGCTATGCAGAGATGCTATGTGTCCAGAAAGTGCAACAACAATCAAGAGGTACTGGGGTTACCAAGACCCATGCCGAATCACATCGACAGGCGTGCTCGGAAATGGATCATCGGCTCCATAACCCCTCGACTGCGACAACTATGCAGGTATAGCCAAAAATGTATAACAATGAGCTCGAAACCAACAAACGATCAAAGCAGCACTCTAAACATGGAAGATGTATCGAACATGTGTTCCTAGAGTATAGCTTTACAAACAAAGGTCACACGACCCAACATTACATCAGACAACGGAAGGCAAATTATGTTGCTAATCAAGAAGAACCAAAATAGCCTAAGAGGCCGCAACATAAGGCGACGTCCCAGCCCTTAGATTCTAAGCTGCTACCTGGGAAACCCAAACTACTCGTCGATGTCCATGTTGAAACACCACCGATGTGATATCTTCACCTGAACCAAAATTTGCAAACCTGAGTACGGGAGGTACTCAACAAGACTTAGTTAACCTATTATATATCTGCTGGTTTCATAAAGGGTTTTATGAAGGCTGATTTGCGTAAAGCAATCTTTATTTTCCAAACCGAGGAGGAATAGCACGTCTCATAGAAGGTTTTCAAAACAGATGAGAAACTCACTATTGTAATCATCATCATTTCATTCCACCAACATCATTTTCCAGCATCTCACATGCTACAAGGATCACCCCTCTCGGCATCTTCGAGGAGGCACCCTTCAAACATTGTCTCCATGCTTTGTCAACATCTTTTACGCCACGTTCAAGTTATCTATGGTCTTTGCATTCACCAAGTCGTCCTTAACCGTGGACACGGCTTTTCGAAAAGTTTGCCCTGCAGGGATGTACACTTTACCCACACGTACCATCCGACTCTTAGAGCCACATGTACGCTCTTCCATGGAACACGGCAGAGGGTGGCTGGCCACGACCTTTACCTTACCCGGCCCTATCCATGAGTCAACCCAAGACAGGGTCACCCCGTCAACAGGGAGTTGGCCATCCTCCTGACGACACCTGTCTTTGTGAGGCGGGTTCAAGATCCGTGTATGTCCATCACTTGGCCTTGGTCACGCCCTAGCGAAGCATTTTGTTTTCAAAATGTTAAAAAGGTTTTGATTGCGTTGGCGAATGGAAATCTCAAACTACGTGACTCATGGATCTGGCCAAACAAGTTAGTTGGTCGAGCGCGGTTACTTAGACCCCGCGCGTGGTTGCACGCTCAGTCTTGGCTTCCGCTCGAGACCTTAATCCTAGGGTTGGCGAGTATAGGACGAACAACCACTTCTCAAGTGACCTCCTATCCAAGCCTTAGTCAAGTTAACCACACAACACCCATCTTACCACGTCATCATATCATACTAGGTTATTGCAGCTCTGATTCATCAACCGGATGGAGCAGAGGTAACAAACATGTGAAGCTAAGCGTAGAAGATATGAGGCTCTAGCGATGCGCACAAGAAAATCTATGGCGGCTAGGAGCAATGGATCAGGATATTGAGGCAATGCAGTATATAGGTGAACTATATCTACTGACATCAAATACTTTGGAATCGAATGCAAATTACGAGAATCAAATGTCGTTGGAAAACATATATGAGTAGATAAGAGGTTATGCTTGCCTTGGTTATATGAAAACCAGATAAAGATCTTCTGGAATAAGTGCTTGACTTGTCGGTTAAGATCAAGTACTCGTCATTGGCATTGCTGGCCTTCTCTTCGGAGTCACGTTCTACCGAGGGGAATAACACTGAAAAGAAGAACAACAATCAAACATGGCATCGATGCAATGTGCAATATGTATGCATGAGAAAGTTAATGCACTGAAATAATGCCCTAAACATGTTCGTTGGGTTGCTAGGGTTCGTATGTCAGTGATGCAGTTTAGAAGAAACTATCCCGAAATAGACCCCGGAGGGCAATTCGGGTAATTCTGAAAGTGAGTCCAATTTAAAGTGCTCAGATGGGTTTGAAAACATCATAAACAGGTTGCATTTGTCATTTCGAGCATTTTGGTATATAACTTGTAATTTTCTAATTTTATTGATTAAAAACTTATTTTCTCCATTTTAAATGAATTAAACAACATTAAATCATGCTCATTTTTGAACTTTGTCAAACATATATGAAAATGATATATTCAGATATATTATATTTTTATGAACATTTCCATGTTTTTATTTTATTTTTCTGATTAACAGAATAAAAGTTATTCATTTTATAAGTTTTTATTATTTTCTGGAATTATTAAACAGCAGGGCCCACGTGTCAGTGTAATATAATTTTTCAAAAACAGAGAAAAGCCCGCGATGACGTCAGCGTGATGCGAAGGTGACGTCATCTACTCTTCTCCTCACGGATGAGCTCAAATTCCAGGGAATTCGCGCGCAATTAAGGGAACAAACTATACCACGAGGAAGAGGAGATCGAGGGGAATCCAGTGGTGGTAGAGGAACGACCAAATAGTCGTCGGAACTTCGCCGGCGGCGACCTTCGGCGGCAGCGGACGGCGAGGCACGACAGGCGGGAGATACGGAGGGGGAGGGGCCAAGAGGAATGCACCGTAAGGCTCATAGGAACTCGTGGAATGTGCTGGGGCGGACGACAAAGCGAGGGCGCGACGGAGTTCGCCGGAATCGCCCATCGCGGCGGCGGCCGGAGCTCGGAGAAGATGGCCCGATTCGTGGGTCCCCTTTCTTCCTGGCTGTCCATACTCGTTGAGGAGGTAGCGGACGTCGAGGCGGTTCGGCGGAGCTACTCGGCACGACTAGGGACGGCCCGTGGCGACGGCGCCAAGCGGCTCGCCGGAGCTAGGGTTCGGTTAGGGTGCGGCTCCACGACAGTCATAGAGAGAATGGGAGAGTGCGGAAGGCAACAGAGGAGGTCGAGGGCGTCTTCCGCACGTCTATCCTCCGACGGGAGGCAAGGAGGAGCTGGCGGCAGCAGTCGACGCCACCGTGTTGTGTGCCTGTCTGGCGCGCGCGGGAGGAAGACGACAGAAGGGGACATCTCCCCATAACCCCCTAAAGTTTTGGAAATTTACAGCGAAGTCCTTCTGCCTTTAAAAACTGCAAGCCATTTGAATGTTTGAGGACCTTTTTGCAAGGATAAAAATTAGCAAAAATAAGATTTGAAAACCTTATCAAATTTCCAACCACACCATATTTTTGTTTGGAGAAATTGAAATATTTTTCAGTTCAAAATTTTGAAACCCACAGTAAGTAGTATTTGTGGTATTTTCTCAAACCAATTAAATTCACTGTTTAAATTGTTTCAAAAATGATTAATTTTTTTTGTTTCATGCATGTATGGTATGAACACAACACCACACACCCTTTTGTTAGCAAAAGAGGGATGTTACAGGGTCTCAAGGGAAACTACTTGTCGTGGTGGTGTCACGGCAGATGCCATGGGATGGCTAAAGATGTGGGGACGAAGGACGCTGGAGGTGCTCGGGGAGGGATCACGCGACGAGTAGCCGCGTGAGGTACGAAGTAAACACTGCAAACAACACGATCTACCCAGGTTCAGGGCCCTCGTGAGGAGGTAAAACCCCTACTCCTGCCTTTCTTTGTGTATTCTGGTGTCTCACCGAGTAGCCACAGTACAATGCTCTTGCTACCGAGTAGCCACTCCTCTCTCTACGTGATGAATTAGGTCAAGAACCTAGGGTTTCCTCAGTTCAATCTCAACGTGCCCCTCGCAGGAGGCGGCGGGGCACCTTATATACCTGGTGCCCAGCCGGATACGTCCAAACCTAGACAAGTGTCGATATAGTGTGCACATCGTCCTTCTTCCGGGTTCCCGCTGACAGCTTTGGTTCCTAATCTTGGGTGCATCTGGAAAGTCGTTGGGCAAAACAAGGGGACAGACTGGTATCACTGTGCCAAACACAGAGTAGGCCCCCCTTACCCTGCGACGGCCTGCTTCCATGCTGTCACTGTCAGGCAGGCCGGTCCCAGATGAACAGTAGTTCGAATACTGCCAAGTACGGACCCAGGATACGCGGGATCCTGTGTCAGAACGGCTCCTTTGACTTTCTGGCCCGAGTAGGTTCCCGCCAATTTTACTCGGGCCAACTCTTCTACTCGAACAGACAGAACTTGATTGATTCTTCCTTCTGGTCATCTTGAGGTGAGACCGAGTAGCAGTCAACCGGGTAGCAGGTACCGGGTAGGCGGCTACTCGACCAAACCTCTCTTCTGACAATTGCTTTTACCACGTGCCTTTACCCTACTCGGGGGTAACCCCCCGACAGCAGTCCCCGAAGCTGGTAGAATCTTGCGAACTCGTTCACTAGGCTCTGCCAGCTTTAAACCAACCTTTGCATCACAGCCCTTGAACCTCAAGATGCCGAGTAAAAGACCTCCGAGTAGTACTCTAGAAAGTACCTTGAGTTTCCTGTCTTCCGAATAGCACCTGCTTTCTACTCTGTAACCGAGTAAAAAGACTTAGAGAATTTCTCCTCTTGTGCCTCTGCAGCGCAGAGCACAATCCAGCCTTCCGTGTCGCAACTGGACACGTGCCAAGCATCCGCGACCCCGACGTCTCGTTGCCCAGGACACGACGTGCCACGCGCCCAGTTTTCACGGAGCGGGCCCACAGGCTCGTCATGTCCCATCAAGTGCAGTAATATCCCACGATCTGGTCGTGGGATCGACTGTGGCCGTTACGCGCGCGTTCCGCGCTTGCGTGCGTTTCTATCCGGCCACAGGCCCCACCACACGGGAATCATGGCCACGATCGATCCCACTACCCCGATGGTAACGGTAGCCTGAGGCGAGGGTATAAATACCCCCACCGGTAACTTCCCCTTCTTCCTCCCCCGTACTTTCCCTTTTCTCTGCCCTGTTTCTTCTTCGCCGCCGCGCTCTCCGCCGCCGCGCAACTCCTTGCGCCGCTGCGGAATCGTTTCCTCCACCCAATCTTTCCAATTCTCCACCATTCGCTCATCCCTTGCCATGGCTGCTCGCGCCGGCTGGGCTGGTTCGCACGTCACCGCTGAGGCCTGCGCCTGGCTCGTGAACACCCGGAGGGTTCCTCCTGGTGTTCAGTGCCGGCCGTCTGAGGGCGAGACTGTGCCAACCCCGCGGGAGGGCGAGCATGTTGTCTTCCTGTCCCACTTCGAGCGCGGATTCGGCCTACCGGCCTCTGACTTTCTCCGCCGCTTCCTGGACCACTTTGGTCTCCAGATGCACCACTTGCCACCAAATGCCGTCGTCTTCCTCGCCTACCACGCCGTGGTATGCGAGGCCTTTCTCGGTAGCCATCCCACGACGGATACCTGGTTGAAGTATTTCCATCTCCGCCAGCAAACCACCGGGAAGAAGGATGGCGCGGCCGCCAGCAACCGCGCAACCGATACTGGCTGCGCCATGATGGTGCAGCGGTCGGGGACCAATCACCCTCGCATCAAGGGTTTGGAATCCGTCCGGATGTGGCAGAAGACCTTCCTCTACGTCAAGAACATCCCCGCCACGGAAGGAGGCCAGGTAACTGACAGAATCAATCTGCCTGCTTGGAGTAATCGTGCTCCATCCGGGAAGAATTGGAAGGCGAAGCCCTCCAACGACCTCAACTCGATGGAGATAGATGAGCGGCTCGGTGTTCTGATCAACGAGGGCCTCAAGAGTGATGATCCTGTGGCTTGCTGGATCAAGAATCGCGTGTTGCCTCTGCAGGAGCGCAGCCATCTGATGTGCTATATGGGAGGCCCCCGCGACTGCACCAGAACGACCACCATCGAGCTCGACAACGCGGATGTTCCCGTGCACGCCAGGGCCATCCTGACAACAAGCCTTGGTGACCACTGGCAGTATGGGTTCATTCCATTCAGCCGCACGAAACCGATTCCCCGGGTACGTTCTCCTTATTCTGCTTTCGATATTTGTCATCCGACTAGAAAATCTTCTCTCTTGGCTGCAACTAGCAATTGCATTCTGTACCGAGTAGAGTACTTAGTGGAATTGCATAGGTTCAGTGTGCTTCGTGCCTGCACGCCTTGTCGGGTAGAATATTCCGTAAGGTTGCTTAGGCTTAGTGTGCTTTGTGTTTGCACGCCTATCCGAGTAGAACATTCGGTAAAATCGCTTAGGCTTAGTATGCTTTGTGTTTGCACGCCTATCCGAGTAGGATACCTTCCTGCTACTCGGCTAACTTGTGACACTTCTCCGCTCTTCAGGTCCTCAATCGCCAGCTTATGGAGAGCTGTGAGCGCTTTGAAGGCAATTGGTTTGCTGACCGAGAGGAGGACGACAAGGCCTCTTTTGAGACTGCAGATCAAATTAACCTTCCTCACTCCCCTACGACCGAGAAGCAGCCTGCCGAAACATCTCTTCGCGACTGGTCTGCTGACGAGTTCGAAGGTAACTGAATTCGCGCTCTTCCTCTGCGAAAAGCTCAAGCCCTTTGCCTGCTGTTTCTGAAGTGGTTTCCTTCCTCCCTATTTCACAGATGCTGCAAATGCTGAGGATGATGACGAGGACGAGGAGGAGAAGGCCCTTGAGGTCAATCCTCTTTCTGTTGCTGCACCAGCTACTCGCAAACGGACCGGCAGCGGCGTCCTAGAGCCCCCCGCCAAGAAGAAGAAGGTGACCGAGAAGACGACTAAGAAAGCGGTCGTGAAGAGAACGAGGCGAACAATTTCCTCTACCACCGCGTAAGTTTCTTCTCGGTTGCATGTTTCAGTCCGCTTTGTTCTTCTCGGTTGACTCCCAATCCTTTTCCTTCACTGTTTTCTCTTGTTTTCCTCTGCCCTTTTCTTATCTTTGATTCCAATTTCCTTTTCAGAGCCCCCTTGAACGCGGATGCCGCTCTTGCATCCAGCGAAACTCAGAAGAAGACTGCCATCGATGTTGACAAGCTAATCGACCTCGATGGCGATGAGAACAATGCCGCCAATGCACCACTGCAGGGCACTGACGCCCAAACCACTGACACAGAGCAGCAATCCCGCGCCGAACAGGAGACGCAGGGCACTGCTCATCAAGAGAGGCCACCTTCCCCTCCGGCCGACACCGCCGAGGGGAACCAAGACCGTGACCAGGAGATGCACGATGATGACGCCGCCGTCGAGCGGCAAGAAGCCGAACCTGAGCAGCCAGCCACAGACGCTGCCGGACAAGAGGATCCCGCTGCTGAGCAGCGGGTAGAAGATGCAGCCATGACTGAGGAGTATCCCCTGAGCAGTGCGCAACCAGGCGCTGCACAGGGTAGCGCGCAACCAGATGCTGCACAAAGTGGTGGGTCCTTGGTGCCACCCATTGATCAAGGCTCTGCACAGCCAGATTCCTCCTTGGTGTCACAGACCAAGGACGCAGCCAACCCTCCTGCCAGGCGAGTAACCAGGAAGTAAGCCCTAGATGCTCTGAAGGAGGCAGTCGAGAAGAAGGCAGCCGAGACGCAGAAGGTCGAGAAGCCAACCGCTCAGAAAGAGAAGGCAAAGAAGAAAGCTGCCGACAAGCCGCCGCCGACACCAGCTGGCCAGTCCAGGCAGCTGGTTATCCGCAATCCCAGTGCGGTTCCTGCCGCCGCTACCGTAGCTGATCAGCCCCTCTACCCGGATTATATGGTGAAGGTCAGCCAACAGCGCCAGATTGGCCTTTCTGTCGAGGACCGGAAGATTGCTCTCACAAGAGGAAGGAAAGCCTTGGCGGTGGACTCCGGGCCCCCGGCCCCAAACCAGGACAGATCCGCCTCCATTGCTTCTCGGGGAGCTCAAGACCAGGCGATATCATCCCAGAGCCTTGAGCAGGTACTCGACCTCATCGGCTTCATTGATGCCAAATGGGATAGTAAGATTCTTGGCAACCCCAACTGGAACGGCATCGATCTGGGCGACATCGACCACATGCGCCAGGACTGGAACAAGGTGGACTTGGGTTGCAAACCCATGACCGTCTCGACCACTTCTGCTACTCTGGCTGCCAAGATGTTCGTGCACCGCAAGAATGCAGAAGATCTCGAACAGTCTTACGCGGTAAGCCTCAACTTATCTTTTCCGAGTTGCATCTCTACTTCTTTTCTTCTCTTCCTCTTATCCTTATCCATCACCCAGTCCCCGAGATTCTGGCCGAGTAGGCGGACACTCTTCCGAGTAGCCGCCTTCTCGGGTGGAATCTCAAATACTTTGCCTGACACTTGTTTCTTTTGCTTCTCAGAATAGTGTACTGAAGCGGACCAACTTGCACCGCCAACTTCTCTGGAACCACGCCATTGCCAAGAGGCGTATTGCCGCCCTTGAGAAGGATAAGGTGAGCACCGAGGAAGCCGACAAGGAAGTTATGAACAGTACCATGAGGCTGTCCGAGGTGGAAGGTACGCTTCTCGCTTACGCGGTTCTTGCGTTTTTTGTTTACGCCCGCTATTGCTTTTTGCGTTAACCATTTCTACTCTGCAGGGAAACTGAAGGCCCTGGCTGACGAGCACTCGAACTGCCGTGCCTTTGTTGCGAGTGCCGAGACCACCATCAAGAAGCTTGAAGGTAAACCTCCGTCTACTCGGTTTGCCCTTGTGTCTGTTTCCTTTGCTTCTCTGCTAACCGTGCTCTGCTCTTTTCAGAAGATCATAAGAAGTTTGTTGTCGAGCATCAGGATTGCCTTAAACCTGCTGAGGTTCAGCAGCAGTTGTCCAGCCAGGCCGTTGAGCTGGTTAAAGAGCACACAACAGAGATGGAGCAGCTGCAACTCCAGCTGCAGAAGGCCCTCCAGGATGCTCTCGACCTTGGCGCCGAGAGGGACAGAGTTATCGCCGAGAAGGCCAAGGCTGAGACAACTTTCAATGCCAAGATAAAAGCCCTCGAGCAGGAGTGCGAAGTGCTGAAAGAAGGCAATGCTGGGCTCTTTACTCAGTTGGACGGCCTGCGCTTGCTTGAGGAGAAGCACGTTTCCAATGAAGAGGAATGGAAAATCCAGTTGCAGCAGCTGCGCCACGAGCTTCACAGTAAGTTTCCTCCTTTCTGCATCTCTTCTTCTCGGTTCTGCCTCTTCTCGGATCATGTGACTGAATTTCTCACTTGCTTTTGTGCAGAAATCTTCCCTGATCTCGTGTCCGCTTGCGCGCCAGCTTTGGCCAAGGCCCGAGCAGCTCGCATTGAGAAGGGCGAGGCCGCGGACACTAGAGCCGAGATCGAGGATAGCCTGCTGGTGATGCGAGGGCACTTCGAACGCCTGGCCGGCGTGGGCACCGACCTGGTGCGCGTTGGCTTCGAGCTCCATAAGCTATTCTGGCCTGAAGATCCCGCGCCGACAACCATCGGTGGCCTTGCTCTGAAGTTGCGCAATGTGAAGGCCGAGTTGAAGAAGTGGCGCGCCTCGGGAGCTCGGGCAGGCGCTGATCTGATGCTGCTCTGCGTCGCCTCCTGGTACGAGAATTTGAACATGCAGGTCATCCGCGGGAAGCGCGCTAATTCCAAGTGGGAGATGGATCCCAGCTGCGTGACCACGCGCCAACTGATTGCGTATGAGGTTGCGGAGTGCGCGGATACGGCCACATTCATCGACGGCCTCCCTGAGCCCGACACCGAGATGGAGGAGGACGAGGAGGAGGATGAAGAAACAGATCCCGAGTTGGGCTTCTTCGATTCACCCCAGGGCAAGGGGAAGGCTGCAGTCATCGCGAGTAGCGATGAAGAGGCCGAGGAGATCGACACCGCTGCCCTCGAGTTCGGCACCTCATCAGGAGCCGCACTCGACGACACGGTGCGCACCCACGCCCCCGAGACCGGCTCTGCTTCCGCGACAACGCCCATCTCGGTGGCCACGGCTACTTCTGAGCAGCTCGCCACCGAGACTGACGCCGAGCAAGCGAGGACTGCTGATGCCAGCGCAGAGGCGGACGCCACCAAGGCCACTGAGGAAGGCGAAGCAACCAAGGCGAGCACCAAGAACGCCCCGTCAACCTGAATTTGATTTCATCCTGCAAATTTCTTACTCAAACACTTATCAGATCCCCGGGATGCCGGGAGCAGATGTATCAGACTATTTTATTCCGTTGCTACTCAATTTTATTCCTACTTTTGTTATTTCCAACTTAATCAATTTGTTCAACCTGGGCTGAATGCCGAGTTGCGTTATCATGCGAGTCCTCGAGTTGCCTTTCTTATTCACTCTCCCTTTTCGTCTCAGCTCTACCTGCAACTTGTTGCTTTTTTGGTATTCGAGTCACAAGAGTTAAGGAGTAGAGCTGCAAATACTTAGCCGCTTAGAAACAATCATAGTAACGCAGCCCACCACTTAGCCGGAAAGACAATTCACAGAACAGTAATAAAAACACCCTACTCGGTTCCTGCACTCTTCTTTTCCTTAGTAATTTTTCTTGTGCTCATGGACCTTTTGCTTGTTCTCTTGCTTGCCATGAAGCCGGGTTTCGGACAGCAGCAAAGTCGAAGAGTTGGCATGTAGGTTTAAACACAGTACTCAATGTACCTTTGAATTTTGAAATAGAGCACCCGAATAGGCAAAAGGTAAAGCCGAGTAAAAACACTTAGAGCAGTTTTGGACGAGGGCAGTCCCCGAGATCAATTTCAGATTGCAGAGTAGAATTTCAACTCGGATAAGAGGGTACATACACATCTTTGCTCACGAATGAAAACGACGGAGTAGAGCTACATTCCAAGGGCGCTTGGTTTCCTCTCCGGATTTATCTGCCCTGTTCGCCTGTGGTGGGCGCACATCTACAAGATAGTAAGCATCGTTGTGCAGCGCTTTGCTCACAATGAAAGGCCCTTCCCATGGGGGAGACAACTTGTGCATCCCGGCTGTGCGCTGCACAAGCCTAAGGACCATGTCTCCTTCTCGGAAAACCCTTGGGTTCACCTTTCGGCTATGATAACGCCGCAGGTTTTGCTAGTAGATAGCCGAACGTGACAGAGTCAGCTCTCTTGCTTCTTCAAGCAGGTCAACGTCGTCTTCTCGAGCTTCTCTCGCCTCCACCTCAGTGTAGAGGGTTACTCGGGGGGAGTCATGCTCTAAGTCTATTGGCAACACGGCCTCAGCCCCGTATACCAAGAAGAATGGCGTGTAGCCGGTTGACCGATTAGGGGTAGTCCTTAGACTCCACAACACCGCTGGCAACTCGTCTAACCAACACCCAGGTGTTTTCAGCAGTGGCTCCATCAGCCTTGGCTTTATGCCTGCCAGTACCATGCCATTTGCTCTTTCAACTTGCCCATTGGAAGCAGGATGCGCGACTGACGCAACGTCTAGTCGGATATGCTTATCTCTGCAGAACCGCACCATTGCTCCCTCAGCAAAGTTTGTGCCGTTGTCGGTGATGATACTGTGCGGGTAGCCGTATCTCAGGATCACATCCTTCACGAATTTCACAGCCGTGGCCCCATCACACCTCCGAATAGGTTTCACTTCAATCCACTTGGTGAACTTGTCCACCATGACCAGGATATGAGTCATGTTGCCTTTAGCCGGCTGGAAAGGCCCAACCATGTCCAAACACCAAACAGCAAATGGCCAGGTGATAGGAATTGTTTTCAACTCGGAAGCAGGCATGTGAATCTTACTTGCGAACATCTGGCAGCCGGTGCATTTCCTCACGATGTCCTCAGCTTGTTGCAGTGATGTGAGCCAGTAGAAGCCATGCCGGAAAGCTTTCTGGACTAGCGCCCGAGAAGAGGCATGGTGCCCGCATTCTCCCTGGTGTATCTCTACCAGGATCTCTTCTCCTTCTGCTGGGTCCACACAACGTTGCAGCACGCCAGTGGCACTTCTCTTGTGCAGCACATCTCGGACTATAGTGTATCCCTTGGATCTTCTCTGTATCTGTCTTGCAGTCACCTCATCTTCTGGCAGAGTGCCGTCCCTCAGAAAGGATAATATGGGCATGGCCCAACTCGGTGTCTCCCGTGCGGGAAACACTGGTTCGTCCACTTCCATTGGGACGGGTACCTCTGGTTGCTCTTTAGGGGTGGGGGCACTTCTTTGCAGCCCAGATCGATTGGCGAGAACCTCCTCAATGAATGCGATAGTCCCCGGGTTAAGGACAGCAGTCCCCGAGTAAGGAGTGGCAGCCCCCGGGTAAGGAGGGGCAGTCCCCGGGTAAGGAGTGGCAGTCCCCGGGTAAGGAATGGCAGTCCCCGAGTAGAGGACGGCAGTCCCCGGGTTTCCTGTAGCACTCTCCCAGTCAATCTCCATGGGATCAGATTCCTCACTTGGCAGAGAAGGAACAAATATGGACTCCGAGTTGGGAGAAGGCTTGATGGATGGCTTCCTCAAATGCTCCAAGGCGATTCCCGCCGGGATGGATTGCCGAGAAGATCCCAACTTGGATAACTCATCTGCTGCTTCGTTCTCTGCTCGGTGAATGTGCTGGAACTCACAACCTTTGAAAAACCCAGTCATAGATTGCACCAGGAAGCGATATGATGCCATGTTGGCATCTAGAGCATCCCATGTACCCGAGACTTGCTGCACCACCAGATCTGAATCTCCATAGCATATGATGCGCTGCACGCCAACCTCCTTTGCTACTCGCAAACCATGCACCACTGCCTCGTACTCTGCTACATTGTTGGATGCCTTGAAGTGAATCTGCAACACATACTTGAGCTGATCTCGCTTAGGTGACGTAAGCACTACGCCAGCACCAAGGCCTTCCTTCACCTTTGAGCCATCAAAGTGCATCTTCCAGTAGTTAGAAACTGGGGCAGGAGGCTCATACTGCACCTCGGCCCAGTCTACCAGGAATTCCGCCAGAATCTGAGACTTGATGGCTTCTCTTCTCGCATACGCGGGTGCATACGCGGCCAGCTCAATTGCCCACTTGGCTACTCTGCCACTCGCCTCCTTGTTGCCCATGATATCCGAGATGGGAGCAGAGCTCACAACTGTGATAGGATGCTCCTGGAAATAATGCTTTAGCTTCCTGGCGCCCAGGTACACGCCGTAGGTCATCTTCTGGTAGTGCGGGTAGTTTTGCTTGGAACTGGACAGTACTTCACTGAGATAGTATACTGGGCGCTGCACGCTCTTGCCTTCTTCTTCTCGTTCCACCACAATCACCACACTGACTACTCGGTTAGTCGCAGCAATGTACAGCAGCATTGGCTCCTTGGGTAGCGGACTAGCCAAGATGGGAGCACTAGCCAACATTGCTTTCAGCTCGTTGAATGCCACATCTGCTTGCGGAGTCCAGACAAACTTGTCACTTTTCTTCATCAGTTGGTACAGAGGCAGGGCCTTCTCGCCCATTTGGCCCAGAAACCGGCTCAGAGATGCCAAGCAACCTGTGAACTTCTGTACATCTTTCAGTGATCTCGGCAAAGACATGCTCTCAATAGCTTTTATCTTTGAAGGATTGGCTTCAATGCCCCGACTAGAAACCAGAAAACCGAGTAGCTTTCCAGCCGGTACACCAAAGGTGCACTTACTCGGATTCAGTTTCATTTTGTACTTGCGTAGGTTAGCAAAGGTTTCCTCCAGGTCGGCAAGCAGAGTATGTGTTTTATTCGTTTTGATGACAATGTCATCTACGTACACCTGCACATTCTTGCCGAGCTGGTCGTGCAAGCATTTCTGCATGCATCTCTGATAGGTTGCACCCGCATTCCTCAAGCCAAAACACATGACACGATAGCAATAAGCCCCGTACGGGGTAATGAAAGCAGTCTTTATTTGATCAGCAGGGTTGAGTGCAATCTGGTGGAAACCAGAGTAGGCATCTATGAAAGACAGCAGTTCACAACCAGCAGTGGAATCGATCACCTGATCGATGCGAGGTAGCAGGAAAGGATCCTTGGGGCATGCCTTGTTCAAGTCGGTGTAGTCGACACACATGCGCCACGCAGTGGCAGCCTTGGGATCCTCTTTCTTCTTCTCGACCATGACCGGGTTGGCTAGCCAATCCGGATGCAGAACCTCCATGATGAAATTGCTTATCAGTAGCTTGGTGATCTGGTCACCAATGGCCTTCCTTCTCTCATCTCCGAAACGGCGCATAGCCTGCTTCACTGGCTTGGCGTCAGGACGCACATGTAATGAGTGCTCAACCAACTCCCTCGGGACTCCTGGTAGATCTTCATTGGACCAGGCGAATACATCCCGATTCTCACGGAGGGAGTGGATGAGCTCGCTTTCCTATTTCTCCGCCAACCCGGAGCCAATAATGGCTACGCGGTCGGGGAACTCGGGGTCGACCTGGACCTTCTTTGTCTCCTTGGCAGCCTGAAAAGCAGTGCCGTGCTGGGTACTTGGCACACCTTGCGCGCCAGCTTGCGCGGATTGCGCCATAGCTACCACCTCATACATCTTCTTCTTCTCGGCAGCAATCACCATCGACTCCGCCAACTAGGAGCTAGCAGAAGCACACTCCATGGACTTCTTGTAATCACCAGAGATGGTAATTATGCCATTGGGACCAGGGATCTTCATCTTCAGATATGCAACATGGGTAGAGGCCATGAATTTGCTCAGAGCAGGCCTGCCGAGTAGAGCATGGTAAGGACTCTGATGATCCACCACCTCGAACTGCAGGCGCTCTGTGCGGCAGTTATCCCTGGTGCCGAATAGCACATCGATCCACACTCGGCCAATCGGGTTGCACGAGATCCCGGGCACAATGCCATGGAAAGTGGTCTTGCTGGGCAGCATCATGTTCTCGGCCAGGCCAAGCTTCTCGAGCGTGTCCTTGTACACAATGTTGATGCTGCTGCCGTTGTCGATTAGCACCTTGCTGAACCTCACATTCTTCTCGGGACCCAGGAAGGTAGGATCCAGCACCAAGGCATAGCTACCCGGATTGGGCATCACCTTGGGGTGATCTACTCGGGACCACCTGATCTCCTGGTCACACCAATACATGTAGTGAGGGACAGCAGGAATCACTGCATTGACCTCCATGGCCCGCCTGTGCTGTGATTGCTTGTCGACTGGCTCAGAAGTGAAGATCATGTAGCTCTCATGGTGCTCCTGGTACTGATTGGAGCCTCCGCCCCCATTGTTGCCGTTGTTGTTGTTGCCCTGGTAGTTGTTGTTGTTGCCTCTGTTGTTGTTGTTCCGGTTGTAGTTGTTGTTGTTGTTGTTGCGGTATCTCTCATTGTTGAAGTTTTGGTTGGCTCCTAAAGCCACCTGGTTCACATTCTCTCTTCTCGGGTACACTGGCGGCCGAGCTGCGGGTGCGCGAGCAGGCTGCACATTGGCATTGGCTGCTGGCAGAGGAGGAGGAGGAGGCAAGCCATCACTCTTGATCACATCCCACCACTCGCACTGCCGAGTAGTGTGGTTAGCAGGCCTCGAGGGGTGGTGAGTGTGAAAACTGCATGGGCCATCCTTCATGTCATCAAAGACAAACTTCTTCGGCTGCTCGGAGTTCCCGCTACCCGACTGAGAGGTGCGAAATGGCTTCTTGTTGCCTTGGCCCTGGTTCTGGTTCTGCCCGTAGGCTCCAGCAGGTTTTTGCCTCTGGCTGCCACCAGCTCCAACAGTCACTGCATTCACCTCTTCAGGATCATACCGAGTATATACTCGGCGCTTGTTGCGGAACTCGTTGCGCTTGCTGTTGCTGAAGTTTCTTCTCGGCTCAGAGGAGTCCATCAGTGGCTGAGTGGGATCACCAAGTGCGTACTGATCCGCAATCTTGATGGTCTCCGCCAGAGTGTTCGGCATCTCCCTCTGCAATCGCTGCCACAGCATGCTGCCATGCCTGCATCCCTGCGCAAACCAAGTGATGGCCTGTGCTTCATTCACACCCTCACAGGTGTTCCTCAATGTACTCCACCGAGTAAGATACTCGCGGTCTGTCTCGTCCTCTCGCTGCCTGCAAGCGGATAGCTGCTGTGGCCTATTCGGCCTCTTGTATGTGCTGGTGAAGTTGCTGATGAAGGCATCCGAGAAGTCCATCCAGCAGTTGATGCTGTTCTTGGGCAAGTTGTTGAGCCAAGTGCGAGCTGGACCCTCTAGCATCTGCGGAACATAGCGCACCGCCCATCTTCTGTTACCGTTCGCGATATGGACCGCGGTGACATAGTCATTGAGCCAATCTTCAGGCTTGGTGCTGCCATTGTAGCTCTTGGTGCCTCTTGCAAGCTGGAAGTTCTTCACGGACGGCTCGTTCATGATGCGCGGGCCAAAGCACTCGGGGCCAGGAGGACCCGTGCTCTCCAGCCGTGCTGACAAGCTGATCCGGTCCAACTGATGCCTCGCATCTCCTGGCGCCAGCATGCGCTCGCCAACACGATCATGGACATCATAGCCCGCCATCTCCATGGCCGAGTAGCCATCATCATACCTGTCCACCTGCACAGCTGCAGGCTGCTCCACCGGGTTGGCGACTGGTGCCACTGCGCGCGGCTGCTGCCTCTGCCGAGTAGGCGGAGCAGCGGGACGCCGAGAAGGACCTGGGCGCGCTTCATCTCGGGCTCGGCTTTGAGCTTGATGGGCTTGAGAGCCTGCTCTTGCAGCGTTGTGTTCCTGCCCGGGCTGCTGCGGCACAGCAAGCTGTCTCGCGGCAGCAGCCGGGTCATACACCTGCATTTGCCTGTCTCTGCCCGAACGCCCGCTGCGGCTCTTCTCGCGGCTGGGATGCGGAGACGAGGCCTGATCGTTAGATCTAGCCGCGTGCGAGTGAACCACCTGCGAAGCCCCAGCACCCGGGTTGGCCTTCCGGAACTCCTCGTTCTGCCTAGCAGCCTCCAACACCAACTCGTTGAGTCTTTCTTGCTGCCTAACGCGCGCATCGCCATCTAGGCGAGGCAACTCGGCAGCTACAGCCTCTGCAGCTCTAAGTGTCTTGGCGGGTGTGCTATATCTGGGCCTGGTGGAGGTGTTTGCGGTGGCGGACTGAGCAGGAGCTTCTACAACCGTCGCCATCTCGGCACCAAGATTGCGCCGAGTGGCACCTACTCTGCTAGCCCTCCTAGCGACTGGCGTGAAGCCGTGAGCCTTGTTGTACTCGAGCTGATCTAAACTCAACTCCAACCTCACCTTATCCAACTCCGCCTGCTCGGCAAGCAGCTCCAGGCGTTGCCGCTCGAGCTGTTCCCTCATGGCCAGGAGCTCGATGTCGGTGGGAGTTGGCATGCCAGGACGCGTAGCCGACGCGGGAATGACCGTAGACGCGGAAGGCGGCAAGTTGCTCTCCTTCTCGTAGGGCCGGTGAACCCTGCCACCAGCAGCCGGTGCATCAATCTCCTCGACGACGGCCGCAGCGCCAGTAGCGGCTGCGCCAGTGTTTGCCGCCAAGCCCGTCACCATCACCTCAGCGCAGTTCGCAGAGCGGCACGCGGGCCTTCCGCGAGCAGCGATCACCGCGGGAGGATCCTCCGCGTCATGCACCAGCTCGGGGTACTCGCGGTTGGCGACGGTGGCGACGTAGACGAGGTGAGAGCCGAAGGAGATCACCGAGCCGCCCTCCGGCATGGCCCTGCCGCCGAAATCGCCGGCGTTGTCGGTGACGAAGTCGAAGGAGCCGAATCTGTGGACAAGGCCACAGACCACGCGCTCCGCTGAAGAAGATCCCGTCCGAACAGAAACTCCAACCAGCGCCGCTGGTTGCCCCACGGTGGGCGCCAACTGTCGTGGTGGTGTCACGGCAGATGCCATGGGATGGCTAAAGATGTGGGGACGAAGGACGCTGGAGGTGCTCGGGGAGGGATCACGCGACGAGTAGCCGCGTGAGGTACGAAGTAAACACTGCAAACAACACGATCTACCCAGGTTCAGGGCCCTCGTGAGGAGGTAAAACCCCTACTCCTGCCTTTCTTTGTGTATTCTGGTGTCTCACCGAGTAGCCACAGTACAATGCTCTTGCTACCGAGTAGCCACTCCTCTCTCTACGTGATGAATTAGGTCAAGAACCTAGGGTTTCCTCAGTTCAATCTCAACGTGCCCCTCGCAGGAGGTGGCGGGGCACCTTATATACCTGGTGCCCAGCCGGATACGTCCAAACCTAGACAAGTGTCGACATAGTGTGCACATCGTCCTTCTTCCGGGTTCCCACTGACAGCTTTGGTTCCTAATCTTGGGTGCATCTGGAAAGTCGTTGGGCAAAACAAGGGGACAGACTGGTATCACTGTGCCAAACACAGAGTAGGCCCCCCTTATCCTGCGACGGCCTGCTTCCATGCTGTCACTGTCAGGCAGGCCGGTCCCAGATGAACAGTAGTTCGAATACTGCCAAGTACGGACCCAGGATACGCGGGATCCTGTGTCAGAACGGCTCCTTTGACTTTCTGGCCCGAGTAGGTTCCCGCCAATTTTACTCGGGCCAACTCTTCTACTCGAACAGACAGAACTTGATTGATTCTTCCTTCTGGTCATCTTGAGGTGAGACCGAGTAGCAGTCAACCGGGTAGCAGGTACCGGGTAGGCGGCTACTCGACCAAACCTCTCTTCTGACAATTGCTTTTACCACGTGCCTTTACCCTACTCGGGGGTAACCCCCCGACACTACTGGTAATTAAGGTGCTCCTTTTAATAAAACACCGGAGCAAAGCATTAACACTCCATGAACACACGTGATCCTCACATCACATCCATCCCCTCCGGTTGTCCCAATTTCTGTCGATTTGGGGCCTCGGGTTCCGGACAACAATGTATGTTAACAACTTGCATATATGATCAAGAAACATAATTATACTCATGAAACAATAACATGTTCAGATCTGAGATCATGGTACTCGGGCCCTAGTGACAATCATTAAGCATAAAAAGTTGCAACAACGGTAGAAAACACTAACAACGCATACTAGGCACTATGCCCTAACAATCTGGCATTATTACATGATAAATCTCATCCAATCCCTTCCATCCCTCTCAGCCTACAGCGGGGATTACTCACACATGGATGGGGGAATCATGGATGGTTGATGGAGAAGTGGTGGCGGTGACGATGGCGATGATCTCCTCCGAATCCCCGTTCTGGTAGGGCGCCAGAACAGGAATTTCTGATCCCCGAATTGGGTTTCGAGGTGGCGGCGGTGCTCTGATGTGTTTCTCTGGAATATGACGAACCCCCCTCATTTTTAGGTTTACGGGGCATAAGTAGTCCAAAGGGGAGCCTGAGAGGGTGCCTGGGGTCACCACACCACATGTAGGCGCGACCTGGGGAGGGGCGCACCCAGGCATGGTTTGGGCCCCTCCTTGCCCCCCTTCGGCTCTTCTTCTCGCTCCGGGGGTCTTCGGGTAAAATGACTTCGGGATCTTTTCCGGGCAATTTCCTGAAAGTTGATTTTTCTGCACAAAACGAGACAGCAAGGTAATTCTGCTCAAAACAACGCTAGTCCGTGTTAGTTGTATCCAAAACTCACAAGTTTAGAGGTAAACAATAGCAAAAGTGTTCGGAAAACGAGACATTTTTTGGACGTATCAATAACTACCGCCGAATATATCATAATATAATATTAGCTATATATATGCATACAATATTTACACAATGACATCAAATGAAATAGTGTAAATTGATATGATATGGTTGTCACGCCTTGATCTCCATTGCGCGCTCCGAAACGGCACCAGGTCCTCGATGCCTCCACATGAAAAGGTTCGTTCGAACAATTCATAAGCTCACCTTTACCATATCATCTCCTTTGCCCCCTACAACATAAAGTGAGACGCTTCTACTTTCTCGTTATGCATGTTTTAAGTGGCTCATGGGGCTATCGCAAAAAGAACCGTTTATTACCTACAAACCTACAACCACAACACCGATCAACTAGTTGTTTGTTACGAATCCCTTTCGGGCCTCCCATTGTAAATGCCATGATATTTATTGTAAGCTAAACTGGAACCCTCGTAGCTGCTTTCTGTGGTACAAGCAACATGCCAGTCGCAATGCCGGTCTCACGTACGGAGTACACGTAAGGTGGTTTCGGTCCGCTATCATCAAACAACGCCAACATCATAAAGAAGTACACGCGAGGAGGTAACAACTACAAGATCGATGCCCTGATTCAATATGAGTTCTAACCGTACTTCTATATCTACGCATAGATCGGTTCTGATACCACTGAAGGGTTTCGTAGCAGAAAACAAAAATTTCCTGACAACGATAACTGAAAAACTACGAAGATCTATTACAATGTAGATATAGAGTATCGAAGAAGGAACGGTGATCATACCCTTGAAGACCGAAACCGGGGATTACCCTCCCACACAAGGGTTGTTGAGGAAGACAACGAAGACGACCTCAAGGTCGAGGAGTGGTTCCACTACTAGTGTCCCAAGTGTTGCATCTCATGGGATTACACACGTCTGATGTAGATTATGACTCCCAGTCTCCGGCCAGCGAAGGTTGCGGAAGTAGAGAGATGGACCGAAGACTAATAGCACCACAATACACTTTTAGTGTAGAATTCTCAACTCCTAGAACGACTCAAAGAGAACCACGTTTGGAGCAGAGAGAACAGAGATGTCGGATATATGCCAATTAGGGGTATATCCGGCATTGGCCGAAGGCCGGATTACTAGGGTGGCCCACAGGGAATGGAACAGAGTCTATTGGGCAGCCCAATAAGCTGACGCGCAGGAAGGCAGATTCTAGAAGAACCCGTGCCACATCCTAACGTGGTGCGACTTGGAGGAGAAAACGGATTCCTTACTTTACAAGTTAGATACTTCCCGTAGTCTTCTAGGTTTCATTCTTGTAAGCCCTAGTCCGGCTATCTATATAAAGCCGGACGGGAGCAAGAAAAATATCAAGTTCACAAATTAGCTAGAATCCAACTCGCCGGGAAGTTCATCCTCGCCGAGTTAGCGAAACCATACTCACAATTGTACTTTGTATACTTCAGGTTTCAGCCGTGATTTTAGTGAGATTACAGGAGTAGGAACGCCGCCTAGTTGCGACGTACCTAACCTGTGAAAACCCGTGTTCTCGTTTACAGTTCTTCCACGTGCCCCCGCGGTTCTACCAGTAGGCTTATGGAACCTCCGTCCATGATCCTTACTATGAAGTCTCGACAGTTGGCGCCCACCGTGGGGCCAGCGGCGTCGGAAGTTACGTTTCGAGCGGGAATACTCGGCGGAATCGGCAGCACAATCACTGTCGGAAACCTGGAATTCGACGGAAACATCGGACGCTTCCTCGAAAATGGATCATACATGCCGGTACGGAATCATCTGGTAAGTGCCTGCGTTTTACCGATTGGAGCTGCTAATGTTTATATCCGTTTGACGGCAGAAGCAATGGGATTCCATGGTGGAAGTAATTTTATCCCACCCTTCCTATGCCCAATAGATGAAGGCGTCAATGCCGGATTCTTCTTAGATTTTCCCTATTCATACATAGGAGCATATCAAGCTTTCATAGCTGCATATCGCCAAATCACATCTGGATTTGTTGCCTCCTCGGAGATGCCCGCAGCCAGATCTCACTTTCTTGGTATGGTGCAGTCTGAGATTGCTGAAAACACGGAAGACAAAAATCCCGTGGAAAAGTCAGAAAATCATGACCCCACTGAAAAGGTGGAAGACCCAAAATTCGTTGATCAATCAACAAACTCGGACGCTGAGTCTGTATTAGCAGCCATAGAGGCAAAGCTAGAATCGGAAACCGGATCTGCAGATACAAATTCCGAAGATGAAGATGAAGACGCTTTCGAAAGAAAGGTCAAATCCATGCAATGAATTTTTTTGAAGTACTCATGGAAAAACCAACTGGAAATTTGGATGCCGAGGAAGATGAAGACCCCAAAACGCCTCCGCTAGACGAAGAGGAAGAGGAAGAGGAAGGTGAAGTTAGTCTGACTTATCCTGGTGTCAAGGAATTGACGGAAGATGAACCTAACAAAAAGCCTCCATCTTCCAAGAAGAAAAAGAAGTCCTCCAAGAAACTGCTATCCAAATTACAGAAGAAAAATGTGCAGAAATTGGCAGAAATTGGCAACCAAAACCTAGAAGTTGGAGGGGGCGGTGGTGTAAAGCTTGCGGAGAAGAAAAAGGCGGAAATCTCTGTTCCTCTAATGTCGGAACAGGAGGACATTGATCTGATTCAAACCCCAGTTGCACGAGATGAGCCCCTGGAAGTGCTGGAAGCCAGGAGACAAGCTTTAATGCCGCACTAGCAACATCTGTTCCGAACTCGGGAAAATCTCCTCAAAACGTAGGCTGACATTAAAATGTAGCAGGAAGAAATAGAGGAGTACGAAAGAAGGAATATATCTGGAATTAAACCTACGCGGTTATCCGGAATTTCAAAGCCGGATGAACTACCGGCAAGAAAGAGGTTTGAAACCCCATCTCGGCAAAGGCATGTTAAAAACACTAATGCTAAGGGTGAACACATCTACAAAACTGTAGCCAAAAACACAGAAGCCATGTTCGCCATCCTTAACGACAATCTGTACTCTAATGACGAAAAGCTACAAGAGTGTATGCTTTCTTAGGAAAAGCATTACAACAGCAACAACAAGGACAAGCACGTTCAGGCAAGCTACATGATGATTCAGTCTTATGCAAAACTGCCATGTGCACTACTGAAGCACCTGAACCTGGCGAACCCAGAGATTCAGGCGATTCTAAGGAAAAGAAGGGAGATCCTAAGAAGGACAAGAAAAACCCGGATAACAAGGATGCAGCGTCCAGAACAGGATCCCAACCGCGGAAAGGAGGAAATAATCCCCATGACAACAAGGAACGGGAGGAGCAAAACCGGAAAGACGGACAAGTAATGCCGCCTCCAAGACACCCAACTGATAAATCCAGAAGATACTACAATCCTCACAGGCGTGAGAGATCCCGAACTCCTCCAAGGAACAAAGAAAGATAAAGCAGCATAACTCCCAAAAGAAATAGGGATGATCCCAGAAGAGCGCACTCGCGCAACAATGGACCAGAACAGAGCAGGTCCCCTTTTGTCCATTCAGCTAGAAGGTATTGCACGCATGTTGATACATCATAAACATATCCTTAATTTCTGATGCTCCATGATCATATTTTTCCAATGGTTACATGTTTTCTCCCTTATTTATAGATTTTTTATACATTTTTCGGACTAACCTATTAACAAGATGCCACAGAGTCAGTTCCCTGTTTTCTGCTGTTTTTTAGTTTCAGAAAAGTTGTTCTGGAAAGATTCTCGGAATTGGAAAATTCGAAGCCCGGAAGTCCTATTTTCTCCAGAAGCATCCAGAAGACCGAAGAGGAACCAAAGAGGGGCAGCAGGGGGCCACACCATAGGGTGGCGCGCCCCCCTGGCCGCGCCAGCTATGGGTGTGGGCCCCCCTCGGCCTCCACCGTCTTCTCCCTTTTGCCTATTTAAGCCCCCCGGATGGAAAACCCTAAACACCTGATCAAAATCCCCGAAAAAGTTCTGTAGCCGCCATCACCGTCAACCCCAGATCAGGGGGTTCTGAAGCCGTTTCCTACACCCTGCCGGAGAGGAGATCATCACCGGAGGCTTCTTCATCACCATGCCTGCCTCCGGAGTGATGCGTGAGTAGTTCATCCTTGGACTACGGGTTCGTAGCTGTAGCTATATGGTTGTCTTCTCCTCATATGCCTCCATGTTTAGATCTCGTGAGTTTCCTATCATGATCGAGATTGATCTTATGTAATTCTCTGTGATGTGTTTGCTGGGATCCGATAAATATTGACCTTATGCCAAGTTGATTATAGTCTTTATTTGCATATGTTATTTGTGATCTTGCATGCTCTCCATTGCTAGTGGTTATTCTGGCCAAGTAATTGTTAGTAACTCCAAGAGGGAGTATTTATGCTCGATAGTGGGTTCATGCCTCCTTGTTGCCTTGCTCGAGTGACAGAAACGTGAAGGGGAGGATGTGTTGTTGCCATTAGGGAGAAAACAGTGGTGAGAGTTCCTACATGCATAATCATTGCTTACATTACACACTTTGTTTAATGCAATTATCTGTTGCTTGCAACTTAATACCTGAGGGGGTTCGGATGATAACCTGAGGGTGGATTATTAGTAATAGATGCAGATGGATGTCGGTCTATGTATCTTGTTGTAATGCCCGCACTAAAAAGCATAGTAATTTTCATGTCATATTGTGCACTACGGTATAACCTTTATTTGTCAATTGCCCAGCTATAATTTGTTCACCCAGCATGCTATCTTTTATGGAGAGGCACCACTAGTGAAACTACGAATCCCGGTCCATTTTCCACACTGTTAAACAAACCACAACAACTTCCTGCTTTCTTTACTTTCTCCAAGCATACAATGTTTTTCCACACTATACGTCTAATATTTGTTTTCAGCAAGACCGGTGAGATTGACAACCTCACTGTACCATTGGGCAAAGTATTTTGGTTGTGTTGTGTGCAGGTTCCAAGTTGTTGCTGACACCGGTGAAGCGCCAGCACCACCGTCAGTGGCATCAACCTTCTGAAGATTCTCTTTCTCCTACTGGATTGATAACCCTGGTTCTTAACTAAGGGGAAAACTTCCTACCGCTGTGATCTTCACATCCTTCTCTTGGGGTATCCCAACGAGTGCAAGATCTGCACCATCAATGACTTTTTCTGGCGCCGTTGCCGGGGAGAAGGAAGTCTTCTGGCAAGGGGAGTCTCTCAATCTCAGTCTCTCTATTTTGTTTTTTGTCTTGTTTTTATTTTTTATTGTTTTTATTTCTCTATATCAAAAACACAAAAAAATAGTTTATTTCTCTATATTGAAAACACACAAAAAATTAGTTTACTTTATAGCTGTTATTTATTTGCTTGCTTTTATTCTGCTAAAATGAGTTCCTCTGAGAATACCAAGTTGTGTGACTTCACTAGCACAAATAACAATGATTTTATTTGCACACCTATTGCTCCACCTGCTCCTACTGCTGCTTTCTATGAGATTAAACCTGCTTTATTAAATCCTGTGATGAAAGAACAATTTTTTGGTATTAGTACTGATGATGTTACTGCTCACCTTAATAATTTTGTTGAACTATGTGAGATGCAAAAGTATAAAGATGTGGATGGAGACATTATTAAACTGAAATTATTTCCTTTCTCTTTTAGAGGAAGAGCTTAAGAATGGTTGCTATCTTTGCCTAGAAATAGTATTGATTCATGGACTAAGTGTAAAGATGCTTTCATTGGAAAATATTATCCTCCTGCTAAGATTATATCCCTCAGAAGTGACATAATGAATTTTAAGCAATTTGATAATGAACATGTGATGGCTAGGTTGAGACTCCAAGTGCAGAGTGTGTAGCTAGTGGCAAGCCTTCTTCCCCACGAGGGTGACTCGAGGGTTTATATCGAAATCTTGGGGAGCCAGTACTTCAGCAGTTGTCTTCCAAGCTTCCTCCGGGATCCTGCAAACAAGTAGAGAATTTTGTGCCCTCAACCTCACCAAGTGGTTGTCAAGCACAAGGTGTGAGACTTCTAGATTGCAATGCAAAACTGAAAGTAAATGTGCAATAATTAAATCTACTACTAAATGAAAATGAGAAAATAAATATTCAATGGATTGTTTTTGTATTTTTGTGATGCAAGTGGTGATGGAGATAATGTAAATTCTAATTGGAGATGCAAGTAAAGTAAAGTGCAAGTAAAGTAAATTGCAGCAAAGTAACTAGAGTGTTTTCTTATAATTAAAATAGGACCGGGGTTCATGGTTTCACACTTGCATTCTCTCAAATAAAGTGGTAGACGGTGGACATATAGAATTACATGTGAGATTACAATAACATGTTTAACATTGAGTACTTTCATATGGGCATCACGTCCTAGCATAGAGATCTCTACGGTCATATTGATCCCTCGTATTCTCCGTAAGGGTACGGGGGACCCTTTTTATAGTCGGTTTTAGGTCAAGACGGAGTCGGTAAGTCGAAGATGGAAGGAATTGGGGCCACAGGGGCCAAAAGGGGGCCTCTCACGAGGCCAAGGAATCTGGTCGCGTGGAGGGTCATCTTTTGGGCCTCCTTGCCCAATTCTCGTGGATCCTTCGCCCGCAATTCTTCTCCTTCCAAGAAAATGACCCCCGCAGATTTTCAGGTGATTTCGCGGAAGTTTGCCCCCTGAAACGTCAAAAATATAGAAAACGGGGTTTCTGACAGGCAGGGTTAATTCCATAAAAGTTGGGGGACTTTGTAATTTAACCCCAAAATACTATAAAACATTGAATTATACCCTTATATGATGCAATATGTAATAGAAAACCATGTGAAAATATGCAAAATTCATCTATGCATTTTACATGCATCAACATCCCCAAGCTTAACCCATGCTCGTCCTCCAGTATGAAGGTGATAAAACTAAGATGGGTTTTGCATATTGAAACAATCATGGGATATCAAGGAGGATTATTCATGCTACATATAATCAAATGATTAATACTAGAAATGAGTAGCAATATACAATTCATATTGTAAGAAATATCAAATATGCAAGCAAAGATGCTTCATGAAAGTTCACAAAGTGTATAATGAAATAAAAGCACTATGGACCAAATGCATACACAAAATGAAAAATAAAATCCTATATTGGTCAAAGAATAGCATAATGGAGAATAGAAAATATGGTGGACACTTTGGATAAAATTGAGTAGAGGTAAAACATGATCAAGTCTTATTTAGCCTCTAAATTATTCAACTAAAATTACTAATTGAAATGTGGTATCCATTGATCTAGGACTCTCATTGCCCCATTATCACTAGCATCTTAAAATTGTGAGTATTGAAGTAATGAGAATGACAAGGTGGTTGAAAGCCTCATGCCCCGTGAGTGTGAAAACCTACTCCATGATTACTCAACTTAAGATTCCTAATAAGCTTTGTACTATCATAATAAGTATTAATGACATCATAGAGAACCGCAAAGAGGTACCTCTTGCCCCATACATGGAAACAAGCCCATCTTACAATGACAAGATGAACAAACGGAGTAGACTCATCATCATTTTTATTTTCATTCACTATTATGCATAGCTTCTTATTTTATTATAGGATGTGTTGTAGAGTCACTCAAGCTGTAAGTAAATTTCCACCATGATAAAGCATGGCTTGGGTTAGTGGCCCAATGCGTTTCTTTAGTCATATAGATACTTACTCATCAAAACTTACTATTCCTCTATTTCATTTCGGCATGGCAGGAGTCCAAAAACAAAAGTACATGATATCAACCAAATGTAATTTTTTGTGCAATGTTGAAAGCTTTCCGGTGATACACGTTTATAGATAGCTCCCAACCACACACTTGTCAAACGGAAAACTTGTGGCTCCCATTATTGGGTCATGTTTATTAGATGCATAAAAAGTAAAGTGTGCCTTCAAAAGTTCGTGAGAGTCCTATCCCAAGTTCAACCCATGACAATTAATAAAGTGAATCTCTTAATTTAGAACAAAAATAACACAATAACATGGTGAACATACTCGGAATAGCAATGAAGCTAATGGGAAGATATGGTGGACTCACTGGAAATACTTGGCTAAGGAGTGTTGGAAACAAGTTTTTACTTGTTGGAATTTTTAAATTTTTGGGCTAGCAAGAGGGAGATAGTTGACCAGCTACTATGCATGAATATGTCCATAGAACTACTCATTTCATGACAAACTAAATAAAGCATAAATTATCATCAAGGACATGAATAAGAGATAGCTCAAGACAACATTATTGCAAATTTCTACACATAAAAAGCCTATAAATCATGCAAACATATGTAGCTCTTCAAATCAACCATGGCATCCCTATTCCAAGTCATAATACTAGCATCCAATACATTCGAACCCCAAACTCCAGTATCTCACTCTCATATAAAATGATGGTGGTGGTCTTATCAAAACAAAAATAAAAACAAAAACTAGACACTTCAAATCTCTACGATAAATGCTTTGCTTAGAAAAACAGAAAGTAGACGTGTGCTAACCAAAAGAGTGTAGCTCCAGTGGGGTGTTCATCACATCCCCAAGCTTATGGCTTTCACCATTCTTGGATGTCTTGAGGCGCAGCTCCTCTATTCCCTGTGAAAAAACTTCACAAAACATGTTTCTCCCATTCTTTTTCTGTGGGGTGAGATTAGCAAGGACAAACAAATCACATGCTTGCTGTGAAAAATTCCAAATCAAATGCTCCAGTAGATATACAATAAGGTTCATTATGTTGTATGTTCACTCTCTTGCTTGAAATAATCATGGAAATTCGATTCCCAAGCCCAAAGAGTGCATAAAACAAAAGAAGGCAGAATCTGTCCAGAAAAGCAGCAGCAGCAAAACGAACGTTTTTCCCTAAGCTAGACTCGTCAAAAAATTAAGCCATTTTTTGTGCTTACAGAGGACAAAAAGTTGCAGAACATACTAAAACATTAGCTCAATCCGACATACCAATAAATAACGTAAAATCATATAGTAGACTCGTGCTGAAACAGAAATTTCATGCACTAGGATAGCAACTTATAAGTCCAAACGGGTTTGACTTGACTCTTTATTGAAAACTCCAGAATTAAAAAAAAAACTAATATCTTGAGACAGCAAGAGGATACTAGGAAAATCCAAACAAAAACAACCGTGTTGCCTCCCGTAAAGCGCTTTCTTTATAGCCATATAGCTAGGCTTTACTTACTTGATAATCAAGAGGGATAAAGCTCATGAGGGAGCTTGTTCTTCAGCATGCCCCTCTTCCTTGGGAAGTGCTCCATGCTTTTCTTGTGAGGGAACTGAAACTTGACATTCCCTCCTTGGAGTGTATGATTGCACCTGTAGTACGAAGAAAAGGTCTACCCAAAATAATAGGACTAGGGGATTTATCCCCCATATCCATAATAATGAAATCAACGGGTATGAAAGTCATGTGCAATTCAATCATAACATCTTTTACTTGTCCTATAGCATGTTTAGTAGAGTTATCAGCAAGGATAAATTCACTTGAGCACTTTTCTCAATTTTCTAGTTCTAGCAATTCATATAATTCTTTAGAGAGTACCGATACACTAGAACCTAGATCTAACATAGCATGGTGAATTTCTTTTCCAATTGAAACTAGCACCTTGGGGATTCATGCATCCCCAAGCTTAGGAGGTATCATGGCCTCATTCTTGTACCTAGCAATTTTTCTTGCAAGACATGATTAGCAATATAAGATCCAAAGCCAGGTTGATTAACATTTATAGTGGGATCACTAGCAAAATTTTGTAGAGTAGCAATAAGTTCTTGCAAGCTACTTTTTTCTAAATCAAGCAATGGATCCTTAATTTCAGTAAGCATCATAATTTCCTCTACTTTTTCTTTTCTATTATGCATATTAAAAATCTCGTAGCGATCATCAAAATTATCCTCGGGTACTTCAGCCTTTTTAAGCTCTCTTTAATTTTAACCTCTAAGAGCAAACTTTCAAGCAAAACATGGGTATTTGCAGCATTAGTACTAGTAAAATATCCCCCACATTCATTATCTAAAAAGGCTCTAGAAGTGTCAGAAAGTCCCTTATAAAACATATGCATAAGTATCCAATCTCTAAAGCCATGCCCTATTCCATATGCTCTACTTCTAAATCTCTCCCATGCTTGTATCATTGATTCATCTTTTTCTTGTTTAAAGGTAATGAGCAATTGTTTAACATTGTAATTCTTTTCAGCATGACAAAACCTTTCAATAAATGCAGCCCTTAAGTTGAACCAAGTAGTAAAATTGCTAGGAGGCCATCTTAATATCCAATCTAATGCTTTGCCTCCTAGTGAGTAGGGAAAGATTTTAACTTTAGTAGTGTTGATGTTTGCATGATTCAAGTTCAAAGTTTTACATCTTTCATCAAATTTATTAAGATGGAACAAAGGGTCTTCTTTAGGCTTTCCATAGAAACGAGATTCATAAATCATTTTAATAACACTACGATCTACCTCTAATTTTTCAACAGGAATATTTAGCTCTTGAGGGAAATTCCTAACACTGAATGGCCAATAAGTTCTCTGCTCCATTTTCCAAGTTTTTATGTAGTTTTTAATTTTTTATGCAAAACAAAAGTAAAGTAACTAAGAAAATTCGAAATACTAAAATAAACTAGATAACTAAATGCAAAAATAAAATGCAAACTAAAATAAAATATGCAAGACAAAATAAAAACAAGAACAAAAACAAAACAAAAACAAAAACAAGACAAGAAACAAAACAATCTACTTGAAAGAAGGTGGAGATAGAAAGGACGGTACTCACGTAGGTGCAACCTCCCCAAGCTTAGGTGTTTGCACACCTTGTTGGTGATGAAGACTTCTTGTGAGCTCCCTTGGACAACTCCTTCACCTATGGCTCCCCGGCAACGGCGCCAGAAAAACGCTTGATGGCTAGGTTGAGACTCCAAGTGCAGAGTGTGTAGCTAGTGGCAAGCCTTCTTCCCCACGAGGGTGACTCGAGGGTTTATATCGAACTCTTGGGGAGCCAGTATTTCAGCAGTTGTCTTCCAAGCTTCCTCCAGGATCCTGCAAACAAGTAGAGAATTTTGTGCCCTCAACCTCACCAAGTGGTTGTCAAGCACAAGGTGTGATACTTCCAAATTGCAATGCAAAACTGAAAGTAAATGTGCAATAATTAAATCTACTACTAAATGCAAATGAGAAAATAAATATGCAATGGATTGTTTTTGTATTTTTGTGATGCAAGTGGTGATGGAGATAATGTAAATTCGAATTGGAGATGCAAGTAAAGTAAAGTGCAAGTAAAGTAAATTGCAGCAAAGTAACTAGAGTGTTTTCTTATAATTAAAATAGGACCGGGGTTCATGGTTTCAAACTTGCATTCTCTCAAATAAAGTGGTAGACGGTGGACATAAAGAATTACATGTGAGATTACAATAACATGTTTAACATTGAGTACTTTCATATGGGCATCACGTCCTAGCATAGAGATCTCTACGGTCATATTGATCCCTCTTATACTCCACCAAGATGCGAAATAAATCATAACACCTCGATAATTAAGGAAAAACCAGAGTATAGCTTTAAGCAATGTGACATGAAGTTGAAGTAAGAACTTGCTAGATCTAGTCATGGAGATTGATTAGTGTCACTTCAAATCTCTGGTAACAAGGTACTCATTTTTATTCCTAGTGAGGTAACTAAGAAAGGTTTAACAAAACCTAAGTGGATCGCTGAACTTCTGTCACTTTCACAGCACTAGCCACCCCCCGTTACTCCAACTAATGCACCCATCACCCCACACACGCTCTCAAGAACTAGATTGATCAAAGCTAGCAAATAAGAATAGGGTACATAAGATACATCTACTCAAATAACTCAAGAGAAACAATTGCAATCTCAGATTCAATAACTCATAGAAAAGATCCACCACATAGGAATTACAACGGTGTCCATAATCATGTGAGGCAGCTCATACGGATCTAATTAGTGAAGCACATAGAGAGAGAGAGATACAAGTGCTACTTCCACAAACCCATAGCCCTGGGGTGGACTACTCCCTCTTCATGGAGATGTCGATGGAGATGACGTTGGAGGGGTAGGAGATCACACCGGCGGCGCCCCGCCGGAGTTTTCCCCCTCCAATCTGGAACTCCAGGTCTCTGTTTCGGTGTTTTGGCGGCGCTCTCCTCCGTAAGGGTACGGGGGACCCTTTTTATAGTCGGTTTTAGGTCAAGACGGAGTCGGTAAGTCGAAGATGGAAGGAATTGGAGCCATAGGGGCCAAAAGGGGGCCTCTCACACGGCAAGGAATCTGGCCGCGTGGAGGGTCCTCTTTTGGGCCTCCTTGCCCAATTCTCGTGGATCCTTCGCCCGCAAGTCTTCTCCTTCCAAGAAGATGACCCCCGCAGATTTTCAGGTGATTTCGCGGAAGTTTGCCCCCTGAAACGTCAAAAATATAGAAAACGGGGTTTCTGACAGGCAGGGTTAATTCCATAAAAGTTGGGGGACTTTGTAATTTAACCCCAAAATACTATAAAACATTGAATTATACCCTTATATGATGCAATATGTAATAGAAAACCATGTGAAAATATGCAAAATTCATCTATGCATTTTACATGCATCAACATGTTGCTAAAGCTTGGGAAAGAATGAAAACTATGGCGAAGAATTGTCCCACTCATGGACTGACTACTTGGATGATTATACAAAACTTCTATGCGGGACAAAATTTCTCCTCAAGGAACCTATTGGATTCAGCTGCTGGAGGTACCTTTATGTCCATCACTTTGGGTAATGCAACAAAGCTTCTTGATGATATGATGATAAATTATTGAGAGTGGCACACTGAGAGGCTCCACAAGGTAAGAAGGTAAATTCTGTTGAGGAAACCTCCTCTTTAAGTGAAAGGCTTGATGCTATTATGTCTATGCTTGTTAATGGTAAAGCTCAAGTTGATCCTGATAATGTTCATTTAGCCTCTTTGGTTGCTCAAGAAGAGAATGTTGATGTGAACTTTATTAGGAATAATAATTTAACAACAATGCTTATAGAAACAATTTTGGTTGAAACAATTATAAGCCCTATCCTCCTAATATTGGTAGTGGTTATTCTTATGGTAGATCTGTAATGCCTAGTGAGGAAAGGATTGTAGAAGTTGAAAAAGCAACTAAGAAATTTATGTAAATGCAATATGAAAAAAATAATTTGTTTACTAAAACTATGGAAGAACAATCTACTATGTTGAAAACTATTAGTCAATAGATTGCAAATTTGAATAGAGAAATCTCTGGTTTGCAAGGTAAAATTTCTAGTGCTGAGATTAGTATTTCGGCCCTGTCAGAGGCACAATTTTCTTTGATAAATAAAATGGCTGCTCAAACTGAAACCATTGAAGATAATCCTTTTGCTGCAACCAATGCCATCCAAGTTCGAATTGATGATAATGTTAGATTGATGGCTGAGTTATGTGCTAGGTGGGAAAGAGAAGATGAACTGGCTAAAAAGAATAACATTGCTAAAGTTTGCACTATTACAACCACTAGTAAAACTGAAGCTCCAAGTGTTAGTAAACCTCCTACTATCAATGGTAAAGTAGTTGGTGTTAATAAAGTCCCTACTCCTTTGGTGAAACGTGCTAAATTGCCTCAAACTGCTAAAACTGCTTCTGATAAAAGTGCTGAAATTTTTAGAGACGTGGGAGATAATGGTTCCATTACTTTTGATGATAATAATATTGATTTTGATGATCAACATATCTGAAGTTATTATGTTTCTACAAAAGCTTTCTATAAGTCCCAATGGCCCTGAATATGGCCTTTACTAAACATATTACCAATGCTCTCATGAAAGTTAGGGAAGAAAGTTGAAACTTGAGACTTCTATCCCTAGAAAATTATATGATGTTTGGGAGCCTATCATTAAGATAAAAGTAAATGATTTTGATTGCAATGCTTTGTGTGATATTGGTGCTACTATCTCTGTTATGCCTCAAAAGCTTTATAATATGCTTGATTTGCCACCATTGGAACACTGTTATTTGGATGTTCATCTTGCTGATAATGCTAAGAAGAAACCTCTTGGTAGAATTGATGATGTTCTTATTATGGTTAATAATAACCTTACCCCTGTTGATTTTTTTGTTATGAACATTGAATGCAATGCTTCTTGTCCTATTGTTTTGGGAAGACCGTTTCTTAGAACTGTTGGTGCTATTATTGATATGAAAGAGGGGAGTATTAAATATCAACTTCCCCTCAAGAAAGGTTTGGAACATTTTCCTAGAAATAAGATGAAGCTACCCTTTGACTCTATTATTAGATAAAAAATATGATGTTTATTCTTCTTCACTTCAAAACACTTGAGTTGATTTTTCTATGCCTAGCCAAAAGGCTTTAAAGAAAAGCGCTACCGGGAGACAACCCGTTTTATTTCTCTGTTTTCTTTCAGTTTTCCTTCATTTTCTTTGGTGTGCTTGCACCTTGGTGTTGTCTATTTCCTTAGCAACCCCGATGTATCTTTTCTTTTGAGTTTTTGTTGAGCCAAGTAAAGACACTAGTGGAAAGTTGAGCCTATATTTCGGATTTCTGCGCAGGAAACAGATTTCTTCTGTCCACTGTTAATTCCGTTACAAATCACAGAAAAATCAAAATCGCCTGAGTGTTTTTGTGCTTAATCCTGAGTTATATACGCAACTTTTTCTAGAATACCACTTTTTTATTTGAGCAACAGATTTTTTTTTTGAAAAAATCGATCTCTACCTGTTGTTCTGTTTTTGACAGATTTCTGCCATTTATCGCATTTGCATCTTAATCTCTTTCTTTTGGTGTTCTTTTGAGAAAAAGAGTTTTGAAAGAATTTGTGACAGTAGCTAATGTGTTTTTGAGTGTTAGACTTGTGTTGAAACTGAACCATGTGGATTTATTATTTCGACTGCACTAACGTTGCTAATGAAGATCACATGAGAATTTTGATGTGAAGGAAGTTTTCAAGGGTCAAGAGAAGAGGATGATATGAAGTGATCAAGAAGAGTGAAAATCCTAAGCTTGGGGATGCCCCGGTGGTACATCCAAGAAAATTACAATAAGAATCAAGCGTCTAAGCTTGGGGATGCCCAAGGCATCCCCTTCTTCATCAACAAATTATCAGGTCACTTCTACTGAAACTATATTTTTATTCGGTCGCATCTTATGTGCTTTACTTGGAGCGTCTTTTATTTTTGTTTTTAGTTTGCTTTTTCTTTATCTTTCAGTTTGTTTTTACTTTCATAATAAGCTTGGTTGGACCCCATAATTCTTTTATTGGAGAGTGACACGCTCCGCTTTTTCTTGAGAATACTTTGTATTCTTAGTCTCTGTCTAGATGCTGTATTTATTCAGCTCCTGTTTTGCATGCATCTCTTTTTAGAGCTGTTAGTTTTAGTAGTATTATTTGAGTACTCTCATGTTTACTTTATGTATCATAAAGAGTATTTTTTAAAGCATGTTTTGTACGGTGCTTGTTGGGAGAAACGAAAACAGCTGCTTGAAGTAGATTTTATAACAGTACTAGTAGAAGCTTGTATAGACTGTGGCTAGGAATTTTTCATGCCATGCTAAATGTTATCTTAGTTTTAAAGCCTTGTGGTTATTGAGTAGCATGATTAGCCTCAAATAGCTGAGAGTGTTTAATATGTATTGAATATTCATGAGTTCTTCTTGTCATAGTAAAGCATCAATATATCGTATTCCCATTCGAATGATTTATTTGGTTGACATGGCGCATGCTCACACCATGTTTATGACTACAAACCAGTCACGAATAGCCTCCATGACCACTTAGTTTTTGAACTTATGATACTGCTTATGTTTTGATGCTTATGTCGCTATGCATGATTATGGCTCTTATGCTCTCTTGATTTGTCGCTCCCAGTCTTTTGCTAGCCTCCACATGTACAGAGTATGAGCTCTACTCGTGCATCCAAACTCCTTTAAACCAAAAAATTTCCTATTGTGTCCACCATACCTACCTACATGTGGTATTTAAGTGCCATTCCAAAGTAAATTGCTCATGTGTTACCTTTAAAACCTTCAAAATTACTCCTGCTTTATGTTCCTATTTTTGCTCATGAGGACGTAAATAGAGAATCTTTATCTCACTTGTTGATTGGATTTTACACCTTGGACTAGTGGCTTCACCCACTTATCCAAATCATAGAAGAGCTGGCAACGGGGTGCCCAGCCCCAAATTAATGCAAACAAATTCTCTTCACTATTTTTGCCCCTGATTTATCAGTCAAAGCATAATTGTGTAAACAAAAGAGAAAGAGGGATGACCTTCTACACCAGTTGCTTCCTTCACCATGGGAGCCACTCTTGTGAATCTATTTGAGTTGTGACGTACTGTATTTTCTCTTTACCATTCATTAACATTAGCATACATCTCCCAAAATATAGACAATCCTCCACAAATGTCAACCTTGTAATACCTATGTTTAATAAAATAAAATCTCTAGCACATGAGTGATCCCTGCTCCCCTCTGCGAAGGGCCTTTCTTTTACTTTTATGTTGAGTCTCCATCTTCTAACTTTATGCACAGTTGAGAGAGCATTTTCGCCATTCTGAGTTCTATGTGCATTTTTCCCATAAGCATCAATAATTACTTCATGATGTGATATTATTTATTCTAGTCTTCCTCTTGAACTTTGAAGGTGTCCTGGCATTTATGTTTTGCCCCACTCTTAAGGACTATCGAAATATCACTTTGCCATGCTTTCTCTATACCTGAAACAAACGTTTATCTTTCTTTGCATTATTATTCATGATCCTTTATTTGAGTTACTTTCCGTGATGCAAAGTAATTGCTATGCTTTATTATTGAAGTTTTATTTATCATGCCTGTGTTTAAAGTCCTAAGATCTCAGCGTGCATATGCTTTTACATTAGATTGATCAACTTTGTGTTAGTAGCATGTCACCTCAGAAATTATTGTTTTATGGTTTACCTACTCGAGGACGAGTAGGAACTAAGATTGGGGATGCTTGATACGTCATAAAAGTATCCCTAATTTCTGATGCGCCATGATCATATTTTTCCAATTACTACATGTTTCTCCCTTATTTATAGCATTTTATACGTTTTCTGGACTAACCTATTTACAAGATGCCACAAAGTCAGTTCCCTGTTTTCTGTTGTTTTTTAGTTTTAGAAAAGTTGTTCTGGAAATATTCTCGGAATTGGAAAATTTGAAGCCTAGAAGTCCTACTTACCCGGAAGCATCCAGACGACCAAAGAGGAACCGAAGAGGGGCAGCAGGGGGCCACACCATAGGGTGGCGCGCCCCCTGGCCGCGCCAGCTATGGGTGTGGGCCCCCCCGGCCTCCACCGCCTTCGACCTTTCGCCTATTTAATCCCCCCGGATGGAAAACCCTTAACACCTGATCAAAATCCCCGAAAAAGTTCCGCACCGCCGTCACCGTCAACCCCAGATCAGGGGGGGTTCTGAAGCTGTGTCCGGCACCCTTCCGGAGAGGAGATCATCACCGGAGGCTTTTTCATCACCATGCCTGCCTCTGGAGTGATGCGTGAGTAGTTCATCCTTGGACTACGGGTTTGTAGCTGTAGCTAGATGGTTGTCTTCTCCTCATATGCCTCCATGTTTAGATCTCGTGAGCTGCCTATCATGATCGAGATTGATCTTATGCAATTCTCTATGTTGTGTTTGCTGGGATCCGATGAATATTGACCTTATGCCAAGTTGATCATAGTCTTTGTTTGCATATGTTATTTGTGATCTTGCATGCTCTCCGTTGCTAGTGGTTATTCTGGCCAAGTAATTGTTAGTGACTCCAAGAGGGAGTATTTATGCTCGATAATGGGTTTATGCCTCCTTGTTGCCTTTCTCGAGTGACAGAAACATGAAGGGGGAGGATGTGTTGTTGCCATTAGGGAGAAAACATCAGTGAGAGTGACCGCGTGCATAATCATTGCTTACATTACACACTTTATTTAATGCAATTATCTGCTGCTTGCAACTTAATACCCGAGGAGGTTCGGATGATAACCTGAGGGTGGATTATTAGTCATAGATGCAGATGGATGTCGGTCTATGTACCTTGTTGTAATGCCCGCACTAAATAGCATAGTAATCTTCATGTCATATTGTGCACTACGTTGCAACCTTTATTTGTCAATTGCCCAACTGTAATTTGTTCACCCAGCATGCTGTCTTTTATGGATAGACACCACTAGTGAAACTACGAACCCCGGTCCATTTTCCACACTGTTAAACAAACCACAACAATTTCCTGCTTTCTTTACTTTCTGCAAGCATACACTGTTTTTCCACACTATACGTCTAATCTTTGTTTTCAGCAAGACCGGTGAGATTGACAACCTCACTGTACCGTTGGGGCAAAGTATTTTGGTTGTGTTGTGTGCAGGTTCAACGTTGTTGCTGACACCGGTGAAGCGCCAGCACCACCGTCAGTGGCATCAACCTTCTGAAGATTCTCTTTCTCCTACTGGATTGATAACCCTGGTTCTTAACTAAGGGGAAAACTTCCTACCGCTGTGCTCTTCACACCCTCCTCTTGGGGTATCCCAATGAGTGCAAGATCTGCACCATCACACGTTGATAAGGCGGAAACAGACGATTTATACTTTGGACCAAAGTGTTTTACTCACAGGATCCGGAGAATCAGTCTACATTCTGGCTTAGCCAAAGTCGGTCCAACTTACCAAAAGTATACCGGAAGTACAAATCCGGATACATAGCTTTCACATTACTATACTGCCGTACAAATCAACAAAGGGACAGATTTAGTGGCTGTGAAGTTTCTTCCCCTAATGTTGCTGGCTGGACCCAGAGATTGGATCAACGGACTTCCGTCAAGAACAGTAGACAGTTGGGAAGATATGGCTAGAGTATTTGCCCAGCACTTTCGGGGTACGTATAAACTCCCTAAGAGCATCAACCAGTTGAATTGTTGCGTACAATATGAAGATGAGTCGTACGTCGACTTTATCTCAAGATGGACCGCAATGAAGAATAGTTGCTCTGGAGTAAGTGATGTACAAGCAATGCATGCTTTCATCAACGGCCTGAAACCCGGCCTCATACCGTTCATGGTTGGTTCGAAAGAGCACAAAGACCTCGGATTTATGCTTACCAGCGCCAATAAGAACGCAGCGGCTGAAGATGACATGAGGGCGAGAGGAGAAAACATTGATGCTTTGATTCAAGCCAAAAAAGCATCTCGTTCTGAAAAGAATGCTACTCCAGAGGCATAGCCAAAACCCAAAGAAGTGAATATAGCCTTTGGAAAGGATAATGGCAGCAGATGGAAGGGCAAAAGGACGGAACCCATCTCCTACTCTAAAGAAGAGTGGGAAAAGATTAAGTCGGAAAACTGTGTCCACCATTCACAATTCGGGAAGCCTACCCACACAAATGTGCAGTGCCGTCTTAATAAGCACGTGAAAGGCAATGCAGGATCCAGGAATAAAGGAAAGAATTCCAAAAGGAAATTCAACCAGCAAAAGAGGGAAGCTGACAAATAACAAAGCGAGTCTGACACTAATGATAAATCCAGGAGCAGAAGCGGAAAGGCGAGCCTAAATTCCCGATATTTGAAGGAGAATGTAACCTAACTTTCCTGGCAACCCCTTCAGCCAAATAGGCAAAGCAAACACTTCGAGAAATCAATGCGGTTGTACCTCCAACCCCAAAGTACTTGTAGTATTCAAATACGCCAATTACCTGGGATCAGTCTCATCATACCGGTAACATCGCAGAACCCGGCACACATGCTTTGGTCGTAAGCCCTATTGCTCAAAACACTAGGCTCAAAAGAGTGATGATGGATGGAGGATCCGGTATCAATATCATGTACTTAAGTACATTGAAGCGGTTACACCTCTTCGAGACCCATCTCAAACACAACAATGTACATTTTCATGACATTGTTCCTGGTAGACAAGCACATTCCCTAGGAGAAACTTCCCTAGAAGTAACCTTTGGAAAGAGAGAACACTTCTGTCAGGAGATGATCTCATTCGAGGTAGTACCGTTCGAAAGTGTGTATCACGCAATACTCGGACGTCCGGCTTTTGCCGAATTCATGGCAAGGTCATGCTGTATCTACAACAAGCTGAAGATGCCAGGGCCAAAAGAAGGAGTAATCACCATATCTGGTGATTTCAAATTGGTGAACGAGCTGGAGAAAGGAAACGCCCTTTGTGCCGAACAGGTGATTCGGAAGGAAGAGCTGAAGGAGCTAGCTAAAAAAGTATCGCCGACAGAAATGCCGGCAGGAAAAGAAAGCCAGATGCCGGCAGATAGTTTCAAAGCCTCGGAGAATACAAAGCAAATCATCCTGGACCCCAAAGATCCGACAAAGTTCGTTGTAGTAGGAACATGAATGACTAACAAATAGTAAAGCGCGCTCATCAAGTTCCTACGTGAGAACTGGGACATTTTCGTCTGGTGTCCTGCTGATATGCCAGGTGTTCCCAGGGAACTTGTTGAGCACCAACTGAAGGTTATTCCAGGATCAAAACCCGTCAAACAAGGTCTCCGTCGTTTTGATGGAAGAAGACGGAAGGCTATAGGCAAGGAAATTATCCGGCTTTTAGCAGCTTACTTTATCCGGGAAGTTATACATACTAATTGGTCTGCGAACCCAGTATTAGTCTTGAAGAAGGATTGTATTATTCTTAGGATGTGTATAGATTACACCGGTTTGAACATGTTGGGCCAAAAAGATAGGTTCGCGTTACCGCGAATCGATCAAATAATAGATGCCACTGCTGGCTCTGAGCTTTTATGCTTTTTGGACGCTTCATCCGGGTATCATCAAATATGGATGAAAGAAGAAGACCAAATAAAAACCTCCTTGATAACACCCTATGGAATATACTATTACATAACCATGCCTTTTGGATTGAAGATCGCCGGTGCAACATACCAGCGTTGCATGCAAATATGCTTTCATAGTCAAATTGGAAAAAACGTCCATGTTTACGTGGATGATATTGTCGTCGTTTCCAAGGAAAAAGATACACTCCTTAAGATCTACAAGAAACCTTCGACAATCTCTGCGCTTATAGAATGAAGTTGAATCCATTAAAGTGCGTATTCGGGGTTCCCTCAGGAAAGCTTCTGGGTTTTATTGTTTCATATAGAGGAATAGAGGTAAACCCGGAAAATATCAAAGCAATCTTAAACATCAAAAGGCCTACGTGTCTAAAAGATGTCCAAAGACTGACGGGCTCTACAGCCGTCGTAAGCAGGTTTATAAGCCGGCTTGGTGACAAAGCTCTACCATTATACAAATTGTTGAAGAAATCCGACAATAAATGGACAGAAGTAGGCGAACAAAGCATTAACCTAGTTGAAAGAAAATTTGATGAAAGCTCCGATTTTGGCATCCCCAAAAGACGAAGAACCCATGTTACTGTATCTTACAACAACTAACAGGGTTAGTAGCGCAGTGATAATCGTGGAAAGACGGAAATACGAGCAAAGTATTCCAGTTCAACATCCGGTGTACTACGTCAGCGAGGTATTTTTTGAGTCAAAACAAAGGTATCCACATTATCAAAAGCTGGCATATGGCGTATTTTTCGCATCTCGAAAACTCCGTCATTATTTCCAAGGACATTTGATAACAATGGTAAGCAAAGCACCACTAGGGGATATTATAAACAATGCGGACGCAACAGGCAGAGTAGCCAAATGGGGCATTGAACTTGTTGCGTTCGACATTAAGTACCAACCCTGGACGGCAATTAAATCCCAGATATTGGCAGATTTCGTGGCTGATTGGACAGAAGCAATGGAAAACACAACAATGCCGGAGTCGGAATATTGGATCATGCATTTTGACGGATCCAAAATGAAAGAAGCGCTGGTGCTGGTGTGGTGCTCGAATCTCCAAAAGAAAACACAATGGAGTATGTATTACAGATACACTTCAACGCTAGCAACAATGTGGCAGAATACGAAGTATTGCTTCATGGCTTGCATATTGCAAAAGAAATAGGTGTCAGACTCATACTTTTCTATGGTGACTCAGACTTAGTACAGCATCAGCTGAATCAGACATGGGATGCCAAAGTCCCCATCATGGCCGAATATCGGAGGTCAGTCGACGAGTTCGCCACTTGCTTCCTAGGATTTGAGGTTCATGCTGCTTGTGATGGCGTCTTGACGGGGAGACTTCTTGATGATGATGAATTTTAATTCCCCGGGTCATGGCGCCAAAAATCCTTTGCTATGGATGGTGTGTAGGGAACCCCAAGAGGAGGGTGTGATGAGTGTACCGGTAAGAATTTCCCTCTGTTAAGAACCAAGGTTATCAATCCAGTAGGAGAAAGAGGATCTTCGGAAGGTTGATGCCACTGACGGTGGTGATGGCGCCTCACCGGTGTTAGCAACAACGCGGAACCTACACACAACACAACCAAAATACCTTGTCCCAATGATACAGTGAGGTTGTCAATCTCACCGGTCTTGCTGAAAACAAAGATTAGACGTATAGTGTGGAAAATAGTGTATGCTTGCAGTAATTAAAGAAAGCAGGAAATTGTAGTGGTTTGTTTAACGGTGTAGGAAAATGGACCAGGGTTCATAGGTTCGCTAGTGGTGTCTCTACATAAAAGATAGCATGCTGGGTGAACAAATTACAGCTAGGAAATTGACAAACAGAGGTTGCACTGTAGTGCACATTCATGACATGATGACTACTATGATATTTAGTGCGGGCATTACAACAATAGACATAGACCGTAATCCAACTGCATCTATGACTAATTATCCACCCGCAGGTTATCATCCAAAACCCCCTTAGGTATTAAGTTGCAAGAAACAGATAATCGCATTAAGCAATGTGTGTGCACGCGGGCACTCACACAGCTGTTTTCTCCCTAGTGGCAACAGCACATCCTCCCCCGTCACGTTTCTGTCACTCGAGCACAGGCGAAAAGGAGGCATGAACACAACTATCGAGCATAAATACTCCCTCTTGGAGTCACTAGCAACTACTTGGCCAGAGCAACCACTAGCAACGGAAAGCATGCAAGATCACAAATAACATATGCAATAAAGACTATAATCAACTTGGCATAACTTCAATATTCATCGGATCCTAGCAATCACAACACATAGAATTATATAAGAACAATCTCGATCATGTTAGGCAGCTCACGAGATCTAAACATTGAGGCATAGGAGGAGAAGACAACCATCTAGCTACTTCTATGGACCCGTAGTCCAAGGATGAACTACTCATGCATCACTCCGGAGGCAGGCATGGTGATGAAGAGGCCTCCGGTGATGATCTCCTCTCCGACAGGGTGCCAGGAGACAGCTTCAGACCCCCCTGATCTAGGGTTGACGACGACGACGGATGTGGAACTTTTTGGGGGTTTTGATCAAGTCCTTAGGGTTTTCCTTCTGAGGGGATTAAATAGGCGAAAGGGCAAAGTCGGTGGAGCCCTGGGGGCCCCACACCACCCCCCGGCCCGGCCAAGGGGGGCGCACCACCCTATGGTGTGGCCGTGTGGGCCCCCTGAGGCCCCTCTCCGGGTCTCTTCGGGACTCCGTGGAACCTTTGGAATTCTAAGACTTCCGGGCTTCAAATTTTCCAATTTTGAGAATATTTCCAGAACAACTTTTCTGAAACTAAAAACAGCAGAAGACAGGTAACTGGCTCCGTGGCATCTTGTCAATAGGTTAGTCCAGAAAATCGATAAAAATGAGATAAATAAGGGAGAAAACATGTAGCAATTGGCATAATATCATCATGGAACATCAGAAATTATAGATATGTTGGAGACATATCAGTACATCACGTCAAAAGGGAAGAAAACTAGAACGTGGACGATTTAGCCCGCATGGGTTCGGAAAGGGTGAAAACTCTACCACCTGGTGTGTTTGTCCAGCATTTCTACAAACCATCGATAAAAGGCGGAAATGTTGACTACCCCCTAGTTTCCGAGTCAATAGAATTTTTTCTCGTTAACCTGGATTGGACAATTCCATAGTTAAACTTCTTAGTTGATCAGAAGTTTTCGGATGGAGCAGACAAAGTCTTGCAAAGGCAGATAAAACATCGATGCAAAGGATACACGATAATCAATGGTTTCCTGTATAAACGCAGTACGATCGGAATTTTTTAGAGATGCATTTCGCCTGAAGAAGGACGAGAAATTCAGCAAGAAATACATGCCGGAGATTGCGGACATCATGTTCAATCAAAAAGCATAGTTAAAAAAGCATTTTGTGCTGGGTTTTTCTGGCTCACAACCAAGACAGATGCGGAGCACATAGTGAACACATGTGCCAGATGCCAGTATTACACCAAGCAGACAAATATGCCGGCTCAAGCACTAAAGACTATCCCCATAACATGGCCATTTGCGGTCTGAGGGCTAGATATGATGGGGCCATTCAAAACTACAAGAGGCAGACTTACGCATCTACTCGTTGCAGTGGATAAGTATACCAAGTGGGTGGAGGCAAAACCCATAAAAAAACTTGACGGTGTGACCGCCAGAAATTTTGTCATTGACGTAGTCATGCGATATGGCGTTCCGCATAGCATAATCACAGACAACGTGACAAATTTCTCGATTGGAGAGTTGGCAAAATATTGCCGACAAATGGGAATTCGCCTAAATGTTGCATTTGTGGCACACCCACAATCCAATGGCCAGGTTGAATGAATAAATAGTTCAATCCTGCAAGGAATACGCCCAATACTCGAAACTCCTCTTCACAGAGCAGCTGGAGTATGGGTAGAAAAATTTCCTTCCGTGCTTTGGAGTATTCGAACGACGCCAAATAGATCAACAGGGCACATGTCTTTTTTCTTGGTTTATGGTGCAGAAGCAGTGCTTCCTACGGACATGATCCATGATAGCCCAAGAGTGCAGGCGCATGATGACTTTGATGCCAAAAATGCACATCAGGATGTCGTCGATCTCTTAGAAGAAGAACGAGAACTTGTGTTGCAAAGATCCGCCATTTATCAGCAAGGACTACAACGATATCATAGTCGGAAAATCAAACACCGATCTTTTAAAGAAGGTGATTTGGTGCTAAGATTGGTATAGGGTAGGAAGCACAAGTTAGCCCCAATCTGGGAAGGACCATTTGTCATTAGCAAGGCTATGAAAAATGGACCATATTACCTTGTAGATATCCGAGACACGGAAGATGACCCAAAAAATCCGAATCGCAAGAGGAAAAGAAGCATAGATATAGAACTAGGAGAGACAAAAATGCCCTGGAGCATCCAGCAGTTACGTCCCTTCTACACTTAGTTCAATTCTATGTAAACATCATTGAGATCATGAAATAAAGTTGTTGGAAATTCATGCATTTTTGTTTTGTTCTGTATTTTCTATTCAAAGCATGTTTCCGTCTTATCTATTTCCCAATGATCTTTCAATTTTCTTCAATGTTAACACGAATTTTTCATGCGTGCTCGGAGTTATAAACCTGAATGCTTTGTTGGCCTAAGGAGGCTTCAGAACACCAGATTGTGCCTGTGTGCCTAGAGTTCACACTTTTCAAATTCCTTATTATTCCTAAGTATTATCTGATTGTTTGTTGTGTTGGGGCACTTGATTTAGTAAGTAAAAGTTCCAAAGTATAATCCATGATTCTGAGTTTTAACTGATTGGTTTCTTAACCCAGTCAATTGGCGTGAAGATTGCATACTTTTGGAATCACTTTAACACTAAGGAAAGTTAAAGCATACAAACCAGAGAACTTAGAAGAAAAGGAATTAAAACTCTGGAAAAATTGCAAAGTTTAAATTTACTGCAAATCATAGAAACTTGTTAATACAGAAGATAGAATGCATTACAATTGAGTTTATATTGTAAGAATAGTAATGCACTCTATTTGGCTACCGACTATGCAGGATTAGTCCGCATCCATGAAATCCTCCTCGTCATCCTTGTTGCTATCACTCGGATTCTCCGGAATCCTAGAATTTCTTCCTCTGGGTAGAACATCGAGGTAGAGACCATCCGAGCTATCTTGGAGGCATGGACCTTGATAGAATCAAAAATTTCCGCCCTTTTCTCCTTGGTGTATCCTTGCGGAACACCGGTGGCGATGTGCCAAGACTTGGCGGTGGTGTAATGCATCCGCATAAGCCCTAGGGCCATGCGTACACCACAGCGAGCGGTGGACTGGAGCCCAGATTCGCATTGGTTCTCCACCTCCGCAATAGCCTCCGGGAGCCTTCTGGCTTTCGTGAATTCGCCAGCTTTGTCCAGAATGCACTTATTAATAAGCAGAATTCCAGTATTCTTCAGCTCGGTGACGAACGTCCTGAAAGCCCGGACGCGGTCAATCCGAGTATTTAGAGGATCCCCTTCTGTTAAATGAAAATTCGACGAGATTAGACAAACAGAGGTAAGAAAAAGAATGCATTGTACAAAGCAAAATACAACTTGGTAATGTTAAGAAACTTACCAAGGATCCTGTCCATCTCAGCACCTTCCTCAAGGTGTTGGTGAAGGGCAGTCTCCAGGTCCCTGATGGTCCTCCGGTCTTTCTTGGCCTGTGAGGAAGCACGAGACTCAGACAAACCTAGGGCCAGCTGGCTCTCCTCTAGGTCCTTCTGAAGCTTTACAATTATTTTGTAAAGCTCAGAGTTCTCCTTGTGGAGGTTCTCGGCGTTGCCAGCATCCTCATAAATTTGCTTGGCTTTGGCTAAAGAGGCTGAGAAGAAAAAGAGGCGAAAGATTAAAACCCGGAAAAGTCCTTAGGTAAAATTCAGAATCAGAATCAAGGAAAGAAAAAGTATGCTTACCAGCAGTCTCCTTCAGCTGCTTCTGGATCTTGGACATTTTCGAGTCCTTCTCATAAAGAATACCAAGAAGAGATTTCACCTCTTGGTTCTTGATGATCAGCTTCTCAAAAACTTACACGTTTATGTTTTTGGCAATTTGCTAAAAAAGCATAGAAAGGAAAAAATTTGTTAAACAAAAAACAGGCAGGCAAAAAAGAAAAGTACTAACACAAAAAAGTATGATTTGTCTTAATACTTGGGGGCTAGAGATATTACCTGACTCATCTTTTGCAAACCGCCTAGGGTCACGGTGAATTCCTTGGAGTATTCCAAGAAGGTAATCCCCATATGGTGGATTCCGTCTTGGAGAACCTGCCGAGGTGAGAAGACGTAATTATTCCGGACTATCAATCCGCCTTTTGGCCAAGGACGTATCAATGGCGCTCGGGCGAAATACTTTTTTGCCCAGGGATGAATATATCCGAGTTTATCAAAGCTGGCCTCTTGTTTTACCTTGAACTTTGCGTCAAAAGTTGGCATTGGCTTAACTTCTGGAAGCATTGAAGGTCCGCCTTCGTCAAGTGACACCCTTTCCCGCACATCCGTGTCGGATGCATCAGGCTGGCTGATCTACAGAGGATAGTTGCATTCTCCCCGAGCAGCCAAAATTTCTTCGCCAGCTGCCACTGGAGTCTCCGGGGCAGCTGCAGGGGATGGCTTAGGCCCCCTAAGGGCAAAGTCCTTAAGCTTCTTATTGCCTTTTCCCTTCAAATGGACAGGAGCAAGGATAAAAAGAGAAAAGAGATAAACCAAGATCGAGAAAGAATGGATGCAAGAAAAGGCCTACAAAAATTCCGAGTCTTACCTAGAAGTGGCGACGGCGACTCCGTCGAGATCGATCACTTCGTGGCTTGAAGAGATCTTCTTGCGTTTCCGCCCTCCGGCTGATTGAAAGCGATCTTTGAGCTCCGCTAGCTAAGTGTCGGTGGCAACCTACATCCGAGAAAGACAAAATTCCTGGATTAGCATAAAACATCCGAGAAAGACAAAATTCCGAAAAACTTCCCAAAAGGCATAAACTGAAAGCATATCTTGGGAGCGGGGTTTTGGGTGTTATACATCTCTAGGATTTCCTCGTACTGATCACGAGTAGACACAAGCTAGTTGATGCGCTTCTTTAATTCTTTCTTTGACGAAGCGGACTTTGTCACCCTCATTGTGTCCTCGGGGCCCGAGTATTCACAAAGGAGCCGGCCGCCATGGTGAGCAAGAGGTTGGATCCTCCTTTCGAGCCAGCATAGAACTTCGTCCATGTCGGTCATAGGAGGAGAGGAAGAAACAAGCTTCGTGATCCGTATTTTTATTCTCATCGGGTCTGGAGGAAGAACCTGGACCGCGTCCAACGCCCAGTTGTCCTGGGGCGTGGCTGTGGAATTAACGAAAGGCGGAATTCATGTATCCTTTCCAGGATAGAGAATGTCCGAATGGTAGAAGAAAGAGCCCATCCAAAACTTGACGGACTCGGAGGTTTTTATTTTCGGAAGCCACTCCTCCCTAAACCAAGGTTGAAGGAAATGGTCCCGCAAGTCGGAAGAACACCATCGGTGGTGTTGTATTTCATGTTGAAACAGTATTGGAAGAAGTCTAAACGGGGTTCTATCCCTAAGTACCCCTCAAAAAGAGCCTGGAATACGGCTCTGTATAGAGTGGAATTGGGTGGAAGGTTGTGGGGTTGGACATTGTAGTGGTTGAGGACTTGGACGGAAAACGCGAAAGGTGGAAAACCCATACCTCTATAGATGTGGGAAGCCAAAACAACCTGTTCTCCGTCTTTTGGAGAAGGCTTGGAGGCATCCTCTTCCATCCGCCATTTATATTTGCCGATGAACCCGTCCTTTTATATGGCATTGAGAAGATCCACTGGCACATTGCAGTGACTCTAGTTCTCGGCATCGCCCCCCTCTTCGTCCTCGCCTCCGACGGTGACGACAGCCATCGTGTTGTCACCGTCGTGGGTGGAAGTTTCCCCCCTCCTCGGTTTCAGAGAATGGAGGAGGAGGAGGAGTAGCCGATGGCGGCAGCATGGTTCCGGCGGCGGGATTGAGATCCCCGCCCGCCGGTGCGCTCACAGGAACCTCCGGCGCGGTTGTGGAAGAGCTCGGAGGAGTTCCGACGGCGGGGTCGAGGTCTTGGATGAGGTCCTCGAGGGCGGCGTCGACGTTGGTGATCTCGGAGGTGCGTGCAGGGCCTTCGGTGGCCATTTTTAGGCGGCGCAACCGTGCAAACAAGCAAACACCACCGATGATAGGTTTTTGTTGAGGTTCTAGGCTCGGGTTCGTTCTCTGCGTTCCTTTTGCTCGGGGCTGAGAGTGGTCTATGCTCTAGGGGCTCTAGGGGGAAGATGGCGCGGAAGAAGAACCGGAGGCACCAAGACGGTTATTTTATAGCCAAGTTTATGTTAATATTAGTTCCAACGACTCTTTTAGCCGTTGGAGGATCGACGCGTGTATCGCCTGAAAATCTGGGAAACAAGGGGGCGGGGTGATAATTGCTATCTCCTCATTTATTGCGCGAGAATCTGTCAGAGATATGGGTTCAGGCTTTTGACTGAACCCAGCCGTTTGTCACATGGACAAGATTTCACCGCTTGCGTCATAGTTTCCTTCTCCGTGAAGATTCGTGGAAGAAATGATGGATTTGGGTAAATCCGAGTTTGGCGTTAAATATTTTTAATGAAAGAAGAATCAAGACAAAACGCCGACATTTGTGAAGAGAATACAGATCCATGAGGGAAGGCGAAATGAAGTCTTAATCCTTCTTGGGGCTACTTTCGGATATATGCCAATTAGGGGTATATCCTGCATTGGCCGAAGGCCGGATTACCAGGGTGGCCCACATGCAATGCAACGGAGTCCATTGGGCGGCCCAATAAGCTGACGCGCAGGAAGCCGGATTCTAGAAGAACCCGGGCCACGACCTAACATGGTGCGACTTGGAGGAGAAGCCGGATTCCTTACTTTTAAAGTTAGATACTTTTCGTAGTCTTCTAGGTTTCCTTCTTGTAAGCCCTAGTCCGGCTATCTATATAAAGTCGGACGGGAGCAAGGAAAAGATCAAGTTCACAAATTATCTAGAAGCCAACTCGCCGGAAAATTCATCCTCCCCGAGTTAGCAAAACCATACTCACAATTGTACTGTGTATACTTCAGGCTTCAGCCCTGATTTTAGTGAGATTGCATAAGTAGGAACGCCGCCTAGTTGCGACGTACGAAACCTAGGTAAAACCCGTGTTCTTGTTTATAGTTTATCTATGTCCCCCCGTGGTCCTACCAGTAGTCTTATGGCACCCCCGTCCATGATCCTTACTACGAAGTCTCGACAAGAGATGAATGAATTGGATGGAGAAAAGGGGAGGGTAGTCCAACTATATAAAGGGGGAGGCTTTCCTCTTGGCCAAGACATGTGGGACTAAGCCCCACATGGCCATGCGGCCAAGAGGGGGCTGCCGCATCCCCACAGGGCCCCAAGTGGCCCATGTGGGATCCTCTCCTTTTTCCCTTTTCTTTCTCCCACTTTTCCCCTAATGGGCCTCTTTTCCCCGGGAGGCCCATTAGTGGAATAAATGCATTTAAAAATAAAATAAAATGATATTTAATTATTAATAACACTAGTTAATAAATATACATTTTTTATTTATTTCGAGTCCCGGAACTCCTTCAGGTACCCTCCGATTACTATCGGGCATTTCTCCCTTAATTCTGATACCCCTTCGGAACTCTCCGATCTCTATCGGATAAATACTCGAACGATTCCGGCTCTCTCTATTATTCTCTTTGGTACCAAGATCTCTCTTTAAACATGGTCTACGCTTAAGTGTGACACCCTATGGTTCAAGCTATTCCATACATGGCCGAGACACTTCTCCGACCAATGACCAATAGCGGGATCTGGACATCCATAATGGCCCCTTTGTATCCATCGAATTTTTGTGTTGCTTTGAATCTTAAACGGAAGTCCCCATACCTCTTGTCTTATTGATACTCTGTTAGTATGAGACTTGATCTTTCTGTATCTTATACCCCGTTCAATCTCGTTACCTACATAATAGTTCTACTCGTTCCCGTGTCGCTGCATCTCCGTGACCGAGTCACATGCTTGCAAGCTAATTGTTGCAACTCCACCGAGTGCGCCCATGAGTATCTATCCATCATTACGATTGGAAATTCCCGCTCTTGATGGCTAGTCTCAACATATCCCTTTCATTACCCAAGATACACCTTTATAATCACAATGTCACGATGTGATGTTTGATGCAATCAAAGTAACTTCCAGGATAGCAACCCAGATACCATCTCATGGTCAAAGGTCATGGTACTACGTTTTCGTTATCATAACGTTTGAACTTAATGGCTCGATCTCGTTATGAAAAACATAATGGGTGTGAGTACAACACATCATTCTCCAATGACATGACTCCGTTGTCAATGACAAAAATGCCCATGATTAGAAAACCTTGATCATGTGTTTCCAACGAACTAGTATAACTAGAGCCTACTAGGGACCTGGTTTGTTTACATACCACACGTGTGTTAGTGTTTTTGCTTAATACAGTTATAGCATAGTATAAAACATTATGAACATACGAGTTATGATAACAAATACTCTTTATCATTTGCCTCTAGGGCATAACTCCTTCATAACCGCGCAGGATGAAATTACTATATTAGCGTGGAGATTGGGCGAGAATTTTCATCCGCTGTATCCAGTTATCATTGATTTCAGGGGAGTAAGAGGAAACCCCATGGTCTGTGGCATATGGGGTATGTGGCATCTGTATCCGAAAGGTTCTATTACCAGGAAATTAGTTTATATTAGATGCCAAGTGCTGCTTCGTGAGCTTGCAATCAGAGAGCTGATCTTATTGTTGAACTTACAACAGAAAATTCACGTGCACATGGGAGTGTATTGTGCAAAATATGCTTACCTGATGTAGAGGTTTCTTCACCTGGTCAGGTCAGTATTCGCAAAAATGTTGTTGCATCATAATTTTTGTAATCCTGATACATGATCAATGTACAAAAATGCAGAAAAGGACATGTAAATTGATCTCAAAGCATGAGAAGCAGATTGAGGAGCTCACCAGCCAATGCAATGAAGTTTTATGAGTGCTCCATGGTATGGTCTTTAGTGGATTCTACCAACCAAGAGCTTGAGAGCATCTCCATCGGCACCCCCAAACGGCCCATTGGGGTCTAGACCAAAAAACTGCCCATAGCAACCCCAAAATAGTCCGGCCATCAAATTTATGTTCGGCACTGATGACTCCCAAGTGCAGGAGATCAATTGTAGTACCTTTCGATAAGTATTTGAGTGTCGAACCCACGAGGAGCTGAAGGTAAGCTATCTATTCTCTAAAGCCCTATAACCCTCTTATATGGTTGTTTATCCAAAGCAATAAGTTTGACTAAAAGGAACTAACTAATTAAAAGCAAGTGACGTGGAGTGTGGTTTGTCTAGTAACTAGTGAAGCAAGTTTAAAATGCAACTAATCCTAAAGCAAGTTTCTAAAGCAATTTTCTAAGCAAGTTTCACAAGTAGCAAGCAGCAAATATCTCAAGTATCTCAAGGGATCAAGTGTTCTAGCAATAGGTGTTTCGTTCGTGTGGTTGTCACAATTAGTGAAGCACATGTTTTAGTCTTAGTTGTTTCTTCTAGGAAGGAGCCATGAATAGGTATAGTCAAGTAAATGATCTACAACCCCTTATGATGGATCATGTGGCCAAGTAAATGACTGCACAAGATTGATTAAGACATAAAGTCCCACCATAGCCTTACGTTCTAAGGTCCCCTATATATATCCCCCAATAACTTAACTTTGTGGCTCGGTCTCAGGTTACTGTCACTCCCAACTCACCACCACTCCATTATGCTACCGGTGATCACCTTACATGCATTCCCCAACATATGCGTGCACTCATATATTGTACATAAAGACAATCATAGAAGATAAAAAACTTGTATGCAACCAATCAACAAACTATTTCACCATTGCCAAGAACAATTCACTACTCAAACATAGACTGGGAGACACAATACATCAAGGGAATATAGTATTGCATCATACATCGTGTTTGCCAAGAGATTACAGTGGAGAGATGGAGCTGATCTTGCTATAGATGTTGATGATGAACACGCCGGAGGGGGGTGGAGCCCTCCGGGGGTGATCCCGGCGGCATTTCCCCCCTCCGATCTTCTCCGACGGCAGCCTTCTGTCTCTCTGTTTCCTGGTTTCGTCTCTCGGCGCCGCCTCCTTCTCGAAAAGGCCAGGGGACCCTTTTTATATTCGTTTTTAGGTCACGAGACACTCGGCAGAACAAAGATCGACGGCATCGGAGCCACGGGAGAAAAAAGGGGGCCCCACACGCGGCCAAGGAATCTGGCCGCGTGGAGGGTCCTCTTTTCCATCTGGTTGGCCTTTTGGCCCTCTACTTTGGCCCATGGTCTTCGTCTCGAAAATTCTGAACCGTGCTCTTTGGCCTTGCCCTTTTTGGAGTCCCGAAGCTCCCGGAAAGTCTGAAACACTAAAAAGTACGTTTTCTGGAAAAACAGGGTTAGAACCAAAAGAAGGGGGATTGTTCAGAAAATCCCCCAAATCATTATAAAACATGAATATAAGTTGCTAATATGTAGGAAAAACAAGTAATAACATGCAAAGTTCATGTATGAATTTTACATGCATCAACATCCCCAAGCTTAACCCATACTCGTCCTCGAGTATGAAGATGATAAAACTAACATGGACTTTGCATTTTAAAACAATCATGGAATATCAAAGAAGATTATTCATGCTACATATAATCAAATGATTCATAATGTAGATGAGTAGCAACATACAATTCATGTTGTAAGAAATATCAAATATGCAAGCAAAGATGCTTCATGAAAGTTCACAAAGTGTATAATGAAATAAAAGCACTATGGACCAAATGCATACACAAAATGAAAAATAAAATCCTATATTGGTCAAAGAATAGCATAATGGAAAATAGAAAATATGGTGGACACTTTGGAGAAAATTGAGTAGAGAAACATGATCAAGTCTTATTTAGCCTCTAAATTATTCAACTAAAATTACTAATTGAAATGTGGCATCCATTGGTCTAAGACTCTCATTGCCCCTTTATCACTAGCATCTTAAATTGTGAATGTTGAAGTAATGTGATTGACAAGGTGTTGGTTGAATGCCTCATGCCCCGTGAGTGTGAAAACCTACTCCATGATTACTCAACTTAAGATTCCTAATAATCTTTGTACAATCATAATAAGTATTAATGACATCATAGAGAACCGCAAAGAGGTACCTCTTGCCCCATGACATGGAAACCAGCCCATGTCACAATGACAAGATGAACAAACGGAGTAGACTCATCATCCTTTTTTATTTCATTCACTATATGCATAGCTTCTTATTTTATTGTAGGATGTGTTTGTAGAGCCCACTCTAGCTGTAAGTAAATTTCCACCATGATCAAGCATGGCTTGGGTTAGTGGCCCAATGCGTTTCTCTAGTCATAAATATACTTACTCATCAAAACTTACTATCCCTCTATTTCATTTCGGCATGGTAGGAGTCCAAAAACAAAAGTACATGATGTCAACCAAATGTAAATTTTTATGCAATGTTGAAAGCTTTCCAGTGATACACGTTTATAGCTATCTCCCAACCAAACACTTGTCAAACGCAAAACTTTTAGCTCCCGTTATTGGGTCATGTTTATTAAGTGCAATGAAAAGTAAAGGTGTGCATTCAAAAGTTCGTGAGAGTCCTATCCCAAATTCAGCTCATGACAATTAATAAACTGAATATCTTAATTTAGAACATAAATAACACTATAACATGGTGAACATACTCGGAATAGCTCTGAAGCTAATAGGTAGATATGGTGGACTCACTGGAAATACTTGGCTAAAGGGTGTTGGAAACAAGTTTATACTTTCTGGAATTTTTACTTTTTTGGCTAGCAAGAGGGAGATAGTTGACCAGCTACTATGCATGAATTAGTGTCCATAGAACTACTCATTTAATGACAAACTAAGTAAACTAACAATTAACATCAAAAACATGAATAAGAGATAGCTCATGACAACACTATTGCAAATTTCTACACCTAAAACAGCATATAAATCATGCAACTATAAGTAGCTTTTATAATCAACTAAAGCATCCCTTTCCCAATAAATATAACAGCATCCAACTCAATTCAACCCATTATTCTAGTAGCTGATTCTCATAAAGATAATTGTGGTGGTGATCTCACAAATAAACTAAAAAAAACAAAACTAGACGCTTCAAGTTTTTGCGATAAATGCTTTGCTTAGAAACAGAAAGTAGACGTGTGCTAACCAAAAGAGTGTTGGTCCAGGGGGGGTGTTCACCACATCCCAAAGCTTGTGGTTTTCACCACTCTTGGATCTCTCTTGGCGCAGCTCCTCTATTCCCTGTGAAAAAACTTTACAAAACATGTTTCTCCCATTCTGTTTTCTGTGGGGTGAGATTAGCAAGGACAAACAAAACGTATGCATGCTGCGCAAAATTCCAAAACAAATGCTCCATAAGATAGAAAATAAGGTTCATAATGTTGTATGTTCACTCTCTAGCTCGAAAAGATCAAGGAAATTCAAGTCCCAAACCCAAAGAGTGCATTCAACAAAAGAAGGCAAAATCTGTCTAGAAAAGCAATAGCAGCAAAAGAAACGTTTTACCTAAGCTAGACTCATCAAAAAATTAATCCAATTTTTTTGCTTACAGAGTACGAAAATTTGCAGAACATACTAAAAAATTAGCTCAATCCGACGTACATATAAAAAATGAAAAATCGTACGGTAAGCAGAATCGTGCTGAAACAGAAATTCCAAGCACTAGGATAGCAACTTTTAAATCCAAATGGGTGAAACTTGACACTTTATTGAAAACTCCAGAAACTAAAATAAAGACTAAGTCTCTTTTTACAGAAATAGGACACTAGGAAAAACCAACTAAGAACAACCGGGTTGCCTCCCGTAAAGCGCTTTATTGATAGCCGTATAGCTAGGCTTTTCTTACTTAACATCATGATGGTTGGAGTGAGGTGGATCGGCATCCCCAAGCTTGTATTCTTGTACTTATTTGATACATGTAGGGTGAGCCCAGGGGTACATACCCAAGATTTATTGGTTGTCCCTCTTGATCTTTGTTCATCTCACTCAACTCTTCCTCCTGAAAAATTCTTCTTACACAAATCTCAACAAAAAACTTGATTAGAGGGGTTAGTGCCTCCATAAATAAAATCCACATAGGTACAGCAAAGACACATCATGAGTTGATTCTAAATATTAACTACTGTTACTACAGTTGTGAATTGCTCCTTGATAAAAAGAACCACACAAAACACAAGTAATGAGAGCAATGCAAAATAAAGACATAATCTGCCAAAAACTGAACAGCCCGTAAAGAGTGAATTTTTAGAGGCACTTAAGTTGCTCAAATCAGAAAACTTAAAACTAATTAAATATGTAGTGATAACTAAATATTGATGTCGTAAATTACCAGGTCAAAATTCCACTTCTGTGATTTTAAACATTTTTCGCAGTGAAGTTCAGGAATCTGTTTTCTGGACAACTAATTACTATTGTTTAATCCTATCTCTCATATAAGATTATTCTTGCCATTTATGATGAGAAATAAGACAGAAATGTGATGTTACAGTAGTGAACTAATATTTTTTATTGTTTTTAGCTTTGTAAAAAGTTTTAATGATAGAGACTTTGCAATGGTTTCATTGGCATGAACAACACATGTTCAAGGTCGACCCCAACTTCTCCATTACTCATCCTTCTCATTTACTTTCCCAAAAATTTTACAAAATGAAAATCTTAAACTAAATGATAGATAATAGTAGGTAAAGGTATTTTACATGTTGAAAAGACATAAATGTGTGCTCAAACCGAATAGGAAATTAAATCATAAGGAACACACCAAAAAATATTAAACAATTTATTTTTAAGTCTAACCCCTTTCCTATGCATTGGCATTTTGTAATGAAACAAATAAAAGAAGCACATAATAGCAAGCATAGAAAGGTAGATCAAGTGAAACTTCAATACTTTCAGCATAAAGATGGGAAACTTAATATTTTTGAAATATGTGTAACCATGTTTCCCTCTCTCATAATAATTTTCAGTAGCATCATGAATAGATTCAACAATATGAATATCACATAAAACATTCTTATCATGAGCTACATGCATAAAAGAATCACTACTCTCCACATAAGTAAAATCCTCATTAGTGATAGTGGGAGTTAAACATTCATAATTTTCATTGCAATCATCATATATAGGAGGCATAGTATCATCAAAGTGAATTTTCTCCTCCAAGCTTGGGGAACTAGAAATATCATGCTCATCAAAACCAACTTCCCCAAGCTTAAAACTTTCCATAGAATCAGTAAGTATATCATTTTTATCCTCAATAGTAGGGGGACTAAAAATATCATATTCATCAAGACAAACTTCCCCAAGCTCAAGGTTTTCCTTAGCAATAAAGGTGTTCAAAGAATTAGTACTACCACAAATATGATTGTTGTGCAAATAATTTTTCAATTTCTCCTCAAGCACTTCATGTCCTAATTCAAGGTAGATATTATACATTTCTAAAATTGTTTGGTTGTTTTCCATTTTATAATTTTTTTTGTGTTTTAGGTTTATATGTTAGTATGCAATGCAAACAAGAATAAAAGCTTAGCGCAACGCTCCCCGGCAACGGCGCCAGAAAAGTGCTTGATGACTCCCAAGTGCAGGAGATCAATTGTAGTACCTTTCGATAAGTATTTGAGTGTCGAACCCACGAGGAGCTGAAGGTAAGCTATCTATTCTCTAAAGCCCTATAACCCTCTTATATGGCTGTTTATGCAAAGCAATAAGTTTGACTAAAAGGAACTAACTAATTAAAAGCAAGTGACGTGGAGTGTGGTTTGTCTAGTAACTAGTGAAGCAAGTTTAAAATGCAAGTAATCCTAAAGCAAGTTTCTAAGCAAGTTTCACAAGTAGCAAGCAGCAAATATCTCAAGTATCTCAAGGGAGCAAGTGTTCTAGCAATAGGTGTTTCGTTCGTGTGGTTGTCACAATTAGTGAAGCACATGTTTTAGTCTTAGTTGTTTCTTCTAGGAAGGAGCCATGAATAGGTATAGTCAAGTAAATGATCTACAACCCCTTATGATGGATCATGTGGCCAAGTAAATGACTGCACAAGATTGATTAAGACATAAAGTCCCACCATAGCCTTACGTTCTAAGGTCCCCTATATATATCCCCCAATAACTTAACTTTGTGGCTCGGTCTCAGGTTACTGTCACTCCCAACTCACCACCACTCCATTATGCTACCGGTGATCACCTTACATGCATTCCCCAACATATGCGTGCACTCATATATTGTACATAAAGACAATCATAGAATATAACAAATTTGTATGCAACCAATCAACGAACTATTTCACCATTGCAAAGAACAATTCACTACTCAAACATAGACGGGGAGACACAATACATCAAGGGAGTATAGTATTGAATCATACATCGTGTTTGCCAAGAGATTACAGTGGAGAGATGGAGCTGATCTTGCTGTAGATGTTGATGATGAACACGCCGAAGGGGGGTGGAGCCCTCCGGGGGTGATCCCGGCGGCGTTTCCCCCCTCCGATCTTCTCCGGCGGCAGCCTTCTGTCTCTCTGTTTCGTGGTTTCGTCTCTCGGCGCCGCCTCCTTCTCGAAAAGGCCAGGAGACCCTTTTTATAGTCGTTTTTAGGTCACGAGACACTCGGGAGAAGAAAGATCGACGGCATCGGAGCCACGGGGGCAAAAAGAGGGCCCCACACGCAGCCAAGGAATCTGGCCGCATGGAGGGTCCTCTTTTCCACCTGGTTGGCCTTTTGGCCCTCTACTTTGTCTCATGGTCTTCGTCTCAAAAATTCTGAACCGTGCTCTTTGGCCTTGCCCTTTTTGGAGTCCCGAAGCTCCCGGAAAGTCTGAAACACTAAAAAGTACGTTTTCTGGAAAAACAGGGTTAGAACCAAAAGAAGGGGGATTGTTCAGAAAATCCCCCAAATCATTATAAAACATGAATATAAGTTGCTAATATGTAGGAAAAACAAGTAATAACATGCAAAGTTCATGTATGCATTTGAAATGCATCAGGCACCTCCAGTCCACCCGCCAAACTTGGGAACCTGCCTGGGAACACCGGACGTTGTCCGATCAGCCAACCCGACATGAGGGCCTACTCGTCATAGAGAGAAGTCGCGCCCAAGGCGGTTAAAGGCGCCGTGCAGGAGGTCGTTCCGCCCGCATTAATGGCGACGACATGACGTGACACGACTATCCACTAGGCGACGGGACGGCGGTTCGCCCATGCCGCATGCCAAACATTTACGTAGGTTGCACCCTTCCCGGCTCCCAAGCGGCGCGAGGGCTAGCGCGGCCAGGACATGTCGCCGCCGGACATGCTTTGCTATGACAGGACGTTCCGCCGCCATTAAATCCGCCGGAACGCGTGCGCCGACGCATCCTCTACTTCCCGCCGCTTCCCACCCAGTTATAAAGATACTCTCTCGCCGTAGACAACACTATGCCATCGCTGTAGCCACTTCTAAACTCGCTGCAATGTTCCCATCACTGCTACTTCCCCTCTATCGACGACACCATGCCGCGCAAGCTCAACACCTTGTGGGTGACGTTCACAAGGTATGGAGCTTGCGCGGTTATTTTGTAGCATGATTTGTCTCAAATAGCCGAGAGTGTTTAATGTGTCATTCAAAGAATCATTAGTTGCTCTTGTCATATTGAAGCATAAATTTGTGGTGTTCTCCTTTGAATGTTTTATTTGGTTGACTTGGCGCATGCTTACACCATGTTTATGACTACAAACCAGTCACGTATAGCCTCTATGATCATTTAGTTTTTGAACTTATAGTATCACTTATGCTTTGATTAATGATGTTTTTGTCCCTATGCATGATTATGGACTTTATGCTCTCTTGATTTATCACTCCCAGTCTTTTGTTGGTGTCCACCTGTACTGAGTATGAGCTCTACTCGCGCATGCAACTCCCAAAAACCAAAGTATGCCAAATGTGTCCACCATACCTACCTACATGTGGTACTTAACCGCCACTCCAAAGTAAATTGCTCATGTGTTACCTTTAAAACTTTCAAAATTACTCTTGTTTTGTGTTCCTGTTTTACCTCATGAGGACGTAAATAGAGAATCTTTATCTCACTTGTTGATTGGATTTCACACCCTGGACTAGTGGCTTGCTCTGCTTATCCAATTGATAGAAGAGTTGCTAGCGGGTGCCCAGCCCCAAATTAATACAAACAAATTATCTTCACTATTTCCCCCCTGATTTATTAGTTAAAGCATAATAGTGTAAACAAAAGAGAAAGATGGATGACCTTCTACCCAGATGCGTCCTTCTATAGGAGCCGCTCTTGTGAAGTCTAGTGGTTTGTGACGTCCTGTATTTTCTGTTTACCATTCGTTGACTAAGCATACACCTCTCTTAAAATATAGACACTCCTCCACGGTATGTGATTGTTGGCAGGCACCCGAGGATTCGATTAGCCATGGTTTGTGTAAGATGGTTGGAGTGTCAAGATTTTTATACCTCTATTTAATAAAATAAAAGCTCTAGCACATGAGTGATCCATACTTCCCTCTGCGAAGGGCCTTTCTTTTACTTTTATGTTGAGTCTCAGTCTCCTAACTTTATGCACAATTGAGAGAGCATAGTTGTCATTCTGAGTATAATGTGCATCTATCCCAGAAAAAATATTAATTGCTTCATGATGTGTTATTACTTGCTCTCAAATTATTTGTTCTAGTCTTCCTCTTAAACTTCGAAGGTGTCCTGTCATTTATGTTTTGCGGCACTCTTAAGGACAAGCGAAATATCACTATGCTATGTTTTATCTATACTTGAATCAAAAGTATAACTTTCAATGCATTTTATTCATGATCTTTTATTTATGTTACTTCTCATGATGCAAAGTGATTGATATGTTTTATTGCTAGAATTATATCTATCATGCTTGTGTTTAGAGTGTTGTGATCTCATTTTACAAATGTTTTTTCAAATATGACGATCAATATTATGTTGGTAGCATGTAACCTCAAAAATTATTTTGTTTTTACCATTTTACCTACTCGAGGACGAGTAGGAACTAAGCTTGGGATGTTGATACGTCCAAAACGTATCTATAATTTTTGATGGTTTCATGCTACTTTAATGGTTTTCATAATTGTTTTTATATTAAGTTTATGATTTATTTGAACTAACCTACTAATAGTTGAAAAAGTGTACAATGTTCTCGTTTTACACTTTGATGTGTAGGAATTACCAAAAATAGAAGAAGAAACCTTGTTGGAGTCGAATTGGGACTTTCCTGAAATCTGTCTGAAAATACTTTTTAAAGATTGCCACATTACGGATTGAAGATAGTGTCAAACGTAAATCTCACAGAAGACAAAAATGTGGAAAATTTCGCGGCGTATGATCTAGACTTAAAATTCTCCTGATTCCAAGTCCGGACGACCGAGATACGCCCAATTTACCGCAGCCCTAGATGGGATGACGGAAATCTGTGAGACTATATAAAGGGAGGAAACCTAGGTCGTGGGAGACACCCCATACCACGAATTTTCAGCCACCAAAGCCACGTTTTAGCCTCTCCCATAGATCTCATATCCATGGGGGAGGGATCCCAAGACCATGAAGGAAGAGGGCTAAGGGGCGGCGCTCTCCCATGATGCCAACGGCGCAGGGAAGGAGTCATTGCGCCACCGCCGGCCGCCCTGCGCCCTGCGCTTTCCTCTCTGCCGTATTCACCGCCATATCCATTGCCAATTCCTCCTTGTCTACAGTGGTTCATTCTCCCACACACCTATGTACCGCCCTATGTAAACATGGTTTTTGACGTTATAAATTATTTGCAGATGATCTATTGCATCTATGTCATGTTTGTGTGGATCCCTTTTGTCATATAATTGATTGTTGAATCTCTATGAATGGTTTGAGCTATACATTGAATTTCTTACAGTCCTATTGCGCCATCATATGTTTATGCGCGCATGGATCACATCATAGGGTTTGTAGTATGTGTAGAAAGCTAGAGGGAGGGCTGCTTGAGTGACAGAACATGAGCCCCAATCTAGTGATTGAAGCATATGGGATAAAGAGGACCTTTCGATCTTAATGCTATTGTTGGGTATTTTTACCTTAATGTATCTTCTAGTAGTTATGGATGTTTTCTAGAGTTTCAATCATAAGTAATTGTAATAATTGGATAGTGAGAGCTTGTAGCTTTGCCTCTCCCACATAAAAGAGGAATATTAACCTTGTATTTGACTATTTGATCATGGACAAATCTATCACAATTACCATCACTTTTCCACACTCATGGTACTGTTAGTTTATAGTCATTAAGTGTATTTTATTGCTGCAGCAACTAACTTTACTTTCATGTATTTATTATCTCGCAAAGCTATCTCATACCCGTATTATTGCTGTAATATTATTTCCTAGATAAAATAAACGTTTAGTGTGCGTAGAGTTGTATCAGTGGTTGATATAACATGAGAGAACATTTATACTACCTTTAGCTCCTCGTTGGGTTCGACACTCTTACTTATCGAAAAGGGTACACACGATCCCCTATACGTGTGGGATATCAAGATCTTTTCTGGCGCCGTTGCCGGGGAGCAATAGCGTGGGTGAATATTCTTGTGTGCACTTGTTTGCTTTGTCTCTATGTAGTTTTTACTTGAAGTTCTAAGTTGTTCTCTATCTTAGTTTGGATAGGAAATACAAATTACAAAAAAAAATAGTTGTTCTTGTCACCTAAAATCGTTTTCGAAAAGAAAAGTGATTGGAAAGATGAGTAATGGTTAAGTGGGGGTCGACCTTGAACACTTGTGTTCATGCCTATGAAACCAAAACAATTTTTTCCATGGAAGCTTTTCAGCTAAAAACATGTACATATTGTGTTTATTCCTTTGTACATAAAACATAAAGTGCTAATATTAATCTCTAGTTATTTGAAAGTTCAAGAGTTTGGTTTACTGCAGAAACAGATTTGTTGTGCTTCACCGTATAACCTGTTAAAAATCACCAGAACATTATTTTGATGTGAAATTTTTTGTGCATAAATCTGAGATTATGATCTATCTTTCATTAGGTTTATGTTTTTTTTTTAGCTAAGTAACTATCTCATTGAGTGCCATCTTTACAGGCTCTTCAGTTTTCACAGATTTCGTTGTTTATTCAATATTGTACTTAGTGTTCTTAGTTTTCTTAGTTTTTCGACGGACAACGGAAATTTTATAAGAAACCTCGGTATATACCGTGGCTAATGTTGATCAAATATTATGAAAATTGTCAATTCTTGAACATGAGTGGATTTTATTTAATGAGTACTAACACTACTAATGAGTTTTTGTCAAGTTTTATGTGAATGTAGTATTTATGATCCAATGGAGATGGTGATACGAGATGAATGAGAAGAGAAAATCTCAATCTTGGGGACTCCCAAGTGCACCTCAATTAAGTATTCAAGAATATTCAATCATAAAATCTTGGGGATGCCCAAGGCATCCCTCTTTTTCCATGCCTAGCTAAAAGGCGTTAAATTGAAGGAGAATGTTGAGCTAAGGGCTCAACTTGAGTTGCTAACTAGAAATTATGGGAAATTGGAAGAAAGTCATGAAAAACTCTCAAGATCTCATGAGTATATTTTAGTCTCACATGATACGCTAAAGTTAGATAAGGATGCTATTATTACCAAGGTGATATCTTGTGAGCCCCATGTGGACATTAGCACAAACTCTACTCAAAATTCTATTTTGCCTCGTCCTATCCTAGTAATTCATCCACTCAGAATATTGCTACATCTTGTGATGAATTACTTTCCATGCCTTGTTTGTAACATCCCTGATTTTTGGAGAAACTCAAAAATCACAAAAATTTAAAACTTTTTGTTGTCATGTTAAACAAGTCACCAAAAACCAAATGATGTGTAAGAAACAAAACAAAACAATACAAATCTCAATGAACTTGGAATTTGGAACCCAAAGAAACTTCTTTCTTAAACCTTAAACCTATTTCAAGTCTTGTTTTCATTGTAAAGAAAAAATATTTCTTCTTAGCAAACCATTTTACAAACATGTTTTCAACTCATTTATAAATATGAAAATGTTTATGATATTAGAAACCAGTGAATTACTATCTGTAATATTTTCTTCATGCCTCCAAAAATATTTCATGTGAATAAAAATATTTCCATAGTGCCTTTCAAATATCATATCAATTAATAACCTTATTTCAAATATTGAGGTTTTTAAATTAAAAGAACCAAACTTTGTATTTTATAAAATCTATCTCATTTGGGAAAATTATTTGAATTCATAAACAAGCCTTATTTCATAAAATAAATATTTCCAAAGATTTATATTTTGAAAAGGAGGCAAAATATAGTGCCGAATAACATTCATTATAAAATTACAGAACGTGCCCAATAGGCCTATAAAACCTTCTATAAACCAAAAGAATTTTGTGATACTTTACTTGGAGTGGAAACTATACATTTCCTTGATACCTATTTTTTTTTAATTCAGTTTTGTCCAAGAAAAGCATTGACATTATAAGTCATGCTCTATTTTCTATATTTAAAGGAAACAGAAAGAAGAAAAAGAAAAAAAAATACAACAGCGTTGCTAGCTAGCTCTTCTAGCAACTAGCATCGATCGCGAAGGAAACAAAAACAAAACACCAGACCTACAGCTAGAATGCAAAGCAGCTAGCAATATCTGATCCAGACCGCCCGCACATACGTACTAGGTAGACCAGTGCCCAGGCCAGCAACAACCTTGTTCTCTTTCCCGAACATCCCGGCCTAAGACTGAGTCGGCTTCAACCTCCGGCACGCCCGTAACCGCACGCTCACGACGCCCACCTCGCCCACTCTCCACTCCCCCGAGCAGCACAACAACGTCCTGGCCCTGTACTTGAGATCCCCGAGCCCGCCTCTTTTCCCCTCGCCTCCTCGCTAAAACAAACTCGCCCCCCAGACTGCCGCTCTGCGGTTCAGAATCGCCGGCGGCCGTCGCCGTTCATCTGCGATACCGGTGAGCCTCGAGGACCAACTCCACTCTCGTTTGCACCTCCAAGGCCGCCTCGACAGCGCGCATATCCCTGACATTGATTCGTGGCAGCAGGTGCACCATAACAACCGTACCGTCCACGATCCGAGCCGCCGTTCACCGCTGTTCGTCGCCATTCTCGGTGAGTTCCGGCCATGCCTCCCCACCATGTTTGCCCACCGAGTTTCGCCTCGCTGCTGCACATGTATGACATCCTCTCTGTTCCTAAGTCCGCCGCATTGATGAAAGTGTCCGCGACCTGAGACTGCGCCCATCGCCGTTGTACGTCATTCATGGCCGGTACGGACAGTCCAGACCTTGATTCATCTTTTTTTTTTTTAGCCTTGCTATGGCGTATCTCTAAATGTCATCGTTCGATTTGTTTCGCAGCCTCTAATATAAACATACCAATTTCAATAGTATTAGAACCTTCAATTGTTTTTACCTTGCAGCTAACTCACCGATTTTAGAACCATCCGTGTGTGGTCTAGTTCTTTTTTAAGTACCTGTATCAAATCGTTTGCAAGAACTGACCTTTGGTCAAGTAATCGGCATTTGAACCATGACTACCGTAGGGCTATTAAAATCTTTGTAGTATGGTGGACATGTCAGCCCATGGAAAATTGTTCCTAAGTTCCTAGCTTCATACTCGATGCATTCAGAGACACTCGCATGTACAGAAAATAGAAAATGGTACGATCTTCTAAAATTCATGTCCTTAGTTTGAATTATCCAAATTTTACAATTTTGGTATCTCTGAAATCCTTAGGAAATATAGAATCCAATGGAAACATTATTTGAAAGTTTTGGCAATAATATATATTCAATTTTAAAATAAGAGATATTAAGTATTTTTGTCATAACTTAAATTCCAGAATTCCTTTTTAATCGATTACTTATGCAAAATAATGATATTGAAATTGTATATCCAGTAGCACACCCGTTTAAATATTTGGACTAATTCACTTCAGATTATTTCAATTTTCACATCAGACCCTTCTATACCATATGTCACAATTTAGAAACCATTCTGAATAATTTTTTTTTTCCGTATGGGCATATAATGAGCGAGGTACAATACACTATCCCACCCAGTTAGACTCACGCTCATTTGAATTTGATAATTCAAGCTTCCATAGTTGTACCTTACAGATCATAAATCATATGTCGTCGATTCTTTTTGCATATTGAATCATAAAAGGAACATTGACCAAATACGTAATAATATAAATAACTTGTTCTGTTTGTGTTTTGCAACTTTGGATGTTGTTTGGCTTGGTTGTTTATTGTGTATTATTTTAATGTATAGATTGTACGGAGAGCAATGTTCTATTTGTAAAGAGAGTGCCTCCATACCAATTTCCACAAGGCAAGTGATGCTCATGTCCCACTCTTTATTGCATTAGTGTTTCCAGTAGTATGCATCATAGGTGATTTTATTTATTTTCCAAAGTATATGCTATGCTCAGAACACCTAGTAGAGTGTAGTCAACCTGAAACCCCTGGTAGGTACTAGTTTAGCTATGCTAGAACAATATCACAATTGTTGCTGCTATTTATTGGGTTGTGATACTTTGAAAATTGAAAATTAACAACCCAATGAAACACCTGGGTGGATTGGTAATTGCTTGGATTATGTTGAGTGGCTACTCAGGGCCATGTATGTGGTGGTTGTCACCTGGGTAACCACTCCCAGGGCCATGGATGTGGTGGTTGTCACCTGAGGGTACACTTGTGGATTGCCACCCAGGACTAAAGAGATATGTAGGTCTTCCCTGCATAGTTAGCTTCTAGTGCAGCCTTGAGGTAATATGGGCTCTGCCAAGATTAAGTAAGTTGTGGGGGTTCCTCCTGTTGTATTGACATTGGATGGTAGAATTTTAGGAGCAACGAGTCAATACTGGTATGGTTGAATCCCTCTTCCCAAAGATCTTGTCTCATTTTTCTCTCGGGGAAAATGAGTCTCAAGGTGAAAGTGCACAACCTCTGCAGAGTTTAAAAAACTAAGATCTTAGCCGTGTCCCCGGTTATGGGCCAGTTGAGCAAACTAGACATAGTTGGTGCTGAAGGATCTCCTCATCTTTTCTGAATGAATTAAAACATGCTAGAAACCTTTTCCTAGAGCACATGGTGTGTCTACCCCTCTGTGCTACCTTTTCAAACTCACGGTGTGTCTACCCGTGATGATTTTCAAACTTCATGGTGTGTCTACCCATGATGACTTTATCAAACTTCATGGTGTGTCTACCCATGATGCCTTTACCAAACTACATGGTGTGTCTACCCATGTTGGTTTTCAAAGAATTTTTCAATGATTTATCAAATATAGGACAAAATTGGCTTTATGCAAATAGCCCAGCTCCACCAGCCAGATATCATGTAGTTAGCATTCCTCAAAACTGCCACCATACAAGTGTCACTTGCCAGTACTTTGTGTGTACTGACTTCCTCCCTCGTGGGGGCTGCATATTCCAACGTGCAGATGAATTTGAAGACGTGTGAGGATTTCGTTAGGATCTCGAGTCTATCGCCAACATGTTCTGCCTGTGGCGCATGAAGATGGAGAAGGCTCATTGATGATTTGTTTCCGCTGTGTTTACTTTGAAACCTTGTTAATTGGGCTAGTCCATGATGACTATGCCAATTGTAAGTTTATTTTATTTCTTATCCATTGGATCAACGTTGTAGAATGATGCTACTGCAATGAATACTACATTTTGCCATGTGTATGCTATCAGTGATCCCGGGAATAGCAGGTTACACAAGTGTTCTATCTTTATCAAAAGGTAGGGCGCTATAAAATGGTATCAGAGCATAGTGTTGCCTGTAGGATCGAGACCCTAGGATTGAAAATCTACTTCCTTCAAACCTATAGAAATAGAACATCACATATTAATCCTTCTCATATCTTCTCATCTATTATTCACCTTCAAAATATTCTCGTCTTGTTATAGAGGACCTACCTCTTGTTTTCCTTCAAGACATGGTTGGAGAAAATTCGTGGAGTAAAAGGAATGGTTTTCAAATGACCTTTGGTTCCAACATGAAGATCAACACCTCAAGACATTGAGAGGAGGATTTGAAGAAAACTCAAGAAGATATAGATGAGACTACCAATCTAGTTACCTTGTTAGAACAACGTTAACGTGTTAGTGTATTGGTCATACAATTGTGTGTGTTATGACAATACTAGGTTGTTTGTTAAACCTTGATGATTGGAGTGTTGAATGTTTGCTATATGCTTGTTAGATGTTGCTTGTAAAATGATTTGCCTTGCTATGTTGTGTTTGGGTAGGAACCTTCTTTAGTCTCTTTCTAAATCTCTACTCATCCATGCTAAACCAAACCAAACCCAACACCAATCCCCTTTACCAACCATAGTGAATTTCTAAATTGGAGTGCAACAACTCACTTGACACCCAAGAGCACCTTTTGAGACAACCATCCAATTGAGGAATACCAAAGATCTCGGGATTCTGTTCTTTTGTGTGAAGGAACAATCACATCAATGATCAAACCACCTCTATCCTAAGGAGCTGCAAGTCCATCTACAAGGGATAATAGACATGTGGAGTCAGCGTCACATAGACTAAGAGATCATAGAAAGCTACCAACACTATGGGAATGGACATATTAAGAAGATGCAAATATTCAACTCGAGGTGCAAAGAGTTTACGCAACCCCACTAGTTGGAGAAACGATAGGTTAGTTCAGGTTTGTCTTACAGGTGGGAAACTATCTGTTAGACAAGTGAGGTGACCTAGTGTTATCATACGAGATTCGCCAGACCAAGTACAAAGTAATGATTTGGGTGCGACGTGGAGTAGCTACCATGACGACTACTCATTTCATTTGCTTTGTTATGAGGGATGATAAATCTAGAGTGATAAACCTATTGGAGAGGCGACAACGTTAGGCCTGAACCATAGGAAGGTAGAATATAATAATATCCCTATGTTAGGCAAGTGTTTCCGAAACGTACTAAACTTCGGAGAGGACAAAGCCAATCTTGGAGGAATCACAATTGAAGACATTGCCTACCATGAGAGTTTTGTTAGAAATAGCATGGTTTTGCAATCAAGGGATACAACAACATGATGAAATATCACCAAGGAAATGGGAACAAAATGGTATGAGCTTCATCACGGGATTATCTCGAACCAAATCAGGGTATGATTCTATTTGGGAAGTGGTTGATCGTCTGACAAAGATAGCACACTCTGTACCAGAAAAGACCACTTACGCCGGTGCTAAGTTGGCTGATATATACATAAAGAAGATTGTCTGACTTCATGGTGTAACAAAGAGTATTGTGTCTGATAAGGGTACCCAGTTTACCTCGCACTTCTGGAAGCAACTACATGAGTCATTAGGAACCAGATTAGAGTTCAGCATAGCGTTTCCTTCTCAAACAGATGGTCGGACTAAGAGAGTGAATACGATTTTGGAAGATATGCCGAGAGCATGTGTCTTATACTATGGATCTAGTTGGGGACAACTTACCATATGCAGAATTTCTCCTACAACAACATTTACCAAGATAGTATCGAGATGGCACCATTTAAAGCTCTATATGGGAAGAAAATGCACCACACCTTTGATATGGATGGCCTAAGAGAAAGAAATTTATTTGGTCTTGACAACATCCAAGAACCTGAAGTGAAGGCTAGACTGCCCAAGGATTTTGATTTGACCCAAAGAATGACCCCTCAGTGTCCAACATAGTTCAACAAACTTATGTTGATCTAGAGCTTTAATGCAAGGAAAAGTTCTACTCAAGCCATCAAGATTGCAACCACATTCCAAGCAAAGTGAATAGACTCACTATATTAGAGGTGAATATGGACACATAGATCTCTACTTGCTGAAAACATGGATTCAAGATCCCAATTGCCCTCAAGGAGTTGATACACTGCTATACAAGGATATTATGGATGGTGAAGAGAATAGACTCAGCAACCTGAGGACAAGATATTTTAAACTACCCACAAAAGTTTCTTTTAAGGGTGGTAGCCCACGTAGTTGTTTTAATCCCAGATACCCAAACCTATCTTCCTTTCTAGCCTTCCCAAATCTCGGGACGAGATTTCTTTTAAGGGTGGTAGTCTGTAACATCCCTGATTTTTGGAGAAACTCAAAAATCACAAAAATTTAAAACTTTTTGTTGTCATGTTAAACAAGTCACCAAAAACCAAATGATGTGTAAGAAACAAAACAAAACAATACAAATCTCAATGAACTTGGAATTTGGAACCCAAAGAAACTTCTTTCTTAAACCTTAAACCTATTTCAAGTCTTGTTTTCATTGTAAAGAAAAAATATTTCTTCTTAGCAAACCATTTTACAAACATGTTTTCAACTCATTTATAAATATGAAAATGTTTATGATATTAGAAACCAGTGAATTACTATCTGTAATATTTTCTTCATGCCTCCAAAAATATTTCATGTGAATAAAAATATTTCCATAGTGCCTTTCAAATATCATATCAATTAATAACCTTATTTCAAATATTGAGGTTTTTAAATTAAAAGAACCAAACTTTGTATTTTATAAAATCTATCTCATTTGGGAAAATTATTTGAATTCATAAACAAGCCTTATTTCATAAAATAAATATTTCCAAAGATTTATATTTTGAAAAGGAGGCAAAATATAGTGCCGAATAACATTCATTATAAAATTACAGAACGTGCCCAATAGGCCTATAAAACCTTCTATAAACCAAAAGAATTTTGTGATACTTTACTTGGAGTGGAAACTATACATTTCCTTGATACCTATTTTTTTTTAATTCAGTTTTGTCCAAGAAAAGCATTGACATTATAAGTCATGCTCTATTTTCTATATTTAAAGGAAACAGAAAGAAGAAAAAGAAAAAAAAATACAACAGCGTTGCTAGCTAGCTCTTCTAGCAACTAGCATCGATCGCGAAGGAAACAAAAACAAAACACCAGACCTACAGCTAGAATGCAAAGCAGCTAGCAATATCTGATCCAGACCGCCCGCACATACGTACTAGGTAGACCAGTGCCCAGGCCAGCAACAACCTTGTTCTCTTTCCCGAACATCCCGGCCTAAGACTGAGTCGGCTTCAACCTCCGGCACGCCCGTAACCGCACGCTCACGACGCCCACCTCGCCCACTCTCCACTCCCCCGAGCAGCACAACAACGTCCTGGCCCTGTACTTGAGATCCCCGAGCCCGCCTCTTTTCCCCTCGCCTCCTCGCTAAAACAAACTCGCCCCCCAGACTGCCGCTCTGCGGTTCAGAATCGCCGGCGGCCGTCGCCGTTCATCTGCGATACCGGTGAGCCTCGAGGACCAACTCCACTCTCGTTTGCACCTCCAAGGCCGCCTCGACAGCGCGCATATCCCTGACATTGATTCGTGGCAGCAGGTGCACCATAACAACCGTACCGTCCACGATCCGAGCCGCCGTTCACCGCTGTTCGTCGCCATTCTCGGTGAGTTCCGGCCATGCCTCCCCACCATGTTTGCCCACCGAGTTTCGCCTCGCTGCTGCACATGTATGACATCCTCTCTGTTCCTAAGTCCGCCGCATTGATGAAAGTGTCCGCGACCTGAGACTGCGCCCATCGCCGTTGTACGTCATTCATGGCCGGTACGGACAGTCCAGACCTTGATTCATCTTTTTTTTTTTTAGCCTTGCTATGGCGTATCTCTAAATGTCATCGTTCGATTTGTTTCGCAGCCTCTAATATAAACATACCAATTTCAATAGTATTAGAACCTTCAATTGTTTTTACCTTGCAGCTAACTCACCGATTTTAGAACCATCCGTGTGTGGTCTAGTTCTTTTTTAAGTACCTGTATCAAATCGTTTGCAAGAACTGACCTTTGGTCAAGTAATCGGCATTTGAACCATGACTACCGTAGGGCTATTAAAATCTTTGTAGTATGGTGGACATGTCAGCCCATGGAAAATTGTTCCTAAGTTCCTAGCTTCATACTCGATGCATTCAGAGACACTCGCATGTACAGAAAATAGAAAATGGTACGATCTTCTAAAATTCATGTCCTTAGTTTGAATTATCCAAATTTTACAATTTTGGTATCTCTGAAATCCTTAGGAAATATAGAATCCAATGGAAACATTATTTGAAAGTTTTGGCAATAATATATATTCAATTTTAAAATAAGAGATATTAAGTATTTTTGTCATAACTTAAATTCCAGAATTCCTTTTTAATCGATTACTTATGCAAAATAATGATATTGAAATTGTATATCCAGTAGCACACCCGTTTAAATATTTGGACTAATTCACTTCAGATTATTTCAATTTTCACATCAGACCCTTCTATACCATATGTCACAATTTAGAAACCATTCTGAATAATTTTTTTTTTCCGTATGGGCATATAATGAGCGAGGTACAATACACTATCCCACCCAGTTAGACTCACGCTCATTTGAATTTGATAATTCAAGCTTCCATAGTTGTACCTTACAGATCATAAATCATATGTCGTCGATTCTTTTTGCATATTGAATCATAAAAGGAACATTGACCAAATACGTAATAATATAAATAACTTGTTCTGTTTGTGTTTTGCAACTTTGGATGTTGTTTGGCTTGGTTGTTTATTGTGTATTATTTTAATGTATAGATTGTACGGAGAGCAATGTTCTATTTGTAAAGAGAGTGCCTCCATACCAATTTCCACAAGGCAAGTGATGCTCATGTCCCACTCTTTATTGCATTAGTGTTTCCAGTAGTATGCATCATAGGTGATTTTATTTATTTTCCAAAGTATATGCTATGCTCAGAACACCTAGTAGAGTGTAGTCAACCTGAAACCCCTGGTAGGTACTAGTTTAGCTATGCTAGAACAATATCACAATTGTTGCTGCTATTTATTGGGTTGTGATACTTTGAAAATTGAAAATTAACAACCCAATGAAACACCTGGGTGGATTGGTAATTGCTTGGATTATGTTGAGTGGCTACTCAGGGCCATGTATGTGGTGGTTGTCACCTGGGTAACCACTCCCAGGGCCATGGATGTGGTGGTTGTCACCTGAGGGTACACTTGTGGATTGCCACCCAGGACTAAAGAGATATGTAGGTCTTCCCTGCATAGTTAGCTTCTAGTGCAGCCTTGAGGTAATATGGGCTCTGCCAAGATTAAGTAAGTTGTGGGGGTTCCTCCTGTTGTATTGACATTGGATGGTAGAATTTTAGGAGCAACGAGTCAATACTGGTATGGTTGAATCCCTCTTCCCAAAGATCTTGTCTCATTTTTCTCTCGGGGAAAATGAGTCTCAAGGTGAAAGTGCACAACCTCTGCAGAGTTTAAAAAACTAAGATCTTAGCCGTGTCCCCGGTTATGGGCCAGTTGAGCAAACTAGACATAGTTGGTGCTGAAGGATCTCCTCATCTTTTCTGAATGAATTAAAACATGCTAGAAACCTTTTCCTAGAGCACATGGTGTGTCTACCCCTCTGTGCTACCTTTTCAAACTCACGGTGTGTCTACCCGTGATGATTTTCAAACTTCATGGTGTGTCTACCCATGATGACTTTATCAAACTTCATGGTGTGTCTACCCATGATGCCTTTACCAAACTACATGGTGTGTCTACCCATGTTGGTTTTCAAAGAATTTTTCAATGATTTATCAAATATAGGACAAAATTGGCTTTATGCAAATAGCCCAGCTCCACCAGCCAGATATCATGTAGTTAGCATTCCTCAAAACTGCCACCATACAAGTGTCACTTGCCAGTACTTTGTGTGTACTGACTTCCTCCCTCGTGGGGGCTGCATATTCCAACGTGCAGATGAATTTGAAGACGTGTGAGGATTTCGTTAGGATCTCGAGTCTATCGCCAACATGTTCTGCCTGTGGCGCATGAAGATGGAGAAGGCTCATTGATGATTTGTTTCCGCTGTGTTTACTTTGAAACCTTGTTAATTGGGCTAGTCCATGATGACTATGCCAATTGTAAGTTTATTTTATTTCTTATCCATTGGATCAACGTTGTAGAATGATGCTACTGCAATGAATACTACATTTTGCCATGTGTATGCTATCAGTGATCCCGGGAATAGCAGGTTACACAAGTGTTCTATCTTTATCAAAAGGTAGGGCGCTACATTGTTGCTCTAACAATGAATTATCTATGTCCTCTAGTACTTGTGTTGTCACTAACCATGTATATGAAATAATAGAGCTCAAGGCCCAAGTCACTTCCTTGAAGAAAGACTTGGAAAAACGTCATGGAAAGTCCACACTTGACAATATGTTGAGTGTGCAAAGATTGCCCAATGACAAGAGTGGACTTGGATTCAAATCCAACAATGAAAACAAGTCCAATAATAAGAAGAAGTACAAGATCAACAAGAACAAGGGCCAAGAACAAGTCAAGAATTCGTCCAGGATTGTTTGCTTCAAGTGCAAGGTTGAAGGGAACCATGTTAGAGCTTTCCCTTTGAAGAAGAAGCATCTTGGTGAGAAGCAACAAGGGAAAGTTCAATCTCATGCTCAACCTCAAGTTTACAAATCAACTAAGAAGAAAGTAGGAAGCCAATGTTTCTACTTATGCCGTGAAAAGGGCCATGTCGTGGGATAATCACGGCAGACGTTACCGGGGGTAACTTATCTTGGGGCAATTCGACTCTGGTGTTTGGGAGAGGGTTTTGCTCAGGGGAAATCATGCTGATGGAACGATCTGGTAGCCGGCAATCAAGTCGCCGAGTCTCCGATCTAGGTTTATTACCTCAACTCTGGTATTACAAGGGATACTCGAATAGCTGGTAAATCTCGTGTGTGTCTAATCTAACCCTAGGAGCCGGCTTATATAATATCCGGAACCCCTGGCTTCCTATCCAAGGTACACTCGGAGTCCTACCTGGGCACCGCTTACAAACCCTAAGTTTCCTTATCGAAACCAACAATCCGGGTTGCGAGGCCTACACTCTTGGGCCTTCTAGAAACTCCTTTTCCTCAAGCCGGGTCTTACGCAGCTCCCTTTGGGCCGAGTTACACCTTGGCGTTAGCCTACCGGGTTATCATCCCTCCATCAGTAATCCCCAGAATAGCTTGGGCTTCACGAGATCCTCCTTGAAGCGCATGCTATTCCCTGCAAATATAACAAACATAAAAGTTCATAAAAGGCCGGGTTAGGTCGCTTTGATATACAGCTAGGCCTAACTCCTCAGGTGGTCCATATAACAACCCGGCTTTCTTCGAGTCCATCTTCATTTTCCCGGGCCAACACTCCGAAGAAAACACAGAAGACCCGGCTCACTTTGTTCGCTAATTAGTCCGGATATCACGGAAATGATTTACTCCGATCTTTTCCGGATATCCCGCACGGGCACTTAACTGCTTATCCCAAAAAATCCGGGCGGGTATCCCTCCCCCCCGAAATTTTTGGCTCCCGCTCGCTAGACTAGGTTTCCCCACCCGCACTTATAAATAAGAGCCTAAAGGGTAACCCTAAAACAATAGGACTATTTCCCCCATCTTCCTTAGCTCCTTCATCCTCAACCTCCTCCGGCGCACCTTGCTCAAGCTCACAGCCACGCCGCCACGGAGCCCACGGAGGAGCAGCCGGAAGCGAGCCGCCGCCGCCTGCACTCCGCTTCCGCCCGCGCCGCGCCGCCGTCAACCACTGCCGCCACGCCCTCGAGCTGTACACCGGGAGATCCAGAGGGGCACCGCGGCTGTGCCATCTGCCGCCGCCGTTCTCTCCTTCAAACCCCGCCGGTGATTCTTCTTCCGCCATGAACTTTTCCTCCAAGCTCGCTTGAACTAGGTCAGATCCAATCTGCTATTTAGATGATTTTCTCGTTCCGCAATGATCGAATAGTCCATGTTCCGTTCCTTCCCAATTAGTGTGTAAATTAGACCAATAGTATACCTCCATTAGTCGTGGTCACCAATTTCTCTGTAAATCTCTAAGTCTAGATCATCTGCCAAAGATTTTCCGTAACTACTCTTTGATACTCGGATAACCTGTAATTTGCGGGTCTTTTAGTTACCCTTTGGTTAACCGGACAATCAGCCATTTTCCGGGTCTTAGTTACTTATATTCTGCACCTTTTATCTCTTGTTTTGTAGACTGCACCCATGGCACCCAAGAACAAAGGAAAACAGCCGGCGAAAGCGAGGCCGACTCAGTCCATATCCGCCAATTGGGCTAAGTCCACCGTGACCAAGGCCAAATTGGACGAGCTCGCTGAGTCGGGCGTACTTCCGTCCCAGGAGGATATCCACTGGCGAGTCCCGGGTGATGAGACCCGGCCCACCCCTGGTCCCAACAAGGTAATCTGCTTTGTTGAGCACGTGATCCGGGGATTCCGTCCCCCGGGTCACTCTTTTTTCCGTGAACTCCTTAGCCACTATGGCCTCCGAATCTTTGACATAGGGCCGAACTCTATGTTAAACATCACCCACTTTATTGTGCTCTGCGAATCTTATCTATGCATCCCCCCAAACCTTGCTCTTTTCCTGGAGTTGTTCCAATGCAAACCGTGCCGCGAAAGCGGTGACGGGGCCCTCCTGGCTTGCGGCGGGGTGTCGATCCAGAGGCGGAAGAATTCGCCAATGCCGACTCTGAGCCTCAATTCCCATGTTAAACACTGGCAGAAGTCATTCTTCTATTGCCGGGACACCTCCCCACCCGGCGAAAAGAAACTGTCGGGTTTCTCCGAGGGCCTCCTAGATTTATCCGACACTTTTAATGCATTCGCTTCTGAGTCGGATAGGGAATCCATCCAGTCCTACCTAGCCAAACTTGCTGTCCTCTCCGCCCAAGGTCTCCTTAGGCTTAATTTAGTCAAAACTTGGGTGAACTTCCGGATCCAGCCTAATTCCATCCGGCTTAAACTGATGTCCGAGTATTCCGGACACGTCACGGATTCGCTCTGCTACTCTCTGAGGAACTATCCGGCTGCCGATACAAATAAGATTATCAAAAGTTTCCTGACTGAGAAAGCGGAAGTAATCCGGAACATAGCCGGTTTAGAGCCATACACCCGAGACAACCCGGCTCCTGCGGTAAGATCCGGCATTTACTCTTCTGCTCTTGTACTTTTACTTGATGCAATCACTAACCTTTTTTACCACACCTTTATTTCAGGCAGGTAGCGCCTTCTGGAACATCGAGACTCCCCCTACGTCCGAAAACCCGGAAGAGGAAGAAGAGCCGGCTGAGTCGGAAGAAGGTACCATCCGACACTTTTTACTTTCTGTTAACTTGTTTTCCCACACTTTTTCCTTTTCCGACTGTGTACTATGCTTCTCAGGAATGGAGGATAGGGAGGACAAGGAAGACAAGGAAGACCCGGAGGAGACCGAGAGTGACGAAAGCGAGGCAGACCCGGAACCTGTGGTTGGAGCCAAGAGGAAACCCCGTGGGGTCGTGTTCAAGGTTCCATACTCCTCCATGTCCTCCAAACCATATTCATTTGCTAACATGCGCGAGCTTAATCAACAATTGTCCAACTCACCATTGAAGGAGCCCCCTCAGGTCAAGCGCAGGGTAACCCGGAACTCCCCGGGTGAGGATCCCCTCAACCCGGGTATCCCTACGTCCCCAGTTCGCCGCACCGGTACTTCCCAATCTCATCCTCCCAATTCACCTTGAAAAAATCCTTCTCCCAATCACCCCCTAGCTGGACAACTCCGAGTCTCACTTTCTCAATCTTTATCAGCCTCATCCGGATCTTCCAACGAGCTTCCGGCAGACTTCGTGGTGAACACTGGGTAAGTTGTATTTCTGGTTATCCGGTATACTAGCTCTTTTAATATCATTCACTCATTGGCACTAACCATTTCTTTTACTTTCCTTAGCGTCCAGGTTACAGTCGGTGACCCGGACAACATGGATGTGGATAACCGGGAAACTAAGGATCCGGTTGACAACGTGAACGCCGCGACTGGCGGCGCTGAAGAAGAAAAAGAAGAACAAGGAAGAGACCCACTGACAGACCCGGCCAGGCAGGATGCCGAGTCTCCCATTCCATCAGATGGACCCGGGGATGACGACGTCGAGGTTGTGGGCGCGAGGATGGGTGATCCCAATCCTGACACCCAGGCAACCCGGGTCTCCCCCCCCGAGGCAGGAAAGGACTCCACCTCCAAGTAACCCGGCCCCCGGCTCTTCCGGTACAAAGCCTGAGGATATGAACTTTGCTGAGATGCTTGATGCTCTGCATACCCTTAGAGCTGATGAAGAATGCATTCTATAGGCCTTGATAGCCAAGCACGAGGTAAATTCAATTGGTACTGTCCGTGTATTTATCTAGTCCCCAAGTTCCGAGTGAACTTATGCATAATTTACTTGGAACTTTCATAGTATATCCGACTGATATTCCTTTTTTGTTCGACTAACACTTCCTTATGTTTCCACGCAGGCATACGTAACCCATTTTGAGGAAGTGTTGGCTAAAACCAACAAACTCCTCGAGGTGGAGACGAAGCTGCGTGAATCGGTTGAGGCTGATGCCAAGAAACTGGGGAAGCTTGCAAGAAAATATAGAAAGAGAGCCCATGCTGCAGAGGATGAACTGAACAAGCTATCTGCCCGGATTACCGACACTTACCGTGCTTTGATTGGTAATGATTCCCGACTCACTAATCGTAACCCGGATTTTCATTCTGATAAACACTCGGAATTTCTTATTTGCACTTTTCTGTTTTTCTGTAGGGCCGGATGATGAAATGCCGGATGAAGATGACATAGCAAAGCTGAAGACCATAAAGAGCACCATCCGGCAACTCTGTGCCGGCACCAAATGGGTTCTTCAAGCTTTGAAGTGGCCGGGTACTGGATGGGGTGGTTTGAGCACACTGCTGGATGCGTGCTCCACCATCCCCGAGTGGATCGAGCACTGGAAACGCTCGTCATGCCGGGTTGGAGTAACCCGGGGGCTTGCTCTGGCTAAGGCGTACTTTCCCAAGCTTGAGCCGGCAAAGCTGGTTGGCGGGTTTCCAGAATTCAACACTGATGGCTCCAGGTTTTTAGCCAAGAACTTCAAGGCCATCCAAACAGAGGTTCGTCACTCGGCTAGCCTGATTGCCGATAGTCTGGATGTCAGCCGGATTGTTACACCATACGACGCTGAAGATAAGCCGATTCAGTCGGATCCTCCCAAGCCGTATGACATGCTGGCACGATGGAAGGCGGAAGCTTCTCAGGCGAGGGAAGAGGCCGCGAAGAAGAAGGCTGAGGCTGATACTGCGCCCACTACCTCCACGCCGGTTGTTCCTCCTCCCGCGCGCGCCGGTACTGCTGATCCGGGTAAAGATGCTGGGAAGGCCCCTGAAGAGCAAACCCAAGACCAGGACCCCGCTGCTAAGGACAAGGTTGAAGACTCGCCCCAGGAGGCCGAGTGAAATTTTATCTGCCACTGTTTCGAGCACTTCATTCGGCCAATGGGCCTTTTAAAACAATTATTCTTTTGATAGTGCGCATGTGCACTTTTTGATACTCATATCCTGGTTTGTAAGACGTTTAAAACCTTAATATCTTTCATGGCCCTTCTGGCCTTTGCGTGAATTTGATATTTCTTAACTTTGAGCTTTTTCATTCCTGGTTTTCCGACTTTCGCTATGGTTCCTTCTGCGAGATTCGGTTTCCGGGTCTCATGGGTTTTGACAAGTGGACTTTTTCTAAGTCCCCAAGTCCCCAAGACTCGGATTTTTGGGTTTTTGAGCTGAATAGCTAGAAAATTTGCTTCTTTTTTCAGATTCCCCAGTCCCCAAGGCCCGAATTTCCGAGTCTGGGGTTTTGGACTTTTCTAAAAGAACAAATTGTTTCTGCTAAGGCCCAAAACCTAGAGCCATTCACATAGGTTTGAAGCTATGCTCAATATATCTTGAGTTTCCGGGTGTTAGCCTTGTACTCTGCATAACTTGTGGTTTAGATGACCCTTTTGACCTTCTTTTACTATAAGCCGGCTTTCGCGTGGATAATCAATGCTGCTATAACTGTATAAAGACAGGGTCAAGCAAGTCCCATTGGGCATCATGAATGATTGTAATTACACGCTAGCAAAGCATGCCACTTTTTTGCGAGTCGCATCAAGCTTAAGCAGGAAAAGTCAAGAAAATTTGGCTCTATTGTCCGGTTATAAGCTTGCAGCTGTACTTATTACAAGTAATCAGCCCTTATAACCTAATGGCATCGTGGCCGGGTCTTTGAGTTTGCAACTGTGCTATTCAAGCAATCAGCCCCCAAGACCTAGATATATGCAATTTACTAGAAAAACTAACATATTAAGAACGAAAAATAATACTTACCTGAAAAAGAAAACAGAAAATAACAGAAACATAAAAACCTGACAAAGAACACATAGAAAAGAATATTTTGTTTAACCATTTCTTTATTGATATGAGAAAAGTTAGGTCAGCAAGCCGCCTCATTAAAAACCCTCCAGTCCCCTTAGGTACCCTGGATAGGAAAAGAGTGCGTCTGAAATCAGCTGCCTGTTACATCGTGTAATTCCACTTGTGAATCTAGTCTATTCTAGGTGTAGTAGGGACGCAGCTGAGCCACGTTCCATGGTCTTTCTCTTTCTTGCATAGATGAAGTTGTATGAGCGGTGTCATTGACAATAGCCGACTCTTCCCTTGCATCTACCAAGTAATACTACCCATTGTGCAGATTTCGGCTTATAATGAACGGTCCTTCCCATGGTGGAGACAGCTTGTGTTTTCCTTCCTTTGACTGTACCAGGCGCAGAACCAGGTCCCCTTCCTAGAAGACCCGGGTTTTGACTCGCCGGCTATGATATCTCCTCAGGTCCTGCTGGTATATGGCTGATCTTTCCAAAGCTTGTTCCCTGTGTTCTTCTAACATATCCACGACGTCCTGCCGGGTCTTCTCGTTCTCCACCTCGACGTAAGCCGACACTCGGGGCGAATCATGAATGATATCACTCGGCAATACTGCCTCTGCACCATAAACCATAAAAAACGGTGTCATCTGAGTAGATCTGTTAGGTGTGGTGTTGATACCCCAAACCACTGATGGTAACTCCTCAACCCATGAGCCAGCAGCTCTGATGCATGGGACTCGCAGCCGTGGTTTTAACCCACGAATTAACTCCTGATTTGCCCTTTCCACTTGTCCATTAGCTTGTGGATGGGCTACTGAAGCTATGTCAAGCCGGATTCCATTGTTCCCACAGAATTTTTTCATCTCGCCTAAGGACATGTTGGTTCCATTGTCCGTAATTATGCTGTGAGGATACCCAAACCGATAGATAATCCTTTTCAAGAACTTGACTGCCGTAAGCGCTTCACAATTGGTAACTGGCATAACTTCAACCCACTTGGTAAATTTATCAATAGCCACCAAGAGATGTGTCTTTTTGCAAGGTGACATGTGAAAGGGGCCAACCATGTCCATACCCCAAACAGCAAACGGCCAGGTTAAAGGAATTGTTTGCAGCTCCATAGCCGGCACATGGATTTGGCGGGCGTACCTTTGACATCCATCGCACCTTGCCACCAAGCGTTCCGCGTCTGCTAGGGCTGTGAGCCAGAAGAAACCGTGCCTATATGCTTTGGCCACGAGGGATCTTGTGGATGCGTGGTGCCCACAGTCTCCTTCGTGGATCTCTTTCAGGATCTGCCGGCCTTCTTCTGGTGCTACACAGCGCAAAAATACTCCTGCAGCACTCCTTTTGTATAACTCCCCATTGATGATGGAGTAGCCTTTTGCTCGCCTCAGAATTTGCCTTGCTAATACTTCCTGTTGTGGTAACTCGCCCCGTGATAGGTAAGCCAGAAACGGCTCTGTCCACTCGGGAACAGCTCGTACTATGGCCACAAGCTCCAAATCCGGGTCTTGGTTAGCCACCTCTTCTTCAGACTCGGTTTTTACTGATGGCCGCCATAGCTCGTCCAGGAAAACATTGGGTGGAACCGGCTCTCTGCGCGAGCAAAGTCTTGCGAGTGCATCTGCCGCCTCGTTCTTTCTCCTGTCAATATGCTCCACCTCATACCCGGAAAAACACCCGGCAACCATATCCACCTCTCTGCGATATGCTGCCATAGTGGCATCCTTCCTATCCCAGGTTCCTGAGACCTGCTGTACCACAAGATCCGAATCTCCATAACATCGTATCCGCCTGATGTTCATCTTCTTGGCTATTCTTAACCCGTGTAATAATGCTTCATACTCGGCCACGTTGTTGGAGCAATCAAAGTGGATTTGCAACACGTAGCTCAGCTTATCTCCTTTAGGTGATGTAAGTACCGCTCCAGCTCCTGATCCCTCGTATTGCTTGGAACCATCAAAGTGCATTACCCAAGACTCGGAACTTGGTGTCACTGTGGGCATGCTAGTGTGAGTCCAATCGTTAATGAAATCAACTAAAGGTTGAGACTTGATTGCTGACCTGGGCTCGTAGTTGATATGATAATCTCCCATCTCGATGGCCCACTTGGCTATTCTACCTGTTGCGTCCGAGTTTCTGATGATATCCGACATTGGTATGGAGCTAACCACTGTTATGGGGTGTTCCTGAAAGTAGGGTTTCAATTTCCGGCTGGCCATGAAGACCCCGAAAACCAGCTTCTGCCAATGTGGGTAGCGATGCTTTGCCTCTGATAACACTTCGCTGACGTAATAAACCGGCCTTTGAACCGGGTGATCTTTCCCATCCTCTTTGCGCTCAACGACGACCACTGCGCTGACCGCCCGGGGCCCGGCCGCAATGTATAGTAGCATGGGCTCTTTGGGACCCGGGGCTGCTAAAACTGGTGCCTCAGATAACTGCTTCTTTAGTGCCTCAAACGCTTCATCCGCCTCTTGGTCCCAAACAAACTTATCAGATTTCCTCAAGAGCCGGTACATGGGTATTGCCTTTTCTCCGAGTCTGGATATGAACCGGCTCAGCGCTGCTACGCCCCCTGTGAGCTTCTGAACGTGCTTTAGGTTTTCCGGCTTTTTCAGACTCTGGATAGCTTTGATTTTGTCAGGGTTTGCCTCGATTCCTCTCTCGGAAACAATGAACCCGACTAACTTTCCTGCTGGAACTCCAAACACGCACTTTGTAGGGTTAAGTTTCATCTAATACCTTCTCAAATTGTTGAATGTTTCCTTTAGATCATCAATGAATGTTTCCGCTTTCCTGGTCTTGATCACCACATCATCCACATAGGCGTGAACGTTGCGCCCAATCTGGTCCTCAAAGCACTTCTGTATGCATCTCTGATAAGTTGCGCCAGCATTCTTTAGCCCAAAAGTCATGGTTTTGTAACAGAAGGCCCCAAACGGGGTTATGAACGATGTTTTCTCCCAGTCTTCCTTCTTGAGCTTGATCTGATGATACCCGGAATATGCATCCAGGAAACATAATAAGTCACTTCCAGCCACTGCATCTATGATCTGATCAATCCTTGGAAGGGCAAACGGATCCTTTGGGCAATGCTTGTTGAGACTCGTATACTCTATGCACATCCTCCACTCGTTGCTCTTTTTCATTACTAGAACCGGATTTGCCAGCCAATCCGGGTGAAATACCTCCATGATAAAGCCGGCTGTCAATAGCCGAGCAATTTCTTCCCCTATAGCCCTTCTTCTTTCCTCATTCATTTTTCTCAGGCCCTGCTTCACGGGCCTAGACTTGGGATCAACGTGCAAGCTATGTTCCGCTAACTCTGTAGGGATACCCGGCATATCGTTGGGCGTCCAAGCAAAAACATCTTGATTTGAACGAATAAACTCCACAAGTGTTTTTTCCTGCTCATTGTCCAGGTTAGATCCTATAGCAGATTGCTTGGAGGGGTCACCTTCGACAAAGGCCACCATCTTGGTATCCTGTGCTGCCTTGAATTTCGCTCTCTCATCCTCCATATTTGGCCTTTTTAACGCTGTCCTGTCATCCGGGTCTACTTGAGACCAATATTACTTGAGCTCCTCCTTTCTACAAGCTTGTTCCGCCATTGCCGCGTCTCCTTCGTCACACTCAGCCGCTATATCCCGGCTCCCATGTATGGTGATGGTCTGCTTGGGACCCGGAATTTTTAGCTGTAGGTATACGTAACACGGCCTGGCCATGAACTTGGCGTAAGCCGGCCTTCCAAACAACACGTGATAGGGGCTACACAACTTTACCACCTCGAATGTTAGCCACTCCACCCGGAAATTATCCTTTGACTCTCCGAAAGCAACCTCCAAGGTAATCTTTCCCTCAGGGCACGCCGAGTGACCCGGCACAATCCCGTGAAAAACTGTTGAACTTTTCTGTAACTGAGACTCCTTGAGGCCCATGCGCAAGAAAGTTTCCCAATACAAGATGTTGATGATGCTTCCACCGTCCATTAAGACCTTTTTCAGCTCATAACCATTAACCTGTGGCGCAACTACCAATGCTAGGACTCCCGGGTGTTCTATCCTTTCCGAGTGATCTCTTCTGCTCCATGTTACATCTTGCTCCGACCACGTTAGGTACCTCGGGACAGCCGAGGAAACCGAGTTTACTGCCTTTTTTAGTATCTTTCTATCCTTGTTTGAAGTTCCCGTGGTGTCCACGTGGTACTGGCCTAGTTGCTTGGGATTGGCCTGGAAACCTCCAGCTCCTCCCTGATTGTTACCCGGATTACCGCCTCCCGGGTTGCCTGCTGGGGGTGGGCCGTTGCCCGGGTTACCACCCGGACCTGGTCCTGCTCCCCGGGCTGCGCCTCGCATTGCTTTCTGTATTTCCTCATTCTTCCATCTTTGCAGATCTACGCACTGTTCTAGCGAATGATTGGCCGGCCTGCCGTTCCTGCTATGGCGAGGACAGGGCATCCTGAAGGCTTCTATGTGATTAGCCGGCCTTGGCGGCCCTTGGTAATTTCCACCATTAAAGTTTCCTCCATTGAAATTTCCTTCTGCCCTGGGTCTTGTAAACCCGGCTTCTGTGTTCCCGACAAACTCGGAATTTCCCTCGTACCGGCGCTTATTCTGGTTGTTTCAATTATTTCCTCCATTGTTACCCGGCGCAGATCCATGTCCGGTTCTTCCATTATTGCTCGTGTTTGCTTTTGCTTTCTTATCATCAACGTCCTCTTCTGTGGTATCCGTAGCAGCGTGCTTGTTGCATGCGTCCATCAACTCTCCCATAGTAACCTCTGAAGCATTCCGACTAGATTTCATGCGTGTTAGCTTTTGCACTAGGGGTGTGTATTTGCATGTCTTTGCCATAGCTTGTAACGCATCCTTTGGTTGAATATCCGTGGACGAGTGAAGTATTTCCATAACCCGGCGCACCCAACTGCGCGCCGACTCTCCCTTCTTCTGGACACATCGTTCTAGATCATCAATTGTGAATAATTTCCTGCACGTCCCATGGAAGTGCTTGATAAATGCAACCTTCACCTCACTCCATGACTTGATAGATCCTTCGGGTAAATTGTTGAACCACAGCTTTGCCGCTCCCTCTGACATCATTAAATACATAAACTTGGCTTGAAGATTTTCAGATGCGTTGCGAATCGACATAGCCATCTCATAGCTGCTCAACCAGGTTTCTGGATCCATAGTCGGCTCGTAGTTCACCACTTTACCCGGTTCCTTGAACTTATCCGGGTAAGGCTCGGCTCTGATGGCGTCCGATAAACACTTAGGCACGGCTAAAATTGCCGGTGCTGGCCTCACCCGGGAAGCGTGCGACCCGGCGACGGGTGCGGCGGGGGGTGCAACTGCTACCGGCCCTCGTACTGCAGACCCGGCTGCTGCACGCCTGGCTCGAGAACTGTCCACGATAGCTTGTGCGGCTGATACCGCAAGTGTTGCTGGTCTACGGGGAGGAGGCGGCATTTGCTGCTGCTTTGCCCTCCGCCGCGCTGAGCTTGTCTGAATATTACCGGTGTTTCCGTTATGCCGGCTTATATACGGCGTTCCATGCATTCCACTCCTATTATCCGGGTAATTGACTTGCTGAGCCACTGCCGTACGCAATAAATCTATCGCCCGCCGGGTCTCCTCCGCGTGGGGCGACTCTCTTACGGGGATTCGATCCAATGCCAATGTTGCTGCATATACATTGTCCATGGGGTTGTTGAAGTGACCTGGTGGCGTATGAAATCGTGATGGTGGTGGTGGTGGTGCTGTATTGCCAACGGCAACCCCTGTCTGCAACGTGGGTAACCCGGTTTGTACATTTGCCGGCTGTCCCACACCGGTCGCGGGCTGGTGTACAGTTTCCTGATTCACAGCCGGAATTAGTTGATCTTGGGGTGTGATGAACAGCGTGGCCGGGTTTAAGACTCCACCCGTTGCCGGTAATCTCGTTTGGTATCTTTGATGCGCCCTGGTTGTCTCAACCCAGAGCCGGTTCTCCAATGCATCCAGCTCACGTTGGCGTGTGGCTATCCCTTGCTTTTCTGCTTCCACATCTCTCCTTTGTTGCTCCAATGCACGACGTGCTACATCCAGATCCCTAGCCCGTGCCGCTGCGTTTTCCGGGGTTATCACCGTAGCTAGCACCGTGGGATCCAGGATCAAGTTATTACTGAACAGGGCCGGGTGTTGTGGATTCGAAGGACCCGCCCCTGGCGTCCTGTTCGCCATGAACCCGAACATATTCGCCTGCAACTCGCTATCCGCCGCTCGGCTGGTGACTGAAGCCGACTCTCCGTCAACCCGGGTTAGAACCGGATTTCCGTCAGCCGGATTTTGCTGCTGGGCCAGCGCTCGCGTCGCTCCAACCGCGGCCGTATTCACGTCCCCCTGATTGAGATTGGTTGCAGGGGCCGTGTAGACCGCGACCTGGCGCGCGATGCCTGGTGAAGACTCATATTCCTCCTCATCACAACTATCCTCCTTGTACCGGTCCTCCAGCAGGTGCAGGATAGACTCGGTATCATCTTCTCTCGTGACCCGGCCACGCGGGGTCCATGCCGGCTCCTCCGGCTGTTCCCTCTTCGTGGTGGGCTCTTCTATCGGATCCGCCGTTCCGACCGATTCTTCTCCATCCGACTGTACGCAGGTTGCTTCTCCTGACACAGAATCATAATCGAAATCATCAGGGACTGAACCGGACGTACGTACCATCCCGATGAAGACGTTGACCCAGCCGATCGTGACGACAGATCCGGATTCGAGCAGATCCGACTCTGGCCCCCAGCCAGAATCGTCCACCATCTCCTCTCCTTCAGGGTTGGTGTAGATCTCGCCGACGACGAGGTTCTTCATGTTCTCCCGAGCTTCTCCCGTGATGTAAACACCTTTGGACGTAGGCCCCACGGTGGGCGCCAACTGTCGTGGGATAATCACGGCAGACGTTACCGGGGGTAACTTATCTTGGGGCAATTCGACTCTGGTGTTTGGGAGAGGGTTTTGCTCAGGGGAAATCATGCTGATGGAACGATCTGGTAGCCGGCAATCAAGTCGCCGAGTCTCCGATCTAGGTTTATTACCTCAACTCTGGTATTACAAGGGATACTCGAATAGCTGGTGAATCTCGTGTGTGTCTAATCTAACCCTAGGAGCCGGCTTATATAATATCCGGAACCCCTGGCTTCCTGTCCAAGGTACACTCGGAGTCCTACCTGGGAACCGCTTACAAACCCTAAGTTTCCTTATCGAAACCCACAATCCGGGTTGCAAGGCCTACACTCTTGGGCCTTCTAGAAACTCCTTTTCCTCAAGCTGGGTCTTACGCAGCTCCCTTTGGGCCGAGTTACACCTTGGCGTTAGCCTACCGGGTTATCATCCCTCCATCAGGCCACTTTGCTTCTTCATGCACTAATGGTACCTTATCCAACCCTACAATAATTGATGGTGTTTATTCCCTTCAGAAGGATAAGGTTGGTAATGTGTTTGCCAAATATGTTGGCACTCAAAGTGGTTTCAAGAAAAGAACCATTTTGGTTTCCAAGCCTATTGTGACTAACCTCTTAGGACCCAACTTGGTTGGGGACCAACAAGCTAAGACTTGATAAATAGGTTTTGTTCGAGGTCATTGGAGACTTGGCTATCTCATGAAGAATTAAGGGATCTTCATCAAATATATTTACTCGAGCCTAGTCATCTGTATCATCATATATCTATCTCACATCCAATGTGTCTTCTTGCGGTAACTTGTATTTAAATTATATACAGTGAAAGTTGCTTGCCCCTTGCATGTGTTTGTATATGGTGTTCTTAATAATTACCTATGTTGAGTAATATAGTATGTGTTTGTTGGTTTGCACTCCATGTAATTGTTTGTTTTGTGTTGAGCCCTTATTGCAATTTATGTTTAATTGAGTTGCCTCTTTTGAGAGATTAATGAACTATCTCATTTTGGGGGAGTGATGTTCTTTGCCACCTCACAATCCTAAAATATGTGTACATGAGGTATATAACTTATTATTAATATGACAAGATTATATAGTCTCCATGTGGTATGTCATTCTCATGAGAAATTCAAATTCTACAATGTTCATTAATTATATCTTATTGTATTCCACTTGGCTCTTGTTGAAAATAAATGGATTATCATATTATGGGGGAGTAATAAGCTGTGTGCATATTAAAATCCTAGAAAATGTGAACATGTGAGATGATGCCACTTAGAATTGATATTCTAAATTATCTTGTTACTACGCGGCATGATTAGCTCAAACAAGTTCCATATTTTCTTAAATGAGTTTTGTATCTCATATTTTGGTTTCTTGAATTTGAGAGAGTTTCTTCGTGCGGTCTTCCTCAAATGTGCACTAGTATGTATTATTTTGGAAACCGTTTCCAAAATATATTAATCATTGCTTTGCATGATCATTTGACTAGTTGAAGCCACCCAGAATCTATATGTAAGCATGGTAATTAACTCATATCCTTTTCCATATCCTTTTGTGTTGTGAACATGATCATGAATATTTTTGCAATATACCACCGAAAAGTAACACCATACCCTCCTTGTCCTTGGACAAGTGACAATCATATTTTTGGTAGAAGTTATTGATCATATTCACATTGCCCTTTGCTTCGATTATTTTGTATGAACTCCCATTGTCTTCCTCGCCTCTTGAAGATTTGTGTGTTATACTCAAATAAAATTCTAGTGAAATGGTTATAAGAAAATCAAGGATCCCCTTCTAGTGCATCTTGTATTTAAATGCAAAATTCTAGATGATGCAAAAGTCGTCGGGAGCTATCTTATTTCTTTTATGATACTACCTTTTCAATTGAATCTTCTTGCCATTTCATGAATGTGTCTTTTGTATGAATATAGGGAGTGATGATCCCATTTGTATGCAAAATGCAAAATCATGGGGGAGCTTTCCTATATTATTTTGGATCGTTGTCTTCAATTGATATTAGATCTTTTTCAATTTTTATTTTAATTACTATCTTGTGTGTTTGTGGAAGACAAAACTTTTATTTTTTGGCACTTTGTGCCATCATAAAAAGTATAGAGGCTTTAGTTTATTTGTTCAAACGTCGCTCTCCTTTAGTAGTTGGTTATCTCATTCCTTGTTTTGCGGTCTATCGTTTTGTATGAGATAAGTTTTTGAGCATACTTTATATTTTCATACTCTATGCTCATTTGTTTTGCTATGATACCCTCAATTGGTATTTATTGGAGTGTGATATCTCATTTATAGATATTTTCTTAAATTGACATCTCTTGGATTTTTACATTTTTCATTTGATGTCTATTGGGATTTCCATATTTTACTCTTTGATAAATCATTGGTATTCCTCAAGTGATAACGATTTCTTTGTTATTTTATTTTCACTTGGTGTATTTTCCAATTGGCATCATATCGATCATGAGTTGATTTGGTTTGGTTCCATTTGGTATCTTTGTGTTGAGTTGGGTCTTTGATATAATTTGGTCAACCTTTATGTCGTGCCACACCTTTGTGTGCATATCTTGGTTTACTTGGTGTGTTGTCCAAATTACATCGTTTTGGCTCTCAAAAGTGTTTGCATGCATATTTATTAATGTATATGTTATGACATATTTATCTTCCTTGATCCAATATATATATCCTATATATATATATCCTATATATATATATATATATATATATATATATATATATATGATAATCTCCATCAAATTCTAAATCGGCTAAGATGTGCATGAAATTCAATTTCATATCTATACGCACATATTCATGTGGAGTTTACCCTATGTATTGTATTTTTATCTAACTACATCGGACCCAATGAGTTTGGGGATAATTTTATACTTAAATATGTTTTAGGTACATTTGATATGCATTGGGTGCTTTCCTCATTCTCAAAGAATCTGTTATCAACACATGCTTATTGGAGACAAGTTATGATAATGGATGAATTCTTATCTACTACAACATCACCAATGCTACCTCGGTAACAAGTATCTATCTCATGCATATAATCTAACATTTCAACCTTGTGTAGGATGCATCATGGCATGAAACATATTTACTCTTTGTGATACTTGTTGCTTTTATCAAAACGTCCCAACTATGTCTTTTTCCCTTATTGATGTTTGTGATGTCTTTGATGTGTTTGTGTTGGAAGGTCATTTATATCCTTTAAGATAAAAATTAAAGCTATGTGCTATGCTTTCAAGTAACGATCTTATTTTCGTATTTATGTCTCCAAATTGGATATCTTGATCTTTCTCTTTGTAACTATATTGTGTGTACATGTTTGTTTATGGATGTACATCATCATGATTGTGGTCTATTTAGAAACTTATACACATGAGAAGAATTACATGTCTTATTGGTATCCTAATGGTTCGGTGTCCATCCTTTTATTCTTATTTACTTTTTGGTGGCTCCGAAAAGAATTTGCCTTATGAGTGATTGCCATATTTTCAAAAACCTAGTTTGCACTCATATTTATTGAAGATTTTCGACCTTCATGCTTTCTTTGGTGAGCATGTTAGTTTCTTGCCATGATGGTTTCATAATCCTTGCTTCTTTATTTACAACTTGTTAAGCGTGTGATCATATACATTTTCATTTGGTTTGAAAACATTTTCTTGTGTGTAGAAAAGACACTCTGGGCTCCATGCCTATAATTATATTGAGAATATGATGATGCTTCAATGTTAATCATGTTATTAGTATTTTCTCATGCCTTGTCTTGTCTCACACACACATATCTTTGGTTGAGGCCCGTCTTAAGTCACATCCTTTTTTGGCAACTTCTCTTATTGCTCAACCACCTCTTGCTCTAAGTGATATTCCTCATTTTCTTTTATGCTCGCTTGCACTTGCTTTGTGTTTTGAACAATCACGGGGGAGTTATGATTCCATTTTTGTGCACTTTGCATTCAAAATGCAATATTTCTATATCATGCACAAATATTGGGGAGCTTCTCTATTATTCATTAAAAAAACTCATTTTATCAAACCATAATATCATTTGTTAATTTTTCTTGTCGGGTTTTTTTAATTACTTGCTTCACTTTTGGATAAGAATAGAGATTTTAATAACATCTTATTTGCAATCTTTGGACCCTCAATATAGTTTGATTTACTCCCATTATTCATCATTGGATAAGTGTAGTTGATTCCACTCATATTATGAGAAATTCACATCCTACGGAGGAACCTTTACTATATTTGGCCATCTAAAATTTCTATGATGCCATTTTGGAAATAGATGCCAATGGGGGAGAAAGTTTAGAGGGTTTAAGAGAATTTGGTTTTATGCTTTGGTTTTCTTCTTAAGTGTCGGATATATACTGAATAGGGGTATAGAAGATGGTAGACAAAGAGCCGGACTGCCAGGGTGGCCTAAATGGTAATGGGCTTAGGTCCATTGGGCGGCCCAGTAGTCCGACGCGCAGAAGCCGGATTCTAGAAGAACCCGGATCACGGCCCGCGTGATCTGGCTTGGAGGAGAAGACGGATTCCTTGCTTTCCAAGTTACAAGTTAAACGTAGTCTTCTAGGTTTCTTATTCTGTAAGCCCTAATCCGGCTATTATATAAAGCCGAACGGGAGATAGATTAAAAAAAGTTCAAGCTCTACGCAACTCGCCGAGAAGCTAGATCTACACCCTCACATTGTAACCCTGATAAACGGGCTTTAGTCCCAATTAGTGAGAAGTGCAGGAGTAGGTACGCCGTACTGTCGCGACGTACCGAACCTGGGTAAAATCCCGTGTTCTGTGTTACTACGCTATTCCGTTACCCCACGTCTCTACCGTAGTCTCATGGCACCCCCGTCTATGGAAACTACTACGATGTCTCGACATTAAGCATTTGCCTTTCATGCTCATGCATTCTTGCTTGTTTATTTGAATGATTACTATATAAACCCTCGTAAAATAAATTGTATCCAATTACCAAAATGGGGGAGATTGAATGAGCATGGTGCCCCATGTGTGGTTTTGGTAATTGATGACAATCACTATGGACTAATGCTTGCATTAAGCTATACTTGTAGAGTTTGTCCATAGGCAATGCTTGATGTCTATGTGATGGATTCAATATGATCAAGTGGTGACTAAGGTGCTATTCATGTGAATATCCCAAGTTTGGTCATGAGAGAGTTGAGCATATTTCAAGTATGTCTTGAATAAGAATATTATTTGAAGATTCATCGTTACCTTCAAGACATCATTATTATGAAGAGATAATAAAAGATATAAGGTTGATCAAGGCAAAGTGCTAAGCGATGGTTAATATTGATCAACTCACAAAGCTAGACGATGTACCATGTGGGATCATGTGATGGTAAGTAATTTTTCATATATCTTTGTGTTCTAACCCATTATATGTGTGTGTGGTATATCTATGTGGGGTTAGGTATCTTTCCATGGGCTTGCATCAAAAGGAAGATTTCATATAGTCCATGGTGGATGACGTCAAGTTGTGGTCGTCATCAAGTTTGAGAAGTGCAAGTACAAAGGGAGCATATCTAAGAGATCACATGCTTAGTGCTTTCCACCATTTTGGAGATAATGGCCAAATGAAGATGGACTTAAAGAATCCTCTCCCATAGTGGCGTACGGGGGAGCAATCTATGTGTCTTCACCGAGCAAAGCGAAATATGGAAAGATGTTCCATCTAGAGGAGGTCAATATCTTCATCATCTAGCTCAAGTGGAATTCTCAAGGAAAAGGTATGATATTGATAGGTTTTCTATTTTACCTGTCTCATAGCATTAGTTGGGAGACCGAGTTATAGGATAGATAACCGTACTACCAAGAGGGGCTCTCAGATCGCATCATTTGGAGAGAGATCAAACCTTTGCATACATGGCATCATATTTCTTGATTCTTATTCATGTTTTCGCCATGTGTGGTTTTAGATATTTTAATGGGCTTCAATAAAAGCTCAAGTTCATAAAAAACGGGGTTCACATGAAAAACTTATTGTGTTTTTTATATTGGAGGTTTTACGGGTTTTTACTTTATAGAGATGTCAAACCTTTCATCATTTTGTTTTATCCTCCAATTATGTACTACGATGTTTCTTTGCATAATCTTGTTGTTCTTGTTGTTGCGATTTCAACGAGCCCAAGATCATCGAAAACGGAGTCCGGATGCAAAAAAAAAAAATCGAGTTTTTAGTGTAAAAGTTTTTCTGGAAACTGGGAGGCCGGCCTAGGCCGGGATGAGGCTCCCTAGGCCGGGCGGGTCTCTTGGTGGCCAGCCTGGAGGCCGGGGACGCACAGAATGCCCCCAACGGGCTGATTTTGGGGGCCTATATAAGGGTTCTTCTTTCCCAATGGTTCCCTACAATTTAAGCAAGTTTTCCTCCACCATTGTTGACTTCTTGCAGCTTGCTTTCTCTCTATTTATCCATGATTCGTGCCTCCAATTAATGGGAAAAGAGATAGGAGATCTACATCTACCATTCCACCAATCCATCTCTCCTCTTAGTGAGGGGTAGTCTTTGGATTTAGATCTTGTGGATTCATTTGTTGAGTTCTTATTCTCTTCTCCCCCCATAGCATTTGGGATTTGAGATTGAACGATTTGAGCACTTCTTATGGTCTTGCCATTGCATAGGTTGCATTGGTTTGAGTTCTCTACGAGGATTCGTTCGAGTGAAAGGTTGAGAAACATGTTACTCTTGGGTTCTTGGAGTGCTCTTGAGTTTGTCCTCTTGGGTACTTGGAGTGCCCTAGACGGTTGATTGTTTCCTCGGAGCTTTGGAAACTTTTGAGACCTTGTTGCTACCTCGGATTTTTGGTAGCTGGCGGGATATTGTTGGGAGTCTTCAATTGAGGGCCCCTTTGATTCATAGGATATGGAAAGTTAGAAAATCCATAGGATTGGAATGTCATGTCTAGTAGAATCCTACGGGAAGAGCAATTGTGTTTGATGACAAAGGAAAAGTAAAGGAATTGTAAAAAGAGGTTGGAGTGAATGTTAGAATTCCTATAGGATGTAGTACAATGATTCCTATGGGAAAAATTCCTGTAGGAACCAATCCCATAAATCAAACGACCTCCATAGGAAAAAATCCTATAGGATAAAATCCTTCAAAAATCCTATGAACTTCCTTTGAATCAAAGGAGCCCTGAGTTGTGGAAATTACCCCAACCTTGTACGGGATCGGTGACCGCCCTCAAAGGTCCCCTAGTGGATCGTTGCACTCCATATTGGTGGAGGCATGAGGAGGATAAGGTGAGCCATTGGGTGCTTGGAGTCATTGTGACTCCACACCTCTCCAACGGAGATTAACTTCCACTGGGAAGTGAACTTCGGGATAAATCATCGTCTCTACATGTCTCAGTTATTTCTATAGCCGATCTCTTTATTTATGCAATTTACTTTGTGATAGCTATCGAGTTTGAAGTAACATATCGTGCTATCACATAGTTACTTGGATTGTTTAACATAAGTTGTTGGTGCACATAGGTGAATCTAGTTTGTTCAGGTTTTGGCTTGATAAATTAAACACTAGTTTTATTCCGCATTTATTCAAGTCTCAACCGTAATTATTTTTAAACGCCTATTCACCCCCTTAGCGTATCGACTGGCACAGATTGGGACAGAATGGGAAGCCGACGGTTTGGTCAATGGAGGTGGCAGCAGAGATGAAGGTGGTTGTGACGGTGACGGTGGGACGACACTCCTCTTCTTCTCCCTGATGGCCACGGTGCTTCTCTTCTTCGCTACCTTCGTTCCGGTAGCTACGGGACAAAATCGGTGATTGTAATTTCACCTGTCCCCATGGTCACCCGGTAGCTACCAGCCCTGTAATATTCATTTGTTTTCAGGTTTGTATGAGTGAGACGTTTTGTTATGAACTGGGGTGATGCATGTACGAATTGTTGTATTCCTATGTACTAGTGCTCGAAATGTCAACCACATCTGGAAAAATCCCGTGTACCAATGGTATGCTACTAGTACGATCAAATGGGACTAGGTGGGCATGGCAGACACCGTTTAACAGCAACAGACTTAAGTGGGTATCCCGTTTAAATCACACCAGCAGAAGTGGTCACCCGGGCATGCCCACTTACAGCCTGACTACTGCCGCCGACTGGAGATGCTCCGAGCGATCAATCCACTCCGTTACCGGAAATGAAAACGGGCCACGCATGGTACCAACCCGGCCGAAAGCACGTGGACCGTTTGTCGCTACACGATCTAGTACCACGGGGCGTCACGGAGCTTTTCTTTTCTTCAATCGAAAAGGGCTCTCAATAAATCTGCGGGCGTACAAGATCGATCGGTGGGTGCGGTTGGTAACACGAGCGGTGTGGATTTCGCTGCGAGCATCGGATCGGCCGTATATATGGTGGACGTTATTTTGGAACGAGGCAACACAGCAGAGCTAACCACTTCACTCCACGATATCCATGGAGCAAGTGGGAGTGGTCTCGGACAGTGCGGCTCCGCTGCTCGTGGCCTCGCTCCTCGCCGCCGCCGCCCTCCTCCTCCTCACGTTCCTCCGCCATGGCAGCAACAAGCACGGCCGCCTTCCCCCGAGCCCCATGGCGCTCCCGCTCATCGGCCACCTCCACCTCATCCGCCCTCCTCCCCACCGCGCATTCGACCGCATCATCAACCGCTACGGCCCCCTCGTCTACCTCCGCCTCGGCCCCTCCACCCACTGCGTCGTCATCGGCTCAGCCGACGTGGCCCGCGACGTGCTCAAGTTCGAGGCCAGCATCCCGGAGCGGCCCCTCACGGCCGTCACGCGCCACCTCGCCTACGAGTCCGCCGGCTTCGCCTTCGCGCCCTACGGCCCGCACTGGCGCTTCATGAAGCGCCTCTGCATGTCCGAGCTGCTCGGCCCGCGCACCATCGAGCAGCTGCGCCCGGTCCGCGCCGCCGAGCTCGCGGGCGTCATGCGCGCCGCGTCGGCGGCGGCGGCGCGCGGGGAGGCCATCGACATGAGCCGGGAGCTCATCCGCATGTCCAACAACGCCATCATGAGGATGGTGGCGACCGAACTCCCTGGCGAGATGGCGGACGCGGCGCGGGACTGCGCCAAGCAGGTGGCGGAGCTGGTCGGGGCGTTCAACATCGAGGACTACATAGCGCTGTGCCGCGGCTGGGACCTGCAGGGGCTTGGCCGGCGGACGCGCGACGTGCACGCCAGGTTCGACGCGCTGCTGGAAGTCATGATCAAGACAAAGGAGAAGGAGCGGCGCGAGAGCGAGAACCAGGCCGACGACAAGGCGCCCAAGATCAAGGACTTGCTCGACATCCTCATGGACGCGGCGGCGGACCCGGCCGCCGAGGTCAAGCTCACCAGGGACAACATCAAGGCATTCGTCCTCGTGAGTACTATACCCTGCCCTCGTGGATTTATTTAACTGGATTGGATTATATATATTCGAATGAATGGTACTAGTTATCAGCGATTAATCAACACGTACGTACAGGACATCTTCACTGCCGGGTCGGACACGACGGCCACCACGGTGGAGTGGATGCTGGCGGAGCTGCTGAACCACCCGGACTGCCTGGCGAAGCTGCAGGAGGAGGTGGACGCGGTGGTGGGCAGGAGCCGGCTGGTGGGCGAGACGGACGTGGCGCAGATGCCGTACCTGCAGGCGGTGCTCAAGGAGACCCTGCGGCTGCGGCCGCCGGCGGTGTTCGCGCAGCGGGAGGCGATCGAGCCCATACACGTCCGCGGCTACACCATCCCCGTCAAGACCTCGGTCTTCTTCAACATCTTCTCCATCGGGCGAGACCCGGCGTGGTGGGAGGAGCCGCTCGAGTTCCGGCCGGACCGGTTCATGCCCGGCGGCGCCGGCGAGGCGGTGGACCCCAAGGGGCAGCACCTGCAGCTGATGCCGTTCGGGAGCGGGAGGCGCGCGTGCCCCGGCATGGGGCTGGCCATGCAGGCCGTGCCGGCGTTCCTGGCGGCGCTGGTTCAGTGCTTCGACTGGGAGGTGCCGAACCCGCCGCTGGACATGGAGGAGGAGGCGGCGCTGGTCGCCGCCAGGAAGCAGCATCTCGTGATTCTTCCCACGCAGCGCCTCCACCCTCTACCTCTTCCCTGAATGATTCCATCCATCCATGCATTTTGTATTGTTTCATCTAATAATCTCGTATAATCTTTTTTGAACTTTATCGCGTGTAATTAAAAAACGGAGATATGCTCTCCCTCGTGTTTCATAAGTATATCTAAACGTCTGTTTGTACCATGGCAAAGAAAATGAACATTTGTTTGTACATAAAAATCACTTTCGGGACACGTGGACAATCTTGTTGCTACTCGAACGCTTCCATTCGCTTTCTTTTACCCGATCTACCCCGGGTTTTTTACCAGCGCATATGGCGCTCTGGGCAAAGTGTTGACCGCAGGCCCCACTAGCTCAGCTCCTTTTATTGCCGCACCTACTAGTACAGTACTGAATTCGCGATATCCAGCGACGCCGTATCTCGGCATGTCTTGCTGTCGAGACTGTACCAACATTGATTACCACGCGCATGTCACAGTACGAGACTATCCACTGTCCTTCGCAACTGTACCCTCGTGGTGTACCACGAGTGGAGATTTTATGATCGGGCACAGTGATCTCGCCAGGTGGCCGACTCTCATTGGTTCCATATTCTATGGGTAGCTGTAGCTGTGCCAATGTCTGTATACAGGAGCAATACATGTTTTCATAGTATATATTAAAAATGCATGGGCTGTACGTATATTATGAATAACAGTATATTTTTGGTGTTAGGTGAGAAGGTTTGTACAATTAATTCAGACATGTCAGTAAAGACAGCACGTGGTACAATAAATATTGACGACCAAGTCTTCACTCGTCTGCTCTCATCTAAACACCCTGGAATTGAATTAATTGTAGTACTCCCTCCGTCTCAAAATAATTGTGTCAAACTTGGATAAAAGTGGATATATCTAAACATATTCTAGTGTTAGATACATCTAGTTTTGTTCAACGTTGAGATAATTATTTTAAGACGGAGTGAGTACACACGACAACATGTACTAGCACGCGCAGACACATATCAAACTCAGTCAACGAAGCCATGGTGAATCAGGAGCAAAATCACGAGTAAGTTCACTTGAATCCAAATATTTTCTGAGAGGAAGTACGTTTCTTTGTTCTTGGATTTGATGTTTGTATGTTTGCTGCATACGATAAGATCTCGGAGACGAACTTGATTGATGATATGCTCGATTTGGATGGGACCGCCGAAGGAGAATAGTTGGTCCCTTTAGAAATGACTCTTCTAAGATTTGTTTGCCCCGACGGTAGGATTGAAGTTGGGGATTTGCGGGATAGATTCGAGAAAGAGGGGACCAGATTCATTGTTAGTACAAAGTAATGGGATGGAAGAAGATGGAGATTTTTCGGATGCAGATGTTCCTCTGAAAAATCGAAAGGACACACCTGATTCACCGTCCGGGCCAAAAAAGTAATTAGTTTTAAATATGTAGAAAAATATCTAGTTGCATTTTATCTTGTATAGATCTTGTAGTAGATTTAACCAAACAAATATATCGATAGCTCATTTTAAATTATAACTTTGTACATAGAGCAACTAGGACTGATGTTGATGCTAATTTTAATCTATTAGACTGAACGTACTTGAATTCATATCAGTTTAGATAACTTGATACTTTGTTTAGTTCAGAAAAGAATCATTGCTCTGTGAGACCATTATGGACAAGAAGTAGAACAATTTGGTTTCTGATTAGCTGGAAAACAAAGGTTGCGATCGATGTCACCAATTGTGAATTTTTTTCGCATGGTCCGTATTGGGAATGTACCGCCTGCAAGGGTGAATGGGCCAGATCATGTCTCTGCTCTTGAGAAGTCCATAAAGGGTCCAAGAGAAATATTTATTAACCCCGGAATTGGCACTTCTTTCGACTCTATATAGTAAGGGTATGATTTCTACAATGTGTATTCTTGGGAAGTTGGTTTTGGGATTCGATACGGCAAGAGTAGATTGAATATCAAAAGGGAAAAGTGTATGCAACAGATAGTTTGTGTTTGTGCGGTAAGTTCATTATGTATATGTTCGTGATCTTAGGAAATTATTTTCGTACTATGCATTAATTGGGAAGTTCCAAACTTTTGAAGGGTAAACCAACCAAGATGAACAACCGTTCTTTTAGATGTGAATGTACAACTATGCTAAGATTGTTACGTAGCCAATACAATGGTTGGTATTGAAGGGGTTTCGCAGCAGAAAGATTTTTTTTTCCTAACAACGTTAACAAAAAAACAGCCAGAATCTATTGCTATGCAGATATAGAGTAACAGAGAAGAAACGGTGATAACACCCTTGAAGACCAAAAGCGGGGATTACCCTTCCGCACAAGGGTTGTCGATGAAGACGGCGAACTCGATCACGAGGTCGAGGAGTCGTTCTGCGACTAGTGCCCCAAGTGTTGCACCTCGTGGGATTACACACATACGGTGTAGACGATGACTCCCGGTCTACTAAGTTGCATAAGTAGCACGATGGACCGAAGACTGATAGCACGGCGGTGTGCTTATAGTGGATAATTCTCAACTCCTAGCACGACTCCAAAGGAAACCACAGTTGGAGAAGAGAGAAAAGAGAGAGAGAGAGAGATATTGATAGGAGAAAGGGGAGGGTGCCTTGATACGTCGAAAACGTATCTCCTTTTCCGAACACTTTTCTTATCATTTTCCTCTAAACTTGTGTGTTTTGAATGCAACTAACACGGACTAACGTTGTTTTCAGCAGAATTACCTTGGTGTCTCGTTTTTGTGCAGAAAAATCAACTTTCGGGAAATTGCCCAGAAAAGACCCCACTGGTCTTAAAACACCGGAAGACGCCGGGAGCTAGAAGGGGGTAAGGAGAAGGGCCAGAGGGGGCCACACCACCCCTGCCCCCCTAGGCCGCGCCACCTGGTGGTGTGGTCCACTCCCACACCCCCTCGGGCTCCCCTTTCGACTACAAATAGACTTCAACCCTAAAACACGAGGGGGTTCGTCATATTCCACAGAAACACAACAGAGCGTCGCCGCCACACCAAACTTCGATTCGGGGATCAGAAGTTCCTGTTTTGGCACCCTGTCGGGACGGGGAATTGGAGGAGATCATCGCCATCGTCATCACCAACGCCTCTCCATCGACCATCCATGTTTCCCAATCCATGTGTGAGTAATTCCCCCGATGTAGGTTTAAGGGGATGGTAGGTATTGGATGAGATTGTTCATGTAATAATGCCGTGATTGTTAGGGCTGTAACAGCCCAAGTATGAAAACCTACCATTTAGAATGTTTGATTTCTTGTTATTAAAGTATTGCATCATGGCATCATATTTATTTCCTTGTTTGCCTTGTTTGCTATTTGTTTTGCATCTGTTCTTAATTGTTTTCACAATGAAACTCAAACAATTTCAAATGCTTTGTTTTCATACTTGCTCTGTTACAACTTTTGAAATAAAAATCACAAACAAAAACAACCAAATTGTTTTCTTTTTATTCCAAAATGCTCACTTGTTAAGTTAATGGTTTTAATCAATAAGTTGTTTCCAAAATCACATTCAAAAATTCAATACATTGTATAAACAACACCCAATTGGAATATTATGGAAATCACCAAAACAATCTAATCTTTTGTTTCCATCTATTCCATGTTTGATCAACTAATAAAATGGTGGTGTTATTTCAATTAAGTAATTCCAAATTGCTTTCAAATCCAAACCAAATCATTAAACATCACCTCTTTTGAAATTATAAAAATAACCAAAACATTGTTGTACTCTTTGTTTCCAATTAAACTCATTGGTTTTCCATAATTAAAATTCTTGTTTTAAATAACCAATTATTAACCAAAATTTCATTCAAATGCAAGCCATTACAAAAACAGCAAATAAATTTAAATTCTCAAAAACCTAAGTGGCCAAGTGGTGGTTGTTGAGCCAACAAACTCACAGGTTTTTTCCTCAAATTTTTTTGCAACTCAAAACCCTCCAATCTCTTCCCTTTTCTAATTGCTACAAAAAAAAAATTGGATCAAATAATTAAAAAGGAGAGAGAGCAACCAGCAGGCCTTTTCCCTTTTCCTCAGCCCATATTTTTCCCTTTGGCCCAACTCCCTTCTGGCCCATACCCCCTTGTCGTCTTCCACCTCCTGTACGATCACCATCCATGGTGTACACGTGCATCAGAGCACACAGGCAACGGCTGTGCCTCCTCCCCCCCTCCTTAAAACCCTAGGCCGAGCCCTAGGGTTCCCCTAGCTCCCTCCATCTCTTCTCCCCCGCCTCCACTCTTCCCTCATCTCCTCTCCATCCCTCTTCTCTCTGTTTTCCCTTCCCTGTTAACTGAACCTTCCATGGCCGGAGGAGGAAACACCATGGCGGCGGGGAAAGGGGAGGTGCCGCGGGTTGCCGACCGCGGGAATGGAACCGCCCCCTCCCGCACTTCAACTTTGGTGAAGGCGCCATGGGCCGAGGAGCTTCTCATCGCCGGCGGCATCGCCTCCCCGTCGCTGGCCTTCCCTGCCCCGACCTGCACGTCCGCTCCCTGCTGTCCGCCCTTCCCCGTGCGCCTCCTCCTGGCTCGAGGTGAGACCTCCGATCGCTCCCCCCACTCGCCTCCTCCCTCTCCCTTGGCTGCAGCAGCCACACACCCCACGGCCGGCGTCCCTCCGGCGAGCAGCAGCCGCCATGGCCTCGTCGACCCCCCTCGTTTCTGTCCACCATGGTACAGGTTACGTACAGTTAGATTCAGAGAAAACCAGCCCGCAGCCACACCTTATCCTCACCCCTTCCCCCTTCCTGTCACAAGCACACGCACACCACACTGGTTCCTGCACCCTTCACGCAAGCCAGAGGTGGGGGGATCGAATCCCAGCCCCCCACTCTTTTCTGCTCCTTTTCTCTTCGTTTTAGTTCAGTTAACCGCAGTGCTGCACCATAACCCGCCACATATGCCTCTCCTATCACCAACTCGCAACACACCCCACTGGTTAGCCCCCAAACTCACAGCAGGAGGTGGGGGGATCGAATCCCCCCTCCCACATAAACCAAAAACTTTTTTTATCTCCTTTGTTTTGGAACAGCAACTTACAGGAAATCACACCTAGGCCCCTGGTAATTAATTATAGCCCCTGCAAATTATTTTCCAAGTCCCTGTTTCACTAAAAATGGCAGATTGCACCTCAATTTTGTAAATTGCATAATAAAATCATTTTAACTCCAAATCCAACATTTTTTATATGTTTTCAATACCAAATTAAATGTTCTACCCAAATATAAAATTTGTTTACTGTTTTGAATATTTTAAATTGTTGAAATATTTGAATTCTTGTTTAAATCACTTAATTTTGCAAAATTCATAACTTGAGCATACAAATTCCAAATTCAACAAACTAAATATGTTTTCCAATCAATTTTTCATGTAATTTCCAAATATAATTTTTTTTTGCTGTTTTGAATAATTTAAATTGCTGAAAACAACTGTTTCTTATTTATTGCATTTAAAATTGCCAAAATAATAACTTGCTCATTTTAAATCCAATTTCAACAAATGAAATATGTTTTCCATGCAAAATTAAACCCTCTTTCCAAATATAAACTTTTTTTTTCTGTTTTTAATAACTAAAATTGGTTAAATAATTTAAACCTTGTTTAATTCATTTAAAATTGGTAATTTCATAACTTGATCAAAACAAATTCTTTTGGGACATATAAAATATGTTTTCCAACCCTAAAAGTATAAACTTTTCAAATATGAATTTGGTTTAATGCTTTGAACAAATAAAAATTTAAATAAGTTCATGTTTGAATTAAATTCATTTAATTCTTGCTTAAACTTGTTTAATTCATAAATAAATTATTCCAAATCCTTTTTCAACAAGTGAAACATGTAATCCACCTAAAATTTTGTGTTTTACTCAAATATGAACTTTGTTATCTGTTTTGAACAATTAAACTTGATGAAAACAACAAATGCTTGAGCAACACCTTTAAGTAACCAAAATCTCCTAACTTAATAACTGAAATTCCAAACTTGGTAAACCTTATTTCCAGTTGCTGCTATTGTTGTTATTTTGTTGTTTTCCTCATCCATGCATCATGCTAATTCACTTACACAATTTGATTAGTTGTAAAACAATTAATTCAACCATAATTCATGGGTTTCCACATGCAATCCAATTGCATGTGGGTCCATTTAATCATGTTGTTATCTTGTCAACTAGTTTATTTTGTTGCATCAATTAAATGGTCATGCATCATCCCATGTTTGTGCACTATGCCATGTTATTGATTGATTATATTTCTGCCTTGTTTGTTTGCTTCTTCTCGGATACACGACGACGTTGAGACCGACGATACTTACGACACCCCTTCTAAGGATCTAGCTCAGTACCAGGCTACTGGGTTTTGCAGGCAAGTTATCACTCACATGAACCATTGTGTTCCTTTCAACATTGGTTACCGATACTTTCCGTTGTCTATTTTGCTAGCCCTATGTGTAGTTGTTTCTGTTACGAACCTATCACATGAATCCCTTAACCCTGATATTGCCTCACCTCCACTCCTATCACCCCTCTGGTTGAGCCAGTGTCTTACTAGCATGCTTAGGTTGTTTTGCTCGAGTCTGTTACCCGTTACTTTCTGTTACTATTACTTTTATGTTCTGGGGGCTCGATGTTTAATCAATCAATCATGCTAATGTTATTGTTAAATAATAATTTGATGATAAGGCACCGGCAGGAGGCCCTGTGTGGTTTTGAGGCCTGCTAGTGTCGACCCTAATAGGAAAAGGGTCTTGTCTACTGATCCATGATGAGCGCACTAACCGCATGTGGGAAGCGAGTATGGGCGCCCCCCTCAATTTGATTCGATTCGCATCTCGTCCAAATCGCCTCATTTAGTTCGTGTTTTCCATTTGCCGCATGCATGTTTTTGCGAGCCCAGGCCAGGGTGGAACTTTCGTAGTCGGCATATAGGGGGACACGTTCTTAGAGTGCTATGAGGGTCCATTTTCTTCTGGGCTCGATTAGCCGTGCGCCCAAGGTGCTTTGGGCTTGATGCGGAGAAGAGTTGAGTTGTGTTGAGTGCCCCGCTTGGTGGAAGGGCCTTTCCATCTGGCGGGTTATTCATGCGTGTACGGCCAAATTGGTGCAACCCTGCAGGGATAATCTTCTCGAGAAGCCGTGTTTTCCGCGGTTATGGATTACTTGGTGAAAGTACTGGCTAACAAGTACTCAGGACAACTTAAACCTAATGATTAACAACTTTACACCCAATGATTAACAACTTGACTAGTAATAGGATTATTGACACAATAATCTGCTTCATCTTTAATCCAACTGTGTGAGTTATCCTCGGATTGCTTCTTTGGATAAGGGGCGAGATCCAGGATGGGTTTGTTTGAAGTTATCTTTCAGTTGGTTACAATACTCGATCTTATCCCCTTTCTGTTAGTTGGAAGTTGTAGTTCTCTGTAGTTGGTTAGCGCAGCCAGTTGCAGCATTTTTTATATCCCCTTTTCTTCCGTTGACCCAAAGCATCTGTGCTTGGTGTTGACGGGTTACACTTTGGTGAACTGTGAGTCTTGCTTGCCAGTACGTTTATGTACTGACCCCTTTGGGGCTGTGGTTTCCGCAGACCGACGTTTCCGAGGATCTACATGGTGGCTACTACGTGGAGTATGACGAGACTGCTGACGAGTAGATAGCGGACCCGGGCAGGATCCGAGACTTCGTGGATGGGCTCCGTCTTTTCGTTTCCGGCCTCTTAGGCCTATTTGGTTCTTGTATGTACTCAGACATGTTGAATGCTTCCGCTGCGATGTAATGATGAATTGTTGGGACATGTGTCCTCTGGATGAGTGTATTTTCTATCTCTGCTCTAATGAGAGCTATTTGCAACTTATTTCAATCTTTTGTGTCGTAGAGATCTGTTGTGATATCACTTGTTAGACGCCGTTGACGTACCATGTGTGTATGGTTTGAAGTACGTCAATGGAAGTATCCTGATTTCTATGGGATAGTTTACGTCGACGCTGAACAGATAGGGGTTGGTTGTCACACATACGTGTGTTGGCCTACTCGTAAGAGGACGCGGGTGCCGGTAAGCCCCGTAATCCAATCTACTACTGTTCAACGGAACGGCGAGTATCCTTTAGAAGTCCGGGTGCGACAAGGGCATAGTGCCTAGTATCCTCTATTAGTGCTATTGACACTGTTGCAACTTGTTATGCTTAATGCTTGCCACTTTGGGCCCGAGTGCCATGATCTCAGATCTGAACATGTTATTGAATCATGATGATAATTATTGTTTCTTGATCATACATGTCGAATATGCATCTCAACAAGTCCCTCGGGTGAGCCCATAGGGTTTGGAGTAGGAGAACGCGTAGGCGCTGGTGACAAATGTCGGCTAAACAGGGGGCATGATTTACCCAGGTTCGGGGCCCTCGTAGAGGTAAAACCCTTACTTCTGCCTCTGTCGATCTGTATTAACGAGTAGATCGGTTACAATGGGGGATGCTCAAGTTGAGAGTATGATCTCGATCTCAAGGCTTTGGTGGTGCGGTCTTGCTTGGTCCTCCCCTCCGGTGGTTCTCCAGGCTTTATATAGATAGCCAGGTCCCAAACCGTGCTCGGGGGGGGGGGGGATACAAACCCTAACCTAAAGTCGGTTACAAGTTTCCTTTCTTAACCCGCAAGGCTTTGCGGGCGAGTCTTCGATTGGGCCTTCTAGAACAGTGCATGGCGTCTTCCTTGGAGCTTGGATCTTGGGCCTTAGACCGGGTAGGCCCACCCGACAGGTCTAGGATCCATCCCTTCGTCAGTAGCCCCCGAGCGTTTGCTCAGCTGAGAATCTGTCGGGTAGACGCTCAAAGTTTATATTGATTTCTTTTCGACTAGTGACTTCAATCGTTCGAAGAGGATGTGTACCCTGTATGTGATGTCTTTCTTGTACTCGAGTATCGAGAAAATAAAAGTGCCTGTGCGTTGGCTGTTTTCGCAGAAGGATGCGACTCAGTTGCTTGGCTCTCCCGAAAGCTCACGGCCAATTAATTGCATCTAGGGCAAAAGCAGTTATGGCCTACACAGATCCGAGACCTCCGACTCGAATCTGGTGAGGTGATCATTGCGACTGGGCCGTGGAGGTCTTACCGAGTCGAACTTAACCTAATAGGGTACCCGGCGCATCCGCTAGGATTTTTCTTCGTGTTGTTGACACGGAAATTTACCGGAGGATGCAGCTTGAGTGTGATTCCAGGCCCTCAAGAAAGATCTTTTGGGTCTTACCTTCGTATCGAGAGGATACAACATCCGGATGTGCCTAGTCGGCTGAACGATCCAGGGTAAAGATGCGTATACATCGTATGCTAGAGTGGCTGGGACTGCTCACCCGTGGACATTTCCTCGCGAATTTGCGAGTGAAGAATTTTTCCTTGTCGCATTAATGCGTAAGGATTTTTGCATTTGAGTCCATACAAGAAAAATTTCTTGCTTGGAAGCCTTGTTGTGCCCATACGAAAGAAATTTCGTGTTAAGGGTCTTTATGAGAAAGAGTTTTCGTGTCTTGATATGTCCATACGAAAAAAGTTTCGTGTTATGGAGTTTATGAGAAGGAATCTTCGCGTCCTGATATGTCCATACGAAAGAAATTTCGTGTTTAGGATCTTATGCAAAAAAAATTCGCGTCTTTGATAATGTCCATACGAAAGAAATTTCGTGTTTAGGATTCTACCCGAAGGAGTTTTCGGGTTTGATGATGTGCGCAATGACATCATCACACACTTTGTTCGTTCTGACTCCTCCCGATGGGACGTGACGAAGTGAAAACAGGGCATGCTGACCCACCTTGTCAGCTTTTGACCGGAAACGAGACGTCGTTTCCGGTTTTTCCGCAAGCCAAGCGCAGTAAATGCACACGATCTGCTGTTAAGATCGTGGCACGAAACAGGTTTTCACCGCCGCCTCGTTTCCGCTTCACGCGTGGCAGCCGCGATGGGTGCCACGTTGGTTGAGGAACGGCTCGGATCGATTCGTCTTGTATATATATATCCGCCCTTAGTATAAAGTAAAAACTTCCCGGTCATTTGCTTCTCCGTCTTCTTCTTCCTCGCGCCCATCTTCTCCTTTGCAAATACCCACAAGCTCTCATGGCGGGAGGAAAGAAGCGCAGCGCCGCTGCTTCATCTTCGAAGGCGCCCGAGGATGTTCCCGCGCCACCCGCCTCGAGGACGGGCGATTGGCACTCTGCCAAGACCACCAACAAGAGCATCAAAGAGATGCAGAGAGAGGGGTTGCTGCCCCCCGATGGCGAAAAACGAGTTCGCCTCAGCAAGAAGGAGGAGGTACCCAATCCCCACACGAACGAGCGCGTGATCTTTGCAGATCACGTCTCGCGCGGGCTCTCGCTCCCCCTCCATCCTTTCCTTCTTGGTTTGATGTATGTCTATGGCATACAGCTCCATGATCTGCCTCCAAATGCGGTGCAACACATCTCGTGCTTCATCGTACTTTGCGAGTGCTTCTTGGGCATTCGCCCGCACTGGGGCCTTTGGAAGGCCTTGTTCAAGGTGCGGGTCTTCCGCGAGAAGTCGCGGGTGGAGAATGAGCTTGGAGAGACGCTGCGCACCGGCGGCTTTGGAATCCAAGCGAAGACGGATAGCTCCTATTTCGAGATGCATTTCATCGACTCCGCGCAAGGATGGCGGAGGAAGTGGTTTTACGTCGTTGATAACAGCGCGGGTGGAGCTCATGAGTTCCATCCGTTCGGTGTTTTGAAGCGACGGAAGTCCAGGGCGCACAAGCTCTCAGTCGAAGAGAACTGCGTCATCGTCCCTCTACTCGCCAAGGTGACAGCTCTTCGTGACCAAAACGCAGGGGTTGCGTTGAACGGTCTACATCTGGCGAGTGTTTTCCTCAGGCGCACGATCCAGCCTCTCCAAGAGAGGCCCTCAACCATGTGGGAGTACCAAGGCGTCGAAGACCCCAGCCGTGTTAGCCAAGATATTCTTTCGAATGCTGAATTCGAGAAGAAAATTGCGGCTATCACCAAACTGAAGGCGGGCGAATCCTTTGACATCTGCCCTATTTCAGCATTCGAAGCTTCGAGGCCTCCTCCATCCAATGTAAGTTTCCTTCTCTTCTTTGCTTTAACATTTTTTTCATTCGTGAGTTCGTCGACTGAGTTTTCTCTTTTCTCCTTCTTGTTTTCTTAGAGCCTGGAAATAGCTACATGCTATCCGCCAGTTTCTGTTGATGATGCTTTGGACTTGCTGGCGAGCAACCTCGAGGCTCCCCTTGACACCAGCGTCGCCGAGGCCGATTCGAGTTACGAGCACTGTTCTTCGGATGACGTAGAAGATTCGGGTAGTGACCTCCATCATCGCAAGCGCCTCCGGCAAGTCGACGATGAAGCCACTTCCAAAGATAGTTCTTTGGGTGGCGGACCTGGCAAGGCGGCAGAGCCTCTCGTGGTGACGCCCTTGAAGGTGCTTCCTCCTCCAGCCCCCAAGTCGAAGACTGGCACCGCCTGGAATGCGGATATGCTGGACGACGACGACGACGAGTAAGTTCTTCCTCTCCTATTGTCCTTTAGTCGAATGTTTTCTCTTGTTTCCCTTATGTTTTTGTTTGATTATTCCTCTCATGACAGGCTTCAATCCATCAGCCCCGGTCAGTTTGCTTGCTCTATTCCCTCTGTGAAGAGAAAAGAGGCGGCTGTGGGCGAAACTCCAGTCGTAAAGGTGGTCCAGAAACCTTCGAGCCCACCACCGGCAGCTGCGGCTCCAGACTATGGACTGCCTGGCTTCGCGGGTGGGGCTCTGTTGAATAAAGAAGTCTCGAGGAGCTCGGCGAATCCTGTGTGCACCGCCCAGGTCCAGGTAAATCTTGTTCCTTCTTTCGCATCCTTTATTTTCTCCGTTTGCACTTTTTTATCGGGTGCACGTTAGTGCTCCCGATGGAGGTAGCCCCCGAGGCCGTGGTTAATTGCTTGCGATTAGCCACGGACTCAAGTTTAAGTTTTTTCCTTCCTTTGATGTTATCGGGTGCACGGCAGTGCTCCCGATGGGAGTAGCCCCCGAGGCTATACTCAACTGTGTACAGTCGTGAATAGGCTGAAGAACTTTTTCCTTTATCTGGAACTTTGTTTTGTGCTTTTGCAGTCTCTTCTTGACTCCCTAGCCGCCATTGCCGACGTGTACTTTCGGCTGAGGCAGATTGCGCCGCCCTTCGGCTGGATCGTGATCGACTTGTCGAGGATGGCCAAGCTCTCCAAGGTAGGTTAATCCACTCTATTTTTCTTCCGCTATTTCTTTTGATCATATCTGTTTTCTTTAGGCTGAATTTTACTGCTTTACAGCTCAAGTCGATCTCCTGAAGGCTGAGAAAACCGAAGCCGCCTCTCGGGTGAAAACCCTTGAAGCCGAGCTGGAGTCCACCCGAAAGGAGCTGGAGTCCACTCGCAAGAATTCGATTGACTTCGAGGGGAAGCTCGCCGAGGCCCAGGATGCGCTAAAGCAGCTGGAGGATGCTGGTGCTAAGCACGACAACGATCTTGTTGGCATCATCCGCCAGCTAGCTTAGCAATTCGCGGGTAAGTTGTACTTGATTTTTGCTGCGACTTGATTTTGATTGGCTATCTCGGGAGTTTACGGTGTCCTTTTGTAGATATTCTTGGTGTTGCACTGGAGCTACCTGGGAGTCGGCGATTGGATGCTTTGACGGACTCTTGCTCCCAGCTCCAGAAACACGCGAGTGGGATCTGCTCCCTCGTTGGCGAAGCCATTGAAGTGCTGACGCAATTCCACGAGCGTCTTCTGGTGGATGCCATGGTTCCGCCCATGCTAGACGGTCTTCTGAAAGTTTTCCTGGAGGGTGATCTTCTTCAGGATTACTCGGTTGCCCGGCCTGAATGTGGAGCGAATACTGCCATCCAGTTTGTGTTGGCGCACGGAGTCGAAGGCCTGGAGAAAGCGTATTCGAGCCTTCCTTACGACGCCGCCACAGGAAGAAAGGTAGCGCTTCGTCCTTTTGGCGATCCGGCTGAAGTCCTCGCCAAGAAGCTATCCGAATTGCTTGCCCGTGCTAGTCGCAAGGGACATCCTGCTGCCAGCGCTAGTACCTCCGCAGTTCCATAGGATAGTTTATTTTTACTTTGCCCTTTCAATGTAACAAACCTTGGGATGCATTCCCGTATTTTGCTTTTAATCAAAGTGTTCTTTTGATGTCTGAAATGCCTGATTATTGCGATTGAAGCGTTATGAGCTCCCGATGGGAGTAGCCCCCGAGCACCTGTTAAGTAGGTGGTATATTTCTCGAGTGGGGTCTTGGAGTGTATCTGAACTTGTTTCATTTCATTCCAGGTTGTGGGTCCTAACGCAGAATCTTCGAGTGGATCTGCTGCACGAGTAGATCCCCTTGTTGTTGCTGTTGATACATTTGCCGGGCTCCGTGATCGTGTCGCCGATGGTGAGCGCAAGCTGAAAGCTTTGCGTGGAGTGGCTGATGTAGCTAAATCAAAGCAAAAGTTTGCGGCTGGGCGTGAACAGTTCGTGATGGAGGAGCTGTCTGTTGTTACCAAAGACATGCTTTGTAAGCATGCTAGCCCCATAGCACTTTGTTGTTTACCTTCGCTTCACCTTTTTGACCTTTCACGCTGTTTTTCGCAGTTGTTGAGCCCGATGGTCCTTGTGAAACTCATTGGGTAGACAACCAAATTGGTCATGAAGCGAGTAGCTTGTCGTGGGGCTACCCCCGAGTAGGGGTGAGGCAGGTGGTAAAATAGAGATCAGAGTACTGTTTGCCGGGTAGGCGGCTACCCGGGTACCTGCTATCCGGTAGATGCTACTCGGTAGTATGTATCGAAGGCCAAGAGAAGATAAGGAGGAAGTTTGGAATCATACGAGTAGAGATCAGGTGGTCCGAGTAGATGAGCATCCATCCTACTCGGGCACAAAGTCAATGGAGCCGTTCGGACGGGATCCCGCGTATCCCGCAGCTGTACATGCGTGCGGTTCAACTTACAAGACGCATGATTATCTGCGCTACGGCGTGGGTACAGTGAGGGTGGGCACCTATCTTGTCTTGTCACTGACAGGGGGGACAGGACATGTCAGGGGTCTACTCTGTGAGACTTACAGGGTGGACAAGTCCTGTCAGCCGGACGGCGCGGCGACTTCTCGCAACGGCGTCAGCGGGAACACGGAAGCGTGCTGCTGCTATCATAGTGGTGTTGTCTGATAGTGTACTTTTAATAGTTGTTTACTCGTTGGGCACCAGTATATAAGGTGCTCAGCCTCCTCCTGCGCGAGGACGATGTTGCCCTGAGAGCATTTATTGCGCTCCTTGGTGCTACACAGAGAGGGAGAACCAAAGAGTGGCTACTCGGCTGAGAGCCTGATTGTACTGTGGCTACTCGGTAATATCATATACAGAGAGACAGGCAGGAGTAGGGGTTTTACCTCCACACGAGGGCCCCGAACATGGGTAGATCGAGGTGTTTGCCGTGTTTCTGAGCGCGTCTACTCGACGTGCGATCCCTCCCCGAATATCTACAACGTCCATCAGCCCCAACACTTTAGTCATCCCATGGCATCTGTCTTCTCCACTCCACAACATAGCTCAACTTCTGGTCTGACCGTAGCCGCGGCTTTATTCTGGCTACTTTGAAGTACCGGGCTGGCAAGGCAAGGCTGCTTGTGGATTCTTGTCGCGAAGCCTTGTCTTCTTTGCATCAGACGTTCTATCCGCTGGGTATTGTTCCAGAGAGGTTAAGCGACCTGCTAAGACTTTTTGGCCGAGTTGGTGAAATTCGCGAGTGCGTTCGTCAGCAGCTCATCTGCGGTGCTGAAGTGGCGCTCGCTTCTGTTCGGTTGTGGCATCCTGAAGTCAATTTTAGCTCTGTGGCCAGGCTCCCCAATGCTCCAGTCGATATGATCTCTCATTATGAAGTTGTGCAACCTGCGGCGAAGGAGATCATTCGACTGACTTCTGAAGAGATTGAACACAAGCTGGCTGAGAGGGCTGCTCCTTATTAGGTGTAATCGTAGGATGTGGATATCATGTTACCTTGTACAGTTCACTCGAGATTTTATAAGGTGTTTTATAAGGCGTGAACCTTGTTTGTACCTTATACTTGTAATTTTTTCTCCAATGCTTAGTTAGGCGTAGCCCCCGTGCGTTTGGGGTGTATACCTGTTGTTTAGCATACAGAATGAAGAAACACGAATAGCTATGGTCGAGAAACCATGTGTTTTTGTTGATATGGGTGAGAAGCCATGTATTTTCCTCGAGCTACAAGATGGCTAGTATAGCCTTATTTTTGCGAATAGAATAATCCTAAGGATAGAACTTGCGGAGATGCGCAACATTTCATGGATTGGAGTAGATGCCACCGGTCTCGGGGTTCTTCAGTCGATACGCGCCACCTGGGATAACTTCGTGTATGATGAAGGGTCCTTCCAATGGTGGCTCGAGCTTGTGCCCTTCCTTTTGCTTGAGCCGCAACACCAGTTCGCCTACCACGAAAGATCTATGGCGTATGCGACGACTGCGGTAATTGCACAGTGATTGTTGGTATACCATTGATCTTGCGAGTGCGATGTCGCGAATTTCATCGAGTGCGTCCACGTCTTCTGCGAGTGCCCTGTTCGAGGTTTCTTTGTTGTATGCGACGACTCAGGGTGCGCTGAATTTGACATCTTCAGGTAAGACGGCCTCGGCTCCATAGACCATAAAAATGGCGTGTAGTTTGTTGATCGATTTGGTGTTGTGCGAAGGCTCCACAGTACTGATGGTAACTCCTCTGCCCAGTGCCCTGCTGCTGGGTTTAGGCGATCGAGTAGCCGCTTCTTGAGGCCGGCTGAGACTAACCCGTTGGATCGCTCGACTTGACCATTAATTTGCGGGTGAGCCACTGAGGCGAAACTGAGGGTGATTCCCTTCTGTTCGCAAATTCTTGTGTTTCCTTCGCTGTGAAGTTGCTGCCGTTGTCGGTGATGATGTTGTGCAGTATGCCAAACCTGCACACAATGGAGTTGAGAAATTTCACGGCGCATTGGGCGCTGGCAGAGGTGATTGGCATAGCCTCGATCCACTTCGTGAATTTGTCGACTGCTACGAGCAAGTGCGTGTATCCTCCGGGTGTCGACTTTCGTAGTGGCCCCACCATGTCTAACCCCCATTGTGCAAAGGGCTAGGCGATTGGGATCATGTGAAGTTCAGTGGAAGGGGCGTGCGGCTTGGGCGCGAATCTTTGGCAAGCGTTGCACTTGTCGACTAGGTCCTTTGCGTCCCTGGCCGATGTGAGCCAGTAGAATCCTGCTCGAAAAGCTTTACCCACGATCGCCTTCCAGCTGGTATGGACGTATGGTGCCCGCAATCTCCTTGGTGTATATCTCGCAGTAGTTCCATTCCATCCTCGGGTGCTATGCATCTCTGCAATATTCCTGATATGCTCTATTTGTATAGCTCTCCATTGAGCACTTGAAAAGCTTTGTTGCGTCATACTATCTGTCGAGCCTCGCGAACATCTGCTGGGAGTTACTTGTTGGACAAGTAGTTGAGGTATTTCTGCGTCCAGACTGGTTCGACCAAAAAACTTGCCTTCAAATGTTGTGGCTGAGCTCAATCATTGCAGTTTGTGGGTTGACCTCTGTCTCCAATGCTGCGGGTGCTTCTGCTGATTTTTTGACCTTGACGGTAGAACCCATGTTTGCCAATTTATCTGCTTCTTCGTTGCTGGATCGCGCGATGTGCTTTAGTTCGCACCCTTTGAAACTTCCATCGAGTAGGTTGTACATATCTCGATAGGCGACCATGTTTTCTGCAATGGCGTCACACTCTTTCATCGTCTGTTGTACGATGAGGTTTGAATCTCCATAGATCATCAGTCGGGTGGCTCCACAGGCGATCGCCATCTTCATGCCGTCAAGGAGGGCCTCATATTCTGCGTCATTGTTTGATGCCGGGTCATCGGGTGGAAAATCCAATCGCAGGACGTACTGCAACTTGTCACCTCTGGGGGATATCAGTACAACCCCGGCTCCAGCTCCTTCGTTTCTCTTCGACCCGTTGAAGTACATTATCCAGTTGCTCGTGTATTCTGGAGGGCCTGGCGTTTGTAGCTCTGTCCACTCGCTCAGGAATTCCACGAGTACTTGTGATTTCACAGATTTGCGCCTTGCATATATGATGTCCCAGGCACCGAGCTCGATACTCCACTTTGCAATTCTTCCGGATGCCATGGGGTTATTCATGATAGTACCGAGTGATGCGTTGTTTAGCACCGTGGCGATGTGCTCCTGGAAGTAGTGCTTGAGTTTTCGAGCTGTGAGCACCATGCCATACGCAAGCTTCTGATAATGAGGGTATCGCTGTTTGCAGGGCGAAAGCACCTCGCTGATATAATATATTGGCCTTTCGACGCCATACGCATTGCCGTCTTCTGGCCGCTCGACCACGATTGCTGTGCTGATGACTTGATTTATTGCGGCTAGGTACAGATACAGTGGCTCCCGTTCTTGTGGCGTTGCCAGGACACGCCTACTTTGCAATGCTCGCTTGAGGTCCGCGAATGCTTTCTGCGCTTCGGGTGTCCATTCGAACTTATCCGTTTTCTTTAGTAGCTTGTAAAAAGGCAATGCTTGCTCGCCCAGCCTTGCAATGAATCTGCTTAGAGCGGCTAGTCGTCCTGCGAGCTGCTGCACACCGCGGAGATTAGTTGGTTCTTTCATTGTCAGGATCGCTCGGATTTTCTCCGGGTTGGCTTCAATTCCTCGAGCAAAAACTAGATACCCGAGAAGTTGTCCTACAGGGACGCCAAAGACGCATTTGGTCGGACTGAGCTTGATTCGGTACGCGTTCAGCGCGTCGAATGTTTATCTGATGTCATCGAGGAGTGTATCCTCTACTCGAGTCTTGATGATGATGTCGTCAACGTACACTTGTACATTCTTGCCAATGAGCTTGGCGAGGCATTTTTGCATGCAGCGCTGATATGTTGCGCCTGCGTTCTTTAGCCCGAAAGGCATTATCGTGTAGCAGTAAACACCGTGGGGGTGTGATAAACGCTGTCTTCTCCTCATCCTCCTTTTTCATCCTGATCCGATTATAGCCCGAGTAGGCATCTAAGAAGGAGAGGCGCTGGCAGCCTGCTGTGGAGGCCACGATCTAGTCGATCCGTGGTAGGGGAAAGTTATCCTTGGGGCAATGCTTATTCAGCGACATGTAGTCGATGCATACGCGAAGGATGTCAGTATTTTTCTTCGGGACCAGCACCGGGTTTGCTAACCAGGTGGAGATCTTTATATCGCGGATGAACTTTGCTGCGAGTAACCTGTTCACTTCTTCTCCAAGTGCTTTTTGCTTTGGCTCTGAAAACCGTCGGGTTGTCTGCTTGATAGGTTTGGCGTCTTTATAAACTTCGAGTGAGTGCTCGGCGAACTCCCTGGGTATCCCTGACATATCTGAAGGCTGCCAGGCGAAAATTTCCCAGTACTAACGGAGGAGTTCGACGAGCGCGCCTTCCTATGCTGGCGAGAGCGTGGTGGACACCATCGCCGTTTTCGTAGATTCGGTCGGGTGCACCTGATGCTTTCGAGTGCCGCTGTTTGCGCTGAACTCGAGCTCTAGGGCGTTCTTCTTTGCGAGGGGCATCACGGAGTGATCCATAGTTTTTGGTATCTCTTCCAGCTCTTCCTGCATTCCGAAGAATTTGGCGATATCGTTGAACTCGATGTCGTATTTATTGGATTTCTGGAAATCGCCATCGATGGTGATGGTGCCATGTTCCCCAGGCAGCTTGAGCTTCAGGTATGCATAGTGTGGTACTGCCATGAATCTGGCGAACGCTGTTCGGCCAAGAATAGCGTGGTACTGTGAGGGCCAGTCGACTACCTCGAAGTCAAGAAATTCTCGTCTGTAATTGCTTCGGTTGCCGAGCACCACCTCCAAGTTTATTGTTCCTAGTGGGTGGACTGCCTTCCCTGGTACTATCCCGTGAAAGGATGTCTCTGATTGCGCGAGTCCATCCAGGTTCCTGTTCATCCTGCGGAGTGTGTCCGCGTAAATGATGTTAATCCCACTGCCTCCATCTATGAATACTCGGGCGAGTTCATAGTTGCCTATTTGCGCCTGGATGACGAGTGCGGCATGCCCTGGTCGATAGACTCTGGGGGGATGGTCTTCCTTGGAGAAAATTATCGGCTGGTCGGCCATCTTCAGATACTCGGGTTGGCATGGTGGTGCCTGGACAACCATGAATACCTGTCGAGTGTTTGTTTTCTGGGCCCTGCGAGACGGGCAAACTTTCTGTATCATCCCCAGGAGTCCTGCTGGATTTGGGTATCCATTGGCTCACTGGTTTGGGGCGGGTGGCGCTGGTAGTGCGGCTAGCACCGTGTTTTGGTTTCCTGGTGGGGGCAGGGCTTGTGTTGGGTGGAATCCTTGGGGTCGTCCTCCAGGGAGCTGCGGGTAGCCCTGATTGACTGCTGCTCTGTTTTTCTTCGAGAAGGCCTCGTGGATGTCAAGAAACTTTCGGCAATCCTTGAGAAGGTGTGTTGCTTTAGTTTTTCCAGTGCGCTTATCCGTAAATAGATGTAGCGTGCAGTAACCATCAAGGTCCTCCTCGGGCGTTTTGTCCTCTGGTTTTGGCTTCCACTCGCGATTTCCACGATACCCGCTGTCGCGATTTCTTGTAAATTCTGCTGCCACCAGTTCTTCCCGATCGTCGCGAACATAATGCTTTCTTCTTTTCTTTCAACTATGGCGGTCGTCATCTAGTGTTGGTGATGATGCTTTCTCGTTGCGCACCGCGTCCTCGCCATTGGCCCATCTGTCAGCTATAGCCATAAGTTCTCCCATGGTTTTGGGTGCGACCCGTCCCAGCTCTTCCCGGAAGGCGGTTCACCGAGCTCATTTGGCGAATGCTTCGACTGCAACCTCCTCTGATATGTTTCCTGCTGTATTCCTGAGTGTGGTCCATCGCTGAATATATTCGCGAGTTAACTCGCCACTTTTCTGCTTGCAAGCTCGTAACTTCTCGATGGTCGCAGGTCTTCTGTATGTTGCTTGAAAATTCTTGCAGAAATCGAGGTTTAGATCGTCCCATGATCTGTAGCATGCCTTCGGTCTTCCTTCGAGCCAGCTGCACGCAGCGCCTACGAGATGTAGGTTAAGGTACTGCATAGCCGTATTTTTGTTCCCACGTTGGCATTTTACTGCCGTGAGGTAATCTGACAACCAAACTTGTGGCTCTTGCGAACCGTCGTATTTTTGCACATCCGTGGAGAGCTTAAACCTCTTGGGTAGCGGTGCCTCGCGGATATTGCGAGCAAAACATAAGGCTCCGCAAACCTCTTCGTCGGAGGAGGTAGATGGGGAACGCACGCGATTCCTGGCTGCTCGAGCTTTGTCGACCTTGTGCTGAGCGATATCTGATCGCGCATTGTACCCGGGCTCGTCGCGATTGACGTCTCTCCGCGGCTCCTTGCTGCGGTGTCGCGAGCGGCTGCTGTGTCGCCGTGGGCTGCGATCTCGATCTCTCCGCGGGCTGCGATCCCGACCTCTTTGTGGGGTGCGATCTCGACTTCTTCGCGGGCTGCGGCTACGGTCCCGATCTCTCGGGCTGTCGTCGCTGCCGCTCGGACTATCTCCGCGTCGTCGAGCTTCTTTTCCTCGCGCGCGGCGAGGCGATTTTTCCTTGCTAGGTGACGTACTCCTACGTCCGCGGGGTGCTTCCTTGTCCTTCTGCGCGGCTGGTCTCTTGCGATCGTAGGAGGCGAGTTTGGCGGCTGCCATGCCCAACCCCTTCTGTAATTGCCTGTACTGCTCTGCATGGGGGTCGTTCTCTCCTGGTTGATTTGTCTGCATGTGGGTGGCTGCGGCCAGCACCGTGGCGGCTGGAGTTGTTGGATACACGTTGCCATCCTCGTCGACACGCATAAGGGAGGCGTCGAGTGACTTACTGATTCCAGTCAGGGACTTGCCATCCATGGTTGCGGTTTTTGAGACGCGTCTTTTCCTTGCGGGGTGATTCTCGACAGAATGTGTTTTGGATAGCGCGGCTTGGCGCTGGCTTGACTCGTCTGCTAATCTTCTCCGCTCGGCTAGATCTATGCGGGCTTCCTTGATTAAAGTGGCCGCTCTCACTAGGTGATAGTGGTAGGCGGTCATATCCTCATGAGAGGCTCTGACTTTGAGTGGTTTGCTTGTGCGGATGACCTCCTTTGCCCGATCCCAAGCGGCTCATGAAACGCCGATGGTAGCGCGTTCCCTTGCGATGTTTTCAGTTTCTTCGGGTGGATCTCCTGATCCTGCCATGCAGACCTGAGCCAGATATGGCTCGCGGGTGCTAGGCGTAGTTTGGAAGGCTTTCCTGACCCGAGAAGGTTCCTCTGTGGAGACGGTATGGAAGTTGCGGGTGTTGAAGCGGATAGATTCGCCACTTTTCGCCAAGTCGCGATCCGCGTAGCAGGGCCGTGAATTGACAGCTTCTGGGCTAGAGATCGATCCAGATCCCGATCTTTTGAGATTGGTTCGCTCGGGTAAGTGAAGAATTCCCTCCTTGTTGGCGTAGAACTGGAAGCTCCCGAACGTCAGGGTGATACTTTTCTCCAAGTCGCTGAATACCGGGCGTGATTCCGGCGAGTGGGGGGCGACGATGACTGATCCGATTCGGATCGGATTGGTTGGGGTCGAAGTTCCAGGGCTCCAGCGTGAGTTGGTTGTCGATGAGGCCGAAGATGCCGGAGATCCAGCGCCTGCCGTTCCCACAGACGGCGCCAATTGTCGAATATGCATCTCAATAAGTCCCTCGGGTGAGCCCATAGGGTTTCGAGTAGGAGAATGTGTAGGCGATGGTGACAATCGTCGGCTAAACAGGGGGCACGATTTACCCAGGTTCGGGGCCCTCGTAGAGGTAAAACCCTTACTCCTGCCTCTGTAACATCCCTGATTTTTGCAAAGTGCCAAAAATCACTAAAATTTGAAACTTTTATTTCTTGTTAAAAGAAAGTCACCAAAATCAATCACAATCAAATGCAAGGAATATTATGGTTTATTCCAAAGTATTTTTATTTAATCCAGATAAGGCTTTATTTTTAAACCGCGGAGGTTGTTACAAAATAATTTGCAACATATATTAAGTTACTTAAATCAAACTCCATTTCATAAAGTCAATATATTTGGTATGTGTGTTAGATTTTATTATGTCAAAATTTATTTATTAAAGCGCTAATTTTCAAATTGACATAAAGTGGTTAGTTGAGCATTTTTACAGTGTTTGACGTTTTTAGACTTTTGAAATGTGCTAAAATGGTTCCAAGAATGTTTTAAATAACATATATGAAATTTACAACTCTATAGGATTTTATTTGAGTTAATCTAAATGCCTAAAATAAAATATATAAAACAAATTGAAAAAAAGAAGAAGAAAAAAGTGTTGGCTGACCCAAAATAGGCCGAGTTCTGGCCCATGTAGCCGAGCTACTCGATCGTCCTCCTTCTAACGTACAGCTTGTACGTTACAACAGCCACCCATGGCAGTCAATCTTCCTACCTCCTTTCCCACTAATTTAGCAACAGTTTCCTTTTGTCATCAACACGAAAATTACTCCAAATTTAGTGGAGAGTCCATTCAGGGAATTTATTTCCTAATTAAACATCTTAACACCCAGACCGGACGTGGTGAACTGAACGCCATCCGTTGACATACGCCTTCCGATCTCTCTTCTCAATCTACGTATGGACGACCTGAGCTCATCACTTCGAGCCCCTACTCCTCCTCTCCCATCTACCTCATATCAGACATCTACCAAGTCCATAGCCCGGTCGTAATCATCCTCGCAGTTCCGTCACTGTCACCAGCAAGATCCCCACAATCCGTAGCTTACAGGACGCCCCAGATCCTCTCCTTGACCATATTCTAATTGCTTCTGCATTGCACATATCTTTGACAAGGGTTGGTAATTTTCTTGCACTCGTTTGCAGCAGGACATCATCGACGTCGTCACCGTGTCCATGCCGTTCACGACACCGACCACCACCGCTATCAGCAACCACTGGAGCCATTCAAGGACACATACGAGGCCGCCGCAACGCGCCACACATTAGAAAATCATTTCCCAGCCACGAGAACCACCAGAATGACTCATGCGGGTAGACGGTTCCGCTGCCGTCCACGCGATCTCCGGCGACCTGCACTCCCCCTTCTGGTAAACTGCTACCGCCCTTCTTCTCAATCAACTGACCAGATCAATACAAGAACATGCAAAGTTTAGTTTTAGTTTTTCTTTCTTACTTAATCTAGTAGAACAACTAATGGTTGCACCAACGTGGTTTTGGGCTGAACCAATTGAGACAAACTGATTCCTCCAATAGCTTTGCAACCTAAAAAGCCTTCAAATGGTTTTTTTCAATCAGTACTTAGACGAACCATATAGGCAGATAAATTGCAATATGATTGTCCGTTAATTGGTAAGTAGCGCCTCATGAGTAGTGCAAGAGAAAATCTAGACACGGTGTGCCCGGCTGGTGGAGTCCATGACACAAGGGTCGCGACTCGCGAGCAGTCCAGAAAATAAATAAGATCCGCGCTGCTGATAGCAGCAACCTAAACCCAATAGGCCATCTTTGCACGGACTGTAACATCTGGGCATGCATGGTTCGGTCAAGGCTGCTGAAGTGTTGATTGCTTGCCTCATCATGTACGTTGTTCTGAATCTAATCTTCATATTTTCTACAAATTTCATCTTTTGTTTCTTGCTCACATGCTGCACTAGTAGATGGTAGTATGTCTGGAACAAAACGTGGCCTAGACCAAACCCAAAGGCAGTACTGATAGCACGACCGACTCATCTAATTTAGTTAGCATTATCCTAATATACGATCCCAACAAGCTGTACCTTCGTGACTCTTTATTTTGGCAAAAATCGGTACAAGTAATTCTAGTGGTTACGATGGTCCAATAAATTCTAGGAATTGTAGAATGATGCACCACTTTTAAATCGCAATTTTAGTAAATTTAAATTAGTCTAAAAATCATAGACTATATTTGAATATTTTAACATAGATTGAATTCTACGGAATCTGTTTTTCTAATTGTTTTTCCAAATGGTCACAAATTGAGTCCTCTCTCCGGTAGGGTAAAAAAAAACTAAGGTTGTTGAACCATTTTGCCACAGAAATATTCATACTCTAATTAAATTCTTTGAAAATAATGCAAAAGTGCAAACCACGGCCTAAGAAGGAATAAAGCCTTTGACCAAATTTAACATGTGACCACACTGTTTTTGCCTAACCATTTTGGACACCCTTGGAACATGACCATGTGTTTTGACCAAAAACCCAACATAGTGATTCATCCTTTTTACCATGTCTTACAATTTTGTTTTCATCACTTTATCTTTGTTGTTATGGCTATTTTGGAGCCACCACCAAGTCTCCAGTATGTGTCAATCACATATAAGACCAACTAGTGAACCTTGAACACTAGTACCGTAGTTTTCTATCTACTCCTCCACTCCCTCATTCTTGCTTCAAGAATTCATCAAGTTAGCAAAATGGAAATCAAGACTCAAGCACAAGAAGGGACTTCATTATCAACTTGGTGGCAACATGAAGAGCTACAAAGAAGATCATTGAAGAATTTGAAGTAAGGGAATTGGACTTCACAATAACTAGAAGAAACTCAAGGAAGTACCAGTGTGAAGAAATTCAGAAGAAAACATCTCACTCTCTCTTTCTATGTTTCTTATTATTTTCTTTCTTTTCTATTTGACTTAGTAGTTTTTGTGCCCATCCCACCTTGGACCAACTAATGAGAGATCCATGAAGAATATATCAAAACCAAGAGAAGAATCCATCCAAGGAACAACACTACAAATGAAGCATGAAAATGATCTTCAAGAAGACAAGCATGTGAAGACTTGAAGCAATCCATACAAGTTGAAGAGTTAGCAAGTTTGTTTTTTGTCCAATCATTGACCCCAAATGGAAAATCCTTAGACTTTAGCTTGTTATCTCTATTGTTATGAAGTTAGTTGAACCTAGACCTACCCTAAACCAAAATGGAAGGACTAACTTAGATCACTCAAATGTCTTGATGAAATGACTAAATGTTACACATTGTTATGTGTTACTTTAGTTGAAATAGTGAGATCAACTTGGTGAACTCTTGGAACTTTCTCGGCAAGTATGGTTATAATAAAGTTAGTTTTCTACAAACCCAACCTAGTCCATCCCAAGTAAACCCTTGGAAACTCCTTAGAATGTATTGAACCATTAGAGAATGAATCTTTTCAAAATCAAACCTTGACCTTGTCCTAAACAACTTGGTTAAACCCCTTTTGATATGTTAGTTGCTCTGTATGTTTTCTACACTTGTATGTTTGTTTTCTAGGATGCTTGTAAATTTTGCTATTGTGTTTTCAATGGTACGGAGAGCAACGATCTTTTGTGAAGAGAGTGTGATATCTTCACCAACTTCAACAAGGCAAGTAACACATCATTCAACTACCTATTATTTCCTATATGCATTAGAACTTTTGAGTAGCATGCATGATAGGAAAATCTTTGGTAAAATATTATGTTATGCTATTATCCCAAGTAGTGTGTAGCCATCCTTATTACCTTGATAGTGTAGCAGCCTTAAAATTTTGGTAGTTGATTGCTTAGCTATGCTTGTAGATGAAGTTGATGTGATTGGAAAGTATAAATATGTTTGAATGATTACCCTAAGGGGTTTATGAAATATTTTTGGTGGATTACTAGATACTCACAAGTGTGGCATGGTAGGGGGCCATTTACATGGTTGAACCTATGAAAATGTTCACATGAATAGCATGGTAGGGGATCACATTAGTGGTTGTACCTATGAAAATGCTTATTACCCAGCATGGTAGGGGATCACATTAGTGGTTGTACCTATGAAAATGCTTATTACTCCAGCATGGTAGGGGATCACATTAGTGGTTGTACCTATGAAAATGCTTATTTCTTCAGCATGGTAGGGGATCACATTAGTGGTTGTACCTATGAAAATGCTTATTACTCCAGCATGGTAGGGGATCACATTAGTGGTTGTACCTATGAAAATGCTTATTTCTTCAGCATGGTAGGGGATCACATTAGTGGTTGTACCTATGAAAATGCTTATTAATCCAGCATGGTAGGGGATCACATTAGTGGTTGTACCTATGAAAATGCTTATTACTCCAGCATGGTAGGGGATCACATTAGTGGTTGTACCTATGAAAATGTTTATTACTTCAGCATGGTAGGGGATCACATTAGTGGTTGTACCTATGAAAATGCTCTTATCTCTGGCATGGTAGGGGACCATTCACATGGTTGTACCTATGAATATGTCAACATTTCTGAAGATGACTCTTGGTTCACAAATCTCTATCCAGAGATACCTCTTATGATCAAAAATGTTTTATTAAAAATATAGGAGAAAACTTGCTTTATGCAAACTTAGCCAAAACTCCACTTAGCCAATTAAGCATGTAGTATTGGTTTTGCCATTTATATCCACCATAGTGTTACTTGTCAATACATTAAATTGTATTGACTCCCTTGTGGCTGCATATTCCATCCTGCAGATGTTTCTGAAGACGAGTGAAGATTTTGTTAGGATCTCGAGTCTATCGCCAACATGTTTTGCCTGTGGCACGTGAAGAAGATGAGGCTCAATGTTGTTCTATGTTTTCCGCTGTATTTCTTTGTTTTCTGCTAGTCTTCTAAGATTATGCAAGTTGTAATATTATTTTCTAAAAACGGGATCATGCGATGTAATAGAATTTGATGCATTTGCATGATATTTTATTTTGTACTGTGGTGCTAGCAATTGATCCAGTGACTAGCACAATAACACAGGTGTCCTTACATTATTTAAATGTGGGAACGCTACAAAATGGTATCAGAGCATTGTGTTGCCTTTAGGATTCGAGACCCTTAGGTTTGGAAGCCTTCTTTGATCATGGTATTATCTCCTTAGAGTATTTTGGATCCTAGCGGTATAGTGAGATGAAGCGGCTCGGACAACTTTACGTGTCCACTGACACGAGACCGTTCCCTAATTGGCTTGCGGGTGCATTGTCCTTCTCACTATAGTGAATATCCAATTTGCACCCTCGGGTTGAAAACTTTCTATGTTCAAACTTTATAGAAACAAAACAATCATCTTAATCTTTCTCATATCCTCTCACCTATTATTCACATTCAACAATTTCTAGATGACCTACCTCTTCAATACCATCAAGACAGGAATGTTGATGATCGTACCAAGAAGTGCAAGAAGTATTTTCACCCCATGAAGACCTACACTCAAGATTTTTGAAGAAACTTGAAGAAAAACATAGACTTCACAGCATTCAAGAATACCCCAAGACATTGAGAGAAGGTTTTGAAGAAACTCAAGAAGATATAGATGAGACCACCAATCTAGTTACTTTGTTAGAACAACGTTAACATGTTAGTGTATTGATCATACCAATGAGTGTGGTATGACAATATTAGTTTGTTTTCTAAAACTATGTTGTTTGGTGTGAAGATTGTTTGTTATATGTTGTTTTTAAGATGAGTTTCCTTGATCTGTTGTGTTGGGTAGAAATTTCTGTAGCTTTCTTTCTAATCTCTACCCATCCATGCTAAGCCAAATCAAATACCATACCAATTTACCAACCATAGAGATCTACCATATGAAGTGCAACAACAAAACTTCACCCAAGAATGTCACTGTTTTCAAGATCCTTTTGTGTGAAGGAACAATCACATCCATGATCAATTCCAACTACATCATAAGGAGCAGCAAGCCAATAAACAAGTGAAGAAAGACAAGTGAACCCCAAGTTGCATGAGCTATGAAGATTTCAGAGCCAACTACACCAAGAGAAGAAATAAATGAAGAAACACAACTATCCAGTTTGTGTTACATAGGAGTTTTACGCAACCCACTAGTTGAGAAATGATAGTTAGCTCAAGTTTGTCTTACAGATTGGAAACTTCTGTTAGACAAGTGAGGTGACCTAGTGTTATTAAATAAGATTCATCAATCCAAGTACAAGGTAATGATTGAGTGCAACATGGATTGGCCCCCATGGTGACTACTCACAATTATTTACTTTTGCTATGAGGAATGTTAAATCTGAGTGACATACCTATTAGAGAGACGACGATGTTAAACCTAAACCATAGAATGGTAGAATACAATAATGACCCTATGTTAGTGTTACTGAAAATGTACTATTTTAGGTGAGGATCAAGCCAACCTTGGATCTATCAAGAAATGGAAGATTTTGCCTACCATGAGAGTTTCTTTAGAAATAGCATGGTGGTTGCCTGCAAGGATGACAACAACAAGATGGAAGATTACCAAACACATCAAAAGACCAAGTTGAGAGTGACCCAAGGACTTTTGATTGACCCAAAGAGTGACCCCTCAGTGTTAAAAGGTAGTTCAACATACCTATGTTGGTCTACAGCTCTACCGCGAAGAAAATTTCTACTCAAGCCAATCTCAAATCAATCTACACTCAAATCTAATGACAATAGACTACCCACAAAAGTTTCTTTTAAGGGTAGTAGCCCACCCAGTTGTTCTGGAACCCAGTTACCGAAACCTAATCTTTCTTTCTAGCCTTCCCAAATCTCGGGACGAGATTTCTTTTAAGGGTGGTAGTCTGTAACATCCCTGATTTTTGCAAAGTGCCAAAAATCACTAAAATTTGAAACTTTTATTTCTTGTTAAAAGAAAGTCACCAAAATCAATCACAATCAAATGCAAAAGGAATATTATGGTTTATTCCAAAGTATTTTTATTTAATCCAGATAAGGCTTTATTTTTAAACCGCGGAGGTTGTTACACAATAATTCGCAACATATATTAAGTTACTTAAATCAAACTCCATTTCATAAAGTCAATATATTTGGTATGTGTGCTATATTTTATTATGTCAAAATTTATTTATTAAAGCGCTAATTTTCAAATTGACATAAACTGGTTAGTTGAGCATTTTTACAGTGTTTGACGTTTTTAGACTTTTGAAATGTGCTAAAATGGTTCCAAGAATGTTTTAAATAACATATATGAAATTTACAACTCTATAGGTTTTTATTTGAGTTAATCTAAATGCCTAAAATAAAATATATAAAACAAATTGAAAAAAAGAAGAAGAAAAAAGTGTTGGCTGACCCAAAATAGGCCGAGTTCTGGCCCATGTAGCCGAGCTACTCGATCGTCCTCCTTCTAACGTACAGCTTGTACGTTACAACAGCCACCCATGGCAGTCAATCTTCCTACCTCCTTTCCCACTAATTTAGCAACAATTTCCTTTTGTCATCAACACGAAAATTACTCCAAATTTAGTGGAGAGTCCATTCAGGGAATTTATTTCCTAATTAAACATCTTAACACCCAGACCGGACGTGGTGAACTGAACGCCATCCGTTGACATACGCCTTCCGATCTCTCTTCTCAATCTACATATGGACGACCTGAGCTCATCACTTCGAGCCCCTACTCCTCCTCTCCCATCTACCTCATATCAGACATCTACCAAGTCCATAGCCCGGTCGTAATCATCCTCGCAGTTCCATCACTGTCACCAGCAAGATCCCCACAATCCGTAGCTTACAGGACGCCCCAGATCTGTATTAACGAGTAGATCGGTTACAATGGGGGATGCTCAAGTTGAGAGTATGATCTCGATCTCAAGGCTTTGGTGGTGCGGTCTTGCTTGGTCCTCCCCTCCGGTGGTTCTCCAGGCTTTATATAGATAGCCTGGTCCCAAACCGTGCCCGGGGGGATACAAACCCTAACCTAAAGTCGGTTACAAGTTTCCTTTCTTAACCTGCAAGGCTTTGCGGGTGAGTCTTCGATTGGGCCTTCTAGAACAGTTCATGGCGTCTCCCTTGGAGCTTGGATCTTGGGCCTTAGACCGGGTAGGCCCACCCGACAGGTCTAGGATCCATCCCTTTGTCAATACCTGCAAGTTGTTTACACATATCGTTGTCCGGAACCCGAGGCCCCGAAGTGACACAAATTGGGATAGCCGGAGGGGATGGCTGTGCTATGAGGATCACGTGTGTTCACGGAGTGTTAATGCTTTGCTCCGGTGTTCTATTAAAAGTAACACCTTAATTACCAGTAGTTCCCTTGAGGCCCCGCTGAAAACGGGATGGTAGGACAAAAGATGTTGTACAAGTTCTCATTGCGAGCACGTACGACTATTTACGGAACACATGCATATGGTTACTTAGTGCTTGGATGCTTTATCTTATTTATCTACAATGCCCATGTCTTGATTATTATATGAACTATCTTATCCATACAACGCATGTTCATCTATCCCTATGCCTACAATATTTAATCCCGATGTTTACTTCAAACACCACTGCTGCTGTTTTCACTCCACTGCTACTATTATTTCACTACTGTTGCTGCTATAAAACTATTACTACTAATAAACCACTGCGAACAAAAGTACTTTCAGGTGCAGGTGAATTTAAAATTCACTTGTAAAGGCTCACAAATATTCTTTGTCTCCCCTTGTGTCGAATCAATAAATTTGGGTTTTACTTCCCTCGAAGACTATTGCGATCCCCTATACTTGTGGGTCATCAAGACCATTTTCTGGCGTCATTGCCGGGGAGCATAGCTTTATTTGCGAGCTCACCGGGGAGTACTATTATCTACTGCCAATCATTCATCATGGGTAAGACTCGTGATGGAAAGTTTCCTATATTACCATCCACTACAAGAAGAGGTACAACTCTGAACACCTCTGTTGCTCTTGATTCACCATCTGTTATGAGTAAGCTGCTTACACCACCACATGCTACACATGCTACTTCTACTGAATCTGAAAATACTTCTGATACTTTTGATGATGCTTCTACTTTGCTTTATGAGAGGGGTTCTCTCGGTCCTTTCTTAGATGCTACTACTGCTAAAGCTAAAAATATTGCAAACGTTGAAACTCTTGATAAAAATCCTGTTACTCCTGATGTTTCACCCGAGTTTAGAGAGAATCCTAGTGATGATTTTGATGATTCCTATATTGAACTTAATGATGATCTTATTGATGAAATACATGTTATGAAGGATAAATATGCTGCTATAAGTCTTATTGAAAGTCGTGCTGTGAAATATAAATTATCTCTAGATGCTAAGTTTGCCACTTCTCCCATTAATATTAGGGATAAGGATTATGATTTCTCTCTTGATTTATCTTATATATCTATTGTTGAGAAAGAATTTTTTTGTGGTACTGAAAAGGAAAGTGCTACAAAACATATGAATGAGCTCTCCTCTTTGAGTAGTTTATTCGCTAATGATCTCAAGAAACATAGCTACTTTGTTGCTAAAATATTCCCTTTCTCATTAAAAGATGAAGCTAAAACTTGGTTTAATAATTTGTCTCCGGGATCTATTGATAGTCCTATTGGTTTGGTTAGTGTTTTCTTTCAGAAATATTTTTCTGCTAGTGCTGAACATGCTGCTTTACAAAATATATATAATTTCAAGCAATTGGAAGGAGAGAAATTGCCTGTATCTTGGGCAAGGTTCTATTCTTTAGTTAGGGCTACACCTGGGAATAATCTAGAAAATAATGAACTTCTTGATATATTCTATAATGGACTAACTTTTAAATCTAGGACATACCTGGATAGTTGTGCTGGTTGTGTTTTAAGGCAAAGAACTCCAGATGAAGTTGAGGAATTAATGGCTAAAATAAGACAAAATCATGATGATTTGACTATGGTTGAGCCTGAGCCGACCCCTACTCCAGTATCAACACCAACACCAACACCCAAGAAGAGGGGAATGATTGAATTAAATGATGAAGTGATGAGAGAAGCCAAGAAATCTCTTAAAGAGAGGGGTATTAAATCAGAAGATGTGAAGAATCTTCCACCTATAGAAGAATTATGTAAGCTAATCCCTCACTTATCCACCATTGAGGTACACTCTCTCCACTATTTTGATAGTAGAGATATTCCCTATAATAAACCTCCTGATCAATGTTTAGATGAATTTGATAATTATGTTATTAAGCAAGATAATTTTAATATGAGAGTGCAAAATCACCTAATGGAAAACTCTAGAGCTATTGATAATTTGCATGGTATTATAGAAGGAACCTCTAATGATGTTAAAATACTTGTTAAACATTTTCAAATGGTTCAAAGTCAAACTGATCAACTTGCTAAAGTGCAAAAAGATTTGCTAGTTAATGCTTCTAAAGAAAAACATGCTTATTAAATAAGAACTAGAAGTGGTATTGCTACACAAGATCCTTTATATCCTAAGTGACATATGATGGCTAGGTTGAGACTCCAAGTGCAGAGTGTGTAGCTAGTGGCAAGCCTTCTTCCCCACGAGGGTGACTCGAGGGTTTATATCGAACTCTTGGGGAGCCAGTATTTCAGCAGTTGTCTTCCAAGCTTCCTCCAGGATCCTGCAAACAAGTAGAGAATTTTGTGCCCTCAACCTCACCAAGTGGTTGTCAAGCACAAGGTGTGAGACTTCTAAATTGCAATGCAAAACTGAAAGTAAATGTGCAATAATTAAATATACTACTAAATGAAAATGAGAAAATAAATATGCAATGGATTGTTTTTGTATTTTTGTGATGCAAGTGGTGATGGAGATAATGTAAATTCGAATTGGAGATGCAAGTAAAGTAAAGTGCAAGTAAAGTAAATTGCAGCAATGTAACTAGAGTGTTTTCTTATATTTAAAATAGGACCGGGGTTCATGGTTTCACACTTGCATTCTCTCAAATAAAGTAGACGGTGGACATAAAGAATTACATGTGAGATTACAATAACATGTTTAACATTGAGTACTTTCATATGGGCATCACGTCCTAGCATAGAGATCTCTACGGTCATATTGATCCCTCTTATACTCCACCAAGATGCAAAATAAATCATAACACCTCGATAATTAAGGAAAAACCAGAGTATAGCTTTAAGCAATGTGACATGAAGTTGAAGTAAGAACTTGCTAGATCTAGTCATGGAGATTGATTAGTGTCACTTCGAATCCCCGGTAACAAGGTACTCCTTTTTATGCCTAGTGAGGTAACTAAGAAAGGTTTAACAAAACCTAAGTGGATCGCTGAACTTCTGTCACTTTCACAGCACTAGCCACCCCCCGTTACTCCAACTAATGCACCCATCACCCCACACACGCTCTCAAGAACTAGATTGATCAAAGCTAGCAAATAAGAATGGGGTACATAAGATACATCTACTCAAATAACTCAAGAGAAACAATTGCAATCTCAGATTCAATAACTCATAGAAAAGATCCACCACATAGGAATTACAACGGTGCCCGTAATCATGTGAGGCATCTCATACGGATCTAATTAGTGAAGCACATAGAGAGAGAGAGATACAAGTGATACTTCCACAAACCCATAGCCCTGGGGTGGACTACTCCCTCTTCATGGAGATGTCGATGGAGATGACGTTGGAGGGGTAGGAGATCACACCGGCGGTGCCCCGCCGGAGTTTTCCCCCTCCAATCTGGAACTCCAGGTCTCTGTTTTGGTGTTTCGACGGCGCTCTCCTCCGTAAGGGTACGGGGGACCCTTTTTATAGTCGGTTTTAGGTCAAGACGGAGTCGGTAAGTCGAAGATGGAAGGAATTGGGGCCATAGGGGCCAAAAGGGGGCCTCTCACGCGGCCAAGGAATCTGGCCGTGTGGAGGGTCCTCTTTTGGGCCTCCTTGCCCAATTCTCGTGGATCCTTCGCCCGTAAGTCTTCTCCTTCCAAGAAAATGACCCCCGCATATTTTCAGGTGATTTCGCGGAAGTTTGCCCCCTGAAACGTCAAAAATATAGAAAACGGGGTTTCTGACAGGCAGGGTTAATTCCATAAAAGTTGGGGGACTTTGTAATTTAACCCCAAAATACTATAAAACATTGAATTATACCCTTATATGATGCAATATGTAATAGAAAACCATGTGAAAATATGCAAAATTCATCTATGCATTTTACATGCATCAACATTCCCAAGCTTAACCCATGCTCGTCCTCGAGTATGAAGGTGATAAAACTAAGATGGGTTTTGCATATTGAAACAATCATGGGATATCAAGGAGGATTATTCATGCTACATATAATCAAATGATTAATAATAGAAATGAGTAGCAATATACAATTCATGTTGTAAGAAATATCAAATATGCAATCAAAGATGCTTCATGAAGTTCACAAAGTGTATAATGAAATAAAAGCACTATGGACCAAATGCATACACAAAATGAAAAATAAAATCCTATATTGGTCAAAGAATAACATAATGGAGAATAGAAAATATAGTGGACACTTTGGAGAAAATTGAGTAGAGGTAAAACATGATCAAGTCTTATTTAGCCTCTAAATTATTCAACTAAAATTACTAATTGAAATGTGGTATCCATTAATCTAGGACTCTCATTGCCCCTTTATCACTAGCATCTTAAAATTGTGAGTATTGAAGTAATGAGAATGACAAGGTGGTTGAAAGCCTCATGCCCCGTGAGTGTGAAAACCTACTCCATGATTACTCAACTTAAGATTCCTAATAAGCTTTGTACAATCATAATAAGTATTAATGACATCATAGAGAACCGCAAAGAGGTACCTCTTGCCCCATGACATGGAAACAAGCCCATGTTACAATGACAAGATGAACAAACGGAGTAGACTCATCATCCTTTTTATTTTCATTCACTATTATGCATAGCTTCTTATTTTATTATAGGATGTGTTGTAGAGTCACTCAAGCTGCAAGTAAATTTCCACCATGATAAAGCATGGCATGGGTTAGTGTCCCAATGCGTTTCTCTAGTCATATAGATACTTACTCATCAAAACTTACTATTCCTCTATTTCATTTCGGCATGGCAGGAGTCCAAAAACAAAAGTACATGATATCAAGAAAATATAATTTTTTTTGTGCAATGTTGAAAGCTTTCCGGTGATACACGTTTATAGCTAGCTCCCAACCACACACTTGTCAAACGCAAAACTTGTGGCTCCCATTATTGGGTCATGTTTATTAGATGCATAAAAAGTAAAGTGTGCCTTCAAAAGTTCGTGAGAGTCCTATCCCAAGTTCAACCCATGACAATTAATAAAGTGAATATCTTAATTTAGAACATAAATAACACAATAATATGGTGAACATACTCGGAATAGCAATGAAGCTAATGGGAAGATATGGTGGACTCACTGGAAATACTTGGCTAAGGAGTGTTGGAAACAAGTTTTTACTTGTTGGAATTTTTAAATTTTTGGGCTAGCAAGAGGGAGATAGTTGACCAGCTACTATGCAGGCATATGTCCATAGAACTACTAATTTCATGACAAACTAAATAAACCAGCAATTAACATCAAGGACATGAATAAGAGATAGCTCAAGACAACATTATTGCAAATTTCTACACATAAAAAGCCTATAAATCATGCAAACATATGTAGCTCTTCAAATCAACCATGGCATCCCTATTCCAAGTCATAATACTAGCATCCAATACATTCCAACCCCAAACTCCAGTAGCTCAATCTCATATAAAATGATGGTGGTGGTCTTATCAAAACAAAAATAAAAACAAAAACTAGACGATTCAAGTCTCTACGATAAATGCTTTGCTTAGAAAAACAGAAAGTAGATGTGTGCTAACCAAAAGAGTGTAGCTCCAGTGGGGTGTTCATAACATCCCCAAGCTTATGTCTTTCACCATTCTTGGATGTCTTGAGGCGCAGCTCCTCTATTCCCTGTGAAAAAACTTCACAAACATGTTTCTCCCATTCTTTTTCTGTGGGGTGAGATTAGCAAGGACAAACAAATCACATGCTTTCTGTGCAAAATTCCAAATCAAATGCTCCAGTAGATATACAATAAGGTTCATTATGTTGTATGTTCACTCTCTTGCTTGAAAGAATCATGGAAATTCGATTCCTAAGCCCAAAGAGTGCATAAAACAAAAGAAGACAGAATCTGTCCAGAAAATCAACAGCAGCAAAACGAACGTTTTTCCCTAAGCTAGACTCATAAAAAACTTAAGACAATTTTTGTTCTTACGGAGGACGAAAAGTTGCATAACATACTAAAAAATTAGCTCAATCCGACATACGAATAAAAAACGTAAAATCATATGGTGAGCAGACTCGTGCTGAAACAGAAATTTCATGCACTAGGATAGCAACTTATAAGTCCAAATGGGTTTGACTTGACTATTTATTGAAAACTCCAGAATTAAAACAAAAAAACTAATCTCTTGAGACAGCAAGAGGACACTAGGAAAATCCAAACAAAAACAACCGGGTTGCCTCCCGTAAAGCGCTTTCTTTATAGCCATATAGCTAGACTTAACTTACTTGATAATCAAGAGGGATAAACCTCATGAGGGAGCTTGTTCTTCAGCGTGCCCCTGTTCCTTGGGAAGTGCTCCATGCTTTTCTTGTGAGGGAACTGAAACTTGACATTCGCTTCCTTGGAGTCTATGATTGCACCTGTAGTACGAAGAAAAGGTCTACCCAAAATAATATGACTAGGGGATTTATCCCCCATATCCATAATAATGAAATCAACGGGTACGAAAGTCATGTGCAATTCACTCATAACATATTTTACTTGTCCTATAGCATGTTTAGTATAGTTATGAGAAAATACATATTCACTTGAGCACTTTTCTAAATTTTCTAGTTCTAGCAATTCATATAATTCTTTAGAGAGTACCGATACACTAGAACCTAGATCTAACATAGCATGGTGAATTTCTTTTCCAATTGAAACTAGCACCTTGGGGATCCATGCATCCCCAAGATTAGGAGGTATCATGGCCTCATTCTTGTACCTAGCAATTTTTTCTTGCAAGACATGATTAGCAATATAAGATCCAAAGCCAGGTTGATTAACATTTATCGTGGGATCACTAGCAAATTTTTGTAGAGTAGAAATAAGTTCTTGCAAGCTACTTTTTTTCTAAATCAAGCAATGGATACTTAATTTCAGTAAGAATCATAATTTCCTCTACTTTACTCTCTAATTTAGCTAGCATGCTTGATTCATGAGGACTAATTTCATCTTTGCTAGCAAGATAAGACATATATGGAAGTAAATATTCAGGGTACTTCACTATTTCATTCCAAGTTTCTTCTAAGCTAGTAGGGACATGCTCACTTGTATTCTCAGAAATATGATCAATATTTTCAATAATAGGATAAGCAATATTAATAGAATTCATTCCTACACTAGGTTGTGCTTGTGGCTTTCCTGCTGACATGCTTAATAGAGTTGCTTGATTATCAGCTAATTTTGACAATGCTTTATCTAAATTCGAAGATTGAAGTTGCAAGCCTTTGATATCACTACTAATGTATGCAATAGACTTATTTAACTCATGTATCATAGCATTGTGACTAGCAACTTGTTCCATAAGCAATTTATTAAATTCAGAAATTTCACTAGAAGGCTTCCACTTATTTTCATTAGCATTAGGATATGGAACAAAAGGTTTATTTGGCACATAAGGAGGTTTACTATATGAATTGTAAGCATTACCAAAACCATTGCTACCATAATTCCTAACAAAATTAACATCCACACTTTCAGAATTACTACCAACTAGCTCCTGCAAAGGCACATTCTCCATATTTTGTTTATTAATAAAAGCAAGAATAGTGTCCATTTTAGAAGACAAATCATTGGTTTCTTAAATTGAGTTTATTTTCTTAGTGGGATTGGGTGCTCTTTCAGTATTCCATTGGCTATAATTTTGCAATATGCTTTCTAATATGCTCTTAGCCTCACCTACAGTTTTACTCATAAAGGCACCTCCAGCAGCAGAATCAAGTATATTTCTAGACATGTAGTTTAGACCATTATAAAAAGAGTGTAGTATGGTCCATTCATTTAATCCATGTGATGGGCATGTTCTAATCATTAATTTAATTCTATCCTATGCCATGGCTACATGTTCATTATCATTTTGCCTAAATGAGAGGATATTATTCCTATTTTGCAAAATTTTAACGGGAGGATAATATTTCTTAATGAAAGCTTCTTTTAAATCATCCCAAGACTTTATACTAGCTGTAGGTAGTGAAAGTAACCATTCTTTAGCCTTTCCTCTAAGTGAAAAAGGAAATAATTTCAGTTTTAAAACACTACTTTCCACATTTTTAAATTTTTGCATATCACATATTTCCATGAAATCATGAAGATGCATAGAGGCATCCTCCATAGCACTACCACCAAATTGCTCTCTAGTAATTAAATTCAATAAACTAGGACTTACTTCATAGCTTTCAGCTTGTATTTCAGGTGTAGTAATTGGCCTAGCAATGAATTGGTCATTGGGTGTATTTGTGTAGTCACTTAATTTAGTTCTATCACCCATTTTAACAGTTTTATGTAATTTTTAATTTTTTATGCAAAACAAAACTAAAGTAACTAGGCAAATTCGAAATACTAAAATAAACTAGATAACTAAATGCAAAACTAAAATGCAAACTAAAATAAAATATGCAAGACAAAACAAAAACAAGAACAAAAACAAAACAAAAACAAAAAACAAGAAAAGAAACAAAACAATCTACTTGAAAGAAGGTGGAGATAGAAAGGACGGTACTCACGTAGGTGCAACCTCCTCAAGCTTAGGTGTTTGCACACCTTGTTGGTGATGAAGACTTCTTGTGAGCTCCCTTAGACAACTCCTTCACCTATGGCTCCCCGGCAACGGCGCCAGAAAAACGCTTGATGGCTAGGTTGAGACTCCAAGTGCAGAGTGTGTAGCTAGTGGCAAGCCTTCTTCCCCACGAGGGTGACTCGAGGGTTTATATCGAACTCTTGGGGAGCCAGTATTTCAGCAGTTGTCTTCCAAGCTTCCTCCAGGATCCTGCAAACAAGTAGAGAATTTTGTGCCCTCAACCTCACCAAGTGGTTGTAAAGCACAAGGTGTGATACTTCTAAATTGCAATGCAAAACTGAAAGTAAATGTGCCATAATTAAATCTACTACTAAATGCAAATGAGAAAATAAATATGCAATGGATTTTTTTTGTATTTTTTTGATGCAAGTGGTGATGGAGATAATGTAAATTCGAATTGGAGATGCAAGTAAAGTAAAGTGCAAGTAAAGTAAATTGCAGCAAAGTAACTAGAGTGTTTTCTTATATTTAAAATAGGACCGAGGTTCATGGTTTCACACTTGCATTCTCTCAAATAAAGTAGACGGTGGACATAAAGAATTACATGTGAGATTACAATAACATGTTTAACATTGAGTACTTTCATATGGGCATCACGTCCTAGCATAGAGGTCTCTACGGTCATATTGATCCCTCTTATACTCCACCAAGATGCGAAATAAATCATAACACCTCGATAATTAAGGAAAAACCAGAGTATAGCTTTAAGCAATGTGACATGAAGTTGAAGTAAGAACTTGCTAGATCTAGTCATGGAGATTGATTAGTGTCACTTCAAATCCCCGGTAACAAGGTACTCCTTTTTATCCCTAGTGAGGTAACTAAGAAAGGTTTAACAAAACCTAAGTGGATCGCTGAACTTCTGTCACTTTCACAGCACTAGCCACCCCCCGTTACTCCAACTAATGCACCCATCACCCCACACACGCTCTCAAGAACTAGATTGATCAAAGCTAGCAAATAAGAACGGGGTACATAAGATACATCTACTCAAATAACTCAAGAGAAACAATTGCAATCTCAGATTCAATAACTCATAGAAAAGATCCACCACATAGGAATTACAACGGTGCCCGTAATCATGTGAGGCATCTCATACGGATCTAATTAGTGAAGCACATAGAGAGAGATACAAGTGCTAATTCCACAAACCCATAGCCCTGGGGTGGACTACTCCCTCTTCATGGAGATGTCGATGGAGATGACGTTGGAGGGGTAGGAGATCACACCGGCGGCGCCCCGCCGGAGTTTTCCCCCTCCAATCTGGAACTCCAGGTCTCTGTTTCGGTGTTTTGGCGGCGCTCTCCTCCGTAAGGGTACGGGGGACCCTTTTTATAGTCGGTTTTAGGTCAAGACAGAGTCAGTAAGTCGAAGATGGAAGGAATTGGGGCCACAGGGGCCAAAAGGGGGCCTCTCACGCGGCCAAGGAATCTGGCCGCGTGGAGGGTCCTCTTTTGGGCCTCCTTGCCCAATTCTCGTGGATCCTTCGCCCGCAAGTCTTCTCCTTCCAAGAAAATGACCCCCGCAGATTTTCAGGTGATTTCGCGGAAGTTTGCCCCCTGAAACGTCAAAAATATAGAAAACGGGGTTTCTGACAGGCAGGGTTAATTCCATAAAAGTTGGGGGACTTTGTAATTTAACCCCAAAATACTATAAAACATTGTATTATACCCTTATATGATGCAATATGTAATAGAAAACCATGTGGAAATATGCAAAATTCATCTATGCATTTTACATGCATCAACATCCTAAAATAATTGAACAAGATTCTCAGCAAACTAATAATAATGTTATTCATACTAAGAAGAAAAACAAGAAGAAACATAAAACTGCTGTAGAATCCTATGAACTTGCTAAAGATCCTAACAGTATATCTATCTCTTATGCTGAAACTGAAAGTGGTAATGATAAAATTGAAGCTTCTGATAAAGAAGAACCTGTAGCTGAACCTGAAAAGCAAACTAAAACTACAAAGTATACTAAGGAAGATTTCATTCCTAATAAACATGGTAATGAGAGAGAACATTGGGTACAAAAACCAATGCCTTTTCCTAATAAGGAACACAAATCTAAGGGAGAAGAACATTATAAAAAGTTTTGTGAGTGGATGAAACCTTTGTTCTTGCAAATTCCTTTAACTGATGCTATTAAATTGCCTCCTTATGCAAAATATATGAAAGATATTGTCTCTAACAAAAGGAAGATTCCTAATGAGGAAATCTCCACTATTCTTGCTGATTACTCTTTTAATGGCAAGGTTCCTGAGAAGCTTGGAGATCCTGGCATACCAACTATTCCCTATTCTATTAAAAAAAATTATGTTAGAACTGCTTTGTGTGATTTGGGAGGTGGAGTTAGTGTCATGCCTTTTACTCTCTATAAAAGACTCCTCCTAGAAAAAATTGATACCAACTGATATATCTTTGCAAATGGCTAATAAGTCTACTGCTTTTCCTGTGGGTATATGTGAGGATGTTCCTGTTCAAGTTGCTAATAATTCTCTGATATTAACTGACTTTGTTGTGTTGGAAATGCCTGAAGATGATAATATGTCTATTATTCTTGGAAGACCTTTTCTTAATACTGCAGGGGCTGTTATTGATTGCAATCAAGGAACAGTTACTTTTAATGTTAATGATAAAGAACACATTGTTTATTTTCCCAAGAAGATTGATAAGAAATATGGTCTAAATTCAATTGAAAATATTGAGACCATCAAGATTGGAGAATTTTATTGTCATATTCCAAAGCCACCCAAATAATATGAAATTATTATGATTGGGACTATGTCTATCAAGGTTGAGGTAACATAATTATTTAGTGATTAGCAAAGTTTTGCTTCATATGAAAACTGTTCTGGTAACAAGACTTGATCACCCTTGTTAACAAAATGATTTTAAATGAAGTGGGAAATGTTTTCACTATGTTTTCACCTTCCCCATTATGTTTCCATCATGTTTACTTATGTTATCACATTTCTACCTGAGTACAATCATGTTTTCCACCATCCTTATGCATGTTTTCCTGATGTTTTCACCCTGATTACCGAGGTTATGCATGTTTTCACCACCCATACTTTTGTTTTCACCACTACCACCTTTGTTTTCTTTGGATATCCTTCCACTAGAGTGTCATAGAACCTCTGTAGTGCTGGTTTTGGTTTTGTTTTCCACCTTTTCACTTTTGTTTTCCTTATTTTCATTAATTATTAAAATTCTGGAAATACCTCAAAAATAAAGTTTCTCGAAAAATTCCAGAAAAATTATAATAAATTTTTACGTCAAAAATGAGGCAGAGAGCCACCTGGGAGACCCCAGGGGGACCCACCAGTCAGGCACACCATGGGGTGGCGCGGCCAGCCCCTGGTGGTGCCAGCACATGGTGTGGCCCCCCTGACCCTCCACTTACTCTCTCCACTACCAAAGTCTTCTCTCTCACCTCCCAAACTGAAAACATTTCCTGGAACCCATGTTCTTGTTGTTCTTCCTCTGGATTTTCGATCTCCTTCTTCAGTCCATCATTTGTGCTGAGAATTTGTGCATTTGGTCTCCGGTATGTGACTCCTCCGATGATCCAAGTAGAATTTTGTTTAGTGAAGTATTTCTTGAGTATTTTGGTACTGTAGGTGACAGCTTATGTGAGTTTGCATGCTTGATTTGAGTATAAATAATGTAGTTTTGATGTATGTTTAGCTCTCATATAAGTCCCTATGGTAGTTTCCACCTTATAGTTGCTTGAAATTAATTTTTGTGATGATTGTTGAAAAATTTCAGAGATGGATAGTTATAATTTTTGAGAGATATTTAGGAGTGATGCTCCTAGAAGGACAAGGCCCTCACATTCATCCACTTCGGTGAGTCCATCGTACAATGAAGACGTTATGCACCAAGTATTGACGATGCAGGAGGTGATGGTATCGTTAACCCATCTAGCTTTCCTTGCAATACATTTTAAGAAGTGCAGGTTTATTAGATGACTTTCGTATGCTTATTGAAAGAATTGGTCTAACAAACTTTATGGAGGATGGAAGCCCTCAGTATGCCACTCTCACAAAAACTTTTGTTGAGAGCTTTAAATTTCAGAACACACAATGTGGTCCAATTGTTGCATTCAAGTTATATAGTACTCATGTTTCTTTGTCCTTGGTAGATTTTTGTGCTATTATAAGTATCAACGCCGCCGGGACAGCGAGCATGATTCAAGATAGACCAGCAGACCTCCAGGGGCTCTACCGAGAAATCACCAACGATGACGGTCGCTCATCCCAGCGTGGGAAGATAAGGAACATCCAACTTCCCGCTCTTAGATACTTTACTTATTATCTTGCTACTAGTATCCTTGGTAGGGATAACACTAACAACATTTCTAGTTACCACCTTGCTTTCATTGATGTTGCGCTGAACCGTAGCACAAAGTATAACCTTGGTGCACTTGTTGCACGCTGCATTGCTGCTGCTGGGCCTATTTTTTGGGGGCATTATCGCTACACGTGTAGCATCTGCATTAAATGTTTCCATTACCCCTAATGATGAAATAATTGATCCATCTAGGCTTAACCTTTCTGCCATGAAGTCCCATCAGTTTGTCACTGCTAAATCTACTGCTGAACGTTTACTATATAGAGTTTTATATATAGATGGAGAGGAGCGAAAAGTTATTTTGCCGCAGCATGTTTTGTTTAAGATTGACATGTCACCATGGTCGCTCTCTAAGGAGCAGGTAGACGAGTATCTGAGCACCATGGAGTTTCAAAGGCAGCAGGAGAGGCGAGACGCGCCCCCCGAGGACCACAACACACAGTACACCGGCGCATCCTCGAGCACATATCAGGAGGAGGGTTCCTCAGCATACTACGGGGGCGCCACCTCATGGTCCCCTTGGTGATTGATCTCCACTTAGGCCAAAAGCCTAAGCTTGGGGGAGGTATACCAACATCACACTCATTTATATATCATGTTCGGTCGGTTATTTGTATATCCATGTTTTCACTTCTCTCGTTTGATTTCGTTTTCTTTAGTTTCTTTCATTTCTCTTCATTTTATTGCTTTGTTCTTGTTTTCCAAAACACAAAAGACCAAAAATATTTCTGTTGTTTCTCTTTGTTTGCTTCTTTAGTTTCTTTATTTGGTTTGTTTTCTTCTCTTGTTTCGGTTTAATATTAAAAAATCCAAAAATATTTTGTTTTGTTTGCTTGCTTCTTTTTGTTCTTGTTTTAATTGAAAACCCCAAAAATATTTGTTGTTCTTCTTTGGTTTTGTAAAGTTTGTTGCAGAGTTCACCGGATTCCCGTGTCTCCATTGGAGCTTGGTTTTCATTATATATTATTCGAGCCACAAGTGAAGAGCAATAATGACGATCTACAACAATTCAAGTTGTGGTGAGAGGCTGGTATGAACTCTATTTGTTTTCATCTTTATACATATATCCATCCATGTGAGCATGCTTAGTTTTTTCATATAAGATATATGTGATTTAATAGCTGCTTAATAGTTCGTGCTCTCTCATGTTTAGTTCCAATTTATTAATAGTAAATGACTTGTCGTATAAATATTTGTTCGCATTGTTCTATTCGTAGAAGGGCATGACATTGTGGTAGCCTCCTCTGACTGTTTCATTTGAACCGACTTGGCACATGCTCACGCATGCTAAGACTGGAAACAAAAAGTCAATAAGCCTCGATGATTTATTTCGCCTCAGAGTTCTAGTATCAATTTTATGCCTCGATTAATTTTGTTTTGTCGCAAGCATGATTATGATAGTTGTTGCTCTCTTGATGGTCGCTCCTTAATTATTGCTAGCCTTCACATGTACTGAGTATGAGCTCTACTCGTGCATCCAAATTCCAAAAAACCAAAGTTTGCCAAATGTGTCCACCATACCTACCTATATGTGGTACTTAACCGCCACTCCAAGTAAATTGCTCATGTGCTACCTTTAAAACCTGCTAAAAATTATTCCTATTTTGTACCCCTGTTTTAGCTCATGAGGACGTAAATAGAGAATCTTTATCTCACTTGTTGATTGGATTTCACACCCTGGACTAATGGATTCATCCTCTTATCCAAATGATAGAAGAGCTGGCAGTGGGGTGCCCGGCCCCAAATTAATACACACAAAATCTCTTCACTATTTTTGCCCCTGATTTATCAGTCAAAGCATAATTGTGTAAACAAAAGAGAAAGAAGGATGACCTTCTACCCAGATGCGTCCTTCATATGGGAGCCGCTCTTGTGAACCTAGTTGGCTTGTGACGTACTGTATTTTCTGTTTACCATTCATTGACATAAGCATACACCTGTTTTAAAAATGTTTTCAATACCTCTGTTTAATAAAATAAAAGCTCTAGCACATGAGTGATCCATATTTCCCTCTGCGAAGGGCATTTCTTTTAATTTTATGTTGAGTCTTATATTCTCACTTTATGCACCTTCTTGAGAGCAATGGCTGTTATTCTTAGTGTAATGTGCTTGTCCCAGAATACGGTTAATTGTAGTATAACTTTGATACTTGTATCTTTTGATATCTTTACTTCTAGTCTTCCCTTGAACTTCAGAGGTGCCATGGCATTTATGTTTTGCCCCACACTTAAGGGCAAGCGAGATACCACTTTATCAGATCCTATTATGAGCATTACAATCTTGCAAATAGTTATGCTTCATGTTGCTTATTATTAATATGTTGTTATCTCTTCATGGTTTGCATAGCTATTAAGTGAAATTATCTTGCATGTATCTTATCATGAGCATAATTAACTATTTGATCATATAGTGAGTATATTTACATCATATGAAAGAAATGTGTTTGTTAAAGTCTTTTATCGCACTCAGTTGTCACTGAATTGCTTGAGGACAAGCAATAAGCTGAGCTTAGGGGGAGTTGATACGTCGAAAACATATCTCCTTTTCCGAACACTTTTCTTATCGTTTTCCTCTAAACATGTGTGTTTTGAATGCAACTAACACGGACTAACGCTGTTTTTAGCAGAATTACCTTGGTGTCTCGTTTTTGTGCAAAAAAATCAACTTTCGGGAAATTGCCCAGAAAAGACCCCATTAGTCTTAAAACACCGGAAGACCCCAAGAGCCAGAAAGGGGCCAGGAGAGGGGCTGGGAGGGGGCCACACCACCCCCTGGCGTGACCCCTAGGCCGCGCCACCTGGTGGTGTGGGCCACTCCCACACCCCCTCGGGCTCCCCTTTCGACTACAAATAGCCTTCAACCCTAAAACACGAGGGGGTTCGTCATATTCCACAGAAGCACAACACAGCGCCGCCGCCACCCCGAACTTCGATTCGGGGATCAGAAGTTCCTATTCTGGCACCCTGCCGGGACGGGGAATTGGAGGAGATCATCGCCATCGTCATCACCAACGCCTCTCCATCGACCATCCATGTTTCTCCATCCATGTGTGAGTAATTCCCCCGCTGTAGGCTGAAGGGGATGGTAGGGATTGGATGAGATTGTTCGTGTAATAATGCCGTGATTGTTAGGGCATAATGCCTAGCTAGTATCCTCTATTAGTGCTATTGACATTGTTGCAACTTGTTATGCTTAATGCTTGTCACTTTGGGCCCGAGTGCCATGATCTCACATCTGAACATTTTATTGAATCACGATGATAATTATTGTTTCTTGATCATACCTGCAAGTTGTTTACACATATCGTTGTCCGGAACCCGAGGACCCGAAGTGACAAAAATTGGGACAACCGGAGGGGATGGCTGTGATGTGAGGATCACGTTGTTCACGAAGTGTTAATGCTTTGCTCCGGTGTTCTATTAAAAGGAACACCTTAATTACCAGTAGTTTCCTTGAGGCCCCGCTGAAAACGGGATGGTAGGACAAAAGATGTTGTGCAAGTTCTCATTGCGAGCCCGTACGACTATTTACGGAACACATGCCTATGGGTACTTAGTGCTTGGATGCTTTATCTTATTTATCTGCAATTCCCATGTCTTGATTATTATATGAACTATCTTATCCATGCAACGCCCGTTCATCTATCCCTATGCCTACACTATTTTATCCCGCTGTTTAATTCAAACACCACTGCTACGGTTTTTATTCCACTGCTGCTATTATTTCACTACTGCTGCTGCTATAAAACAGTTACTACTGATAACCACTGCGAACAAAAGTACTTTCAGGTGCAGGTGAATTGACAATTCACTTGTTAAGGCTCACAAATATTTTTTGACTCCCCTTGCGTCGAATCAATAAATTTGGGTTTTACTTCCCTCGAAGACTGTTGCGATCCCCTATACTTGTGGGTCATCGTGCCTCTCCTTATATAGTAGGAGGAGGGGAGCCAATCCCCTTGCCTCCCCCATGTGGGACTAAACCCACATGAGGGGTGCGACCAAGGGAGCGGATCTGTAGCCCCCGTGGGACCCACAAGGCCCATGCGGATGGACCCCTTTGGTCTGCCTACTTTTCCTCCATTTTCCCTTAATGAGGCTCTTTTACCTGAAAGGCCCATTAGTGCAATAAATGCATTTAAAAAAATAAAAAAAAATATTTAATTGTTAATTACACTAACTAATAATAAATATATATTTCTTATTTATTTCGAGTCTCGGAACCTCTTCCGGCACCCTCCGATCAACATCGAGCATGCCTCCCTTTATCCCGATACACCTTCGGAACTCTCTGATCTCTATCGGATAAATAGCAGAACGATTCTAGATCTCTTTATTATTCTCTTAGGTACTGAGATCACTCTTAAACATTTTCTACCCTTAAGTGTGACACCCTACGGTTTGGGATACTCAAAACATGGACGAGACACCTCTCTGACCAATGACCATTACCAGGATCTGGACATCCATAATGGCCCCTTTGCATCCATCAAAGTTTTTTGCGTCGCTTTGAACCTTAAACGTAAGTCCCCATGCCCCCTACCTTAGTGATATTCTGTTTGTACAAGACTTGATCGTCCGATATCTCATACACCGTTCACTCTCTTTACCGACATAATAATTCTATTCGTTCTCGTGTTGTTGCATCTCCGTAACCTAGTCACATGCTTGCAAGCTAATTGATGCAACTCCACCAAGTGGGCCCAGGAGTATCTATCCGTCAATAGGATTGGCAAGTCCCGCTCTTGATGGTATGCCTTAACATATATTTTCATTACCCAACAGACACCTTTATAATCACCCTGTCATGGTGTGAATTTTGATGCAATTAAATTAACTTCCAGGATAGCAATTAAATGCCATCTCACGGTCAAAGGCTATGGTACTATGTTTTCGTTATCATAACGTTGAACTTAATGACTCGACCTCGTCATGATAAAACATAATGGGTGTGAGTCCATCACATCATTCACCAATGGCATAACTCCGTTATCAATGGTATAAATACCCATGATCAGGAAACCTTGATCATCTGTTGCCGAACTGACTAGTATAACTAGAGGCTACTAGGGACCTGGTTTATTTACATACCACATGTGCATTAATGTTTCCGCTTAATACAGTTATAGCATGGTATAAAACATTATGAACATAAGAGTTATGATAATAAATATCCTTTATTATTTTCCTATAGGGCATAACTCATTCAGTCTTCCACTTGCACTAGAGTACAAATATTCTGGTTTGCATTTGATATAACATCATTAGTCTCTTGGTGCCTAGACCATGCTTTGCTCGTGGAAAAAGATTTTAAGTCAACAAATCTTCCACACTCATATCATGTATGTGCTTTGCAAAACTTTAATGTCACCTAGTTTGACATTGTTCCTTATCTTTACGATATCGTTGAAATATATGTTTCGTTGATGGAGTAAGAATCGCACGTCGCGTAGCATGTGCCTTGAGAGTCTAAGATATCTTTCAAAGGACACCGCGCCATCTCTAGAAAACCATCTAAGTCCAATCACACTTGCAACTTCTAAAATAGCCATATACTCCTATACCTATGTAGATTGTGCGACATTGCATACACATGTCACTTTGCAAACTAATGATGTCTTTTCTCAAACAACAGAGTTTTCCTATATGAGATTTCTAGTCGTGTGAGACTTTCATCATCGTAACTCCTTACGGAAAGTTGACTTTCACTCTCACCACAGACAAGAAAACATAACTTTTGTTCTCATGAGACACTGAAATATATACTTAACATTTGTTCATTGATCCATTCAGGAATCTCTCCAGAACATTTTCTTCAAGCAACAACTTGTTTGACACTAGGTCGAGCATTCAACACGACAACATGGCAGAACCTATGACAAAGTCATAGATGATGTAAGACATCCTTTTCTTCATTTAGTTATTGTTGACATGCCGAGATAAATTCAATATTTTCCTTAGTCATACAAGTAAGAACTACTTCTTTGCTTGTCCTATTATGAACACCTTCAGAATCCTGTCTAGGAAATTAATCCGACTTAATGTTATTAAGCTCCTCGATCTATACACTATAGATCTAATGCCTAATACTTTTAACTTCATTCATAGAGAACTTATATACTTAAATAATCATTTATACTTTGCTTAGAGAGTCTGTACCATTCCCAATATATCACCACATATAAATCTTTCCAATATGTCACCTCATATTAGTTAGAAATGATACCTAGCTCCCAATCAAATATGTCACCCACATATAAGAATAGTAAATTCATTTTATCTCCCACTCAAATATGCCATTCACATATAAGAATACGAAATTCATTTTAGCTCCCACTCAAATATGCCATTCACATATAAGGTTAAGAAAAGCTACTTAAATCCCACTCACTTTCCTTTAAATGCAGGTATATTCACCTATTTTGAAAAACTCCAAAATCCTTTGATTACATTATCAAAGTGAAGATTCCAGCTCCGATATACTTGCTTCAACCCATGAATGGACATCTGAAGTTTGTATGCGTGTCTAGCATCCTTAGGATCAACAAAACATTCTTGTTGTACAACTACAACTCTTCCTTAATGTTTCCATTAAGGAACATGGTATCTTTGACCTTCTAACAATTTATCAAATTGTATTAACTGCTAAAAAAAATCCTAAATAGACTAAAGCTTCGCCGCCTGAGATTGAATCTCGCTTTTTTTTACACCATTACTATGGGGAAACCCCCACAACCCCCTCTTTATTAATAAAAATAAAGTTGTTTACAATATGTACAAAAGGAACAATGGTCTAAGAAATGGAATTAATCCATGATGTCAAAGAAGGAAGTGTAGCCTTCTTCACCCTATACTTAAGTAGGGTGATCTCATGCAAGAAAATTGCTTTCCAACCTCTGAAGGTAGGTTTAATATTATTGAAGATCCAACCATTCCTTTGCTTCCAAATGCCCCAACAAGCCAAGATCACAATCTCAACAAAGCAAGGACCTGAGAATTGTTTCTTGGCAAATTTAAGAGTTTCAGCAGTGTTCCCAGGAAGCCATGGAATTTGCAAAAAATTCCAAATTCTAGTGCTGAATTGGCAATTGAAGAATAGGTGTCTCCAATCCTCAACAATCTGAGCAGCACAAAGGACACATACATGTGTATCAGAGACATTCCAATTCCTCCCGATGAGCATATCTTTTGTATTAATCCTGTCATGAAGAATTAACCAAGCAAAAACCTTATGCTTGGACTGGCATTTACTTTTCCATAACCAACCCGATACAATGTCTGGAGGGATGTGTGCAAAACTGAATTGGTAAATGGAACTGGGTGACAATGCCTTCTTTGAAATAGATCTAGTCCATAAGTCCTTCTGCTGAGTGGATAGAAACAGGTGCTGAGTTATAGAACAGAGCTCTAAGTACTCCTGATGAGCTAAGGATGACAATGGCAATGAATTTTTTGAAGCCCATCATCTAATATCATGAAATCCTTGAATGACTGCAACTTATCTTCAGCAAAAGAAAAAATTCTAGGGAATTGTTGACTCATATTCATATTGTTCCAAATATCTTCCCAGAATAAAGCAGTGATTCCATTACCAATTTTGCATGTACTTGCTTTCCTGTAGTCATCAGATAAGCTAAACACTCCTTTGCACCAGAAGAGATTGAATCTCGTTGTGATGAACTCTTTGAATTTGTCGAAACATTTCGTGAAAAATTGAACTTCATAGACAATTTTTATTCTGTCAGTGTCTATCTTTTCATAAAATTCCATTGGTTGACAACGGCCTAGTGGCCATTGAGAAGATCTACCAAAGTCACCACTTGGTAGTCATACATGGATTTTATCTAGGATTATATATATGGCTCATAGCCATTTCTCGGACTTAGGTCCACCATCTCTTCTTCGTAGTTTGTAGGTTTTGTCATGTTTCACCAATATGCTGGTCAACACAAGATAGCCATACCACACACTGCGGAACGCATTTTTGTATGCCTACGATCTTAGTAAGAGCTTTAGATCAGTGTTATGATCTTAACCACTAACTTCCTTCAATAGGACGGTTACGGAACGACTTCTGCCGCGTCAGTCGATGTTCGGAGAGAACATTCATGAAATCCGTCTTACTCTACTTTTCTCTCACTTATACCCTTGGCAAGATACGACTTCTTGAGCAAGGTATGTTCCAGCAACAAATTTCCTTAGTTGTGAAAGATGTATCCAGTTAATTTACCAGATATTCTACAAATATGAATTTATCCGCTTTAGGTTCGAACACATCGAAAACCCAAATTATTTAGGGGAAAATCTAGGCTAAAAGGCCATGCCATAACTCATATGGTATTATCTCCACGGATTTAGATGGTTTCCCTATTATATAAAGTGAAAGTTTTGATTCTAACTCAAATGATAACAATAATAATTTGATAAGAGATATTTATCGACCACACATTATCCAATGGATTTATGGTCACAACGTGCAAACACACCATAGCACTATGGTGTAATATGCAACGCAATTTGTAAAACTCTTTTCACAAGTCTTCTGATGATATACCAAAACTCATAACTCAAATCATTGTCTCCTCGATCATCATCGCAGAAAATTGATTTGCTTCTTAAGTCCACTTCACTCTGAACTTGTTTGAACTCGTCAAACTCTTCACACCAGCGTTTCATTAAGTGGATATACACATATCAACCCAAATCATCATTGAAGTTTTACCTCACTATGAATTTGTTTGAACTCATCAAACTTTTCAGATCAATGTTTCATTAAGTGGATATATACATATCTACTCAAATCATTGTTAAAGTTTACGAAATAATGATTTCCACTACTCGGTTGAAGTACTCATCGATCTTTCACGCATCAACATGTATGTTTCTCAATAAGTTAAAATCCCGTTTCCCAAACGGAGTCGTTAGTTATCTTTGTCCATGAAGGACAATTTGCATGTGTCAAAAGATTAAATCTAATGACTCAAAGGTCCAACAGGGCGGAGCCTCTTTACACATATAACATTGACTTGACTTCAAACAATAGTGCCACATGAATGTGGTGTCATTACTAAGTGTATGTATTTGGCATTAATGTTATAAATGCAGGAACTACTACCAAAAATAAGAACAATCTATTTATAACCAGTGTATGATCATTAATAGATATCACTCATAAATATAGGACAACGACTTGTCACTAACACAAATGAATAATTGTCTTGATTGTGTCAAGACACACTTATAATGATCATGCTAACATGTGGTTATAAAATATCTTATTTCAAATGGTAGATCTAGAGAGAGTGTGTTGATGGTCATCACAACATCTTGCTTGCCATCATCGAAACACATCGTCACCTCGTTTTTTCCAAGCCACTCAAGCCGAAAATCTTTTTTCATAAAACATGACTAGTATCAAAACTCAGTTACTGCAATCAGCATTGGTTTAGGTAAAACATTCATAATGCGTATATCATATATGCAATCATTATTGATGACTTCCCGGTACTCTATATTTCATCTTCTCGATTTTTCAACACAACCAAGAATTCATGAAAGTGAACAATTCGCCTTGCATGATATAGTCCATGACAAATTATTTGCAACTAGGGTGGGTGGAAATCGCAGCACCCCATCATAAGAAAAATTGTATGTCATTGATACGTCCAACCGTATATACTTTTCCGAACGCTTTTGTTGTTGGTTTCTTCTAAACTTGTGATTTTTGGATAAAACTAACACGGACTAACGTTGTTTTTAGCAGAATTACCTTGGTGTCTCCTTTTTGTGCAAACAATAAACTTTAAGGAAAATGCCCGGAAAAGATCCCGTAGTTCTTATTTTACCCGAAGACCCTCGGAGCCAGAAGATGAGCCGGAGGGGGGCAAGGAGGGGCTCACACCACCTGGTGGCGCGCCCCTAGGTCGCGCCACCACATGATGTGGCCACCTCAGACACCCCTTGGCCTCCCCTTTTGACTACTTATACCTCGTGACTTAAAAACCGAGGGGGTTTGTCATATTCCAAAGAAAAACACCAGAGCGACGCCGCCACCTCGAAACCCAATTTGGGAATCAAAAGTTCCTGTTCTGGCACCCTGCCGGGACGGGGATTCGGAAGAGATCATCGCCATCGTCATCGCCACCACTTCTCCGTCAACCATCCATGATTCCCCCATCCATGTGTGAGTAATCCCGGCTGTAGGATAGGAGGGATGGTAGGGATTGGAGGAGATCGTTCATGTAATAATGCCAGATTGTTAGGACATGGTGCCTAGTATCCGTTGTTAGTGCTATTTATGAGTGTTGCAACTTGTTATGCTTAATGCTTGTCACTAGAGCCTGAGTGCCATGATCTTATATCTGAACATGTTATTGTTTCATGAGTATAATTATGTTTCTTGATCATACCTGCAAGTTGTTTACACATATTGTTGTCCAGAACCCGAGGCCCCAAAGTGACAATAATTGGGATACCCGGAGGGGATGGCTGCGCTGTGAGGATCACATGTGTTCATAGAGTGATAATGCTTTTCTCCGGTGCTTTATTAAAAGGAGCACCTTAATTACCAGTAGTTTCCCTCGAGGCCCCACTGCAACGGGCTGGTAGGATAGAAGATGGTGTGCAAGTTTCTCATTGCGAGCACGCATGATTAAATTGGAACATATGCCTGTGGTTTGCCTAGTACTTGGATGCTTTATTATTATCTATCTGCAATGCCCATGTTTTGATTATTATAAGAACTATCTTATCCATGCAACACATGTTCATCCATCCCTATGCCTACATTATTTTAATCCTGGTGTTTCCCACAATTGCTACCGATGTTAATATTTTACTCCTAGTGTTATTTTACTACTGCTACTGCTATAGAACGGTTACCACTAATAAACTGTTGCAAGCAAGTCTAGTTTCAGGTGTAGCTGAACTGAAAACTCATTTTTTAAGACTTATAAATATTCTTTGGCTCCCCTTGTGTCGAATCAATAAATTTGGGTTTTACTTTCCTCGAAGACTGTTGCGATCCCCTATACTTGTGGGGCATCAAGACTATTTTCTGACGCGTTGTTGGGGAGCATAGCTTTATTTATTTGCTCACTTGAACATGATATTGTTCGCTGCAAGCTTTTCATCATGGGTAAAACTCGTGATGGGAAAGTTCCTATATTACCATCCACTACAAGTAGAGGTACAACTCTGAACACCTCTGTTGCTCTTGATTCACCGTCTGTAATGAGTAAACTTCTTACACCACGACATACACATGCTACACACACTGCTACTTCTGCTGAGTCTGAAAATGCTTCTGATACTTCTGATGATGCTTCTACTGTACTTGATGATACTGGTTCACTAGGTCCTTTCCTAGATGCTACAATTCGTAGATCTAAACAAATTGAAAACACTGAAATTCCTGATGAAAATACTGGTACACCTTTTAATTCACCCGAGTCTAGAGAAAGTCCTAGTGATGATCTTGAGGAAACTTACATTGAACTTGATGATGATTTTATTGAATAAGTTCATGCTACCACTAGTGCAAGTGATATTAAGAGTCTTCTTGTAAGACGTGTTGTTAAATATAAACCTTATCCTTATGCTAAGTTTTCTACATCTCCTATATACATTAAAGATAAGGATTATGATTTCTCTCTAGATTTAGCTTACATATCTATTGTTGAGAAAGAAAACTTTTTGTGGTACTTGATGTCTACGCACGCTTCTATTCTTGTAGACAGTGTTGGGCCTCCAAGTGCAGAGGTTTGTAGAACAGCAACAAGTTTCCCTTAAGTGTATCACCCAAGGTTTATCGAACTCAGGGAGGTAGAGGTCAACGATATCCCTCTAAAGCAACCCCGCGATTACGATACAAGAAGTCTCTTGTGTCCCCAACACACCTAATACAATTTTTAGTTGTATAGGTGCACTAGTTTGGCGAAGAGATAGTGAAACACAAGTAACATATGATTATAAGTAGTAATTGCAATTAGAAACAGAAATGGCAGCAAGGACACATGTAGCAGAACTGGTTGAAAACGGTGTTTCAATGCTTAGAAACAAGGCCTAGGGATCCTACTTTCACTAGTGGACACTCTCAACAATGATAACATAATTGAATGAATAAATATCATCTATTCACTATGCTACTCTGAACCACTCTCCGGTCGGATAACAAACACCAATCCGTGCGCAGGGCTGTAAAAGCACTCCTCAAGTATGTATTCCCTCTCTAGGGAACCCCACGCTGTTGCTATGAGCGCCCCAAATTTGTACTAAAAAACACCACAATTTCATAGGATCATCCAACACAAGATATAAATATCATGATAAACCACACGGTGCAAACACTGTCACCTTTACATCGCGATCAAAGTGTCTACGGAGACCTCATAACAAAACTACTTGAGTGGCATAACACATGAAGAGTAACATCTAATTATTCAACCAGATTACAAAGCTCATGATCACATAAAGATCACACCATGGGAGAGAGAGATGAGACACATAGCTACCGGTAGATCCCTCAGCCCCGATCGAGAACTACTCCCTCCTCATCATGGGAGACATCAACATCAATAAATATGGCGGTGGAGTCGATGGAGATGGCTCCGGGGGCACTTCCCTATCCCGACAGGGTGCCGAAGCAGATATTTCTATCCCCCGAAACTTGTCGACGGGGGGCAGTGGAGCTACGGAACTTTTCGTGGAAGGGGGTCGATATCTTTAGGGTTTATGCCTCAGGGGGAATAAATAGGCGAAAGGGCGATGTTGGTAGGGGCCAGGGGCCCACACCACCAGGTGGCGCGGTCAGGCGGACCTGCACCACCCTATGGTGTGGCCACCCTGTGGTCCCCCTCCAGGTCTCCTTTGGACATCCTTGACCCTCCGGGAATTCTAAGACTTCTGGGCTTTGAATAGTCCAATTCCGAGAATATTTCCAGAACAACTTTTCTGAAACTAAAAACAGCAGTAAACAGGAACTGGCTCTGTGGCATCTTGTCAATAGGTTAGTCCTAGGAAATCGATAAAAATGGAATAAAGTGTAAAGGAAACATGTAGCATATGGCATGAAAACAACATGGAACATCATAAATTATGGATACATTTATGACGTATCAACATCCCCAAGCTTAGTTCCTACTCGTCCTCGAGTAGGTAAACGATAAAAATAAATAATTTCCGAGGTGACATGCTACCAACATAAACTTGATCATCATAGTAATGTAAATCATGTAAACTAGGATCAAATGAATAAAGGTTGTGGTTTATAGTTGATATCAAATAGAATAATCTATAAACCATTAGGAAGAACAAATTAAAACTTTTCAATGAATCAATACTAAAACACAATCAACCGTGCAATGGTTTATTAAAGATGATTTAAGCTTCTAGAACAAAAATATAATCATCCAAGGCATCAAACTCTCACAACAACTCTTGTTAGGATCAAGTCAAGTGAAAACAATATGCACGTAGGAACATATTTAAAATATTTGTGCACTCAAAACAAGCAAGCGTTCTATTTTGGTCCTTGGCACCAGGATGTTGTGTCTAAAAGAACATTATGGGGGGTTTGGATGGTCAATGGAAGAAAGTCTCACACAACTGATAGTGTCCATTAGACAAGAGGAAGTCTTATAATCGAACTTATACAAGGAGTAGTGATTGCCACACAACGACTGCACGTAGACCTATAAGTGTATGAAAGCTCTCCAATGGAACTAGTGGGGGTGCATCCAACTTGCTTGCTCACGAAGACCTAGAGCTCTTTTGAGGAGGCTCATCATTGGAATATACAAGAAGAGTTCTGTAATGTAAGTTCCCCACACAGTTATGCAAGTCATAATATGAAAACTCTCTCCAAACTGAAGTAATGATGCTAACCAAGCACAAGTGTGGAATAAATGATAGTAGTGCTGCCCCCTCTCTCTTTATTATCTCTCTTTTGCCCTTTTTTCTTTTTGGGCTTTTCTCTTTTATTTTTTTATTTTTTTATATAACCTCACTGGTAGGGGCAACATTCTATTTTAAAATGAATCATCACACTTTTAGTACTCATAAATCAAACTGAAATATCTCTGATGTATATAAAACTTAATGCTCCTACCAGTGTAGCAGTATGCAAAATAACAATGAAGCATGACAAGTAACATAATGATGATGGATGTTGTATGGAAATATATCTCGGAATGGCTATGGAAATTCCATGGTAGGTAGGTATGGTGGTTGTTTTGAGGAAGATAAATTTTGTCTTATGTGTAGAAGAACAAAGTTCTCCCACGGGGTTTGGATGCACTGGCAAAGGGATTGCAATAGCTAGAAGAAAAGTTAAGAATACGAGCATAACGAGTATTCATATGAAAAAGCGGAGCGTGTCTCTCTCCAATAAAAAGAATTCTAGGTTCCAACAATATTACTGCAGCAAGAAAAACAAAAGAAAAACAAAAGAAAACAAACAGACACTCCAAGTAAAATTCATATGATGTGACCGAATAAAAATATAGTTTCACTAGAAGTGACCTGATAAATTGTTGATGAAGAAGGGGACGACTTGGGCATCCCAAAGCTTAGACGCTTGAGTCTTCTTGGAATTTTCTGGGATTAACCACATGGGCATACCCAAGCTTTGTCCTTGCACTCTTCTTGATCACATTATATCACCCTCTTCTCTTGACCCTTGAAAACTTCCTTCACACCACAGTCAATGTAATTCACATTAGAGGGTTAGTGCACAATCATAAAGTCACATGTTCTGTATGGACACAAGCATTATTAATACTTTTTAAAATTAGCTACAGACACTGATGTTTCGTGGAGCAAATAAATCCACTCGACATAGTAAAAGAGAGAATGCTAGTAAAAAGGCAGGACCTGTCAAAACCAGAACAGGCTGCAAAGACGGATTTTATCGGGGCACTTACGTTGCTCAAATCGAAAAACGTAAAGAACAAAAAAAATTGGAATTAGCCGAGGAATAAGCGCAAAACGTTTCAGGTCATTTTGATCTTTTTGTGAATCATGCGATTTTTTACGGTGGATAGTAGAAATCTGTTTCCTGTACAGAAATCCAAAACTAACACCACCTTTCGCTAGAAACTTTACTTCGCACAACTAATACATGAAAATAAAGATACAAAAGAGTTGCTACATAAGTATACAACCCCTTGACTCAAAGAAAATAGATAAAAACAAAGCAAAAATAAAAACCATGGGTTATGTCCCAAGAAGTGCTTCTCTTTAAAGCCTTTTAGCTAGGCATGATAATTTGAGAAGATGCTCACATGAGAAATATTAATTGAAGCAAAAGAGAGCATCAAGAAGCAAATGTACAATAAATTTAAGTCTAACTTACTTCCTATGAAAAAGAATCTTGTAAAGAAACAATTTATGAAAGCACAAAGCAGCAAGCATAAGAAAGCAAAACAAGTGCAACTTCAAAATTTTCAACTTAAAGAGGGGAAACTTGATATTGTTGAGATGCATAAGAATATGTTTCCCTCTCTCATAATAACTTTCAGTAGCATCATGAATAAAATTAACAATATAACTATGACATAAAGCATTCTTATCATGAGTCACATGCATAAAATAATTATTACTCTCCACATAAGCATAGTCATTCTCATTAATATTAGTGGGAGAAAATTCAAAAAAATAACTATCATTATCATTCTCATCACCATAATCATCAAATATAGGAGGCATATTATAATCATAATTAACTTTGTCCTCAATAGTAGGTGGTCTAAAAATATCATAATCATCATTGTGATCATCATAAAAAACTCCAACATGATAGATAAGTTGCATATTAGGGAGATGGTTTTGGGTAATACCTCCATAACTATGACAAGTTTCATGGGGATAATTGTATTCATAGCCTATGTTATAGCATATTTTATAATAGTTATCAAAGACTGGAGGCATAGTATCATCATAAGCAATAGAATGGTTATCTTCCAAAGTGCATTCATTTGTAAACATATCATCATTTTTACTAAAAAGATATGTATCAAGCATATAATCATCAGTAGCAAAAGGATTTTCAAACACATCATCCACAATCTCAGAGCATTCTATATCATCATTGGAAGGAACATGGACGGTACTAATAGTACAAAAATTATCATCATTTTCAGAATTGGTACCAAAGAGATTTTCAATATCAAAAGTAGTGTGTTTCTCCCAATCACGATCAGTTTCATAAATAACAGGCATAATAAAATCATCGAGTTCAGACTCATCAAAACTATAATAGGAGCAACATGCTCAGGGGGAGATACCATTACCTCTCTCCTTTTACTCCTCTTCTTCTTCCTCTCTATAGGAGGGAGAGGCTTGAAAGGAATCTTCTCGACATACCCTGGTTTATTGTCAGAAAAAATAGAAAAAACTTTGGAGGATTCCTCCTATTCATTAATAAGATGAAAACAAATATTAGTCCTGTCATATTTTGGTAAAGTCTCCTCTTTTATAATATTTTGTATGTAAGTATTTGCGTGGAAATTATTAACACAATAAATATGACAACCATGCATGACACTATTCATATCAAGAGCACTCATATCTACCGAAGAAGTTTTTCTTGATAACTCTTCACACCCCAAAAATAATGTAAGTTCATCATGCTAATTAAGAGTGATTGTGTCATCACAATACAAACTTTCACTACTCATAGGATTCGAATGGTTATTATTATAGGCTGAGCATTTAAAATTGAAATGGCCCACTTTACAGCAAAGTTCACAAATAAAAGGATAGAGGGCACAAACTTTTTTACCAAGATCATTTAAAACCCTGTACCACTTTATAGTTTTTTCATTCCTATGATGGATGCAATATTCTTCTTTGATTTGATTCTTTTCACAAGGTCTAAGCGCACCACAAAAATTAACATGCTTATAAGAAATAGTACTTTCAGAAGTTTGAGCATGTTCATTGCAATCATTAATAACAATTTCATTTTTCATGCAAGTGTCTTTAAAAGGTTCATTATATATGTCCCCATTTGCTTTACGAACATTAATATAAGAAGCAAAGGATCTATACCAACCAACAATCATTTGAGGATCAAGACCATATTTAGCACTAAGCTCTTCAAAATCAGCAGTTTCAGCGAAAGACTTAATGCAATCATACTCGTAGTTTATACATGATTCTTTACCTTTGTCATTATTCCAACCTTCATTATTGGTTTGAATTGTTTCAAGAAGATCCCGTTTAGCTTCAACCTTCTTACTTGAGAAAGAACCATCTGAACAAGCATCTAGATAATCCCTTTAATGTCCTGAAAGCCTTGAATAAAAATTAGTAACAATTATTTCCTTAGAAAGCTCATGGTTAGGACATTTGAGTATTAATGTTTTCAGTCTTCCCCAAGCTTGAGCAATGCTTTCTCCATCACAAGGCCAAAAATTATAAATGTCCAAGTTTGTTAAATTTGGGCTTATGGTTTAAAAGTTATGATGATTTCAATATATAGGGGATTTTCTGTAAAAAGACAGTTTAATTCTACTGGGAGAAAATTTAATAAAGGCTGGGCCACGTGGCGACTTCCTATTGGCTGGGCTTGCTGACGCAGCTGCTGACTTGGCGCGCTGACAAGGCATACCACACGGCACACTGTGGTTGGCTAGTACCGATTCGGTTAAGTGATTAAACATGGTTCATCGTATCGCGATCTAACGGCCAGTGTTCGATCCGGGGCTAGGGTTACCTCGGTGTGCCGGAAGGCCGCCGGAAAATGGATGCGCGGTGGTCGGAGCGGCAGCAGCTCGATGGCGACGGTGCTACGGAGGATTCCAGGGCACGGGGAAGCCACCACGGGGATCAGCGTGTCACGGCGGACTCGCGGGTGGCCACGACATGGTCGCTCGTTTCCTGGAGCACTGGCGCCAAGCGGACGGAGTGGCTCCCGTTCCGGCGACCGTGGATCAGACGTCGCCGTCGATTCTCTGCAAAAGAAAATTAGCCAAGTGCATCAGCACGTGCGTCCAGATGTGGGGGTTCGAAAGGGACAAAAGAGGGAGGCATGGATGAGCTACGATAGCCGCACGGCGACGAACTGCGTCGGGTAGTGCGAACTACGGCGAGAAATGTCTACAGCCTTCGGGCGCGATTGGAGAGGACGGGAGAGGGAAAATGGAGAGGGTCTCCATGGCTTCTTATAGATGCAGAGAGGGAAAGGATTAATGGCCTTAATGGCCGAAATCAGGGCTGCGGAAATCGTGGCCGTGACAGCCGTGGTTCCTTCAGAGGAAGGAGACGATGGTGACGTCACTAATGACGTCATCCTCTTCTTCTTTTTTCCTTTTTAATTCAATTGTTAATAACTCCTATTTTATTAATCCAAATAAGGTCAAATAAAATTCTAAAATCTTGAAATGTTAACACCTTTTAAGCAGAAACATTTTTATAAGCTTTTCAACACATTTTATTTTTGAATTTTGAAAATTGAATAATTCCTTAATAGTGATTTAATGTTATTTCCAAAATAGAAAATAATCAAAAGGCAAAAATTAGTCAAATGAAATTTCAATGTCCTTCTATAAGTTGGAAACTTATTTTTGAAAGTTATTACAACTTATTTTCATAATATTATATTTTAAAATAAGGGGTAAACTCTAATAGCAACTTATGCCATTTTAAAAATAGAAGATAATTAAAGTGAATGATTAGGAAGATAGAAAATTGATACTTAACCATTTGAAAACATGTTTCTTAAAGGTCCTTTTCTCAAAAGGAAATTTGTGAAAACCATTTTGGTACTGGATTATTAGTTGAAAAGTTATATAGTTGATTTTTGTCTTTGAATATATTTTCAGTAACCAAATAGTTGGAAGATGGAATATTATTATTAGGTAGAAGTTGAAACTACCATTTGGAAAACATATTGTTAAGAAAACCATTTATAACTCTTTAAAGTTTGATAAATCATTTTGTAGTCACATGACTATTTTCAAATTCATAAAAAAATAATGATGGTGAAAATATCATTGGGGTTTGTAAGACCCAAGTTTTGAATGTCATGAAAACATTTTCAAGGTGGTATCTGAGTTGGAAACATTTTATAGAATAGGGTTTGCTAAGGAGAAACTATCACTTTGAAATATGAAGACTTAGTTGAAAGAGGTTCATTATTATCTCTCTTTTTCTAATGTTGAATTGTGAGCTTCAATGTCGAGAATTGGCAATGCACCCAAGATATATCTTCGCGGTGACATACCAACATTCTCTTACATGGTGGCTTAGGTCACCAACCTCTTCGTTGTGAAGAGTTGGATCTTAGTTGGGGTTTATTTGGATTTCATTGCTTTTTCCCTCGTTTCCTCTTGCTAAGTGTTTTGTAGGAAAATCTCACTCACTTGGTCGTTTAGTTTGTTTCTTGCAAAATGAGTGGGATAAGTACTAGTTTCAGTTTGTTGTTTCTATCCTAAGCCTTCCCATCCTAAAACCAAACTCTATCTAGCATACAAGTCATTCCTTTAAAACTAGGAAGTTTCGAATCAGAAGGCAGCCGAAATTTATGGTACAGTTTTGTACCGGAATTTCCGGGTGGACCTGGAATATCCGATTCAAGCTTGAACCGGAATATCCGGTCCGGCAAAATCACCTCAAATCTGAGGAGCACGGGATGGATTGGAAGTTCTTGCCATTCATCCCCAACCTCCTCCTACTCCAAAAACTCCGCCCCTCTGGTTCTTGGCCTCCCGGGCCACTTACTCCACGGGATTTGCAAGCGTTTGGCCGGTGATACGTCCAAAACGTATCTCCTTTTCCGAACACTTTTGCTATTGTTTGCCTCTAAACTTGTGAGTTTTGGATACAACTAACACAGACTAACGCTATTTTCAGCATAATTATCTTGGTGTCTTGTTTTTGTGTAGAAAAATCAAATTTCGAGAAAATGCCCAGAAAAGATCCTAAAGACCTTAAAACACCTGAAGACCCCCGGAGCCAGAAGGAGTCCCGGAGAGGGGCCAGGAGGGGGCCACAGCATCCTTGGGCGCGCCCCTAGGCCGCGGCACCTGGTGGTGTGGAGACCCCAGGCACCCCCTCGGGCTCCCCTTTCGACTACTTATCGCGCGCAACCCTAAAACAATGGGGGGTTTGTCATATTCCACAGAAACACCACAGAGGGCCGCCACCACCTCGAAACTCAATTCGGGGATCAGAAGTTCCTGTTCTGACGCCCTGCCGGGACGGGGATTCGAAGGAGATCATCGGCATCGTCCCCGCCACCTCTTCTCCATCAACCATCCATGATTCCCACGTCCATGTGTGAGTAATTCCTGCTGTAGGTTGAGAGGGGTGGAAGGGATTGGATGAGATCGATCATATAATAATGCCCGATTGTTAGGGCATAGTGCCTAGTATCCATTATTAGTGTTTTCTACCGTTGTTGCAATTTGTTATGCTTAATGCTTGTCACTTTGGGCCCGAGTGCCATGATCTCAGATCTGAACATGTTATTGTTTCATGAGTATACTTATGTGTCTTGATCATATCTGCAAGTTGTTTATACACATTGTTGTCCGGAACCCGTGGCCCCAAAGTGACAGAAATTGGGACAACCGGAGGGGATGGTTATGATGTGAGGATCACATGTGTTTATGGAGTGTTAGTGCTTTGCTCCGGTGCTTTATTAAAAGGAGCACCTTAATTACCAGTAGTTTCCCTTGAGGCCCCGCTGCAAATGGACTGGTAGGACAAAAGATGTTGTGCAAGTTTCTCATTGTGAGCACGTATGACTATATTGGAACACATGCCTATGGTTTGCCTAGAACTTGGATGCTTTATTATTATTATCTGCAATGCCCATGTTTAGATTATTACATGAACTATCTTATCCATGCAACACCCATTCATCCATTCCCTATGCCTACAGTACTTTCATCCTGCTGTTTCTCGCAATTGCTACTGTTGTTACTATTTTATTCCTGTTGTTATTTTACTACTACTGCTGCTATAAAACTGTTACCACTGATAAATTGTTGTGAGCAATTCTACTTTCATGTGCATCTGGATTGACAACTCAGTTGTTAAGGCTTATAAATATTCTTTGGCTCCCCTTGTGTCGAATCAATAAATTTGGGTTTTACTTCCCTCGAAGACTGTTGCGATCCCCTATACTTGTGGGTCATCAAGACTATTTTCTGGCACCGTTGCCGATTAGCATAGCTTTATTTATTTGCTCACTTGAATGTGATATTATTCATTGCAAGCCTTTCATCATGGGTAAGACGTGTGATGGAAAAGTTTATATACTACCATCCACTACAAGGAGAGGTACAACTCTGAACACCTCTGTTGCTCTTGATTCACCATCTGTTATGAGTAAGCTTCTTACACCACCACATGCTACACACATTATTACTTCTGCTGAGTCTGAAAATGCTTTCGATACTTTTGATGATGCTTCTACTGTGCTTGATGATACTGGTTCACTAGGTCCTTTCCTAGATGCTACCATTCCTAAATCCAAACAAATTGAAAGTGCTGAAATTCCTATTGAAAATGTTGGTACACGTGTTAATTCACCTAATATTTCTAGTGATGATCTTGATGAAACCTATATTGAACTTAATGATGACTTTATTAATTAAGCTCAGGCTACTACTGGTGCAAGTGTTATTAAGAGTATTATCGCAAGACATGATGTTAAATATAAATCTTCTCATGATGCTAAGTTTGCTACATCTCCCATACACATTAGAGACAAGGATTATGATTTCTCTCTAGATTTATCTTATATATCTATTGTTGAGAAGGAAACTTTTTTGCGGAACTGAAAGTAAAAGTGCTACGGAACACATGAATGAGCTTTCATCTTTGAGTAGTTTATTTTCTGATGATACTAAGTTGCGTACTTATTTTGTTACCAAGATCTTCCCTTTCTCATTGAAAGATGAAGCTAAAACTTGGTTTAACAATTTGCCACCTAGATCTATTACTAGTCCTATGGGTTTGGTTAATTCTTTCTTTCAAAAATATTTCCTGCTAGTGCTCAACATGCTGTTATGCATGATATCTTTAACTTTGAGCAAATTGAAGGAGAGAAATTGCCTAAATCTTGGTCAAGGTTTTGTTCCTTAATAAGAGATAGCCCTGACAATCCATTACCTAAAAATGAGCTCCTAGATATATTTTATAATGGACTAACTATTGAATCTAGGACATACCTTGATAGTTGTGTTGGTTGTGTTTTCAGGAAAAGAACTCCAGAAGAAGCTGAGGAATTATTGGCTAAAATAGCCAAAAATAATGATGATTGGACTATACCTGAATTTACACCGACACCAGAACCGACACCAATACCAACACCCAAGAAGAGAGGGATTATTGAATTAAATGATGAAGTGATGAAGGAAGCCAATAAATATCTTAAAGAGAGGGGTATTAAATCTGAAGATGTGAAGAATTTACCTCCTATAGAATAATTATGTAAGCCAATTCCTCACACATCCACAGTTGAAGTACACTCCCTCCAATACTTTGATAATAGAGATATTCCCTACTCTAAACCATTTGAGCAATGCTTAGATGAATTTGATAATTATATATTTAACCAAGACAACTTTAATATGAGAGTGCAAAATCATCTTATGGAAAACTTTAGAGCTATTCATAATTTGCATGGTATTATTGAGAGAACCTCTAATGATGTTAAAATTCTTGTTAGACATTTTCATATGGTTCAAACTCAAATTGATCAACTCACTAAAGTGCAAAAAGATATGCTAGCTAATGCTTCTAGAGAAAAACATATTCGTGAAATAATTACTAGAAGTGTTGTTTCTACTGAGGACCCCTTGTATCTTGAAGGACATCCTAAAAGAATTGAACAAGATTCTTAGCAACCTAAAACAATAGTTCTCCTTCTAAGGAAAAGAAGAAGAGACATAAACTGTTATAGAATCTCCTGAACCTGTTAAAGATCCTAATAGTATATATATTTCTCTGATCCTAAGACTGAAAGTGGTAATGATAAAAGTGATGCTTCTGATAAAGAAGAAACTGTAGCTGAACCTAAAAAGCAAACTAAAACTGTGAAGTATACTAAGGAGGATTTCATTGCTAATAAACATGGTAGTGAAAGAGAACCTTGGGTACAAAAAGCAATGCCTTTTCCTAATAATAAACACAAATCAAAGGAAGAAGAACATTATAATAAATTATATGAGTGGATGAAACCTTTGTTTTTGCAAATTCCTTTGACTGATGCTATTAAACTGCCTCCTTATTCTAAATATATGACAGATATTGTCTCTAACAAAAGGAAGATTCCTAATGAGGAAACTTCCACTATGCTTGCTAATTACTCTTTCAATGGAAAGGTTCCAAAGAAGCTTGGAGATCCTGGTATTCCTACTATCCCTTGTTCTATTAAAAAATAATTATGTTAGAACTGCTTTATGTGACTTGGGAGCTGGAGTTAGTGTTATGCCTTTCTCTCTCTATAAGAGGCTCTCTCTTGAAAAATTTATACACACTCATATATCTTTGCAAATGGCTGATAAATCTACTCCTATCCCTGTTGGTATATATGAGAATGTTCCTGTTCAAGTGGCTACTAATTGTTTGATATTAACTAACTTTGTTGTGTTGGAAATGCCTGAAGATGATAATATGTCTATTATTCTTGGGATACCTTTTATTAACACTGTAGGGTCTATTATTGATTGCAATCAAGGAAAAGTAACTTTTAATGTTAATGCTAAAGACCATACTGCTTATTTTCCCAAGAAGATCGATAGAAGATATGGTCTAAATTCAATTGAAAATATTGAGACCATTAAGATTGAAGAATTTTATTGTCCCATTCCAATGCCACCAAAAGAATATGAAATTATTATGATTGGGACTATGTTTATCAAGGTTGAGGTAACATAATTATTTTAGTGTTAAGCAATGTTCTGCTTCATATAAAAATTATTCTCATAACAAGACTTGATCAACCTTGTTAACAAAGTGATTTTGAATGAAGAAGGACAATGTTTTCACGTTCCCCATTATGTTTTCACCATTTTTACTTCTATTATCACCTTGCTACTTTAGCATCTTTAGTAAAAGAGGAGCAGGTCAACCCAGCCAGCAAGTCCACCTCCCCGCCTCCTTCCTCGGGCGCACAGTGCCCAGAGAGCCCAGCCGCAAGAAATTATTGTATGGATCAGCGGATAAATAATTCTTGAGTCTTTGTACATTCACCACTTGTGGGTTGGTGCCCTAAAAATTATTACTTTTGATAGCACCGGAACGATAAACTTATTCCACGACATATGTCTCTCCAATTTAGAGAGTAATTTTCCTGCAAAAAATCTAAGACGAGACATATACAATAACACCTTATCACAAATATTAAATTCTCCTTTTAGGATTCTATTATGATGTCACTTCTTAACTTCTTCTTTAAATAACATGGCATTTTGATAAGCTTCACTCCTCCATTCATCTAGAGAACTCATGTCAAGTAATATTTTCTCACCAGATAATTTAAAGTCACAATTGAGTTGTCTAACAACCCAATAAGTTTGTGTTTTATCTCAAGAGGCAAATGTAAAACCTTCCCATAAACCATCTTATAATGAAGCCCATAAAGAATCACTGCGTTCTTAGACCAATTGCTTCTAGATTTGTTAACAGTCTTCTAAAAAAACATTATTTCTCTATTGGTCAAATCTACTTGACCACTAGTTTGAGGATGATACAATGAAGAGACTCTATGAGTAACATCATACTTAGCAAGAGATTTTCTAAAAGCACCATGAATAAAGTGAGAACCTCCGCTAGTCATAAGATATAGGCACACCAAACCTTGCAAAAATTATGTCTTTAAGCATTTTCATATAGGTTTTATGATCAACAGTTTAGTGGGAATAACTTCTACCCATTTAGTAACATAATCAACAACAACAATAATATGAGTATAGCCAGGTGAAGAAGGCAAAGGACCCATAAATTCAAATCCCCAACAATCAAAAGGTTCCATAACAAGAGAATAATTCATAGGAATTTCATTACGTCTAATAATATTACCAACCCTTTGATATTCATCACAAGTTGAAATAAATTTCTTAGCATCTTTAAAGAGAGTGAGCCACTAAAAACATGATTGTAAAACCTTGTGTGTGGTTGTTTCACCAGCGTGATGCCCTCCATAAGAGCTATTATGCCATTTTCTTAATATATCTCCTTGTTCATGCTCTGGAATGCACCTTCTCAAAATTCCATCCACACCTTCTTTATATATATGTGGTTTATCCCAGAAATAATACTGCAAATCATAAAAGAATTTCTTCCTCTGTTGATGAGTACAACTTGGAGGCAAAAACTTAGACACAATGAAGTTAGCATAATCAGCATACCAAGTTTTTTCATTTGAGTTAACCTTAACTACAACAAGTTATTCATTAGAAAAACTATCATTAACAATATGCAAATCGAACTCTTGTAACGAGAGTACCCATCTAATAAGCCTAGGATGAGCATCTTCTTTTCAATGAGATATTTAATATCACCATGATCGGTGTGAATAGTAACTTTGGAATCAATTATATACTGCCTAAATTTATCACAAGAAAAAACAACACCTAGGAACCAATTTTAAGCGGTAGCATAATTTATTTGTGCACTATCCAGATTTTTACTAGTATAATGAATAACATTCACCTTCTTATCAATGCTTTGTCATAAGATAGCTCCTACAGGAAAATCACTAGCATCACACATAATTTCAAAAGGCAAATTCCATTCAGGTGGTTGAACAATAGGTGAAGTTATTTTCTTAAGAATTTGGAAGGCTTCTTTACAATCATCATAAAAACAAAAGGAACTTATTTTTCAAGAAGGTTGGTAAGAGGTCTTGAAGTCTTAGAAAATTCTTTAATAAATCTCCTATAGAAACCAGCATGACCAAGAAAACTATGAATACCTCTGACATCCCTAGGATAGGGCATTTTTTCAATATCATCAAATTTATCTTTGTAAACTTCAATGCCTCTTTCAGAAATTTTATGTCTAATAAAATTTCCTTCATTAACCATAAAGTGACATTTCTCCCAGTTCAACACAAGATAATGTAGTGTCCTATCTTTGAATAAAGATAGAACACCTGTGTAACCTGCTATTCCCGGGACCACTAATAGCATACACATGCAAAACATGAAATATTCATAACGATAGCATCATTCTGCAACATTGATCTGGTGGATATGAAATAAAAATAGTCTTACAATTGGTGTAGTTATCATGTACTAGCCCTAATAAGAAAGTTTCAAAGTAAACACAGCGGACTTAAATCTTCAATGAGCCTCCTTCACATCATGTGCCACAGGCATACATGTTGGAATGTAAGCTCGAGATCCTAACCCATCACTCATCATCAGAATGCCCTGCACGTTGGAATATGAAGACCCAGAGGGGGAAGTCAATACAAAATATGTACTGGCAAGTGACACTTGTATGGTGCCGGTTTTGATGAATAAACTAGCTACATAATATTTGGCTAGTGGAGTCTGTGGCTATTTACATAAAGAAAGTTTTGTCCTATGTTTGTAAATCATTTTAAAACTTCAAAGACATTTGTAATGTAATCATGGATAAACCACCATGAAGTTTGATAAGGGGGCCTAGAGGGTTAGATACACCATGTGCACCTAAAAAGAGATTTCTACCATGTTTTAATTCATTCAAAAAAGATGATGAGATTCTTCAACACCAACTCTGTCTAGTAGCTCAAATTGCCCATAATCGGGGACACGACTAAGATCTTAGTTTTTAACTCTGTAGAGGTTTTGCACTTTCACCTTGATACTCATCCTCCCCGAGAGAAGAATGATATAAGATCTTTGGGAAGAGAGATTCACCCGTACCAGCAAGACTCGACACTCCTAAAATTCTGCTACCACCCAATATCTTACAACAGGATGAACCCCTACAACTTACTCAATCTTGGCAGAGCCCATATTACCTCAAGGTTGCACTGGAAGCTAACTAAAATAGTGAATACCTACAAATCTCTTTGTTCCTGGGTGGCAGTCCACATTTCATTCATCCACCATGCAAGGTTCAATCCACCCAGGTGTTTCGTTAAGGTTGTTAGTTTTTCAAAGTTTCAAAAATACCACAACCAAAATGAAACAACGGCATTTGTGATAGTAGTCAAGTATAGAAAAACAAGTACCTAGCAGGGGTTTCAGGTTGGCTACACACTACTAGGTGTTCTAAGCATAACATATACTTGAAAAATAATAAAATCACATATGATGCATACTACTGAAAACACTAATGCAATTGGAAAACAAAAGTGGGACATGAAGTATCAATTTCCTTGGTCACAGCAACCAGCACACACATAGCAGTCACAAGAGTTCTACTGGTCCTCTCCAAAGTCTAGATAAAAATAATAGCACAAAATAAACATACCACTCAATATGATTCAAACATAGACATGTTTGCATGCATGAATGCATCAATTTGTTTTACACATGATAATTGAAGAAAAGGGGTGTATTTGACATCATATGAGGTTTAGTTAGTTGGTGGAAGGTTCCGGTTAAATTTTGTTTTATTAAATTATTTAGTTATTCAATTTTAAGGGCCCAAAACTGGGTGGTTACACTAATTAAAAAACTAGAGCAACTTTTATGTTCTATAAAAATTAGGTCTTGGTATCTCTGGACAGAGGACACAATAATCAAGCTAACCCAATTGGAATTATTCAAAGATACTTTTTAGAATTTAATTAGAGCCAAATTACTGATTTGGTCATTTTTAACATAGTAAGTGTGTGCACGAATCAACTTTGAATTTCTATGGTTCCATGGTGTTTTACATGTTTTAAGGAATCCAGAGACTACAAGTTTACACATTTTGGCTTTGTAGAATTCAACCTATGATTTATTTAGTGTATTTGAGCTCTTTTAGCAATTTAAATAATGTTCCAAAAATTTCTACAGAACCCATTTAATATTTTTTACAAATGAGTAGAGAATTCCTCTAGCTTTCTAATGGTCCAAACCTCATAATTTTTGGATTCCTAATTGACTTCATATGAATTTTACAAGTTGGCAGGGGTTTCTGGATTCAAATTTAAATTTGAAAAGGGGCTGACTAGGCGCGCTGACGCGGCAGCCAGGTGGAGCACGGAGATTGGCTAGAGGCGCGCACGCGCTGACCGCGGCGCGTACCGGTCAATGGGTGAGATCCCGCCATGGATCTAAGATCCAACGGTTGGGATAGATCCCGACTGCGCGGGAGACACCGGAGGGCTCACCGGCGACGGCGCGCACGACGGCGCACGCACGGCAAGTGCATTCCCGAAGAATTAGAAGGCTAGAGAGGGAGAGTGGCTCACCACGGCGATCAGCGTGTCGAGGCGGACTCGGTGGCAAGGAGACGACGATGCTCGCTTTGTGGTTTGGCCAGAGGGGCTCACCGGAGTTGCGCGTAGCGACGGTAGCTGCCGTTTTTGACGGCGCGGCGGCTGTGGTGCACAAAACAAAATTATAAGATGTCCCCGAGGTGCGCAGTGGCAAGGGGAACCGAGAAAAGTGGGAGGGTGAGGCGGAGGCTCACCATTGACAGCGTATTCCTCGCCGGAGTGTGCCAGATATGCGGGGAATCGGTGGGGAAAGAGAGCAGCCTAGCGGCGCAATTGAGTGAGAGGGTAGGGGTAGATGAGAGAGGGGGTCGCGGAGTTTTATCGGCCGTGGCATCGTGTTCGTTGAGGGAACGAGGAGGTGGGGGGAGTTTCCTAGACGTTGAGGCGGCGGTTTTGCGCGCGGGAGAGAAGGATTGGGCGGTTTGGGGCACTAGCAGGTAGGGGCGGCCTGCTAGAGAGAGAAGGGGGCGTGCGATTCTGTAGAGTTGGGCCGGCCCAGCGGCTAGATGGCGTGTGTGAGCGAGAGGAAGAGATGGGAGGGGGCCACGGGCTAGCCCGGTTGGGCTGGTCCGCACGGGGTTTCCCTTCTTTTTTTGTTCTGTTGTTTTCTTTTCTGTTTTTATTATTTTGAAACTCAATTAAATTCAAAAGTGTTCCAAACATAAACAGAAAAAATTGTAAAATTATGTTTTGCAAAACTTAAGCTATCTAGAGTGTTTTGGTACCTTTGCAAAACCAAAATAATTTTAATTATAGAATAAATAAGGTATGGTTCTTATTGGTATTATTTTTAGTATTAAATCCGTTTAGGGTTTTAGGTTTGTGATATTAAGTTTTTAGATACCAATTTGTGCAATGATACCAAGGTGAGATGTATGCATGCCGGTTTTTGAGTTTTGAAATTTCTAGGATGTTACACACTAACCCCCTTAAGATGAAGCACGTCCTCGGGCTTCAGAAAGGCTAGCAAATAGGTGAGGGTGATCTTTTCTAAGGTCTTCTTCACATTCCCAAGTTGCTTCTTCCTCGGTGTGGTGATTCCACTGAACATTGCAAAACTTGATGGTCTTGGTACGAGTATTCCTTTTAGCTCTTTCTAAGATCTTGATGTGTTTCTCCTCATAGGTTAGGTCACTTTCTACTCGAACTTCCTCGAGGGATACTGTATCTCTCACAGAAGTTTCTGACATCTCAGGATGCCATTTCTTCAGCTGGCTGACGTGAAATACATTGTGTACTGCTGAAAGTATTTCTGGTAACTCCAATTCATAAGATACTTCTCCTTTGCAGGACAAGACTTTGAAAGGTCCTATGAATCATGGTGCTAACTTTCCCTTGATTCCAAATCTCTTTACACCTCTAAGAGGTGACACTCTCAGGTAGACTCTATCTCCCATTTCATAAGAAACATCTCTATGTTTGTTGTCAGCATAGCTCTTGTGCCTTGACTGTGCTATCTTCAATCTATCTTTGATCAATCTAGCCTTCTCTTCAGCTTCTTGGATGATGTCAGGACCAAAGAAACTTCTTTCTCCAAGACCACTCCACAACAGGGGTGTGGTGCATTTCTTTCCATACAGAGCTTCAAATGGTGCCATCTCAATACTAGCTTGATAACTATTGTTGTAAGAAAATTCTGCATATGGTAAGTTGTCATCCCAACTAAATCCATAGTCCCAGACACATGCTCTCAGCATATCTTCCAAAATCTGATTCATTCTCTCAGTCTGACCATCTTTTTGAGGGTGAAATGCTGCGCTGAATTCTAGTCTGGTTCCTAATGACTCATGCAGTTGCTTCGAGAAGTGCGAGGTGAACTGGGTACCTCTATCAGACACAATACTCTTTGGAACGCCATGAAGACAGACAATCTTCTTCATATAAATATCAGCCAACTTAGCACTGGTGTTGGTGGTCTTTACTGGCACAAAGTGTGCTATGTTTGTCAGACGATCAAATACCACCCAAATAGAGTCATACCATGATTTGGTTTGGGTAACTCAGTGATACGTCCAAAACGTATCTCCTTTTCCGAACACTTTTCTTATTGTTTTCCTCTAAACTTGTGGGTTTCGGATACCACTAACACGGACTAACGCTGTTTTCAGCAGAATTACCCTGGTGTCACGGTTTGTGCAGAAAAAATCAACTTTCGGGAAAATGCCCAGAAAAGACCCCATTGAGCTTATATCACCAGAAGACCCCGGGAGCTATAAGGACACCTAGAGGGGGGCGAGGAGTGACCCAGACCAACCCTGGGTGTGCCCCCAAGGCCATGCCGCTAGGTGGTGTGGGAGCCACCTCCACCCCCTCGGGCTCCCCTTTCGACTACATATGCCTCGTAAACCTAAAACGTGAGGGGGTTCGTCATATTCCACAAAAACACAACAGAGCGCCGCCGCCACCTCGAAACTCAATTCGGGGATCATAAATTCGAAGGAGATCATCGCCATCGACACCGCCACCTCTTCTCCATCAACCATCCATGATTCCCCCGTCCTGTGTGAGTAAACACCATTATTGGCTGAGAGGGATGGAAGGGATTGGATGAGATTGATCATGTAATAATGCCAGATTGTTAGGGCATAGTGTCTAGTAGTTACTGTTAGTGTTTTGTACCGTTATTGCAACTTGTTATGCTTAATGCTTGTAACTACGGCCCGAGTGCCATGATCTCAGATCTTAACATGTTATTGTTTCATGAGTATAATTATGTTTCTTGATCATACCTGCAAGTTGTTTACACATGTCATTGTCCGGAACCCAAGGCCCCAAAGTGACAGAAATTGGGACAACCGGAGGGGACGGTTGTTATGTGAGGATCACGTGTGTTCACGGAGTGTTAATGCTTTGCTCCGGTGCTTTATTAAAAGGATCACCTTAATTACCAATAGTTTATCTTGAGGCCCCGCTGCCACGGGCTAGTAGGACAAAAGATGGTGTGCAAGTTTCTCATTGCGAGCACGTACGACTATATTGGGACACATGCCTATGGTTAGCCTAGAACTTGCATGCTTTATTATTATTATCTGCAATGCCCGCATTATTATTATTACATGACCTATGTTATCCATGCAACGCCAGTTCATCCATTCTCTCTATGCCTACGGTACTTTCATCCTGCTGTTTTCCACGATTGCTACTGTTGTTACTATTTTATTCCTGTTTTTATTTTACTACTGTTGCAGTTATAAAACTGTTACTACTGATAAATTGTTGCGCGCAAGTCCACTTTTAGGTGCAGCTGAATTGACAAATCAGTTGTTAAGCCATATAAATATTCTTTGGCTCCCCTTGTGTCGTATCAATAATTTGGGTTTTACTTCCCTCGAATACTGTTGCTATCCCCTATACTTGTGGGTTATCAAGACTATTTTATGGCGCCGTTGCCAGGGAGCATAGCTTTATTTATTTGCTCACTTGAATGTGATATTGTCCACTGCAAGCCTTTTATCATGGGCAAGACTCGTGATGGAAAAGTTCCTATATTACCATCCACTACAAGGAAAGGTACAACTCTGAACACCTCTGTTGCTCTTGATTCACCCTCTGTTATGAGTAAGCTTCTTACTCCACCACATGCTACACGCACTGTTACTTCTGACGAGTCTGAAAATGCTTCTGATACTTTTGATGATGCTTCTATTGTTCTTGATGATACTGGTTCTCTAGGTCCTTTCCTAGATGCTACAATTGCTAAATCCAAACAAATTGAAAATGCTGAAATTCTTGTTGAAAATAGTAGTACACCTGTTAGTTCACCTGAGTTTATTGATGATCTTGATGAAACCTATATTGAACTTAATGATGACTTTATTAAAGAAGCTTAAGCTACTACTGGTGCAAGTGCTCATAAGAGTCTTCTTGCAAGACGTGCTGTGAAATATAAATCTTCTCTTGATGCTAAGTTTGCCACATCTCCCATACACATTATAGACAAGGATTATGATTTCTATCTATATTTATCTTACATATCTATTGTTGAGAAGGAACTTTTTTGTGGAACTGAAAGTAAAAGTGCTATGGAACACATGAATGAGCTTTCATCTTTGAGTAGTTTATTTTCTGATGATACTAAGCTACGTACTTATTTTGTTACCAAGATCTTCCCTTTCTCATTGAAAGATGAAGATAAAACTTGGTTAAAAAATCTGTCACCTGGATCTATTACTAATCCTATGGATTTGGTTAATGCTTTCTTTCAAAAATATTTTCCTGCCAGCGCCTAACATGCAAATGTGCAAGATATCTTTAACTTTCAGCAAAATGAAGGAGAGAAATTACCTGAATCTTGTACAAGGTTTTGTTCTTTAATAAGAGCTAGCCCTGGCTATCCGTTACCTAAAAATGAGCTCCTAGATATATTTTATAATGGACTAACTGTTGAATCTAGACCATACCTGGATAGTTGTGTTGGTTGTGTTTTCAGGAAGAGAACTCTAGAAGAAGCTGAGGAATTAACGGCTAAAATAGCCAAAAAATAATGATGATTGGACTATACCTGAGCCTACACCTACACTAGAGCCAACACCAATACCAGCACCCAAGAAGAGAGGGATGATTGAATTAAATGATGAAGTGATGAAGGAAGCCAAGAAATCTCTTAAAGAGAGGGGGTGCTAAATCTGAAGATATGAGGAATTTACCTCCTATAGAAGAATTATGTAAGCCAATTCGAATTTGTTAATTATGTTGATAAGCACGACAACTTTAATATGAGAGTGTAAAACCATCTTATGGAAAACTCTAGAGCTATTGATAATTTGCATGGTATTATTGAGAGAACCTCTAATGATGTTAAAATGCTTGTTAAACATTTTCATATGGTTCAAAGTCAAATTGATCAACTCACTAAAGTGCAAAAAGATATGCGAGCTAATGCTTCTAGAGAAAAACATGTTTGTGAAATAATTACTAGAAGTGGTGTTTCTACTTAGGACCCCCTATATCCTGAAGGACATCCTAAAAGAATTGAACAAGATTCTCAGCAACCTAAAAACAATAGTTCTCGTTCTAAGAAAAAGATGAAGAGACATAAAAATGTTGTAGAATCTCCTGAACCTGCTAAAGATACTAATAGTATATCTATTTCTGATGCTGAAACTGAAAGTGGTAATGATAAAAGTGATGCTTCTGTTAAAGAAGAAACTGTAGCTGAACCTGAAAAGCAAACTAAAACTGCAAAGTATACTAAGGAGGATTTCATTGCTAATAAACATGGTAATGAAAGAGAGCCTCGGGTAAAAAAAGCAATGCTTTTTCCTAATAAGAAACACAAATCAAACAAAGAAGAACATTATAACAAGTTTTGTGAGTGGATGAAACCTCTGTTTTTGCAAATCCCTTTGACTGATGCTATTAAATTGGCTCCCTATTCTAAATATATGAAAGATATTGTCTCTAACAAAAGGAAGATTCCTAATTAGGAAATTTCCACTATGCTTGCTAATTACTCTTTCAATTGAAAGGTTCCAAATAAGCTTGGAGATCCTGGTATTCCTACTATCCCTTGTTCTATTAAAAATAATTATGTTAGAACTACTTTATGTGACTTGGGAGCTGGATTTAGTGTTATGCCTTCTTCTCTCTCTAAGAGGCTCTCTCTTGAAAAATTGATACACACTGATATATATTTGCAAATGGCTGATAAATCTACTGCTATTGATGTTGGTATATGTGAGAATGTTCCTGTTCAAGTTGCTACTAGTTGTTTGATATTAACTCACTTTGTTGTGTTGGAAATGCCTGAAGATGATAATATGTCTATTATTCTTGGGAGACCTTTTCTTAACACTGCAGGGGCTGTTATTGATTGCAATCAAGGAAAAGTAACTTTTAATGTTAATGATAAAGAGCATATTGTTTATTTTCCCAAGAAGATTGATACAAGATATGGTCTAAATTCAATTGAGAATATGTTAGTGCAATGTTAGTGCAATGGAATAAACCAAGACAAAATGATCCTATAGTAGTTGTTGTCTAACTTGGTTCCATACAGAACTAAGTATTATGTATTTGAATTACTTCATCTTGATTATGATAAGCTTCTCATGGTATTTGTTGATCCTTCATGGTGTTGATCACATCGTAGGAGTAGTAATGTAACTTCCATCAATGCTTATGCCTTCTCCTAGTTCTATACTATACTATAGTGATTCACCTATGGACTTGATAACTAAGGATATGGTATATACCCCATGGTTACCAGAGTCTAATAACTCTTCATGGTTCTCAAACATTCCTTATTGTTGACTCCTATACTTACTCTAGATCATGTTCTACTTCATCCTACTCATTCATAGAATGGTGTAATCATCCCTGTGACTTAATCATCAATGACTATGTCAGAATTCTTCTTCTCACAATAGCACTAATACATGCTAGACTTTTAACTATTCATACCTAGGTATAAAGATAATAGATAAGTAGATTTACTCAGGTTGAGTAAGAAAATTCTATACAAGTATGATTTCATCATTCTCAAATGGATGACCATCATAGTTGTAGGGAATATGGTTTAGATAAGATGGCTTCCTATAGTCTTTACCAACCTACAGATCTCCTAAAAGGTTTTAAACCTAAGGTCGCTTCGCTCTGATACCATCTGTGGTGACCCAGCACACCACTGCATGTGTAGTGCGCGAGTCGGTGACATAATACTCACAGAAGGACTTATCCATGAATATTACATCTATCAGAGTGGTACAACAGAAACACAGCGGGTCCAAGCAAAGTTATAGGATACAAACTTCATTACAAAAATCTTGAGAATCTCTTTGATGAATCAAGAAGAACTCATGCAAATGAAACATCAGAAGAATCAATTCGAAACTCCAAGCCAGAGGATAAGTCTAGCTCACAACCTAATCCACTACGGCTGATGTCAACCCTAATCTATGGCTTGTAAATGCTAAGTCTAAGAATGGTCTCTACCTACATCTTGATAGCTTCTCCTCCACCAGCGTTGTCGATGACGATGCTTTACCGACTAAGTAGTGGATCACTCCACCTAGCCTTATGATGTAGCGATGGCTTCATGATGACGAATTCCAAAGGATTCAACTCTAAGCAGGGGGTCAAACGGGAACGAATGAGTAACGAGCGTTACTCAGCAAGTTCATGATATATAGTGGGTGGTTTGATGCACTAACTACAACTTTAGACTCGAAAGAGTCATAAGCTAATGCAAGGTTTTGTAAAAACTTTCTTCAAGAGGTTGCTTTTAATTCTGAAAACTATGCCCGCCAGATCTTCACAGGATTAGAACTTTCATGGAGTTGCCTTTCCTGCGGCGTTCGCAGCTCCTTCCCGGAACAGGGGGTAACATGCCACATCCTTTTACACTCTGCAGAGTTGCGTTACTTTACCCATGGACGACCAAGACCATGTTGCACAACCAGGTGTACATTCCTGTCCACTCACACTCAGGTGTGGGGCCCGGTTATTGGTCCAAGCCAAACTGTGCTTCCCCGCACAACGCATGCCCACCCATTTCTGCCAGCAGGTAGAACGCCTGATTCCACCCCTCACGATGGAGATCTACGCGCCCCTGGCAGACACTCATAGACTCTAGATTCCGTGGGACGTAAGGGCTCCCACCCATGTGCATGCAGTGCCCGCGGAACCTACAGCGTACGTTCTCTGGCAGTCCGTTGACATGCGAACGAGAGAAGTATCACAGCTGACTTACTCCCCGCATAGAAGACCCATGGTTAACGCGAATTTACGGCGCAAGAATCCTGACGGCAGTTGTTGTTAGTTCCTAGGTAATACGTTCCCATGCAGATGGAACCTTCCTTTGACCTATTCATCTTACAATGGTTCCATCCGCCCACCATATAGAACACTACCACTCGGGTAGTCATTCAAGTAGTCATATTATTATAAAAATAGGATCATGCATCCTTTTGAGAATAGGTGATAATACGATAGGGTTTTTGCAAATAGTTTGTTATGAGATACTGCAAAGGATATGAGCAAGTGATGAACTTGCCTGAGATTGGAATAATGACAATAATAATCAATGTCTTCGGGGTTCAAGGGTCTCGTAGAGAATCCTGACATCTGAAAGATAACAAAGTAGTCCTGGTAAGGACTACAGAAAACAATGGCAAGATGATACATGCATAGTAATGAGATGCATCGAGAGATACCCTGGAAAACACCCTAGCTTACAAGTGTAAGCCACGTTTGATACGTTATCGTAATCACACAGGTTTCATTACTTGTGGTGATGTGGTTATTAGTTCTTTTAGATTTACATGTGTTTCACTTTTACTTAGCAAATGATTGTTATCATGTTTAGGTAGAAGTGTTTATTACTTGATTAGATAACAAAACAACAACACATGGAAAACAACTATTAAAAAGATAACAGACATATTTTACTTCATATTTTAAAGTGTCGAGCTTATGTCAAAGGTTGAATGGAAAATGAGTAACTAGTACAACCAATTCTATCATCACATAACTTGCTATTGCCATGTGATTATAGGTTTAGTAGATGTGAAAACATGAGGGTTTTATTAATAAGGAAAACAATTTGTGGCAGCTATTTCGTGTCATAAGGAAATATAATAGAGTTTCAGTAGATATTTAGAAACAAGTTTATGAGCTCCCAAAATGTTTTGTGTTTGATATATTGGAGTTGAGAATGTTTTTCTCTTTAATTTGATATATCATTTGGAGGTTTCTGAAAAGATTTGAATAAATTATTAATTTATTGATTTTAAATGAATTAAATGATTAGGCAAAATATTGCACATATGAAAACTTGCTCAAATGACTTTGAAAACATCATAGGTGAGTTGTATTTGTAATTTGAAGCATTTTGGTATATAACTTGTATTTTTCTGTTTTTATGAATTATTTATCATTTTTCATCATTATAAATGATTTAATTAATTAAAGAAAATGTTTAATTTTAAACTTTACCAAATTCATTTGAAAATGTCATAATTAAATATATTTTATTTTTCTGATTAAAATGACATGTTATTTATATTTTTCTGATTTACAGAATTAAAGTTATTGAATTAATAGTTTTAATTAATTTCTGCCTTATTTAAAATTGACAGGTGGGACCCACCTGCCAGTTCTAATTTTAAATCAAAAATTAAAGAAAAAGAAAAAGAAATTCGTCCATGACGTCATGCTGACGTCATGACCGCATCATCCCAGAGGATTTCCTCTCTGTTGGATTCCAATCGGGACATTGGCTTCGAATTAGACCACGAGGGTGGTACTGGGAGATAGAGGAGATCGTAAGGAATCAAGAGGTGGTGGCGCGGTGACCAAATGGTCACCGGTTTGCCGGCGGCGAGCGGTGGCGCGGCGGTGCGCTCGGGTAACGGCGGCCATGGAGGAATCCTTGATGAAAAATGAAATCAAAGGCACCACTACGTGCGGTGGCTCACCAGGAGCGCGATGATGTGGTTGGAGAAGTCCGATGAGGGCTGTAGCCACGACGGCGTCCGAAATTGGCCGGCGGCCGGAAATGATGGATTGGCTCGATTCGGGCGGCCCCCTTCTTCCCAGCAAATGAGACTCGCGGTAGGGGTAGAGGACATCAATACGGAGCTCGTGGTAGTCTCAGGTCCTCCGGGGATGGCCGGAGTCGACGACGGTGACCGGCGGCAATTAAACTAGGGTTTCGGGTTCCGGTGTTCTTCTCACAGGGAGAGGGGAAAGTGAGCGAGACTTGAGGTAGAGAGCAAGTTGGAGGAGCCCTCCTGCTTCTTATCTGCGACGAGAAGGCGGCAAGGAGGAGGTGGCATCGACATCGGAGGAGGAGGCCAGAGGTTGAAGAAGAAAAAAAATTTAAATGCCCGTTTTCGATAACCCCCTGATAGTTTCTAAAATTACAACCAAGTCCTTTTATTACTAAAACTGAGAAGAAACCTATGTTTTCAAGACCTTTTTGTGAAGATAAAAATTATTAAAAAATATATTCGAAAAGCTTATCAAATTTGCAATCTCACCATGTTTTGTTTTGGTGAATTAGAGCAATATTTGTATTTTTTATTTAGGGTGCTAGATTAAGTGATTTTTGTTGTTTTCCCTCTATTTAATTTATTTAACGGCTTTAAAATTATGCTAAAGCATGTTTAGTAAAAGTACACACTCCATCTTGTGGATACCAAGGTGGTGTATCATAGTTGGACACTTTTAGGTATAATCCCTTATGGAAAATAGTTTGGTAACACTAGTGAGTAGTGTTTCTATATAAGGTGATGAAATGCACCCAATTAGGTATTTTATTCCATGACATACCAAATGTTTTTGAGTAAGAAATGGATTTGTTTTCTTTTATGGACTTTGTTATTTCCTAACTGAAGCTCCTAGCAAGTTTGGTTGACATTTTGTTGAGGTATGTGTATTCTATGTTTGCTGTTTTCAGTACTTAATCAAATGGAAAACATGTGTGGTTTTGGAATCTTATTTGCTTGTTTTCCACATAGGTTCCAATTGTGGATAATATCTTATGTTGTTTTAGAACATGTAATCATCTACATGGTTATATATAGATGAGTTTTTGTTATCATCTGTTAGTCTTACATGTGAAAAGCATTTGGAAAACAAGGTTTTAAGCTTGTTTTCATCTACCTTCACATATAGAGACATGTGGATGTAATGGCTTGTTATTATCCCATACTTGATAGTTGTTCCCATTAAATATATTATTATGAGTTCCTCATCTCTGATGAGCTTGACAAAGGTTATTGATTCTCTATTATATCCTAACGATTCACTGGATAAATTCTTATGCTCCCTTACTGAGGCAGTGTTGTTTCCCGTGGGCTTCTGTTGCTTGATGTTCTTCTCTCTAGTTGCCACTAGCCATCTGTTTTCACCTTGTGTCAATTGAAAGTATTATCATCTCTTGGATTCAATCTTCAACTATCTCACCCTTGTGGTGAGAACGAACAGCTATTCCAAGCAAAGATTTTACTTAGATGATTATATTATGGTTTCTTGTTTTCCTTGGTGTTATTCTTTCTATTGGTTGATGATAAAAGGAGTGTAGATGTAGTTTATGACATCAGTTAGCCTTAAGCATATAAGAAGAGTCCGTTGACAAGTTTGCAAGGCTTGTCCCCAAATTACTTCATATACAAGAGACTGAGATGTACTAGGTTATTCAACCTTCTATTTATTTGTGTATGACACTCAATTGTTTGAGTATACAAAAGTGATCTGTTAACAAGGTCTAGAAACTTGTTACCACACTACTTCTATATAACACTAACATTGGAATATCACACTATTTCAAGAGGGTTAATAAAATCAGATCAAGATATAAGAGTTTCCAAGTACTCTTATAGTAAATTAGAGTATCACTTCTAGCACACTCTGAATAACCTTCTTGAAGATCTTCCTGGGTAGTTCCTCCTGTCTTGTGGGTTGCTTCTTTTGCATATTGTCTTGGAGAAGATTGGGAAACAAGATAAAATTTTCTAGGCAACATAACAAGATCTAGATTAAGAGTTAGTTCATGCTTTTGTTATCCTTCCATAAACTTCTTAATTTATTCATTAAGGTACTTGTCTCATACATGATTAGTTTTACTTAGCTTTTAATTCAATTCTTCTAATGGAGTTTGTATCTTGTTGTTATTCATTACTTGTATCCAAAAATACTTTATTTGTTGATTATTGATGTGGGGAAAATATAGAGTGTTTGTGGGATGATGACTTAATAGTAAGTGGATCAAATGTTGCATTGAGGTGTTGAGATTTCATATGTTCACTTGTATAAGATGATTGTAACAATGAGCATGTGAAAGTTGTTGAGGTTTAATGACTTATGTCATAGTTGTTATTTGTTCTCCCAGGTGTCTTGATTTTATTTCATCCTCTTATTTTGTAAACATAATGCAGAGGTAGAGTTTTGGAAATATCATATGTGATGATCAAAGTTTTAACAGTAGGTTAAGAAGATTATTTCTTCATTTAGGTACTTCTGTTATGATGGATGAGATATGTACATATTCGATAAATATGTTAATACAATTATTATGTCATTTCCCACTTGTGGGTTTTGAGTTAAGACTTGTGCGTATCATTTGTGTTCTATTAAACCTTTGTTATTTGATTGTGAAAGTGCACTTAGTAGTTATGGAATAACTTATAAAGGTATTATGTGAATGGTTGATAACTTAAGAGTTGTTGTTTTATAGAAGATAACATCTCTGTTGATGAGATGGTTCAATTAGGTATTACTTATTTGTGGAAGTATGATCATCAGATATGGGATTTGGATACTCACCCCGCCTTGGGTTGTAGATATCTAATGAATTATCCCAAGTCACTTAAAGACTTGAGGTTAAGGTTGTTGAGAGTGTGTGTTGGTCAAAACCAACTTATGGTTTGTATAACCAAATGATTTGGTTCCTTAAAATACTTGATATAAAGATCATTCCAAATGTACTCTTGACTAGATGAACTATACCTATTTCATCATGTCAAGTGAAACTTTGGTCACTTTGATTCGTTTAAACTTTCGCGCCAAAATTTCCCGTACTTTTAGATGTATGCTTTGCAAATGCACATATTAAATTTAGATCCTTATAACCTCCCAAACACTGGGATGTTACAAGGATTTCCAAACTCTTGGGGCTAATGCAGGATTGGAACGTTTTATTGAGGATAAACCTACCAACATATTAAACTAACTATGTCTGTGGTGCAGGATTTTTGCTTCAGCTGGTCCTCGCCTAACCCCATGGCTCATTATAAAATTTATAATAAAGCTGTCAACTTGCCTTTCGATGATTTTTGTGCAGCTATTAAAGTGCCACAATAGGGATCATGTGGAAAGATAAGAGGGCATCCCAAACCATTGATGGATCTATATGAAGAAATTCGCCAAGGTAGAAGATTCACAGGAGAGAGTGATAAAATTCGAGACATTCAACTCCCATCTATTCGATATTATGCCTATTTTATTGCCAAGTGTGTTTGCTAGAAAAACTTCCAAAAAGTTATTTAGTTATGATCTAGCTTTTATCTCAGCTGCTTTGAGGCGTGATAGGTCTTATAATTTTGGCGCTTTAATTGCTTTGCATCTTGCACTTAACCGTGAGAAGGGCGGAATTTGTGGAGGTCTCATTGCCTCTCGTTTGCTAGCTTTGCATGGTGTAGAGCCACATCATTTAGACCTTCAGTCTCCCGTAGAGAGGATGGATCTTAATTCCATGATACAACATAAGTTTGTTTCCACCTATGCTAACCTAAAAAATTTATCCTATGAAATAACTTTCTCCAAGCAATCAAGGTGGAGAGTGACTAAATTTGATAGAGTAGTACTTTTGCCTGCACCTCTTTTCTTTAACCTTAATAGCAGGAAAGGATGGTCACTCTCACAGAGTGAGTTGGATGCATACATTGAGCAGCATCCCTAACATGTAGAGGATGCTGGAGAGAGGGACGAAAATGATTTCGTCCACCGCTCCGACACTGCGGGGTTTCCATACCAGCACCCCGGTCATGATTATGCGCCTGCTGCTTCATCTTCTTCATGGGCGCCTGAGTACGACCATGCTAGGGACGACCCACCGGTGTAGGGATACTTCCCGCGCCATGATTGATCTCCACTTAGGCCAAAAGCCTAAGCATGGGGGAGGTATGCCGACATCACGCTCAACTATATATCACGTTTCTGCCGGTTCTTTGTATATCCATGTTTTTGTTTCTTTTGCTTGTTTTCGTTTCTTTCGATTCTTTTTGTTTTTATTGTTTTGTTCTTGCTTTCCAAAACATAAAAGACCAAAAATATTTCTGTTGTTTCTCTTTATTTGTTTCTTTAGTTTATTTTGTTGGTTTGCTTTACTTTCCCGTTTCGGTTTAATATTCAAAAATCCAAAAAGATTTTGTTTTGTTTGCTTGTTTCTTTCTGTTCTTGTTCTAAAATTCGAAAACCCAAAAATATTTATTGTTCTTCTTTGGTTTTGTAATATTTGCTGCAGAGTTAAGTAGTCCTCCGTGACTCCGTTGGAGCTTGGTTATCACTCTATATTATTCAATCCACACGAGTGAAGACCAATGATGACGATTTACGACAATTCAAGTTGTGGTGAGAGGCTGGTATGAACTCTATTTGTTTTCATTTTTGTACATATGCTCATCCATGTGGACATGCTTAGTTTGTTCATGTAAGGTGTATGTTATTTAATCGATGCTTAGTAGTTCGTGCTCTCTCATGATTAGTTCCAGCTTGTTAATATTAGATATCATGTCGTATAAATGTTTTCTTGCATTGTTTTATTCATAGAAGGGTATGAATTGTGGTATCTCCCTCTGAATGTTTCGCTTGAATCGACTTGGCACATGCTCACACATGCATAAGAATTAAACCACAAGTCAATTAATCCTTGATGATTTGTTTTGCCTCAGAGTATTTGTATCACTTTTATGCCCTCGTTCATCATGTTTTGTCACAAGCATGATTATGACAGTTGTTACTCTCTTGATTGTCGCTCCCAGTCTATTGCTAGACTTCACCTGTACTGAGTATGAGCTCTACTAGTGAATCCAACTTCCAAAAACCAAAGTTTTCCAAATGTGTCTACCATACCTACCTATATGTGGTATTTCACCACCACTCTAAGTAAATTTCTCATGTCCTGCCTTTAAAACCTTCAAAAATTATTCCTGTTTTGTTCCCCTGTTTTAGCTCATGAGGACGTAAATAGAGAATCTTTATCTCACTTGTTGATTGGACTTTGCACACCTGGACTAGTGACTTCATCCGCCTATCCAAATGAAAGAAGAGCTGGCAGCACGGTGCCTAGCCCCAAAATTGGTTATTATAAATTCTCTTCACTATTTTTGCCCCAGATTTATCAGTCAAAGCATAATTGTGTAAACAAAAGAGAAAGAGGGATGACCTTCTATACCAGTTTTGTCCTTCTGTGGGAGCCGCTCTTGTGAAGTCTAGTTGGCTTGTTACGTACTATATTTTTTGTTTGCCATTCGTTGACATAAATATACACCTCTCAAAATTTAAACACTCCTCCACTGTTTGTGATTGTTGGCAGGCACCCGAGGATTCGGTTAGCCATGGTTTGTGTAAGAAAGATTGGGAGGAGTGTCAACCATTTTATACCTCAGTTTTACAAAATAAAAGCTCTAGCACATGAGTGATCAATGCTTCCCTCTGCGAAAGACCTATCTTTTACATTTATGTTGAGTCAATAAACCTATTTCTCTCTCTAAGCAAGCATTTGAGTTGTTGTGATTCATCTAGCTACATGTTGATTTACTCAATCATGTCCTTTATTCTTCCTTGTTTCTGCAAATGATTTTATCTGTTTGAACACCACTTTGAAATTTACCAATCTTTGCAAAGAGACCGTTATAATTGAGCATGATAAACTCTGCAATATAGATCTAGTATAAAAGACTCTGATCGAAAGATAAGTACACTGTTAATTGTTCTCTGAGCAAGAACGAAGTTTGCCTTTACCAATTGTGATTTACTTTTTGCACCTTTATTTTTCCTCTACTTGTTTCAAGTTTGATTATATGAGAGTAAGTTGTTGTCTAAAATGACTTGTTCTTTGTAGATGTGATGCCTCTTGTTCGTATTTTATTTTATCGGCACCTCACTCCATAAACCTGGGGTCATATTTACCGAGTTCAGTTTCGCTTGGGGACAAGCGAGGTCTAAGCTTGGGGAGTTGATACGTCCATTTTGCATCACCGTTTTACATTGTTATTTTCTGTTATTCATCGATATATTTTATGTTATGATGCATACCTCATGTTATTTTTATCTTATTTTGCATGTTTCATAATTTTTGGAGAATAAACACCGGGACCTGAATTCTGATGGAAAAAGCACCGTCGACATACCCTATTTCAGAAGATCAGAAGAAGAGGGGCGACACCGGAGGTATCTTAGAAGTCCAGAAGAGGAAGCCAACCACGAGGAGAGCCGGAGGGGGGCCACCAGGGGCCCACACCATGTGGTGGCTCCCCTGGCCGTGCCTACACGTGGTGTGGCCACCCTACCCCACCTCTGGTGGATATTTTTTGCGTACTTAACCCCCCAAGGGAACCCTAAGCCTCAGACCATCATCGAAGAATTATTTCGCCGCCGCCTCGGGGCGGAAAACACCCGAGAGAGAAAAGCTCTCTGGCAGGGAGAAATCTGCCGGGGAAATTCCTCTCCGGAGAGGGGAAATCATCGCCATCGTCACCGTCATCACTCCGGACATCATCAAGATCGTCATTGTCATCATCATCAACACAAGCACCATCACCGTCATCATCCATCATCATCCCTCTGTAACAATTAGGGGATTCTATCGTTGTTTTACATTAGATCTCTCTCTCGGTGTGGATTACATGTTAGTAGTTGATGCTTGTGAGATTTATCAGTATTAGCACTTTATGACCAGTTGTTATTATCCATTATATCACCTCTGATTGTGATCCATATGATGTCTTGTGAGTAGTTCGTTTAGTTCTTGAGGACATGGGAGAAGTCATGATGTTAGTAGTGAAGTTATATTGAAGTAATATCTCGTGGTTCGGTATTTAAGTTGTGGTGATATTCTTCTAGTGGTGTCATGTGAACGTCGACTACATGATACTTCACCTTTATGGGCCTAGGAGGATGCATTGTGCATTTGGCTGCTAATTGTGGGGTTGCCGGAGTGACAGGAACCTAAACCCCCATTAGGAAACCAATGCACGAGGGAGCATAGAATCCCGGAGTTTAAGGTTGTGGTTAGTTTTATCTTAATTACTTTCTTGTATTTGCGGATGCTTACGAGGGGTAGAATCACAAGTATGTATTAGTCCTATTTGGGCGGTGCATTAGCATAGGTTCACCCACACAACACTTCACGAACCAATGGATACTAATCAACCGTAACAAAGCGAAAGCACTTGAAGAAATTCCCATGTGTCCTAGAGAACGTTTGGTAGTCATAAGTAACACAACCGGCTTATCCGTTGCTCTCAAAAGGATTGGGCCACTTGCTGCAATATTATTTACTGCACTTTACTTACTCGCACTTTATTTATCTGCTATATCAAAAACCTCCAAAAACCCGTTTGCTAGTGTTTACAGTGAATCCTCTATCCAATCTGCTTGTCAAAACCTTCTACTCCTTGTTGGGTTCTACACTCTTATTTATCGAAAGTACTACGATACACCCCCTATACTTGTGGGTCATCACACCCGTTCATCCATCCCTATGCCTACAGTACATTAATCCTGCTATTTCCTACAATTGCTACTGTTGTTACTATTTTATTCCTGTTGTTATTGTACTACTACTTCTGCTATGAAACTGTTACCACTGATAAAATGTTGCGAGCGAGTCTACTTTCAGGTGATGCTGAATTGACAACTCAGTTGTTAAGGCTTATAAATATTCTTTGGCTCCCCATGTGTCGAATCAATAAACTTGGGTTTTACTACCCTCGAAGACTGTTGCGATCCCCTATTCTTCTCGGTCATCATTGGGCCTTCCCAGTGGCTGGGTGGCGTGTGTGCGTGAGAGAAAGAGAGGAGAGGGGGCCGCAGATTGGCCCAGTTGGGCTGGTCCGCGCGGGTTTTCCTTTTTTTTGTTCTATCGTGTTCTTTTCTGTTTTTATTATTTCGAACTCGATTAAATTCAATAGTGTTCCAAAACTAAACAGAAAAATTTGTAAAATTATGTTTTGCAAAACTTAAACTATCTAGAGTGTTTTGGTACCTTTGCAAAACCAAAATACTTTTTATTATAGAATATATAGGTATGGTTCTTATTGGTATTATTTTTAGTATTAAATTCGTTTAGGGTTTTAGGCTTGTGATATTAAGGTTTTAGATGCCAATTTGTGCAATTATACCAAGGTGAGATGTATGCATGCTGGTTTTTGAGTTTTAAAATTTCTAGGATGTTACAGATAAGTTTAGTCAAACCTCTGCAAAACTTTGTTAAGATATGGAGGCAATTGTCAAAAGAAGTTTCATAGACGGAGAAATCGTCCATGAAGAATTCCGCAATGTTCTCACAAAAACCATGAAAAATAGTGACTTGCATCTTTGAAAAGTATCTGGTGCATTACATAAATCAAAAAGCATACGTTTATAAGCATAAGTACCATAAGGACAGGTGAAAGCGGTTTTATCTTGGTCTTGTTTTCTAACATGAATTTGAGAGAAATCAAAATACCCATCTAGGTAACATAAGTGAGTGTTTTTAGACAACCTTTCTAGCATTTGATCAATAAAAGGCAAAGGATAATGATCTTTCTTAGTAGCTTTATTAAATTTTCTAAAAGAAATACACATTCTATAACCAACTATAGTTCTTTGAGGAATAAGCTCATTCTTATCATTAGGGACAACATTCATACCTCCTTTCTTGGGAACACAATGGATGGGACTAACCACTCTACTATCAGCAGTAGGATAAATAATTCCTTCTTCGAGAAGGTTTACTATTTCATTTCTCACCACTTCTTTCATCTTGGGATTTAATCGACGTTGACGGTCAACTATAGGTTTGGCATCAGGATCAATATTAATTGCACGCTGGCATAGAACAAGACTGATGCCTTTGAGATGATCCAAAATATAACCAATAGCTTTACGATGTTTCCGGAGTATTTCTAATCATCGTTCTTCGTCATGATCTGAAAGATTAGAATTGATAATAGCAAGATATATTTTCTTTTCATCTGAATAAGCATATTTTAGCATGTCAGGAAGATTCCACTGGCAAATTGTGTTTGATAATAGGAGGTTGATCAAGAAAATATCCTCCATTCATTTCTTCCCTGTATATACGTATCATTCTCATGTTCTTCCATAAATTGCTGCAAAGGATCATCAGGTGGCACAACAATAGAAGTAATTCTTTCGATAGCTAAATCTTCATTAGCGAAATCTTTATCATGACTGTTTTGTAGCGAACTTACTAAAATTAAATTCATAATGATCACTACCAAATTTGATAGACACTTTCTCTTTAAAATCAATAACAACGCCACAAGTATTAAGGAAAGTTCTACCAAACATATAGGACATGATTTATCTTCAACTAAACCAAGTTTTAGAAAATCAGTAGGGTATTTTACCTTACCACAATGAACTTCAATATCTCTAACAATACCCACGGGACAAATAGTTTTTCTATTAGCAAGTAAAATAGTAGCATCAATATATTCAATCTCACAAGGAGTAATCTCATTTATGACTTCTTGATAAAGACAAAAAGGAATGACACTTGCACTTGATCCCAAATCACAAAGTCCATGATAATTGTGATCACCTATCTTAACAGTAATAACAGGTGTGCCAATGATAGGTTTAGCATGCTTATTTGGTGACAATAGATTCGAAGCAGCCTCACAAAAATAAATAGCACTACCGTCAATATTTTCAGTAACAAGGTCTTTAACAGAAGATACTTGAGGTTCAACACTTATTTGATCTTCAGGTTCATCACTTTTCCTATTACTTCTTTTCACAATTCTCTAGGCAAAAGAATGTTCTCTTATTCTTTCTCAAAGTGAACAACAGGTAAAATAGGATCAATAGTGATAACAAGTATGTCACTATTAGAGAACTGCTTATCTTTATTAACATCCTTATAAGCTTCATGATACTTATCCCACTTTTCCTTAGGAATACTAACATGAGAGGCAAAAGTTTCGCAAGGATCAACAATTACTTGAGAATCAAGTCCATATTTAACACTAAGCTTGTTAAAAATTTCAGTTTTAACAAAAGGCTTAATGCAGTCATCTTCATAATTTATACCTGATTCTTTACCTTTATCCATCTCCCAACTTTTAGTATTACGCTGAATTCTTTCAATAAGGTCCCATTTATCATCAATCTTATAATTCTTGAAGGAACCATTAGAAGAAGTATCAATGAGATCCTTGTCATGACGTGAAAGCCTTGCATAAAAATTATTAATGATAATCTCCTTGGGAAGCTTATGATTGGGCCACTTAAGAATTAATGTCTTCAATCTCCCCCAAGCTTGAGCGATACTTTCTCTGTCACGAGGCCAAAAATTATAGATATAATGCCTATCTTGATGTATTTCATGAAGAGGATAAAAATTGAAGTAAAAGAGAGACATAAGCTCCTTCCAATCCAACGAATGTGAATCATCCAATAGGCTATACCACTCCCATGCTCTGTCCTTTAGTGATATAGAAAATAATTTGCTCATGATTAATTCTGTTTGTACACCTGCAATCTTACACAACTCACATAATTCTTTAATATAAAGCAGGTGAATACCGGGATGGACAGTTCCATCTCCAGCATAACGGTTATCCATAACACGATCAACAATTCCAATAGGTATTTCAAAAGGGACAATTTTAGTAGTTGAGGAACTTATCTCTACCACACGAGTGGTTGAGAAGCCATTCCCAAACATCCAACCAACATCGGGGGATTCCGTAATGAAGTAAAATAACAGACATAAATAAAAAAAGCACTTACACAAAAGGTTTCCTTACCAATTCCACTTACCAATAGCGGTACACTCCCCGATATGGCATGAGAAAATAGTTTTCATGACCCACAAGTGTAGGGTATTTATCGTAGCTTTTTCGGTAAGTAATCGAACCCAACAAGAATCAGATGGTATTGATAAATATATTTTGAGCAAGGTTTCACTGTAAACATTAGAGAGAAAATGTTTAGGGATTTTTGTATTGGTAAATAAAGCAACAATAACTAACTAACAATAAAAGTAAATAGTTGCTGCAAGTGGACCAATCCTTTTTAGCGCAAAGGACACGCCAGTGATGTTTCTTATAATGGCTAATACGTTCCCGAGTACACATGGAGGATTCATCCAGTTATTTTCATCATACTCCGTTGAATAATCTTTATCATTTTGGTAAGTGTTATGTGGATAGACCTATGCTAGTGCACCGTCCCATCCAAGAAAATGCACACTTACGATTGCATTACTTGCAAGCATCCACGACTACAAGATAGTAATTAATAAATAAATCTAACCGTGGCCATAAACTCCTGGCAACTACTACTCCCTTATGTAAAGTTTTGCAAACATGGGTTCGGGTTTATGTCACTCTGGCAAACCTTCATAAGCAATCCAATACACAATGCATACCTCTAGGAACATAAAGGTGAATTGCTAGGTAGTCGACGTTGAAATAACACCACTGGAGAAATAGCAGCATAATTTAAATATCAAACATGTAAACATTACTCAACAAATTTTGATTACTAATAACAAGACTTCGCTGGTTCTCCCATGTCCTCAAGAACTAAATCAAATACTCACAACACATCATATGGATCATGACCAGAGGTGATATAATGATGAAGAAAAATCTGGTCATAAAGTGTAAACGCCGATTATTCTCACAAGAATCAACACTGGTAGAGAGATCTAATGAAATACTACAAGATAGAACTCTAATTGTTACAACTAGATGAGATGGAATGATAATGGTGATGATGGTGGTGATGATGTTGATGATGATCCCGATGATGCCCGGAGTGATAATGATGATGGCGGTGACGATTTCCCCCTCCGGGAGGGAATTTCCCTGGCGGAATCTCCCCGCCGGAAAGGTATTTTCTTCTCTATCTCATTTCCGTTGCGAAGAGGTGGTGGAAAAATTCTACGAAGTGGATCCACGATGTTTTAGGTCAAGTAGGTAAGCACACCAAAGGGGAGCCAGAGGTGGGCCCCAGGGCCACAAGAGGGGTCCCAAGCGCGGCCTAGGGGCACCCGCGCCTGGTGGGCCCCTGGCTCCCCTCCGGGTCTCCTTCGGGCTCCTTAGTGATTTCTAGAGGAATTTCCTTTTCTGATTTTTCTGACGTCCGGAAGATACCCCCTCTGACAGGTGTTTTTTCCCTCTGAATTCTGGCTCTGATAAATAATTTTGAAAACTATAAAACACATTGAAAACCGCAAAATAACATAAGAATTGCAATCTAATATGAAATGTATTGATGCATAAGAGAGAACTAACATATAAAATAGTGATGCAAAATGGACGTATCAGCAGCTGGTTACCTGATAGCAAAAAAGGCCATCGCCGGTTCATCCGACGCTAGTTTCAGACCGTCTGGCACACGTGCCTAGATAAGGTTGATGAGGTTGAGTATGGGAATTTCCCTTCAACCAAGGTGGCGTATGGAGTTGTAGATATTGAGCCTACCCCTATGTGCTTGACTGATGAGATGGTACCAATCCTATGTGAGTATGAGAGACACTTAACATATTTGAGTGTGAGTGCTTGTGAGTTGAGTGACTCCACACTACAGGGAAACTACTTATAGATGAAATCCTAGCACTAGTGGGGCACCATGAATCCACGCTGGTGGTAACATAGGTCCAGAAATCAAAACATAGCAACATCGTAGGAATTTTTAACGAGCAAGTAGTAAATAAATACCAGTGGACTTTCACGATAATTTCACGCCAGTAGTCAGTAGCCAAATTTCGCACACGACCCTATGACCATGTACTAGCGTGGCACTTCTACACCACACCGACATGTACATATTCTACCACTAGAGTGTGAGATGTTTACAACGCTAATATTAGTTTGTGGGGCTCGTTAGGGTTTTCTTGGGTAGGGATAAAATCCCCATCCTTGTGCCGATGCCGACAATGCAAACATTCTACTCCATATCTGTCTAACTCGATCTCTCTACTGGTGGCGCACATGGAGGGTCGTTGGAGCAAGCGCGGGTCTGATCAAGGACGGGACAGCGGCGGTGCGGCTCGTAGATGGAGGGTCGCAGCGCTGCTCGAGGGCGGGATGACAGCGCGACTCGTTGGCTGGAGGGCCGGAGCGCTGCTCCTGGGCACGTGCAAGGGGGCGGTTGCGTATGAGAGATGACGCCGACACCGAGGCCTTCTCTCCTCTCGGTGCCGACTACTAGGCTACAGGCCGACCAACAGTTTGACCCCGACTAACGGTGGTTTTCAGAAAAGTAGTTGGGCAGTTCATTTGCAAATGGAGTAGCGGCGGAAGTTGATCCAACGGCAGCGGAAGCAGATGGTGCAGCGGCAGAGGCAGATTAAGTTGAGAGAATGATCATCAACGTTGATGGAGTGTTGGCGAAACCATACCGACGGTCCCCACGGAGACTGATGGCATGTGGACACACGTTCGTTGGGAGACCCCAAGAGGAAAGTATGATGAGTACAACAGCAAGATATTCCCTCAGAAAGAAACCAAGGTTTAGTCGGACCAGTAGGAGAAAGAAATGACTTATGAAGGTTGTTGACAACTGATGTTGGCAGAGCGCATTACCAGGCTGAGCAGCAACGTGGAATCTGCACACAACACAACCAAGATACTTTGCCCCAACGAAACAATGAGGTTGTCAATCTCACTGGTCTTGCTAAAAACAATGGATTAGACGTATAGTATGGAAAATGATGTTTCTTTGCAGTGAATGAAATGAGAACAGTGTTTGCAGTAGGTTGTATTATCAGTGTAAAAGAATGAACCGGGGTCCACAGTTTGCTAGTTGTGTCTCTCCAAACCAGATAAATAACATGCTGGGTGAACAAATTACAGTTGGGCAATTGACAAATAGAGAATGCATAACAATGCATATACATGACATGATGATTACTATGAGATTTATTTGGGCACTACAACATGATACATAGACCGTCATCCAACTACATCTATGACTAATAATCCATCCTCAGGACGTCATCCGAGTAAACTTTGGGTATTAAGTTGCAAGCAACAGATAATTGCATTAAGTAAAGTGGGTAATGTATATAATACAATCATCCTTAGACAAATAATTGTTGTTTTATCCCTAGTGGTAACAACACATCCACAATCTTAAAAGTTATTATCACTCTCCCAGATTACTGGAGGCATGAACCCACTATCTAGCATAAATACTCCCTCTTGGAGTCACTAGCCTCTACTTGCCTAGAGCATCTAGTAGCAACGGAGAGCATGCAAGATCACAAATAACATATATGATAGATCTATAATCAACTTGACATAGTATTCAATATTCATCAGATCCCATCAAACACAACATGTAGCATTACAATAAGATGATCTTGATCATGTTAGGAAGCTCACAAGATCTAAACATGATGGCTCAAAAGAGGAGAAGACGACCATCTATTTACTGGTATGGACCCGTAGTATAAGGATGAACTACTCACGCATCACCCCGGAGGCAGGCATGGTGATGAAGAGCCCTCCGGTGATGATTTTCCTCTCCGGCAGGGTGCCGGGAAGTGCTTGAGAACCCTCACGAACTAGGGTTGACGACGGCGGCGACTATGGAACTTTTCATTGATGGAGGCTCGGGTATTTAGGGTTTTCACGAGGAAGACATTATATAGGTGGAAGGTCTATGTTGGTGGGCGCCAAGGGGGCCCACACCACGTGGTGGCGCGACCAGGGGGGGCACATGGTGTGGCCACCTCCCTGGTCCCCTTCGGGTCTCCTTCGGACTCTATGTACGTGATAGAAAAATAGGGACTTCGGCTTTGTTTCGTCCAATTCCAAGAATATTTCCAGAACAACTTTTCTGAAATAAAAACAGCAGAAAACAGGAACTGGCGCTGTGGCATCTTGTCAATAGGTTAGTCCCGTAAAATGCATAAAAATGCTATGCATTGTATAGTAAACTTGTAGAAATTGGCATAATATCAACATGGAACAGCAGAAATTATAGATACGTTGGAGACGTATCAAGCATCCCCAAGCTTAATTCAACTCGTCCTCGGGTAGCTAAAACTATAAAAACAAAATAATTTCTGAGGTGACATGCTACCAACTCAATCTTGATCATCATTATTGTAAAAGCATTGTAAGATAAGATCAAAGTACTCTAGACATAGGCATGATAGATATAATTACAACAATGTAACTTACCAACTATGTTGCAACATGAAAAATAACATAAACAAAAGATCATGAATAATAATGCACTGCATGTTATATGTTTGTTTCGAGCATAGAGAAAACATAGCAACGTGGTATTCAACTTGTCCTTAAAGGGATACCAAAACATAAATTCCAGGACACCTTCAAAGTTCAAGTGGTGACTAGATACTAATAATTTTAGAACAAGTAATAACATAATCATGAATCAGTCAATAATAAATTTTGGGACTGATGCGCATTATACTCAGAATGACAACTATGCTCTCTTAATTGGTGCATAAAGTTAGAATATGAAGACTCAACATAAAAGTAAAAGAAAGCTCATTCGCAGAGGGAAGCAGGGATTACACATGTGCTAGAGATTTTTATTTGATTAAAACAGAGGTATTGAAAACAATTTTGAGAGAGGTGTATGTCTATGTCAACGAATCAACAAATAGACGATACATTAAGTCATAAGTTAACTAGACATTACAAGAGAGTCTCCCATGAAGGACGTCCTTTCTACTGTGGTTAGTAGATCATCCCTCTTCTCTTTTGTTTACACACTTATGAACTTTGCTCAACTGATAAATCAGGGGCAAAAAGAGTGAAGAGAATTTTGTAGTAACCGAATTTGGGGCTGGGTACCCCATTGCTAGCTCTTCTAGCGAATTGGATAAGAGGATGTGTAAAGTCTAATCAACAAGTAAAATAAATACCGTCTACCCGCGTCCTCATGAGATAAAACAGAGCACAAAACAGGTAAAATTTGAAGGTTTAAAGGTACCACACGAGAAATTTACATTGGAGTGGCGGTGAAATGCCACATATAGGTAGGTATGGTGAACACATTTGGTAAACTTTGGTTTTTTGGGGATTTGGATGCATGAGTAGAGCTCACACTCAGTAGAGGTGAAGGCTAGCAAGAGACTGGGAGCGACAAACTAAGAGAGCAATAATGGCCATAATCATGCATAGCGACAATACATTATTAATCAAAGAATAAATGCTATTAGAAGTCAAAAACTAAATGATCATAGAGGCTAGAGGTGACTGTTTTTTAGTCATAACATGGTGTGAGCATGCGCCAAGTCAGCCCAAATAAAGCATTCGAAGGAGAATACCACAATATTATGCTTCGATATGGTAAAAACAACTCATGATTTCTTTCAATGGCACATTAAGCACTCTCAGATATTTGAGACAAGTCATGCTACATAATTAACTACTAAGAATAGAATTAAAATAATGTCTAACATGGCATGTTAAAGTCTAAGCCACAGTCTAAACAAGCTTCCATTGCACCATTATAAGAATGCAATATTTTATTGTTCTCCAACACCAATCACTTTATTTCAACAAAAACTCTCCAAATAATTTATCAATGAAACAATAGAGTACTACTCTACAATAACTAACAACTCGGAATAAGAGATGCATGAAAAACATGAGCTAAAAGAATTGCAGCAGCTAGACAATAAATGAGGAATACGAATATTCAATTGAAAAAGCGGAGCGTGTATTTCTGCCACACAAGAATGCAAGGATCGAACCAAGTTTATTACCGAAAATAAAAGAAAATAAAACAAACATACGCTCCAACTAAAGTACATAAGATGTGACCAAATAAAAATATAGTTTCACTAGAAGTGACCTGATAAGTTGCTGATGAAGAAGGGGATACCTTGGGCATCCCTAAGCTTAGACGCTTGAGACTTCTTGAAATTTGCTGGGATAATCCATGGGGGCATCCCAAAGCTTAGGTTTTTCACTCTTGATCACATTATATCATCCTCTTCTCTTGACCCTTGAAAACTTCTTTCACACCAAACTCGAAGTAATTCTCATTAGAGGGTTAGTGCATAATAAAATACTCACATGTTATACATGGACACAAGCATTACCAATACTTTCTAAACGTTAGCTACATCCACTGATGTTTCGTGGAGCAAAGAGATCCACTCAACATAGTAAAAGAGAGAATGCAAAGTAAAAGACTGAATCTGTCAAAACTAGAACAGTTTGTAAAGACGAATTTCTTTGAGGCACTTACATTGCTCAGATAAGAAAACGCAGAACTAATATAAGTTGCGTACATATCTAAGGATCACGCGCAAAAAATTTCAGGATGTTTCGATTAATCTAGAATTTACTATGAATTAAACGCTGGACAACAAAAATTTGTTTCTACGCAGAAATCCAAATCTAGCATCAACTTTCCACTAGAGACTTTACTTGGCACAAAAAATCGAAAAATTAAAGATAAAAATGAGTTTTATAGAAGTAAACAACACCTTGACTCAAAGAAAACAAAAGAAAAATTGCAGAAATAAAGCACGGGTTATCTCCCAAGAGCGCTTTTCTTTAACGCCTTTGCGCTAGGCACGGAAAGCAAGAATCAAGTATTTTCAAGTGAAGAAGCACCAACATCATAATTTGTTCTAATAATAGAATCAAAAGGTAGCTTCATTCTGTTTCTAGGAGAGTGTTCCAGACCTTTCTTGAGTGGTAATTGATATTTAATACTCCCCTCTTTCATATCAATAATAGCACCAACAGTTATAAGAAAAGGTCTTCCCAAAACAATAGGACAAGAAGAATTGCATTCAATATTCATAACAACAAAATCGACGGGACAAGGTTATTGTTAACCATAATAAGAACATCATTAACTCTCCCCAAAGGTTTATTCTTAGTATTATCACCAAGATGAACATCCAAATAACAATGTTCCAAAGGTGGTATATCAAGCATATCATAGAGTTTCTTAAGCATAAGAGAGATACTAGCACCAAGATCACATAAAGAATTACAATCAAAATCATTCACCTTCATTTTAATGATGGGCTCCCAACCATCTTCTAACTTCATAGGGATAGAGTCTTCACTTTTTAACTTTTCTTCTCTAACTTGCATGAGAGCATTTGTAATATGTTTTGTGAAAGCCATATTTATAGCACTAGCATTAGGACTTCTAGCTAGATTTTGTAGGAAAATAATTAACTAATAAATATTGCAACCATCAAAATCAAAATAATTATTATCAAAGGTAATGGGACCATTGTCTTCCATATTTCGAAAAATTTCAGCACTTTTATCAGAAACATACTAACTAGCATGCAATTCAGCCAACATACTAACATTGTCATCAATTCTAACTTGAATGGTATTCAAAGTTTTGCTTTCTTTAACATCATGAGGCATAACCTTTATTTTAAGAAGATCAACATCAAGATCAAGACTATCAACTTTAGAAGCAAGCACATCTATTTTCCCAAACTTTTCCTCAACATATTTATAAAAAATAGATTGTGTACTAATAAAGTCCTTAAGCATGATTTCAAGATCAGAGGGTACACTTCTATTGTTGTTGTAGGAATTACCATAGGAATTGACATAACCATTACCACTATTAGAAGGATAGGGCTTATAATTGTTACTACCAAAATTATTTCTATAAGCATTGTTGTTGAAATTGTTGTTTTTAATGAAGTTCACATCAACATGTTCTTCTTGAGCAACCAAAGATGCTAAAGGAACATTATTTGGATCAACATGAGTTTTACCATTCACAAGCATAGACATAATAGCATCAAGCCTATCACTCAAGGAAGATGTTTCTTCAACATAATTTACCTTCTTACCTTGTGGAGCTCTCTCAGTGTGCCATTCAGAATAATTTATCATCATATCATCAAGAAGCTTTGTTGCAGCACCCAAAGTGATGTACATAAAGGTACCTCCAGCAGCTGAATCCAGAAGGTTTCTTGACGAAAAATTCATACCCTTCATAAAAAGTTTGGATGATCATCCAAGTAGTCAGTCCATGGGTGGGACAGTTCTTTACCAAATATTTCATTCTTTCCCAAGCTTGAGCAACATGCTCATTATCAAATTGTTTAAAATTCATAATGCTACTTATCAAAGATATAATCTTAGCAGGAGGATAATATTTTCCAATGAAAGCATATTTACATTTAGTCTAAGAATCAATACCATTTCTAGGCAAAGATAGCAACCATTATTTAGCTCTTCCCCTCAAGAGAAAGGGAACAATTCCAGTTTAATAATATCTCCACCTATATCCTTATACTTTTGCATCTCACAAAGTTCAAAATAATTATTAAGGTGAGCAGCAGCAGCATCAGTACTAACACCAGAGAATTGCTTTCTCATAACAAGATTTAACAGGCAGGATTAATTTCATTAAAATATGCATTATGCGCAGGTGGAGCAATAGGTGTACAAATAAAATCATTGTTGTCTGTGCTAGTAAAGTCACACAACTTAGTTTTCTCAGAGTTACTAATTTTAGCAATATTAAAACAAAAATAACAACTATAACAAGACCAATTTTTTTTGTTTTTGATATAAAGAAGCAAACAAGACAAATTAAAATAAACTAAGCAAAACAATAACAAAGTAAAAAGATTGGAGGTGAGAGACTCCCCTTGTAGAAATCATCTTCCTCCCCGGCAACGGCGCCAAAAAAGAGCTTGATGGCGTGTGGACACACATTCGTTGGGAGACCCCAAGAGGAAGGTATGATGAGTACATAAACAAGATTTTTCTCATAAAGAAACCAGGGTTTAATCGGACCAGCAGGAGAAAGAAATCACTTCTGAAGGTTGTTGACAGCTGATGTTGGTAGGGTGCACTACCAGGCTCAGCAGCAACGTGGAATCTGCACACAACACAACCAAGATACTTTGCCGCAACGAAACAGTGAGGTTGTCAATCTCACCGGTCTTGCTGAAAACAAAGGATTAGACGTATAGTGAGGAAAATGATGTTTGTTTGCAGTGAATGAAATGAGAACAACGTTTGCAGTAGGTTGTATTATCAATGTAAAAGAATGGACCGGGGTATACAGTTCACTAGTGGCATCTCTCCCAAACAAATAAATAACATGCTGGGTGAACAAATTACATATGGATAATTGACAAGTAGAGAATGCATAACAATGCATATACATGCCATGATGATTACTATGAGATTTATTTGGGCACTACAACATGATATATATACAGTCATCCAACTTCATCTATGACTAATAATCCACCCTCAGGACGTCATCCGAGCAAACTTTGGGTATTAAGTTGCAAGAAACATATTATTGCATTAAGTAAAGTGTGTAATGTAAATAATACAATTATCCTTAGAGAAAGCATTGATGTTTTATCCCTAGTGGCAATAACATATCCACAATCTTAGAAGGTAATGTCACTCTTCCCGATTACTGGAGGCATGAACCCACTATCTAGCATAAATACTCCCTCTTGGAGTCACAAGCATCTACTTGGTCAGAGCATCTACTAGCAACAGAGAGCATGCAAGATCAAAAATAACATATATGATAGATCTAAAATCAAATTTACATAGTATTCAATATTCATTGGATTCCAGCAAACACAATATGTAGCATTACAATAAGATGATCTTGATCATGTTAGGAACCTCACAAGATCTAAAAATGATGACATAAAAGAGAAGAAGACAACCATCTAGCTACTACTATGGACACGTAGTCCAAGGATGAACTACTCACGCATCACTACGGAGGCAGGCATGGTGGCACAACCAGGGGAGGGGGCGCGCCGCCACATGGTGTGGCGACCTCCCTGACCCATCGGGTCTCCTTCGGACTCCGTGTATGTGATAGAAAAATAGGAACTATACCTTTTGTTTCATCCAATTCCGAGAACATTTCCAGAACAACTTTTCTGAAATAAAAAACAGCAGAAAATAGGAACTGACACTGTGGCATCTTGTCGATAGGTTAGTCCCGGAAAATGCATAAAATGAGCTGGAGTGTATTGAAAACATGTTAAAATTAGCATAATATCAACATGGAACATCAAAAGTTATAGTTACATTTGAAACGTATCAGAGACGTCGAGTTTATCTATGTAGTGTGTGTGGCGAGGGCTACCACTTTTGTCGACCATATGCTATATAGTTTTTCATTTTTTTTTAGTAATGCTATGTGTAATCTTTCGTTTAATTATTTTGTAATCCCTTTTACTTGTTATTTGACATGTTTTTAGATTTATTTGATAATACCTAATTAGTGAAGTGGGAGACACTAGACACACGGTAAAAATAGAACTGTAGAGTGTAGGTACCACGCCATTACTCGTCAAAATATTACTGGCGTTGGACAATACACGCCGGTGGTAGCAAATAGCACTCGCGCAAGATCACCGGCGTGTCACTTTGTCACTAGCACTAGCAATAACCTCACGCCAGAACTAATCCCTTTCCTTTTAGTGCCACCACACGTGAGACTTAGTGCATCCACTTTGAGGGCATGTGTGATACACTACCCATGAGTTGAGAGATGTAGTTGATAGGTCATGTGAGGAAAGTTTGAATCCTAACAACTTATCCTCTACCTCTAGTGTGTTTGCTCATGATGTGCTAGGTTCAATGTATTGATGAGACGCCACTACTAAAGAAGATGGTCCTTCCCATGGAGAAGAATATGTACAAGGAGGATGAAGATGATGCCACCCCATGTCTACCTAAAGATGGAAAAGTCGGCCACGTGGAGGTCCCTACTATTACAACACCTAATTCTCATGAGCAGGATGAAAAAGGTATGTGTGTTCATGTGACCATGTAACCACTAGTGTACATGATGAATTATTATTGCTGGCATGTTATGGATGATCCCTATTGACATATCACATGCTAATTTACCTATCACATGTGATGCTTTACATTGTAAAAATGTTGATTATGTGATTTTTTTTCACTTGTGATGATATTGCAATTGACATGCTTTGCGCCAAGTGTTGACAATATTCTCCCATTGTTGCATCCAATATATTGAACAATTTTTATTTCAAACGCTTGGTTTGCAATAATGTTGCTATGCTTTCAAATCAAATTGCCCCCATAGATTTCTCAAATTTTGCAGATTTTTCTTGCGCACATATTGAGATTTTCCCATCCTTCACTTTGCATGTTAACCATTACCATATTTCAAATTTTCCAAATTTGTTTTGGTATTTTGGTGATATGCACATACAGACACATGTCATGATGGATGATGTGTTCATTTACCACAAATTTTTTTTCATTGGTCTTTTGTGTGTTCGAGTACCCACATGATAATATCAACCTTAATTTGACCATGAATTGCCAAAACGATCTCTTGAGAGCATAATAAACATGTGTTAACCTTTCCCATGTTTTGAATAAAACAAGTTAAAAAAATTCTCTTTACTTTGTTTTGTTTGCAAGCATGCTTATGATGTGGATTTTTCATGTGACATGAGTTTTTATTTGATCTTCCATATACATGACTTTTGTGTTGCCACAAATATGAAGAAAATTTGTTGTTTCTTATGGCTTGTTGGCAACCATAATGATATTATGAACATGTCTTATCACGAGTGCTTTCGTGTTTTTTCAATTGGCGTTGCAACAATTTTTTGAAAAATCGCTCTTTATTATGCTTTGCTTGCATCCATGATGATGATATTTGGGACATTTTTCATCTTGTGTTTTTGCCAATGTCTACTCTGATTTCACCACGGGATTTTAACAAATTTTCATTTTGAATGCTTTGTGTGCAACTCCTCAAGTTTACCTAGAGATTTTGTGTTTCCACATTTTGAGGATGTTTTAATGAATTGGTTGCACATTGACCTTGCCTATGCACTAGATTCCTATATTTGTTGTGCTAACGGTGTTATGAACAAGAACGGGCATGTCATGAATGATGTGCTCCTCGATCATGCACACACATTGTTTGCTCGGTCTTTGGTGTGTAGGTTCTACCTTTCGATGAGATGGCATGAGTGGCTACAAACCCACCTTTCTAGGACGCAGGATCTTATAAGACAAACATATCGACATCCTGTTAAGGCGACTACCTTCTACTTACACATCTGTGCTATGGGCATCAAGAATTTGCTACTGTTTGAGTGTTGTTTCGTCTTTCTTGTGAGCTTGGTAGGTTTGCATGAAGGCCAAAGGAACATTAAAGAGTGGTCATATCATTTTCATAACCTTGGTGACTTCCACTTCGAGATCTACCCATCTACCTCCATTACATGTTGATGACGAGTTAGCGCTGAGGATGACTCTTTTTCAAGTGGGGGGGTGGGGGGTGGGGGGAGATGATGCAGCCCGAAAATCCTACCGGGAATGTCTAGCACTCCATCATACATCAAGCCAACATGCATATTAAAGGTGAACTCATTCCTCTTCGAGTCCCCATTTCACATGCATTTGGAGGGGAGATGCCGAGGAGCCCCAAGACTCAAGGCCATCCAAGGCGTATGCGTGGAAGAGGAGGAAGAAGCGCTAAGACGAAGACGAAGAGAAGAGGAGAATAAAACAACTCCTGGAGTTGTTGGATCGTCCGGCGCCTGAATATGAGGGCCATGCAGATCATGGCGCCGGATCGTTCGTCGACGCCCTAGGCGCCCTATGGCTGCCAGTGTATACCGGCACCCCCGCGACGCCTCTCGGGTTGAAACTTTCCCGTTGTGCCGGTCCGTCCGGCGCCTCCCTGCCGGACTGTCCAGCTCTGCCACTCCATCCGGCGCCTAGGCCGGAACGTCTAGCGCCTAGTTACCTGACAGTAGAAAACGCCATTGACAATCCATCTGGCACCGGTTGCCGGACCGTCCGGCACATGCACATGGAGCAGCATTAGTCGTCGGACGATCCGGCGATGAAACACTGGATCGTCCGATAACCCCCCACCTGCACGCAGTAGAGGGAATCTTCCCATTCTATCCCTTCTCCTTTGCACCTAAGCTATAAAAGGGACCCCTCCTCCTCATACCTAGGAATAGAGGTGATGTGACATAGAATTGAGCATGTGCTCCCCTCTCATATGGAGAAACTCCCCCATGAGATTCATGGCTACTCCTATGATGTTCATTTAGGATTGTATCGAGGTTTCTTGGTGATTGTTTTTCTTTCCCTAGGTGTTCTAGTGGTGTCACACCAATCTCTCTCAACTAATTCTTAAGATTCCATTCGCACGGTGGACCGGCCGTGAAGGTGAACCGGTCAAATCAAGCGTGTTGTTGACCTGGGTTTTGCGATTCCCTTGTAGGCTTGAGGAGTTACCCCCCCCCCCCCCCTTTTGTGTGTGTGTGTTTGCCGTGTTCTTCGTGTTCTCCTCACCCCAGGTTCATCAATCTGTGAAGATCAGGCCAACCTAGAGGTTGCGATCACATCATTTGACATCAGAGCCGCATCATTGGCTGAAATAGTTTCCATGCGGCAAAAGAGCCTAGCTAAATTGACGATGCTGGTTTAGGAAAAAACTCATAGTCTTCATATTGAGAAAACCTAGCTAAATTACTCTCTAAATCAGTGTAGAACTATTGAAACTGTTTCCTACAAACTGAAATAGTAGATCGAAGGTCGTGAAGTTAAGGCTCATAGTAACCGCAATCGAGTGCCAAAGTTCATACACATCTTCGCGTAACAAAAAGAAGAAGAAAAAAGTCTCTGGAGCAAAATAACGTTGTTTCTCTTGAAAATATGTACAAGTTAAGTAAGAGAGAGGTCCGCAAAACGTCCCAAAAAGGAAAAAAAAAACAAAGACTTGTCGGCGAATTTTCTCTCGTTACAGCGAACGGAGGAGCAGTACGTCATGGAGTGGGGGTGCAGCCTACCCACACGCTTGAGGGACATTACCTACGCCTTGCCTCTCAAGCTCGCCCATGACACTGCCCAACGAAGGAGGCTTCAGTCCAAGCGGCAGCGGCAGCCAAGGTTTGGATAAAACATCACCAATGGCCGCGTCAATGCTCTCATTTGACTGAAAAAACACCAACAGAAATACAGCTCGTTAATTAAAATTAAACTGGTCGAAACCTAGATGGAGGGAGTAGCAATAATGTAGCTAGGACAGAATTAATGGACGTGGCTAGCTAAGCGTATTATAAACGTACTGGTTGCGCTTGTAGCTGGAGCTGTGCATCTTGTTGGTTCTTGCTTCCTAGTGCTGGCGTAGAGGGGGGCGTGTAGACAGGGGCCTGGCACGGCATAGCAACGGGGACTAGAGGCGGGGCTGGGAATTTCTGGAACAGCAAAGTTATCCATTTCATCAGTTGTTGTAGAAATAGCAATGCAATATTGACATACAACCATTTCGATTGATGATATATACTAACAGGACGAAACAAAATGCTTACCGCGGGCGCCATCGGCATTGCCATGCAAGGTGTCCCATGAGTCGGCATGTAGGCTGGCCTCATGTATGGGTGGTGCCAGAAAGCCGGGTCAGACGACGGCGGCGGTGGGGGAGCCCACGCCGGCATCGGAGCGCGCGGCATGGGATGGTGCCTCGGCCACATCGGCATCCGAGGCGAGTCCATCGTGGGGTGACCCCAGACGTGAAGAGGCCGGGCAAAGTGCTGCATAGCATGCGGGGGAGGAGGAGGAGGAACCGGTGTCGGCGAGAAGCCCACGGTTGGTACGGTCCACATGTTAGGGTCCTGCCTTTTCACGGTGGCCGCAGGTCCTCCGGCAGCGTACATCTGCCGACGCTGGCTCCAACTCGCCGCCTCCGCCTCCCGTGCAACCATGTGCTTCCGGTGAGACCGGTACTTCTGCAACATGAGTGGGATGAGTCAATGCTAATAGTAGAACAACCATATGATCTTATTACTACCAAGGATACACATCTACAATAATTATGATTTTGTTTTGCCTAGCGGGATGTCATTATGGTTGCTGTCTAGTACGTACTACTCAAACTGAACTCATATCCAAATATGTAGGGTTAGACAAACGGTTCAGTCCGTGAACCTACAGCTGGTATATGTACAGTATAGCTCACAGAACCGATGGGGTCTACGTATGTCCTACAGAGAGATAAACCGAGCACACGCAGCAAATCTCTGTAAAATATACAACAGCGGTAGATGTACTACGACAGTTTTGCTGCTTTTCATGTCTGTCACCGGACATGCATGCTGCTTTATGCATGGCTAGTGAACGACATGCGTTATCTGCACTTGAATTCTGAACATCATCATTTGCATAGGATAGCGCGCGGTACATTTGTTTGAGGCATAATTCAAAGTGGCTAGATCCACATCTACATCTTCTGTTATATATATTTCATCAGATTTCAACACAGCTTCCACTATGCATCTTCTTATTAATTCTAGCTATTTCGTCTTATATTCAGGCATCTATTTATAATTGCACGAGACGTGCAACTTTGGATTATTGCATCATGCATGTTGATCTTTCTTAGCTGAAAGTATTTATTTTGATAGCTGGTTCATCTAAACTAGTTTTCCTGGTAGTAAATTCACTGAAGTTCCTCATAACTGGTTTTAGGGTAAATAATTTGAATCCGGTTACAGATTTCAAGTCCCCACATGCATGTGTGCACGCACCTGCAAGTGGCTTGCTATGTTGTGCCGAGTGAGTGAGTTAATCCCCATGATCTCTAGTATCCTAGAGGGCACTGCCTTGTCGATGCCGAGCTGCTCTACCGCCTGCACGAACCTCCGGTGAAGATCCGGCGTCCAGTCGACCTGCAGATAGGGCACGTACGGCATGTTTAATACTAGCACACGGACCGGCCGGGGAAACTTGATGCATGCTGCTTGTTAATTGTTATAGTCCAAATTAAAGCTTTAGGACCAGATTAATAAGAAGCATGCATGTATATACCTTGGTTTTCTTCTTCCCGTGGCCGTGGGAGTTCTTCCTGGACGACTTGCGCCCGCTCTCAGCCTCCGTGGACGAGGATGACGTGGTCGAAGACGGCGATTTTGCGTCTGGAACAACGGCTCGGTCGCCGCCCATGTCGGCATCTTGATTGCACTCTCGCTTCTCGTCTCCCGCCTCAGCGAACGCCGTGTTGTCGACGCCGATGACACCACGGGTCGGACTCACCGAACCGACGTCCTCCACGGCAGCCAGGAGCTCGGGCTCGGCGCAGGGCACTTGCTGGTCCTGCAACTCCCCCGCGGCCACCACGGCCTCGAACTCAGCGAAGATCTCGGCCGGGTCGACCTCGAGGTCCGGCAGCGCGTCGCCGTCCTCGAGCCTGAGGAAGAAGTCCCCGAAGTCTATGTCGTCGACGGTGAAGTCGAAGTCAACGTCCAGGTCCGTGACTACCGCGGTCTCCATGCCGTAGGCGACCACCGGCGCCCCGGCGCTGCACCGATCCGCCGCGTCCTCGGCGGCGCACCTCGCGGACGACGACGACGACGACACGGCAAGCATCTTGGCCACAGTCGCCAGCACAACGGCTAGCGGCGTACGTATGTGCAAGCTCAATCCGCTCGATCGGAACGATAGATAGATCGCAGGTACAATGCAGCGGGATGCTAGCAATGGTATGCGTTAGGTCTGAAGCGCTAGCTAGCTTCTGCTGCTGCAGTTGCTATTTTGCGTATTTTCGAGTACTAATAACTGGAGTATATATCTAGAGTTTGTGCGGTGGAGTTGTATATCCGTTGCGACGGATGGGAAAGTGTGTGTATTCTCCGGGCAGTATAAGGGGGGGTAGCTGTGGAGGGCGGCTGCAGGCCACAAGCTCGCGAAGATTTGCCGGATTCGTTTGATGGGTCGCCTTGGCCGCGAGCGCAAGTGCAGCTTGGTCGCTTCCGCGCATTATTGCCGCCAATGTGTGGGTGAGCGTTTTTTGGAGCAAGTATTTCGTTCTCGGATGGTTTTGTGACTAACAACTTAATTCTCAGGGGAGCTAGCAAGCGGAGGAAGTGTGGAGGGCGCGAGACGAGGAAGAAGCGACCAAAACATGACAGTGGCCGGCATGTATATCGGCTGGAGAATGCCGCGCATGCTGTCTCTCTCCGCCCATGGATGTCTGTGTGTGTGTGAGAGGACCAGCTAGTGGGGGCAGGAGGCCGTGTGTCCGTGTGTTTGGAATTTGGAAGTGGACCAGCTCGTCCAAATCGCCTGTCCTCAAACCTTGTGGCCTGTGCGCTCTCCGAAAAATCAAACCATGTGCGCTAGCAATAATAACTTTGTATAACGAGATAAGAGGTAAGTTTTTGGAAATGGGTCGACGTCAATTTGATGAAAATGCAGCTCCTGTTATGGAAATGGTTCCCATCCTGCAATCGGGAGTTGGTCCGAGCTAAGATCTTGCGAATATGCCTATCGATCCAGGTTCTGAAATCCGTTTTTAGACGGTCAGTTGCAGAGTTGCGCTGCTTTGCCTCTTTGGGCTTTGGTCTGTTGTGGTCTGCCCATGAACTATCAACGCATACACACTCAATAGTACATACGCAGGGCCCATGGCTCCGTGGGGCCTTGGCGGTCGCCCTTGCTGTTCTGGCCCAGCAAAGGCCCTTGTTCATATCAAGTAAACAACACAAAACGGGAATCCCTCGCCAACGCCCGAGCGTTTTGTACCGCCGTTTCGCTAAAGCATTTACCATCGGGGCTCGGCCCGATTAAAGTTTCTCTATTGTACTCGCAGCTAAATGTCCTGTCACGTGAGACAACTGGTTGCTTCGGAGACATCAACGTATGGGCTAGATGAATTTAAAAAAAAAAAGTATGGGCTATCTGTGTGCGTACATGTTTCAAAAAAAAAAAAGTGTGTGCGTACATGTGCATGATGCTGCGTACAATTTTGTTTTCTTGCTATTCTTTTCTCCTTTTATATTCTTTTCTTTTTTCTTTTCCACTTTTTTTCTTTTTTTCCTTTTACCTTCTTTTCAACTTTAAAATACACATTTCTCTTTTTCTTTTTATCAGTGATGTATTTTTTTTGTTCCTCGATGTATAACTATCTATTATTTTTAGTTATAAATATGTGCTTCTCTTATTCTAGAAAATTAGTTCTATACTTTTTTCTCCTGTGTGTAATTATCGTACCATTTTTTGTCGATGACACTTTTGTTCCTCTCGCTATGGAACTTTGTTCCGATTTTCATGGAACTTTGTTCTTAACTTTTTTGTTCCTATGTCTATGAAATTTTGTTAATCTCTCTATATAGTTTCTGGTCGTATCTTCATGGAGCTTTTTTTTTATTCCTAACTTTGTTCTTAGATTTTGTTCCAATCTTTTGTTCCTATCTTTTTTTAGCTTTTTGTTCGTAGCGTTGTTCATATCCTTGTTCTGAGATTTTGTTCCTATGTATATGGAATTTTTTGTCGATGACACTTTTGTTCCTCTCGCTATGGAACTTTGTTCCTAACTTTTTTGTTGCTATGTCTATGAAACTTTGTTAATCTCTCTATATAGTTTCTGGTCGGATCTTTATGGAGCTTTTTTTATTCCTAACTTTGTTCTTAGATTTTGTTCCAATCTTTTGTTCCTATCTTTTTTTAGCTTTTTGTTCGTAGCGTTGTTCATATCCTTGTTCTGAGATTTTGTTCCTATGTATATGGAATTTTTTGTCGATGACACTTTTGTTCCTCTCGCTATGGAACTTTGTTCCTAACTTTTTTGTTGCTATGTCTATGAAACTTTGTTAATCTCTCTATATAGTTTCTGGTCGGATCTTTATGGAGCTTTTTTTATTCCTAACTTTGTTCTTAGATTTTGTTCCAATCTTTTGTTCCTATCTTTTTTTAGCTTTTTGTTCGTAGCGTTGTTCATATCCTTGTTCTGAGATTTTGTTCCTATGTATATGGAATTTTTTGTCGATGACACTTTTGTTCCTCTCGCTATGGAACTTTGTTCCTAACTTTTTTTGTTCCTATGTCCATGAAACTTTGTTAATCTCTCTATATAGTTTCTGGTCGTATCTTTATGGAGCTTTTTTATTTCTAACTTTGTTCTTAGCTTTTATTCTAAGCTTTTGTTCCTATTTTTTTTAGCTTTTTGTTCTTAGCTTTTTTCTATCCTTGTTCTGAGATTTTGTTCCTATGTATATGGAACTTTGTTTCTATCCTTTTTCCGATATTTTGTTCCTATGTCTATGGAACTTTGTTCCTATCCTTTATCTGAGATTTTGTTCCTATATCCATGGAACTTTGTGCGTACCCCTGTTCTGAGATTTTGTTCCTATGTCCATGGAACTTTGTTCCTACCTGGGTAGTGAGACTTTTGTTCCTATGTCCATGCAATTTTGTTCCTATCTCTTGGTCTGAGATTTTGTTCCTATGATCATGAAACTTTGTTTATATCCTTGTTCTGAGATTTTGTTCCCATGTCCATGGAACTTTGTTCTTATCCTTGTTCTGAGATTTTGTTCCTATGCCCATTGAACTTGTTCCTAAAATTTTTGTTCCTAGATTTTGTTCCTAGCATTTGTTTCTAGATTTTGCTATATTTTGTTCCTAACATTTCTTCCTAGATTTTGTTCCTAGATTTTGTTTCAAGTATTTTGTTCCAAGCATTTGTTTCTACATTTTGTTCCTAATTTTTGTTGTGTTTTTTTTTCCTAGCTTTGTTCCTTGCTTTTGTTCCAATCATTTGTTTCTAGATTGTGCCCCTAACATTTTTTTATTCCAAGCATGTGTTCAAAACATTTTGCTTCTAGATTTTGTTCCTAGCATTTGTTCCTATTTTTTTTTGTTCCAAGCAGTTGTTCCTAGATTTTGTTCCAATAATTTGTTCCAATCATTTGTTTCCAGATTTTGTTCCAAGAATTTTTTCCAAATATTTGTTCTTATATTTTCTGCCAAGCATTTGTTTCTAGATTTTGTTCTTAGCATTTTATTCCCAGAATTTTTTCCAAGATTTTGTTTCTAGATTTTTTTCCTAGCATTTTAGTTCCTAGAATTTGTTCCAAGCATTTGTTCCAAACAAAATCTAGGAACGAGGGCATTTGTTCCTAGATTTTGTTCCTTTGTTCCAAGCATTTTGTTTAAAATATTTTTGGTCCCTACATTTTTGTTCCTAAATTTTGTTCCCAGCATGTGTTCCAAGCTTTCGTTCCTGTCATTTGTTTCTATATTTTGTTCCAAGATTTTCTTCCTAGAATTTGTTTCAAGTATTTTTTTCTCGGCGATGTACTTTTTTGTTCTCGGTTAAATTTAGGCATTTTTTAGTCCCACGTCGGAAGACTTTTTACCTTTTGGTACTCGTGATTCATTTGCCGCTCTAAAATTATGGATAAATTTTCATTTCAACTGTAGCTATTATTTATTTGGATCAAATGGAACAAAATTTTACATGCCATGGAACAAAATCACAACTACGGATTAAACAAAAATATAAGATTAAATACTTGAAACATATTTTATTTATTTCTCATAACAAAAGTTTTTATTTTCAAAAATTTTGTTGGAATTTTTTTTTGATTTTGACCAAATCATACTTATTGATTTTTTTATTGTGATATAGTCGAAGAAATTTTTGAGATATACTCCCTTGTCTCAAAAGGGATGTCTCAACTTTGTCTAAATTTGTATGTATCTACACACAATCATACTTATTGATTTGTTTATCTTTTTTTATTCTGTTATAGTCAAAGAAAATTTTAAGATATACTCCCTCGTCTCAAAAAGGATGTCTCAGCTTTGTCTAAATTTGTATGTATTTATACACAGTGTATAGATACATACAAATTTAGACAAAGTTAAAACATCCAACATGCAGAGAAGGGCATAGGAGCGTACTCTTCATTTAGTATGATGGTTTGCATGCTGATTTCTACTCAAGCCAGCCTACTAAAACTTCTGCTTCTAAGCAATTGCCTTCTCCGATTAGGATAATTGTTGATCTGAGATACCAGTCAATAGGGTTACAGTTTTTAGAAGTTTATTGATTATATAAACTAGGGATATGGTACTCTAAATCAGATCCTTCATGCGATAATGCAATAAAATATATCACCATAGTTTAGTTTGTAGGTTGCTTAAAGAAAAACTACTCTATGACAAGTGGGATTACAGTGCTTCTTACGGTGCACAAAAATCAATAGTGGGCACGCAATTATCTAATTTGGGCAGTATAATGGTCTCACGATAATCCGTCTCTATGATAATATTTTCATAGTCCTTTTTTTAGTAACAACTCTTTGTTTGTAGTTTTCATGTGCCTTTCTTCATTGCAGCCATTCCACCAGAGAAGAAAAGTTTTCTGCTTCGGTTCATTTTGTTTGTTCCAGCAAGTCTATCATGAACAATGTCTCTCCAACACGGATGTGATAACCGCTCCGACTATGTTGTCCATAGTTTGTTGTTCACCATGAATAAACAATTTCCTTCCTCACCTAGTATTGTGGTGCCCTCTAGCCCTTTTTTCTACGGTCCACTTTTTATACTACAATTTATATCATCATGCATATGGGGGAAAGTTCTTTGTCTGTTTCCTAATGTATGTGTCGTTGATCCTTCCATCTGTATTTAGTACATGGAACACTTTGCTGATTGTACATCTGATCACAAACTTTGAAATGAACTCTCCAATATTTCAAAAATATCAAAAGAAATTTCAGTTTCAAATATAACGTGTTTATTCTCACTGCAGATACATCGGCACGGATGAATAAATGTCATTACAATGACGAGAGAAGGGTTGAAAGTGCATTTTGCATCTTTGATGTCTCTTAGGTTTTGGAGTTGATAACAACACCACTAAGCTTCTAACAGTGCGTCAAGTATTTCAGGTTAGATCAACTAGACGCCAAAAAGGTGAAGAGGTTTCCAAGACATTGCCACCAAAACTGTCTTGGTCCAGCGGTAGTACCGGGCATGGCAGCGGTAGTACCGCTCCGCACAGGAAGCGGTAGTACCGCGCCCAGTACCGCCAGCAGTACCGCCAGGAGAGAAAATCTCTCTGTTTCCCACGGTACTGAGGCGGTAGTGGCTCGGTAGTACCGCTGCACCCAGTTCAGTTTCGAGCAAAACCTTGCTCGGCGGTAGTACTGCTACTGGCTGGCGGTAGTATCGTTCCCTACAGGAAGCGGTAGTACCGCCCCCAGTACCGGCCCTTCTACTGCTGGCTAGGTTTTTGCTCTCTGTATCCCACGGTACTAGAGCGGTAGTGGCTCGGTACTACCGCCAGCCACTTCGAAATTATTCAAAGTGGGTGGCCAGCGGTAGTACCATGGCGCACTCGCGGTAGTACCGCTGCTGGAGTACCACGGTACTTCAGCAGCAGTACTGCCTGCGCTCTGCGTCTGAGACGCGCTAGTACCGCGTGGATACCTAGGTGGCGGTAGTACCGCTGGGTCCAGCGGTAGTACCGCCAGGCACGAAAAGGGTCAAAACGGCTAGTTTTGGGATGGGGCTATAAATACCCCATCCCCTTCTTCCTCAAGGGGTAGCTCGTCCCAGCATTAAAGTCAAGCATTTATTGAGCTCCAAAAGCTAGATCTCTCCCAATCCCTCCACCCAAACTCGTTGATACTTGGAGGATTGAGGGAGAAGACTCGGATCTACATCTTCACCGACTAGTTCTTCATTTCCCCCTCTCTAGCTAGAGGGATGTAGCCTAGGGTTTCCTCTTGTGGAGAACCTAGGCATCTTGCTACTTGTTGGTGATTCAAGAAGAGTTGGGAGCCCCCAATTTTTTTATGGGTGTGTGGCTCAAGTTGTTTGTAAATGACTCGATCCCCGCCTCAAAGGGGTTCAATAGTGGAAGGTGAACTAGGCCTTTGTGGCGGAGTTCATCGGAGAATAGGGTGAGGCCTTTGTGGCGTTGAGTAGGCCTTTGTGGCGAGCTCACACCCCTCCAATGAGACGTACTCCCTTAACAAGGAGGAACTCGGGAATACATCGTGTCTCCGTGTGCTTCACTTTGGTTACCTCGTTCCCTCACTCCCTTTACTCATCGCTTGCATTGTGTTTATCATTATCCTTGTCATATAGGTAAATTCACCGTAGTTGCATTATCTAGAGAATTTACCTTTGTGTCAAGCCTAAATCAAAAGAAAAATTAAAATTGGTCGTATCACCTATTCACCCCCTCTAGGTGCCCATACTTTACTTTCAATTGGTATTAGAGCCTCGGCTCTTCTATCGGGCTTAACCGCCTAAGAGTTTTAGTATGGGAGACGATTTGGATACTGAAACGTCCGTGGCAAAGGTGACCATGGATGATCTCAATGAGTTGAGAACCTCATTGACCTCATCCAGAGACACCAAATTTGATGAGTTGCGTCAAGTCTTGGCACAACTCCTCAAAGCCAAAGTACCAGAGGTAGCCGAATCTACTCCTTCGGAAACTAATCCGGAGGGCGCCAAGAAAGGGGTAGATGGTGATCCATCTAAAATTTCTTCTGCCAAAAACTCCACCAAGAAGGGCACGGATGGAGACGAAGGATATCACTCCGTTGAAGGACGATATTCTCCCGATCCTCCGGTCCCCCATCCTCATATAATCCCTAGGGGAGATCCACCTAAAATTGATGCTTCTTCTTTTCGTGAATGACAATATTACATGGAGACTCACTTGAACTCTTCTTGTATAGATCTTTGGAGGATCACTCGTGATGGATACAAGCCATTTGATCCCAAGAACCTAACAAGAATAGAAGTCGTAGATTTCCAACTCAACTACACCGCTTTGTCCATTCTTCAACAAGCCGTGGGTCCTAACCACAAGCCGAATCTTCAACAATATTCCACCGCCAAGGAAACATGGGAAGCTTTAGTCACCATGTTTGTGGGTAATGAGAGTATGCAAAGGAATAGATATGATTCCTTGACCAATGAGGCCGAAGGGTTCTATATGCATGATGGATAGGATCACGTGGACATGTACCGGAGACTCAAGACTCTTGCCACCGCCTTCTCAAATGTTGGTGCCAAGTACATTGATGATGCTTGGATCAAGAGGAAGTACATGATTGCCATAATGCCATTTGAGGGCGCGGACATGAAGAGCATTCAAGGAAGACATGATTTCTCCTCCATGAACTCAACTCAAGTGATGCAAGAAATGTGCTCCTATAAAGTGCAAACCAAGAATGCTCTTGACAATCGTGCTAGGGCCATTCGAATGCACCAAGGAGCATCTGTTGCTTTGAAGGCCAAGGTTTTGTCAAGAGAGGTTGAGAATGAAGAAGAAGGAGAAGAGGCATTGCCACCCTTGAAGGAACATGACTATGATCCCGTGCTAAAGGATCTCATAGCTCTCACCGTGCAGAAGTTTTGGAACAATCCTCCCAAGGGCAAGAAATTTGTTGAGGAGAAGACAAGCTCTCACTATGGCAATGATGGGGCTCAAAAAGTGAGGTCTTGCTTCAATTGTCAAGATAAGAACCACTTCATTGCGGAGTGTCCCTATGAGAATAGAGAGCTCCATAGTGGCAAGCTCATTCGCAAGGACAAGTCCAAGGTTGAGTACAAGAAACCTCACTTCAAGAAGAAACCATTCAACAAGAAGTCTCCCACCAAGTTTGTGCTCTTGACTCAAGAGGAGTATGATTCTGGGAGTGATAAAGAAGAAGAAACCACAAGTGAAGTGGCCGCTCTTGCTATTGCTTCTATCCCATCATCTTCATCCCTCTTTGAATCCCCCAATGACGATCTTCATCAACGAAATTCCAAGTGCTTCATGGCTAAGGCCACGGAGGTATCACCTTCTTCCAACTCTAAGACCCCTAGTGAACTAGAACATCTTGCTAGTATTAGAGTAGAAGATGAGAGGGTCTCCTTGGAACGTTTTATGTCTAACATGCAAGGGGAGACCAAGAAGTACTTTGAGTATCTCATGAGGCAATTGGGAGAGGCCCAAGATGCTCTTGAGGAGAAAGGTGAGGTTCAAAGAAGGGATGCAGATGAAATTGCATCCCTCTCTATGACTCTTGAGGAAGAGCATGATGGTAGAGTTTCTCTTGGGTATGAACTTGAATCTATTGAATTGACTCATAATGAACTTGTCTCTAACATCACTAAGGAACGTGGTCTTGCTATTGCTAAATATAAAAAGGCTAAAAAGGATAAGGTCGATTTTGGGTTGGTCATGGAAAACTAACCGAGGAGTTCGAAAAGCTAACCAAGGCTCACAAAGCTTTGGAGAGCCAACACTCTTCCCTCAAAGAGTTGCATGAACAATTTCAAACTCAACTTAATCAACCTAACAACCCTAGAACCTCTACTTCTTCTTGTGATCATGCAAATATTATTGAGGAAAATGCTAGGTTGAAGGATGAGCTAGCAAGGCTCAAGGGAAAAGGCCCTCAAGTTGAGAAGGTTGTGATCCCTACCCCACTAGTGGTTGCCCCTAACTCTAACGTGGTCATTACTAGACCACAATTGAGTGCTCCAAGGCAACAAGTGGGCAAGCAAGGTCTTGGCTATGTAGCCAAGAATAAGAACAAGAAGAAGACCAACAATGGTGCTTCGGGTGGTATTGTCATTAGGGACAACACTACTCTTAGCACACCCGCTCAAGCAAACAATATTGCCTCAAGTAGTAGTGTCATGAGGGACAACACTACTCGTAGCACCTCCGCGGGAACTAACAATCCACACCATTTCTTATATGTTGATTATTATGGTGTTGTGCAAGCTAAATATGTTGGTCCTATTGAGGGTTTCATTGACTATACTATTTGGGTTCCAAATACCCTTGCTGCTAACATGAAGGGACACTCCTCGGGTCCTAACTCTAGTCAATGATCTCTTGTGGGACTATGCTTCCGGTGGGACTAAATGGATAATTAATAGTTGATGCACTAGCCATATGACCGGAAGCAAAGAACTTGTGACGGAGTTGCACCCAAATGACATACAAGCAACCGTCACTTATGGAGACTCGTCCTTGTCTAAGGTATCCGGGTTCGGCAAGGTTGTGGTCGCTCCCGATATCACTATCGTGAACGTCATGCTTGTCGAATCCCTTGGTTACAATTTACTTTCCGTCCGCTCTCTTGGAAAGATGGGTTTCTCCGTCTTTTTTGATGTTGATATTGTGGTCCTTTTGAGGAGCAAGACTCTTGACGTCGCTTACGTGAGACATGTTGAAAATGAGTTGTTCGTGGTGGACTTTTTGAAGTCTGCCAACTCTCAAACAATGTGTCTTTTCGGAAAGGCGGACTTGGGATGGTTGTAGCATCGCCGCCTATCCCATGTCAACATGAGAACTTTGCAAAGTCTTCACAAAGGTGGCCTTATTGTCGGACTAAAAGAAAATGTTTCCTTTTCAAAGAATCGCGTTTGTAGGTCGTGTGTTGAAGGAAAGATGCATGATAAGGTACACAAGGCCAAGACTATTATGTCATCAAAGAGGATCTTGGAGCTTCTCCATGTTGATCTCTTTGGTGCCGTGCCCGAGGCAAGTCTTGGTGGCAAAAAGTATTGCTTGGTGATTGTCGATGATTATTCAAGATACACTTGGGTTTATTTCTTCAAGTGCAAGAGTGAAACTCAACAAACCATCATCGATTTCTCCAACAAAGTGCAACGTCAACACAATGTGCAAATCATGGCTATTAGGAGTGATAATGGTTCGGAGTTCAAGAACTACACTTTGAATGAATTCCTTAGTGAAGACGGCATTCGTCATCAATACTCCGCCACTTACACTCCTCAACAAAATGGTGTTGCCGAAAGGAAGAATCGCACTCTCTTGGATATGGCAAGGACCATGTTGGCGGAGTACACTTCTCCCCAATACTTATGGGCCGAGGCCATATCCACCGCATGCCACTCCTCCAACCGCCTCTACATCCTCAAAGGCTTGGACAAGACCCCATATGAGATCCTCACCGGCAACAAGCCTAACGTCTCCTACTTCCGTATATTCGGTTGTAAGTGCTTTTATTTGATCAAGGGTGTTAGGTTGTCTAAATTTCAATCCAAAACTATTGAGGGTATATTTGTTGGTTACGGTGCCGAATCCCACACTTATAGAGTCTTTGACAAAGCCTCACGGATTGTTATAGAATCTTGTATTGTGGCTTTCGAGGAAAATGATGGCTCCCAAGTGGCGTAATTTCATGTTTCTAATGTATATGTTGAAATACCTCAAGAAGTCATAGGAAGGATGGGTGTGGGATTTTTCCGCCCCATTGAGGGACACCTTATGGCGACTCGAGAAGGACTATGCTCTACTCAAGTGGAGACCTCCTCTACAATAGAAGAACAAGCCAATGAGCCAAGTATTACACCTAACCAAGAACATGTTCAAGACCCTTCTCTCATTGACCAAGACACTACACAAGTCGTACCCACTCCTACTACTAATGCGAGTCAAGGTCAAGGCCAAGATCAATCATCCTCTCCTCAAGTTGAAGCAAGTGTTGAAGATACTATTGTTGATGATGATGATGATGATGATGATCAAGGCCAAGTTGGTCAAGATGGGGACCCAAATGATCAATATGATCAAGTGATCCCTCCGCGCAATAATGCGGAGATCGAAGCCCGTCGTGTCAAAATGATAAGAAGAGCTTTGAAGCATATCTATGCCCAAGACAACAAAGTCTTGGAAGGTATTCAAGCTAGAAGATACACAAGAAGGCAATGGGCACATTTTAGTGAGCATCAAGCTCATATCTCTATGGTGGAACCAAAGAAAGTGTTGAAGCTCTTGAGGACTCCGATTGGGTTGAAGCTATGCATGATGAGCTCAATAACTTTGAGCGCAACAAAGTTTGGAGATTGGTTGAGAAGCCCAAAGATTGCCACAATGTTATTGGCACTAAGTGGATTTTCAAGAAAGAGCAAGATTAACATGGCATTGTCATAAGGAACAAGGCAAGATTGGTTGCTCAAGGTTACACTCAAGTTGAAGGCATTGACTTTGATGAAACCTACGCACCCGTGGCTCGCCTTGAGTCCATCCGTATCCTCCTTGCTTATGCAACTTCTCATAATTTCAAATTGCAACAAATGAATGTGAAAAGTGCTTTATTGAATGGTCCACTAAAAGAGGAGGTGTATGTTAAGCAACCTCCGGGGTTCGAGAATCTCAACTTTCCTAACCATGTCTACAAACTTGACAAGGCTCTCTATGGTCTCAAACAAGCACCTCGTGCTTGGTATGAGCACCTTAGGGAGTTGTTAGATGACCGTGGTTTCGAAGTTGGGAAGATTACCTCACTCTCTTCACCAAGAGAGTAAAGGGAGAGCTTTTCATATGCCAACTATATGTGGACGATATCATCTTTGGCTCAACTAACCAAGCTTTCAATAATGAGTTCTCTAAGCTTATGACTGACAGGTTCGAGATGTCCATGATGGGAGAGCTTAAATTCTTTCTTGGCTTTGAGATCAAGCAATTGGCTCGTGGAACTTTCATTTCTCAAGCCAAGTATACACAAGACATGATCAAGAGGTTTAACTTCAAAAATGCAAAGATCAAGTCTTCTCCCATGCAAGTCAAGTGTCACCTATCACGTAACCCGAAGGGTAAAGATGTGGACCAAAAGTTGTATTGTTCTATGATTGGTTCTTTGCTCTATCTCTGTGCATCTAGGCCCGATATCGTTTTGAGTGTAGGTGTGTGTGCAAGGTATCAAGCGACTCCTAAGGAAAGCCATTTAATGGCGGTCCACAGGATCTTTCGTTATTTGGTTCATACCCCAAGATTTGGTTTGTGGTACCCAAAGGGGGCACAATTTTCTCTCAAGGGCTACACGGATTCCGATTGGGCGGGTGATCAAGATTATAGGAAGTCTACTTCCGGGGCTTGCCAATTTCTTGGTAGGTCTTTGGTTAGTTGGTCTTCCAAGAAGCAAAATTGTATATCTCTCTCCACCGCCGAAGCCGAGTATGTAGCCGCCGAAAGTGCTTGCACTCAATTTCTATGGATGAGGCAAACTCTCAAGGAGTATGGATTTCATTTGGATAAGGTGCCTATTTTGTGTGACAATGAAAGTGCCATCAAGATCGCATACAATCCCGTGCAACATACAAGAACAAATCACATTAAGATTCGCCATCATTTCATCTGAGACCATGTGGCAAGAGGGGATATTGCACTATCTTATGTGCCCACCAAGGACAATCTTGCGGATATTTTCACGAAGCCACTTGATGATGCAAGATTCTTGTTCTTGAGGAATGAGCTAAATGTCATTGATTCTAGAGCTTGACTTGAAGATCTTGCACACACCCCTATAGATGAAGCGTTTTCGAGCTTAGGTGTAGGCATGGACATAGGGGGAGTGTTATCCTAACACATTGGGTTCTCCCTCCCTCATTATGCCCAAAGCAAATACTCATTGTTATCTCTCTTTTTCTAATGTTGAATTGTGAGCTTCAATGTTGAGAATTGGCAATGTACCCAAGATATATCTTCGCGGTAACATACCATGATCTCTTACATGGTGGCTTAGGCCACCAACCTCTTCTCTTGAAGAGTTGGTTCTTGTTTTTGGTTTTTATTTTGGTGTTTTCGTTGTGTTGGGTTGTGTTTTGTGTTGTGTTGGTGTTGGTTTGGGAATCACACTCCCTCTTTTCTTTATTTGATTTTTGAGTTTGTTTGCAAAAGCTGGAGTGTGTAGTACCATCTCAGTTTGTGTTCTAATCCCAAGCCCAAACATTTCCCCCTAAGACTTTTTCTCTCTCTGATTTTTCAATCTTTTTGATCCCTTTGTGAAATAGAGTTTTGGCTAGCGGTACTACCGCCAGATACAAGCGGTACTACCGCTGTAACTGTCAGTAGTACCCAGCGCACGGTACTACCGTTGGGACATAGCGGTACTACCGCTGCAGGAGCTCGTGCTCAGCACTAACTCGGCAGCGGTACTACCTCTCTCCCCAGGTAGTACCAGGTGGGCGGTACTACCGCTGCGGCAAAAATCTGGGGGATAAAAGAGATCTGGAAACGGGGGTTACCCTCATAACCCCCCATTTTCCCCATCTCCTTCCCCAAGTCGGATCTCGCTGCCGCCAAGACTTCATGTCACCAAGGAGGGTTCTCCCCGGCCGTTGAACTCCCCTCTCACGCCGGAGAACGCCCGGGGTCCATCCCCAACTCCTCCTCCACGACGATGAGCTCTGGTGCCCCTTCTATCTCTCTCCCTCAAGCAATCTTGAGAGATGACGATTCCTAGGGTCTAGAGATCTCTTAGTCTAGGAGTAGTTGTTGTGTTCCCTACGTAGAATAAATCTTATTAGCACTACTTGTTGTTTAAGTTCTTACATTGGATTGGGTAGTCTCGTTGGGTGCCTTGGTTGAATCCGCCAGCAGCGGTACTACCGCTATCACCAGCGGTACTACCGCTATGGCTGGAACCGCTGGCAGCAGCGGTACTACCGTGGCCCCCAAGCGGTACTATCGCTTCCTGTAGAACTGAAACAGTTAGAAGTTCTAGTTTGATTCCCTCTCTTAGATCACTTTGATTGAATTTTCGCTTATCTTGTCTATCCCCTTGTTGCTTTCATAGGAGCAAGTGCTAGTGGTTCGAAGGGTGGAGGTCGCAAGCGAGTAGCCAAGCGAGTCCGCAAGAACCCCGAGGAAGATGAAGCCCCCGAGGTTATGCCACAGGGCACGACAATGAGACAGAGGTCCATGAACATGAAATCCAAAGCAACTAAGGACAAGTCTGTGGTTAACATGTCAGATGAGCAGTTTAGGAAGGAGAGGAGGACCAATCCCTACAATCATCCTAGGGAAGCTCGAGCCAATGAGTGCTTCTGGACACGGTTTCAGGAGAGGATCTTTTACGAGGAGTATCCACTTAACAAAAACAAAGTGGTTACTCAATTCTCTATCAATGTTGCACACATGAGAGCCAAGATGGACTATTTTGGTGAAGCCCTGGAGATTTGTGAGGAATTTGGTATTCTGGATTTCATTGAGCTGAACGAGGACTATGATGAGCATCTAGTGGCCCAGTTCTATGCCACTCTATACTTCCACACTGATGAGAGGAAGATCACTTGGATGACGAAGGATCAGAAGTTCTCTGCGTCGTGGAGTCAGTTTGCTACCATTATGGGCTTGCAGGACTTTGGTGAGACACCTGATGCTGATTTCTACTCCACGTACTTCAGACTTCCTTATCCAGAGAAGTCCATGCCACTCACTGAGCTGTATGACCTCTATATTCCTGGACATGCTATGGTTGGGCAGTCCAAGCATCTGTTGCCAGTCTCTGATATCATCCATAGGATCTTCAGGAACACTTTGACTCCTCGGGTGGGAAACTTTGATCAGATCCATGGTTCTCTTGTTGACTTGATGGTAGTCTCTCACAGGCGTCGTGGTGATGGGCTGAGGATTGATATTATGGACATTCTGTACAATGATATGTACATCTGCATCATGAGGAGGAGAGTGCCAGTCTTTGCTTCCTTGGTCTATAAGCTCATCTCCACCACTTGGCGAAATGCCAAGCTTGCTGATGCTCTGTTGGATAATGATCAGGAGCTAAAAACTCATGCTGTCAAGGACCTTCGCATCAAGAAGCATGCCACTCCTCTACTTAGTCCGGATGATCTTGGTCCGGACACAGATGGCTCGAGTAACTCAGATTTTGAGATGCAGGGGAGAGCTCCCAAGGATGGGTTTCGCAACTGGATGACTTCTACCTTGAAGAAGATCTTCTGTCGCCAGGTTGACATGGAGGACAAGGCATATCTTGCTCATGTCCGTAGCAAGAAGGAGCGACAGCTGACACGTGACAGGTTTGCCCATCTGGGGGTGCCTGTTCGTGTTGGGTCTGAGGACAGGATCACAGGTTCCAGGGAGTGGAAGTCCAAGCAAGGCAATAAGTGGAATGATCCCGAGCTTCTATATGATGCCACTACTTCTCGTGATCCCTGGACTCATGGTGAGACAGACGAGGAAGTTGAAGATGTGAACTCGGAGGATGAGCGCAATCTTGGCAGTCCGGCTCGTGTGTCTAGCTCCGACGAGTGACCTCCAGGGACGCTAGCATCGCCTCTTCCCTTTTTGGTGCCTTGATGCCAAAGGGGGAGAGAGTTCTATTAGGATCGCTCTATTTGCTTGGGTTTGTGTTCTGTGTGTCAAACTTTGTGTCGTGTGTGCTTGTGAGTTGAACCATTTGTGTTAAAGTTTGTGTGGTTGGTTGAACAATTTGATGTTATGGATTTGGATTTTATGGTCTTTATCTTCCTTATCAAAAAAGCTTTCATTTTATCTATCTATTGTACCTTGCTAGGTTTCAAAGAGTTAGGGGGAGCACACTTTGTAAAAGAGACCAAAGTTTGCCTCATAAGCAAATTTTTATTATGTTTCACTCTCTCAAAGTGCTCGCCCAAATTCTTTGTACCTCTCTTAGTTGTGTTGTCATCAATCTTCAAAAAGGGGGAGATTGAAACTGCATTTTGCATCTTTGATGTCTCTTAGGTTTTGGAGTTGATAACAACACCACTAAGCTTCTAACAGTGCGTCAAGTATTTCAGGTTAGATCAACTAGACGCCAAAAAGGTGAAGAGGTTTCCAAGACATTGCCACCAAAACTGTCTTGGTCCAGCGGTAGTACCGGGCATGGCAGCGGTAGTACCGCTCCGCAGAGGAAGCGCTAGTACCGCACCCAGTACCGCCAGCAGTACCGCTAGGAGAGAAAAGCTCTCTGTTTCCCACGGTACTGAGGCGGTAGTGGCTCGGTAGTACCGCTGCACCCAGTTCAGTTTCGAGCAAAACCTTGCTCAGCGGTAGTACCGCTACTGGCTGGCGGTAGTACCGTTCCCTGCAGGAAGCGGTAGTACCGCCCCCAATACCGGCCCTTCTACCGCTGGCTAGGTTTTTGCTCTCTGTATCCCACGGTACTAGAGCGCTAGTGGCTCGGTACTACCGCCAGCCACTTCGAAATTATTCAAAGTGGATGGCCAGCGGTAGTACCATGGCGCACTCGCGGTAGTACCGCTGCTGGAGTACCACGGTACTTCACCAGCAGTACCGTCTGCGCTCTGCGTCTAAGACGCGCTAGTACCACGTGGATACCCAGGTGGCGGTAGTACCGCTGGGTCTAGCGGTAGTACCACCAGGCACGAAAAGGGTCAAATTGGCTAGTTTTGGGATGTGGCTATAAATACCCCATCCCCTTCTTCCTCAAGGGCTATCTCGTCCCAGCATTAATGTCAAGCATTTATTGAGCTCCAAAATCTAGATCTCTCCCAATCCCTCCACCCAAACTCGTTGATACTTGGAAGATTGAAGGAGAAGACCCAGATCACATCTTCACCGACTAGTTCTTCATTTCCCCCTCTCTAGCTAGAGGGATCTAGCCTAGGGTTTCCTCTTGTGGAGAACCTAGGCATCTTGCTACTTGTTGGTGATTCAAGAAGAGTTGGGAGCCCCCAATTTGGTTGTGGGTGTGTGCCCCAAGTTGTTTGTAAAGGACTCGATCCCCGCCTCAAAGGGGTTGAATAGTGGAAGGTGAACTAGGCCTTTGTGGCGGAGTTCATCGAAGAATAGGGTGAGGCCTTTGTGGCGTTGAGTAGGCCTTTGTGGTGAGCTCACACCCCTCCAACGAGACGTACTCCCTTAACAAGGAGGAACTCGGGAATACATCGTGTCTCCGTGTGCTTCACTTTGGTTACCTCGTTCCCTCACTCCCTTTACTTATCACTTGCATTGTGTTTATCATTATCCTTGTCATATAGGTAAATTCACCGTAGTTGCATTATCTAGAGAATTTACCTTTGTGTCAAGCCTAAATCAAAAGAAAAATTAAAATTGGTCGTAGCACCTATTCACCCCCCTCTAGGTGGCCATACTTTACTTTCAAGGGTTCACTATTACAGACCCATGTACATCTCCTGATGTATAAAGCCTGGAAACGATGGATTTTTCAAATACACGGTCTTCTTTTGTTAAGAATCCTATGGTTTTTTCTGCATATGTGTATTTCTCCTTGTTGTGAGGAATAGAAAATAATCACTTGCTGTGAAATATTCGACATATTTTCATATAGTGATATTGTTGTGTTATTAAAATAGCTATATGATTAAATAAAAAATAGCTATATCGGGGTTCCAAGGCCAACCTCTGTGAAGGCCATCCATCATGTGACATTAATTGTTCAGATGAAATGACGAATCAATGTTTTCTCCTAAAAGGTTCTGCTTGCACCTCCTCGTGAGATTGTTGTTGTACAACTTGTTGTCTTTGCTGCCTCGGTGGCGACAATTCTTGCTGCTTTTGCATTTATTCATGATTATGAAAATGTGATTGACATACACATAATTCCCACCTTTTAAATTTTGAGTCAATTGGAATTGTAAGTGAGCTCAAGACTATTTTGAACAAACAACTACCAAATTATCATATGCACACTATTACTTTGATTCATTTTGTGGCCTTTTTTGTCTCGAAACATGCGTGGTACACAGATTAACATATTTGACCAATGAAATGATAAATTTGGAAAGGTTTGATCTTCATAACAATATATTTACAAATGTCCATTCTTTTCATCGACTATTCATGTTTTATTTCAAATACAGGAAAATCATCTCTAATGCCCACTGCAATGCACGGGGTATCAACTAGTTATTAAGGTGATTGTTACCAATTAATTACCAAAAACTTGGTGATCATCTCTAGAGAATATGATGATTGGTATTTCTTTGTCAGCCAGATGATGGTGACCCTTAATAATTAATTTGGTAAGGACTACCAGGTTAACCTATACTAGACGGAGTAGCGCGCTTTGTCGCGCCGTCTATCTGTCGACCTTCATGGCGTGGCTGATGCGTTGTGCATCTCGACGTTCTGATTTGGTCAAAGCGTGCTACCAACGGTTTATGTACGATTTGCTTGCTTTGTGTGCGAGAATATGGTGCAGGGATGGCATGGCCTGGTCGGTTGTTTGGTGTAGTGCATTTTCCGCGCGGTGCGCCGTACAAGTGTGGCGCTTAGTTTGCAAGAAAGTGGAGTAGTTGGCATCACAGTTCTATAGCATTTGCATGTAGTTTTGTGATGTTTGATGTGGTCATGCGTACATGCGATATATAAAGCTGGCATTGGCTGCTCCATCGTTAATATAGGTGTGCTGAGTGTTGTTTCCATATCCTTCACGTGGTGTTTAACAGTAGGCATCGCACTTCTCGCACCGTCTGCCGGTTTTTGCGTGGTGTGGTGATATTTGTACCGATGTTTTTATTTGAAAACGTGACACAACCGTTTTGTATGAACATAATTGAACCGTATTTTTAAGACAAACTTGTTAATGTGAGCCAAAATGGAACGTAAAGTATAGCTGTGATTCTTGAACATAAAATCACTTAACACTATCCATGTCATTTGTCACCTCTTTTGCTAGCTATATCACTATCGAAGTTTAATGTGCAATACGCTGGTCCAGTGTACTTCGTCCAAGAAAACATAAAGGCTAAAGATGGTGATTCCAATGAACCTAAACTTTCAATTAAAACCTACATCATCACGCTTTATATGTAAAAGAAAGAGCCATTGACACATTAAACAAAATATAATTGCTTTACATGCAATAAACAGCTTCATCAATAACATATGTGGTATTAGTTTTGCCCAACTTGTATACAAATATAAAGAGTAGACACATTTCTCTGTATAGATCATAACACATCTGTTGGTTGAATAAAGATGTTGGTTATTGAGGTGGTGTTTACCTTTTGCTAGGTGGACCATTTGAGCCACTGATATTCAACAAAATAGTCACATCCCGCTATATAAATAAACTTTATCAACAACCTTTAGCAACTTGAAAGAAGATTGTTCACCTGGTCGCATAAAAACACGCTAAGGAAATGGACGTCCGTAGAGACAGGTCAAGCATATCGCCATCAAGAAGGGCATTCTGCTTAAACTATACATCCAATTGTCTTATCACATTGTGTCACAGCAGCAGCAGGTTCACATGTTTCTTATTTTCAGAATCGGCCATTTCTTTCCATGTCCTATGATATTTGTCGTTGAAGACCTGTAACTGGCGGCAAGCCATGGTATATACCTTGCCAAGAACCGCAAGTTTTCCTCCGCCAACCTATGAATTTCAGGTCTAAACTTCATTTACTGAACAAAAGGCAGATTGAATAAGTGAATTCCTAAGAGTTTTATATTTCCCAAATTACAATATAGATTGTAAGATTAAAAGTGACAGTAAGTCTCACTTTGCAAGGAGTATAACAATAAGCAGATTGGCTAAGGACTGGTAGAGAACTCAAAGAGAACACAAAAAAAGAACAGAACACCTATTATTATAGTAATCCATGTAAGTTTATAAACGATAGGATCTTGTGGCTGCACAGATCATGTAGGGCATGGTACTACATATTTATACACCAAAAATAGCAATCAGAAAGTAAGCTTACTGAGTGTTCTGCCCATGAGATAGGTAGCATACGACATGAGACGCTGATAAGTCGAGAACACGCGACGACATAACCTAATAAGTATTTTCCCTCTGTTATACAAACAAAGGAGTGATCTTGAAAGTAACAGTAAGAGCCAATTGACCAATAACACCAGAAGTAGAGGTAGTTCTTCACTTCATTTTTAGTTTAAAGCCAGAATGATTGATAATGATACTAACAAAACGATGTCCGAACTAATAGTTCAAGGCAAGGCAAAGGTCAGGTGTAGGACTTCCTCCCTTTCTCTACAACAATTGAAACTTCCACTTCAGCCCAAGAAAACACAAAATAATCCCATGAAGGCTACTTTCTTGACTTCACGAACAATTATATTATATATTGGTTGGTATCCAACTCTATAGTTCTCTGGAAGCCTAACATAGTTGCATAAAACCAAGTGGTGAGCTATACAAATTTTTACTCATTTATTGAGTATTAGATAATCCGTCCTTCCATCATACTATTCATTGTACCATAATCCTTCTTGATTTTTTTCGAATAAAATAAAAACAGTTAAATATGATAATCCCGTCAGCTACAGCAAAGCAGAGTACTATGCATGCACATCTTGTTTTAAATAGTTGCAAAGTTGTGGCATATTTTTCATGATAAAATTAGAATGTAAATCTTGTCGCTTCTGGACACCTCATGAATCTATGAGAAAGGAGAAGCTCACATAGGTAGGTGCACATCTATTTGTTGGTCTACAAAACACAGGAAGACACATCGGGTAAGTAAAATATACAACATGCACCGGCAAGGCCAGGCAGAGGCAGAACCAGAGCCAGTACAAATAAACATGATAAATTCTTTGGATACTAAGGATATGGAAAAGAGCATCGAAAGAACAAACAACAAAACAAAACTCTACCACATAGTGAAAAACTTCATCAGGTTTGTCAAACTGAAAGATAGATGGAAAGAACAACTTCGGTTCCACTAAGCCTGAGCAAAATGTCAGCTTTCACCTAATCCAAGCCAGCCACAAGTTCGCAAGACACTTCAAGAAGCTACGTAAAACAAAGATGGTTCAAGAACCTGTATTCAAGTGGGCCACTAAATTTTGAATATAGTTAGAACATACAACATGGGTGATATTGCCACAAATATGTTCTTGAAAATTTATAGAAAGAAGTTGAAGGCGCATTATCTTTTTTATTGTTTTTGTTTCATGATGAGAAGATATAAATACCTCTATGGAACTCCTGAGTGTATAAAAAGACATCAAACTCTGGCCTACACATAGTGTTCATATGAACCATTTGCTCCTGGAGCAGAGGCTAACTTAATACCTCACAATGTGGAAATCTATAGAAAGCAAACCTTACATGACTTCCCTTCAATGCATCTTAATCATATTTGCAACGTGAAACCTATAGAAGAACATCTTTACTTTGGCACACCAAGCGATTCAACAAACAATGCACATGATTGTGTCACCAACAAAACATGAAATGTGTAGAAAAAAAAAGCTGGTTCCAAAGCTATCATAGTTTAGCATATTACCTGATGACTGATGAATTGTATTGCACATAGACACGTACATCGCCATCTTCAGTCTAGTAAAGTACTACGGTGCTGGGGGCAAAATCAAACACTCCACTGTCATGAACATCCCAAAGTCATCCGCAATCATGGTGTGTATACATGACTTCCCCAACCTAGATTCCATGACATGTAGCTAGGCTCTCCTCAACTTAACCAGATCATCATACTATGACACTGGGGGATGCAAACCCCAAACAAAAGGAAATTGACTGCTGAACAACATGCACATAACATCAGAACGAACACCCCAAAAAAGGATAAATCTGAATTTAGTAAACCAAGCATGTACGACTATACACTTCCACAAGCCACTCGACGACAGTGCCAATGTCGCCTCTGGTAATGGCATCCTTGGCGATCTTGTCCAAGCAGCAGAGATAAGAGCCACGCTTACGACGCCTCTAGTGAAGGCGTTTTTCTGCGTAATTAAGTTCTAGAAAAGAGGGAGGTTAATTAGCGCCAATGCTAAGCAGTACCAAAAAAATATGTGAGTAGATTATTAGGCTAGCTAAAAACATGTAAGCATAATACTAATTAGAAAATCAATACTGTTCTGATGCTAAGATCTCAAATGTGCATGCTAGCTCAACATTAGACTCACAGAATCTTAGGACAAATTGTGCGGAGACAGGAGTAGAACACGACATCAAGATCTATGGGATGTCAGTTATTCAATCGAATCTTCTCTTATATTTTGAGAGCTAAGTGGGAAGACAATAGTCTCCACGATAGGAAGGCGGTCAGGCAGATAGGTTTTCCTTTGCAAAAGGTTCAATTAACTGCACAAAGCATGAAAGATCCATTTTCAGAGAACCACTATCCATTCATAGCACCCATGCATCTTTTCAACTCCGTACGCCATGCCTACATATACTCCAACAACAACACGTATAGATTTTTTTTAAAGCAATTGAATCTTTTGCAAACATAAGAAGAACAGACGAACGATTGATGGTAACACATTTATTTTGGCAATCTAAAACAATGGTACATTTCGACTTTGTTACCCAAATATGCACCCTCTTTGCACATTTTCTTCCGCTGCATACAAAGAAAATATAATACTATCTTAGTGCATTCTCGATGATAGACAGTTGCCTTAACACCGGTATGGAAATAAAGCAAGTGAATTCACACCAATCAACAGTTACTGAGAAATTATCCTAATAGGGGCTCTTAGACTTTTAGTTCAATAATTTTTCTCCACTTGAACATTATTCTAGAACGAATGTATGTTTAAGACTCCCAAATTGAATTACTTTGGATCAATATTAAACATTATGCAGTTCCACCTTACAATATATCGATTGTTTAACAGTCCGCTACTTGTGGAATATCTACTGTTTTCGGCATTCGGACAATGGCAAAGCTCCTGTCAAGTGGGATAACACAATGCTTTCTAATTATACAATAGCGTCAAGCTATATGTGTTACTAAGTGGGAGACAAAAAGCGTAATAGAAATTAATACTTACTGTCTGGTCAAGCTTGTGCTTCGAAACATTCCCTAGAAAGAGAAGAACATATGTTGTTACATGTCCAATGCTTAGTTATTAGCTGTTGTGAGTCATGGCCATAGAAATCCTATCAGGGAAATAACCGAGAGCACCTCCACTATGACACAAAGAAGAGATGGCGCTTCTAATATTATTATTACTTCATTCCTGATGTAATATAAATATTCTTCAGTCCAATTCAATCAACCAGCCCAGTATTCACCTTAAATCAAGTGTGGATAAAGGGGAAACAATATAAACAAGAATTCACCAAATATTTTCTTCTCGGTCTATTATATGGAGTCTTTACCATTGCTTCTAACTTGCCATAAATAACAACAAAAATACGTACTATTGTATTAGTTAGCCAATGTGCATTTGATTAGGCAGAAATAAAACATAGAAGACCTGACGTCACCACCATCAAGAAGTGAGGAAATTTTGGCGTGACCTTTACCAGGTAACACACACAGCAGTGTAGGAACCGTAAGTTGGCAGCGCCGGGGAGGCCCGAGCAAACAATGTCGTCGTCGACCTTGGCAAAGTTGAGTGGCAGCACCAACTGGGACTCCTCTCCTACTCTACCATGTCGTCAATAATCGCTCCAAAATCTGTTCTACACCAGGCTTGCAATAAATTGAGAGAGAGATATGTCATCGGATCTACCTGCTTGCCGCACCAGAAACACATACTGAGGAGGGGGCCAAACAGGAGCTAAGCCGCAGAGCAAGCGCTTTTCCAGGGGGCGGGCGGCCGCCGGTCGTCCGAGATGTGGGAGCGGAAATGGTGGTAGAGATTCAACGGGGATGTGCCATCGCGCTCGTGAGGAGATGTCCCCGAGATTGGCGACGCCCACATGTGAGGCAGAGCGTACAAGGAGTTTGTGGGGGCAGAGGGAGGAGGGGCAAGGAGAGAAGAGGTCGGAGGAGCCGAGGAGGCATCGGCGGCAACGCAACGGAGGGACCGGGATGGAGGATTCCGGCCTGTCGCCATCGGAGAAAAATACGCGTGCTCCAAACGAGCACACCCGTCAACAGCTCCAGCGCACGCTCAATCGCAAAAGGAGGGCCCACAAAACAGTGAGAGAGGAAGCGCCAGATACGCTGAGAAGGCGTCCTCAGCACCCGGGTTAAAGCTATATACTAGACGAAAAAGCGCGCTTCGCCGCGCCGGCTGCCTGGCGTTGTCACACGACCTGGCATGTTTGGTGCATCAGTCGTCATCTTGATTTGGGACACAGCTAGGATTCAACATGCTCATATCTCCATTGATGCATTTAGTGGGGAAAGCAACTCTGAAAAGGTCTCGGCTACAGTACGGTGTGATACAACACAAGGACACGATTTGGGTATCGGTTGACATAACTGCCACATGTGGTCTTCACATGGCAGGCGAGGTCCCCGCCAAAACAGCGCGCTCCATTGAGCGCGGTCATTAGAGCACTGATACAAAAATTGACATTTCAAAGTTACAATTTAACAACATGTATGAGCATATGCATGTCAATAGGGGACTGCTTGGCTCACTTGAATGGATGGTTATGCAAACATGTCCAAGATATGAGTTTTCATAATGGAACAACGGCCCCCTTGTCCATGGCAAGTCACACCTTATATTGACATTGCAAAAGAACACAAAAAAGAAGACGAGGTTCTTGGAAAGATCGATAAATCTAACTAAAGAACAGATTTCAAGCTTCCAGCTTGTTTTGTTCTGCCTTCATTCGACCTGCAACCACAATAGTTAGTCATTAGCGCTTTTTACACGATATGGATGTATTTAAGGATCGCATTGTCGATAATAGATATTTCACTTTGGAGTCTACTCTTCACCCATATAGGGAAAAATAAAGAGAAACCAACATGGGAGTAGGCCTGAATCTAGAGGTACTATGACCTGAAAACCCTAGTCTGGTCGACTGTGGCTGGGATCTTTTTGACTTTTGATAGTGTTACCTCATAATTAGATATTAGCATTAGTAAACTGGAACAAAGAATCTAGGAGCACATAAGGTAATTCTATTGCAATATTTAAAATTTCCATATAGATAATATTGACAGTTCCTTTCCCGTATACAAGTGACTCATTAGTACCCTTTCTTCTTTGTCAAACTGCTATCCCATTTTGTTCTTGCTAAAATCTGGATAAAGGGAAATTTCATCTATCAAAGTATATCCATGGTTTCAAAAAGATATATGAAAATTGAGTGGTAAATTTGAAGAATAGGCTCCACTCACTATATTAGCAATTGCTGACTATATAACTATACTATTTTTACATCTGAAAAACAACATATGCGAGTTCAAATTTGATGATTCTAAATTGCACGAAATCGAATGAAACCAAAGAATTCAAAATTTATGTGTTTAAAATTATATAACCAAATCAAGCGATGGATTATAAATGAAAAAATCCCATTAAACAGAAAAGGGAAGATGGGACAACAAACTTAAGTCTTCGTACATCCAAACTAACCATACTATGATATAAGAAAGTGATAAAATATGCAAATATGTTCTTCCTTGAAATGCTTAGAAAGATAGAGAATAACTTTTTCGAGTTCACTTCTTGAACTGCACACATGAATTCACATGTAACTGCAATAGTGTTTTGTGTTTCTTGCACCAAATATTGTCCAAGAAAATTTCAGCAATAACATTTAAAGGAAAAAAGAGATACACATTAGTGAAGTTTTAGCCACAGCCATAACAAAGAAAAAGATAGTGATTAGTAGAAAAATCCAAATCAAGAAAGACAAGAGAGGAATCCTCGAGTATAGGGGACTTTTCTAGTTGCCAAACTCTATGTTCTGTAGATGCACCACTTCACTATTAAATATTGGATTTCATTTGAATATAATACTGTTTTAATCATTCTAAAGAAAATAACATGAGATAGTGGCAAGGTTTCTCGAAAGATTCTATCATTGGGCGGTTTTTTTTATCATAACCAAAAGCGGCTCGGGTTAAAGAGATGTTCATAACCGCGCGGCCGAACACATAGAGCCGCTATACCAGTGCACGTAAGGTAATATTCATCCTCCCAATCAGATCAACCTTCCCCACCATGTGACATCAGTATTCCATTCCTACCAACAACAGAAACATTGGTCATAAAGAAAACAACCATGAATGTAATCGTTACAAAGCAGTGCTAGTTGATTAAGTTGAAGCATGCTCTTGATCAGAATCAAACCAGTTACTTAGAAGAATGAATGTGAAAGAGATGAACCTAATAAATAAATGAAATTCCTTTTCCCTGAAATGTCATCGTGGACGCACATGTCCAGATGACTTCATTTAAATATACTGCACCTAATAGCTTTACTTCAACTTGCTATATTCCTATCGACTGAAATCTTTAGTGTCCGTCTTCACATAACCTTCATTACTCCAGGCAAAAGAAACACCACAGAATATAGTACCGATAGAAATGGTACAACCTCGTGTCATACATATGCCTACGCATCACAATTGAAAATTCAGGTGTAGCGAAAAACATCATTATGTGTCATCGAGCATCAATTGGGTAGAAAATCTAAATATAAATATTGTACAGTACATATTCTTGATGATTCTTAAGATAAAGAAAAAAAATATATATATATAGGTAAATTAACAGATGCTCCATGGTGCCCATAAACCTGTACAAAATACTGTTCAATTTGTACAGGTGTACAGTATGGATACCTTGAATACCTAGAACTTGGGTTTGTATGACGTATATATACACACATACCCAAGGTATCTACATACCTTACATACCTAGAATATGTATACACAAGTGTACGCATACCTGTCAGGTATGTGTGTATATATATATATAGGTAAATTAACAGATGTTCCATGGTGCCCATGCTCTGTACAAAATACTGTTCAATTTATACATGTGTACAACTTGGATACCTTGAATACCTAGAACTTGGGTTTGTATGACGTATATATACACTTGGGTATACATACCCAAGGTATTTATATACCTTAAATACCTAGAATATGTATACACAAGTGTACGCATACCTATCAGGTATGTATATATACGTATAAGTATATATATAATTTTTACGTATGTGTACCCTACTATGTGCATACCTAGTGGAATCTATACGTACTACATACGCAAGGTTTATATACCCGAGGTATTCATGATGTCTACATACCTAAAATGTACGGTATTTGATACCGGTGCCCATGCTCCTAGGTGCCCCATTTGGGCTAGCCTAGAGAAAGGGCGCAAACATTTATCAGCCCTAGCTTGAATTTCCCTCTTACTTGGATCATGTAATAATTCTTCTCCTTGTGAGGAAGCAGGAAATGGTGGAACCCCTGCTGCAGCATGAAGACACACAAACGACTAACAAAAAGAAGCGGTTAGTACCAGGCTGATCAACCAAAACTGAGGAGAAACAACAACCATTGAACTCCAAGAGCGGCTTGCAACAAACACTGACACGGCAGCGACCGTCCGTTACTTGTCTGCTAGAACCTCGGCTGCTTGCGCCCGACCCACCTCGCCACTCTGCACATGACCATCTGCGACTTGGCCGCCGGAGTCGCTGCACCCGCGCTGTCCGCCGCACTCGGTCATCGCTGTGCACGAGCCAGCTGTCCGCGACTTGGCGTCCGGAGTCGATGTGCCCACGCCATTTGCAGTACTTAGCCGCTAAATATGTTATGCGCGAGCTGTCCGACTTGGTCGCCGTTGCGCCCACGTCGTCCGTCGCACTTGGCCGCAAGAACCGCCACGTGCGAGCCGTCCAACGTGCCTGCGGTCGTCAGTGACCTGGTCGAAGGAGTCGGAGCACCCACGCCGCCCTTCGCACTTGGTGGCCGGAGCCGCTGGACGCGAGCCGTCCGACGCGCCGTCCGTCTGCGAGTTGGTCCCCCGTCGGACGCACTTGGCTGCCTGAGCCACTTAGCTTAATTTGTTTGACGCGTCAGGCTGCTCCGCGGCCCTCCGCGACTTAGCCGATGTGTCCACGCCGCTCCGCCGTGTCTTCCTGCGCACGCTGCGCCGTCCCACAGCTAGGCCGGGCGCCTCAGCCACCAAACCAAATACCGGCAACCGCCAACCAGGAGAGGAGCATGATGCGGATGGAGAGAAGGCCACCATTAACCCTACCCCCAGCGAGATCTAATCCCAGAGGAACGGAGGTGAGCATCACGAATTTGCTTGCTTTGCCGAGCTGACCCGATCCTCAACTGAAAAGAGTAAAAGAAAATCAAGCCAATCACAAATAGGTCATAGAAGCATGGCTACCAAATCGACCGTCGTAGTCCGTTGACCGTCCCTACACAGCAACAGCCGAACGCGTGTACATGCCCATCCCACCGTCGGCCAGCTGCACCGCAGCGCAGGCAAAAGAAAAAACGGCACACATGCAGCCAGGTCACAGATCAGCTCTGCCGCACAGTTATGCACCGAAGAGGCCCACCCGACCAGCGACGAGCCCCACAAGAGACACAAGGCGAGGCAGGATCGCTAAGAACGCTCCTAGCCCATGGAGCTTATAGTTTAAAGGAATGACAAATTGGTCATAGAAGTATGGCTACCAAATCGACCGTCGTAGTCCGTTGACCGTCCCTACACAGCAACAGCCGAACGCGTGTACAGGCCCATCCCACCGTCGTCCAGCTGCACCGCAGCGCAGGCAAAAGAAAAAATGGCACACATGCAGCCAGGTCACAGAGCAGCTCTGCCGCACAGTTATGCACCGAAGAGGCCCACCCGACCAGCGACAAGCCCCACAAGAGACACAAGGCGAGGCAGGATCGCTAAGAACGCTCCTAGCCCATGGAGCTTATAGTTTGTGTAACAAATATGATGATTTAGAGTACGCGGTGACCGTGACTAATTAATCCGGTAATTGCTTACTAGGTTAACCGGTAAGTTTAAGTTATATGATGACTTAGGAAGATGATCATGACTAATTAATCTGTTGACCGCGACCAACTAATCTGGTAATTTCTATCAGGTTAACAAATAACTATAAGTAATGTGATGACTTAGAGTACTTGTTGATCTAACTAATTAATCTGGTGATGACTAATTAATCTAATAATTACTACCGGAGATTAACCGGTAAGTGTAAGTAAGGCCTTCCGTAATGCACCGTATCTTAGCGCGTTATCATAGATAGAAATACAATCTAAGAAACAACCACCCTAATGCATTGTTTTTTATACATCGTATCTAAGTTAAGTTGCATTAATTGATTTTGGTCTAATACTTGCTTGTGATTGGACTAGCAACATTTTTTGCCTATGATCTCGTGTAAGAGTTGTATCTTATATAAGATACAACTACACTCTCTTTCTTCAATAAATAGGGTATGATACCGTGTCAAGATACTCCCATTACGGAAGGCCTAATATGACGGTGATCGTGACTAATTAGTCCGGTGAACACGACCTATAATATGGTAACTACTACCAGGTTAACCGGTAACTGTAAGTAGTACGACGATTTAGAGTACTTGTTGATCGTGACTAATTAATGTGTTGACTATGACTAAGGGCATCTCCAGTCGCCCCTCAGCCCTCAGGCGGCCTTTTTAGCGCCGGAATTGGCGAATAGCGCTGTTTCCTCACCAGTCGCCCCCCCAGAAGGCTAAATAGCGCCGTTTCGGCGCTATTTCGCGCCGCGGCACCCTGGCCAAACCCAGCCCGCTGGGTTCGGCCTGGGGGGGGGGGGCGAAACTGCGCGACAGCACACGCGGGCCAGCTCTGTCAGTGACACGCCGAATAAACGTGGGAATAGAAACTCCTGCCCGTGACCTTCTTCTCGGCGCCCGCGCCGTCAAAGGCTGCCGGAGTAATGGCGTGGCGGCCGCCCAGTGCATGCGCCCCAGTCAAAGGCTGCCGGCGTAATGGCGTGGCGGCCGGCCAGTGCATGCATGGCGGGGGCGGCAGCGGTGACACGCGCGACGCAGGGACTGTCCCGCCAGGCTATAAAAAGGGCGCTCGGCCCTCGCCGTTCTCCCATTCTCGCTTCCTCCTCCTCGCCGTTCTCCCATTCTCGCCTCCTCCTCCTCGCCACCCTCGCCGTACCTAGCAACTATGCCTCGCCTCTGGGATGCGTGGCCCGACAGCGACGAAGAGTAACAGCAGCCGGCGCAGGAGGTGGCGCCCGAGCAGCCGCCGGCGCAGGGAGCGGTGGCGCCCGAGCAGCAGCCCGCCCAGGAAGAGCTGGCGCCCGAGCAGCCGGCGCAGGCTGCCCGGCGCTGGAGGAGGGAGAGGAGGAGGCAGCCGATGTGGCCGGAGCAGCACGCTGCCTACCACTCCTTCGAGACCGCGCGGAACGAGGGAGCGTTCCACCAGGTCCTCGGCGGCGGCGGCGGAGGCTGTCGCCGTTCGGGCATCTCTGGAGACCCACCGGAGGGAAGAGGCGGAGCGCGAGGTGCACCGGAAGCTGGCCGAAAACGATGCGTCGGCCGAGCAGCAGGCCCTCATCGCGCAGTACGAGGCCGACCGGCTGCAGGTGGCCGCCTGAAATCAATAAAATGCGCCGAGTTTCAAATCGAGTTTTTTTTAGGCCAAAACTTGGGCTCGGGGAGCGACTGGGAAGCCTGCCCTCCCCCCCCCAGGTTCCAGATTAGCGCCGTTTGGCGCCGCGGCGGCCCCAAAACTTCGGCGTTTTGGGCACTGGGGGGCGCAACGGCTGGAGATGTCCTAAGTAATCTGGTAGCTGCTAGTACCATGTTAGCTATCAAGTGTCATCAATGTGATGTTCAGATAATGTAGTGATCGTGACTAATTAAATTGCTGACCGCGATTAATTATTGTGATAAGTGCAACTAAGATATCGAGTGAAGTGTTTTATTTTGCATTTTTGTAAGAAATGGTGTCCAGGTAGTGTTATTCCTTGTCTCCACAACATACACAGACCGCAACCTCAAGTGTTACGATAGAACCATATGCATTTTGTTGCAGCATGCACGGCACGTTATTTCCAAATGAGCACCATCGATATGTTGGAGGGGTTCGTTTAATTTCTCAATGCCTGTCGCCCATTTGCTGTATCTGGTTGCATGCCTGTTAGACGGTGACCGGGAATGACGAATGACGCTGTGAAGCAGAAAACCACTTGAGTTTTTTCCGGCTGTAGGTACCGCCGCCGCATAGGGAGACTAATAAATCAGGTTGGGCATAAAACCCGACACCCGAAACCCAAACCCGAAAAACCAAAACCCAACAAATCCGAGGACATCATCGGGTAGCAGTTTCAGAAACCCGATTTTTGTTTAGAAAATTCGGGATGCAAGTTACGTTACCCGATCTTCCCAAATAACCCGAATTACATGCGTAGCCTAGTAAAAAAAACTCTCGCACACAGCCCATGAGGCCCAGCTCTAACCTAGTTTACAGTGCGTTCACCACATCCCCGTTGAGTCCTAGGAATTTCAATCACAGCCGCCACATAGCTAGTCAGCGCCAATGCCAAACCTGATTGCGCCGCCCTCTACGCCATTGAGCTCGCCTCCACTGCCTCGTTCCAGAGTGTCGCATCCCCGCTCCCAGGTTCCAGCGATTCCCTAGCACGGTCGCTCATCATTCGACTGCATTAATCTTTGCTGATGTGACACATGTTCAAGACAGCCCATCCACCTTCTCAATCCAAGGCTCCACGATGAGGCCAGAGCTGCACCACCGATGCGAGTATGCGACCATGGAGTCTCCATTTTTGTTCAATGCTCTGTATTTCGGGTAATTCGGGGTTACCTCAACCCGAATTTTCGGGAACCCGAATTGTCGCTATTTTTTGGAGGAGAATCCGGGTGTCAGTTCTCGAAATCCGAACTTTTTTTTACCCAAATTATCCGACCCGAAATTTCGGGTAAAGCCGAACGCCCAACCTTTCTAATATGTGGCGCGCCGCCGTGCAGTTGGAGAGAAAGAACTACGGAGTAACGTGGAGCGAGATGGTAGTAAAACCGTAATTTAGAAACCGTATTCATCATTTCTAAACGGTCCGGATGTTGTTCAAATAAAGAAAAGGGGGCCGGATCACTATCAGTCCGTCACTTTCCGTGTAGTTGGCGGTGGAGATGTCGCACTCTCGGCGGCTGGTGGACTATCATCAGAATTCCTACTATCACCTCGACTACGTACAGCGCGCCCATGCAGCTAGGTGTGATGAGTGATGACTCGTGTTCTCGTGGACTCTCACAGCTGTAACTAAGAGATTCAACTCAATTGAATCGATTTTTTTTAAAAAGTAATTGTATTGATTGTTGGTGAACGTATATGACTGACCGGCGTAGCTACAAAAGTCTTTTGGTCCCAGCCTCCATCTCCCAGTCCCAGGGACCGTGAGTAGAGCAGAACGTGTAGCGCGGGCGCATATATGCAGCCGTCTGAGTTGTGCTCGTGCACTCGATCTCGCCGCACTGTTAGGCATATACACGCCAGACTTTGCATCCTCCACCTACTGGTAGTACTCCAATTTTACGCCATCCATTGCGCGCAATAAATCGGCCGAGAAACGCCCCTAGTTAATGCAACGCGACGACGAGCTAGCTAGCCAACCATGTGCGTGCATGTGTACGCATGAATGATGAGTCTCCTCGCCGCGCGGCGCACGCGCAGGCACGCACGCTTTGCTCCACTCCATGCCTCGCTATAAAACCCCGCGCGCCGGCGTGATCCCTCCATCCCGCGTCTGATCAGAATCGGTGCAGAGCACAGCTAGAAATGGCGCCGTCCCTTTACGGCCGTGACGACCTCCTCACCGGCCTTAACCTGCTGCTGCTGATGATGGCGCTGCTTCTCCCGTGCGCCCGTGGAGCAGCGGCCGGCGGCACCGGTGGAAGTAAAGTCTCCGCCGTCTTCGTGTTCGGCGACTCCATCGTCGACCCCGGCAACAACAACAACCGCCTCACGGAGGCCAAGGCCAACTTCCCGCCCTACGGCCAGGACTTCCCCGGCGGGGAGGCCACCGGGAGGTTCTCCAACGGCAAGGTCCCTGGGGACATGCTAGGTACGTACCGGTCGGCGGCCGGCCAGCTAATTTGTTGTTTATTATATTATTATTATGCTATACTTTTGGCCGTCTAGCGTAGTGCATCACCTATATATGTTAGCCTTTTCTGTCAAACGAGAATTAACAGTTTCTTTTGCGTTTCGTTCAAGTTTTTGGTTACACCAACATGATATAACATATATATGGGCGCGTTTTTGTTTACACTTATACGGGTGGGTGTGTGTAGTTGATGGCCAACCTCGCCACGCCTAAGGTTAAGTGAAGTTTGGCCAAGAAAATCATCACCGCACTTGTGACAATCATTGGCAACATGCTGATTTCACACCAGATAAAATATGGGAAGCCGGTGAGTGATTAACCGAACGATCCTCTAAAAGGTTGTCGACTGTGCCTAAAATTAGACGTACTAGTTAGTAAACTTAGGCCCGGAGCCAAGGAGCCCTGTACTCCCTCCGTAGACGAATAAGAGTATTTCTAGTTTTCATTGTTAATCAAACTTTTTAAAATTTGATCATCTTTATAGATAATATTAGTAACATATATGTGACATAAAATTAGTATATTTGAAAATTCATGTCAAGGCGAATCTAGTGATATCATATTATAAATGCTAGTAGTAGTACCTTGTTCTATAAAGTTGGTCAAAATTTAATATAAGTCTGACGAAGATAAAAGGTAAAAGTACACTTATTTATGAACGGACGTAGTAGTATCTTTTTTATTTTCGGCGGAGTAGCTGGATAGTTCTCGTGTCCGTCGGCGGCAGCTTTTCACAAAAACTATTGGTCTGGATTGCTGTTCACAAAAACCACTCTACAAGAGTCGCTGATTAGATGCAGTTAACCTGTCTAACCTCTCACGTCAAGTCATCCTTCCGTACTGTTCCATCGGATCGGTTTTCGTCCACCGATCGTACTATACGTGCATTTTTTCTCTTCTGCATCCTTCACCGTTCAATGCAAACCCAACCACTCCTTCGCCAACATTAATGCCCAATCCATGCTCAAGCTGAAAATAGCTCATCGTGAGGCCGACTCGACCATATTTTGCATTAATTAATCTGCATGCTATACGATGCATGATTTACTATGTGCAGGTACAGACGTGGCAAACATACAAAGGCCGAACAGAGATCGGTGCAGTGCCCACAATGTACTATCGTACTCTTTCAAGATATGGAAAACTTGAAATCATAGTAATAGCTTTTGCCATGCTAGATTTGAACAAGTGTTCAACGAACTTGAAATGAAAAGGTAACGTCACAGGCTCACAACTCTTTTTGATTGAAAGGGGTTCCCTCTCGATTTTATTAAAATCAACATCACGGACACATCGTAACGTCCTCGGGCGGTACAAGAGTTGAATGTCAGGATCACAAACCTTCCGAGTAGGGCTGTAAGTGGGAAAACCCATGTATGCCCACTTAATTTTGCATAGTTCAAATTTAGAATCCAATTGATACACGTTTTCATTTTCTAGCACAAATGTTTTATCCACATGCTTAGGTGTGCTAGGTGGATATGCCCACTTACAGGTCTACTTCTGAGCTACTAGCACAACTAAATAGGAGTGCCAACTACTCAGAAACACCTAGCACACACACCTCCCCCATCATGAACTTCTAAAGAGCTAAGCAGAGGCGAACTTCAGTAGCGACATCTTGCAGGTCTCTGCTTGAGCAGCATCGAAATCATCGTGCACCGGGAGGCAACAACTTGGGCTTTAGAAACGGAAGTCATCTCCATGCAATGCGAAGGAGCTACGCTCGCTTCTTGTTCAACACCATGGCATATTTACCAGCTTCTCAGTCGTGGTACCTTTGGAGAGAAGTTTCCATTTATCGATATCCCTAGTAGTTACCCTTCTCCATAGATCCCGAACACCTCGAGAGCGCCCACATAGCAGCAACGAAACCACATTAACCGAAGAATTCTTATTATTGTTCAGCCACCATCAAGAGGCTGATTCAAAATCAGCGCCCACATTGAGATTAATAAGATCAGATATAATAGGATAGATGAGCTTTGCAACTAAGCACTCAAACAATAAGTGGTGACAAGTTTCTGGTTCGGAACAATATAAGCAAGACATATTATCAACATGCCTACGCTTAGTAAGGTTATCCCTAGTCAAAATTCTATTATTAGCAACCAATCATGGGAAAACATGCAAGTGTGGAGGAACATTTAGAGACTAGACAGCAGGTGTATGAACCGAGACAATTGCTATGTTATTGATGATAGAACAAAAATAACTAACACTATAAGTACTAGAAGAGGAAAACATCCACATAAGCAATGTCGTCTTTCGCTGAGAGGACAACTGCTAACCAATTGACCAAGTTCCAGACACCTATTAAACAGGATGGGATACACACGTCTCCTAAAGGTAAGCTTTAGTTCCTCACCATCTCAGACTTGGGCAAGAGTGCACTCCTGTTCTTTAACAATAGAGGACAAATCCTAGAACGGAATGGAAAGGCTACAATTACCTTGCCAGACATCACTTCAAAACCTAATTTTACTACCTCACCCGATTTCCCATCTATATCCCATCTTAGCGGCCTTAGTTGCCCAAATCACCCCCTCCCAAAAAGGGGAGCAGGGTTGAGGGTTAGCACAGAGAATATTAGGAGATAAATCATACTTATAATCAACAATTTGCCTCCGGATTTTATCTGAATCCAAGTGGTATATTTAGATCCAAGATGCCAAGATGCACATATATATTCCCTAAGGTTCTGAATACCCAGACCCCCAAACTATTTGCTTAAGACAAACCAAATCCCAACTAGCCAAATGATACTTATTTCATTCCACGCATTCATTCCGCAAGAAATAAGCCATCTGTGAGTTAATGGCTTTAATAGCCCACTTGGGAAACTTAATAACATATAAAAGGTACTCCCTCCGTCCTGGTGTATAGGGCATAATACCAAAATCATGTAAGTCACATCTCTTACACACATTTTGCAGTAATTCTCTTCTAGCTAGTGGGTGGTGGCTTCTCTCCACCCCTCTCAACCAATGCATGTAATGTTTAAACTCTAATGAATAAATACCTAGAGCCAAGAGAACTACTATATGCTTTCAAAATAACCAACCTAATTTTATAATTAAGCAGTTCACCCCTCCGCCCCTCATACCTTTTGATAGTTTTGATACTTTTATGCGTCGAATTACTCAACACAATATTCTTAGAACAAAGAACAAACCGATCTGATACATGCTATGAAATAAAAGTTTTGTATATTGTGCGCTAAGTATTCCTTTTTTTATCGATGATCAATTATTTTTCATAATAGAACTACTATGAAAAGTGGAGTAATCTTGCAATAGGACTCACCAATTCCATCTATTTTCTCCAAAATCAGCGGTTTAAGGTTAGTAAATCCTATTAATATTATCATAGAGCCTTTTATTTTGTACTACAAATTTTTAAAAATTAAAAAATATTTTTCTATTTATCCATCGTAATTTCATCATTAAATAGAAACAAACGTTTTTTTTGTATTTTCTCTATTTTCTTGAAATAATTTTAAAATTTCAAGGTTAAACTAATTATAAAAAAGTTCTATATCGCAACTTATAAAAGAGGAGTTCCAACCCTTTCAAGTAGTATTTCTATCAGGCAAATCAAGATTTTATTGTAAAAATAATCGTAATGATACTACTAAATAAATAAAGGCTATTTTAATAAAGATTCTAATGTTTCTAAATTTCATGGACTTCTCCAATCTTGACGATTCACGAGATAATAGGTATTATTCTTTTAAGTTACCTATTATCTTAAATTAGCCATCATGGTGAAATCGATAGACACACTCCTCTTATGAAGCAATGCTCAAGCATCTCGGGTCGAATTCAAGCGGCAGTATTCTCGGAAAAGAATACAATATGTTAGAAAATAGATTCAATTCAAAATTTACAATTTTGTATCGGGACCTGCCCCTTATGCTCACAACTCTGTACCAGAGGGGTTTCGATTTTGAAAACGACAAAGGAAGACATAGATAATTTCATGGAGCACATACTACATGTTCTATATTTTCAGTTTCTTTATTTGTAGTAGTACACGCATACGGTCAAACAAATCAATTATACCAGAATGTTAGAACACGTGCATATCAAAAATTTCCTCGGTGAGGCATGCACAATCTTCTACCTCCTTTTTAAAATATGAATGTTTCAGAAATACTCTTGGGAAGAACTGGTGTTTCATGTTTTTCTTCAGTAGTATTATCAATGCCAACTCCAAGTATGTAAGAAAACTATCTCCGGGTTTAAAAAAATTATATCCAGATACTGAACTGTGCATGTTTTCTTCCCTAAAACGGTTACTTCCTCAAAACTATGTTTTGGTCAAACTTTCTAAGTTTAAACTCTTTCATGGCTTGATGAATAATCTATATAGAAACAATCTAATGATATTATTTTTCTTCGTAATCGACCAGCTTCCAGGTTGGGAATTAAGGAACTATTGCCACCATACATCGGAGATGATCTTCCACTAAGTGACCTACTTACTGGTGTCGTGTTTGCTTCAGGAGGCAGCGGTTATGATCCTTTAACTTCGATACCCTCGGTAACCAAATATATTTATCATACACATCTCATAAATAAAGTTCCGCCCACCCCCTGAAGTTCCCGTGAAGTATATTTAGTTTTGGTTTCACTCGAAACTAAGATTGTTACAAAAATAAGTAACTACTAATCTATTACTTCAGACTGCAACATCAAGTACTGGGCAGCTTGAATTATTCCTCGACTATAAGGAGAAGCTAAAAGCATTAGTCGGTGAAGAGGAGACATCACGTGTTATCTCTGAAGGCATATACTTTACAGTCATGGGGGCAAATGACCTAGCAAATAATTATTTTGCAATTCCTTTGAGGCGCCATCAGTATGACCTTCCTTCATATGTGAAATTTCTTGTTTCTTCGGCCGTCAACTTTACTATGGTAAGAGTTATTGTCAAAACTTTAAACTTGTCCTGAAATAGTTGAAAATATTTTTTAAGGGAACTTGTTTGACCTTTATTTTTACACAAATTTATTGTGCCCATAAATTCATTGAAAATTTAAGTTTTGCATATTTATCCGAATTCAACCAATACGACCATTCTTCTATCGGGATTTTGCGCATATATCAAATTTATTAAATTCCTGAATTTTGTAAAGCATCAACTTCGCTGGAGAAGTTTCAGGATATCCATCTATTATAACTATCGTGGTAACAGAAATAATTAATTAGAATGGTATTACTCTTCTGTACAGACATTAAATGAGATGGGTGCAAAGAGAATTGGGTTTGTTGGCATTCCACCAATTGGATGTTGTCCTTCACAACGAGAACTTGGGTCAAGAGAATGTGAGCCATTGAGGAATCAAGCGACACAGCTATTCAATTCTGAAATCACAAAGGAAATAAACCGGCTAAATGCAGAACAAAGGATTCCAGGCTCAAAGTTTGTCTATATTGATATATACTACAATTTACTTGATCTCATTCAGCAACCTGGTTTTTATGGTGAGTGTTCACCTTATCCTCAATGATTATTTCTGGGAATGCTATGAATGTTATTGTAGATTATAACTTCAATAGAACCGTATTAACAGATAAAAGTGAGCCACATTAACCTCTCAAATGTGGTAACTTACAAAACTTTGCACAAACTAATGTAGTCATGCAAGAGCTGCACTGAAGACTAATTTGGTATATGTAAATGCTTACATTAGTTTTAAATTTCTATATTGTAGTATGTGCCTTTTACAATGAATAGAAATGTGTGCTGATGTACATGTTGTCATCGTAAAACAATTTAGTACTGAATACCGTGAAACTTCCTGTCGTACAGGTTTCAAGGAAGTGACTGAAGGATGCTGTGGAAGCACAGTGCTAAATGCAGCAATATTCATTAAATATCACCCCGCATGTCCGAATGTTTACGATTATATTTTCTGGGACAGCTTTCATCCTACCGAAAAGGCCTATAGCATTGTGGTTGATAAACTCATTCAGCAAAATATGCAGTACCTAATGTGAAGAAACTTTCTCTCTCTCTCCCGACGTGTGAACAAGTATTATCTGAAAGTGCAATTGATTTGACAGTATCATACGCAGTACACACTGGCACTTTTAGAACGGTTTGACCATGCATGGGAACACCTTCTATAGCCAGTGAAAGTTTTCTCGTTCCAAAAATATAAAGGTAGTAGTTTGGGGAAAACATAACCGAAACACCAAGGTGTATCTCGGTATAAATTATCCTTTCATGGGACAGCAAGTACACCTCTAATTTTTGGTCGATTAGGATCGTGTTATCTACTAGCAGAAAATGCCCATGAGTTGCAACAGGAGAGAAAAAAACACAAATTTGACCAAAAGCCTATCGATGGTTGTCTGATGATTGTCAATGTTATATATCTTTTGATCTTTGTTGTTAATTAAGCAATGGGCGTTTACTTAGAGAAAATTGCTATACTTTACTTGCCTATATGTTTGCTGCTAGTTAAGCATGGATGTTTGTGTCTCCTGATCTCCTTTTTTGTAAAAATAAAACAAGAAGCATGTCTGGAATCACGACGAGGAAGCCCGTGGCGAGATTGTAGAAGGCGGTGAGACCGGAAAGCGTGCACCCGTCATCGTCGAGATGGAGCAGCGCAACAGCCACGACGCCTGCTGTAGGACACCGGCTCCATCGTGCTAGATGTCCATGCCCCGCGAGTAGTCGGACAGAGGGCCACGGCCATGTGCACCACCGTCCCGGGAAGGGCAGCGCAGGCCGGAGCGCCAGTTGTCCGACGCGTCGGCCAATCTGAAAATTTTGGCGCGCTCTCCTTCGTTCTAGGTTGCGTCCGCTGGCTCTGCGGGCCGCCGCAGCGCGAATCCACGTTGAAGGACATCGATCCAGATGTACGATAGGCGCTAGCCACAGATGTCGATCTGTGACGCCCCGAGATCGGGCACTATGCAGATTTCAGCATTCCCGCCAAAATCGACATAATAACCGATTCCAGGTTGCCACTTGTGATAACATTACAACAGTTCACGAATAATCCACAACAACAACAGAAAAGATATATACAAGAAGACTCAAACGAGCCAAGGATACAACTGATACAATACAAAGATCCAAATAACAGCGGAAGAACAACATAGCGTCCGACTACGGACAAGATACAAATTGGACTAAGAGTCCTGAAGATAACCGAGAGCGTCCAATCCCTGCCCAGGCCAAGCCGGAGGGATTCCCAAGCTAACGTCGTCATACTTCACACCTGTTGACTGCAATGTTGAATATGCAGCCACGAAAAAGATTCGTGGGTCAGTACGGTTAAGTACTGGCAAGTGGATAAACCATACTCGCAAGATACCGGCGTAGCCAGTCATCACAAGATACAAATACTTTGGGTTCAACGGAAAGGGAGGGATTATTGCAAATAATCGGCAGCGGGCTGCACTAACCAACTACAGAAACTCACTACAACATCCGGCTAAAAGAGGGGAATAAGATAGCGTATCGTAACCAACTACAACTACTCACCAAACATTACCCATCCAATGTCACCCCCTACTAAGGAAGCAACCCAAGGATAACTCACACTGTTGGATTAATGATGTTCAACTTATTGTGTCAATAAGACTATTACTAGTCAAGTTTTTATCATTAGGTGTAAGTTGTCTGAGTACTTGTTAGCCAGTACTTTCACCAAGTCGTCACATAACCGCGGACAACACGGCTTCTCGAGAAGATTCATCCCTGCAGGATGTGCTCCAGTACCCGTACACACTCAAGCCACCAACTAAAACTCAGGTTGGCTTGACACGACCCAAACCGTCTCTACAACCCATCCTAGGAGCCACGGAGCTATAAGGTCCCAGCCACGCAGCCGAATACTCAGCGCAGGTGTGCAAAACTCCTGCAGGACACAACACCCCGGCACTACAGGCCTCGCCCTATATGCATCATCATCATCATCATCAGTAACCAAGGGGGGGCCAACCCATTATGCAAAGGAGCAAATGGAACACCCGAACTAAGTGTGGCTCTTCGGACAAGCTACAAATCAGGTCTAAGTCGAGGGGGGTCCCATACTACTTGCCGGATGCGGTGAGCACGCTCATCATGGATCAGTAGACAAGACTCTTTTCCTAGTTTCGACACCAGCCGGCTCCAAAACCCTAACCCGGGCCTCCTGCCGGTGTCTTATCATCAAATTATTATTACCCCAGACATTAACATGTTGTTGATTGAATTGAAACCCAACTATCAACTAACAGGTGATACGACAAAGGATAACAAGACTCGAGCACAAACAAATCTAAGCATGCAACTACGACACGAGGGCCAACAAGGTAAACAAACAACAGTTAATAGGAAGTGGAAGGAAGGCTATATCAGGGGCTGCAAGTAAACATATGATAGGATCGAGACACAAGCATCGAATCAACAGGCTAGAATAAGAACAACGGAAAGAATCGGTAACAAGTGATGAAAGGCAGCCATTTGGCAGCAAGTGAGTATACTTGCCTGAGATCCAGCAAGTAGAGGTATATCCGCAGCACTTGTCGTTGCTCACATCATCTCAACGTCCTATCCGGGAAGAAGCAACGGACCTCGAACAAACACCGGATGCAACAATTACTTCTACGGCAAAAGATCCAGCATGATCCTATTTTATATGCATGACATGGCAAGATGCATGAGAGGAAACAACTTAAGCAATTTAATCGGAACCGGAGTCCGGAGAAATAGGAATTGGTTCAAGTTGTTTATCTAACCATCAAGTTAAATGTTGTTTAGCATGGAAAACAATAAGGTAGATGAGTTAGGCAATTTACATGGAATGGGGCAACAGTTGGAATTAATTAGCCCACACATGCCATATGTTGTCATATAGATGAACATGCATAACAAAACCTAAAATGCACAAGATAGGATGCAAACAGAGATATGAATGGCATGAACATGTTAATGACATGAATCTGATTGGAAAACATACTTTATTGGTCGAGAAACAATTTTAAATGATTTAGTTAAGCAGATTACCAATTTAAAATGCATTAAGTAAGAGGTGGAACAATTATTCAATTTAATTGTTGCAAACCAGAAAACAAAGTTTATATTCAAGTGTGGCATGTAATTTTGGATGAAAAACATGTTTTGAGTATTTAATTTGGAGCAACCATTTTGAAAGTTATTAATTATGCCATTTAGTTAACCAATTTAAGGATTATTAAATAACCTTAATTTTTAATTGCCCAAATTGCAAAAACAAAGTTGATAAACAGAAAGGTGGTTTCATTTTGAGTGGAAAACATATTTTGTTTGTTGAAATTGGAATTTAATTCAGCAAGTTATGAATTTTGCAATTTAAAAGGATTTAATTAAAGCATTGAATTATTGCACCACTTTTAATTAGGGAAAACAACAAACAAATTGCTTTGAAAAGGTTGAAAACATGTAGAAAATGTTTCACTGAACATTTTGAGCTATTAAACATAATTTTTGGGTTATTATTGAATTTATTATGCAATTTTCCATAAATAGTCTTATTCTGCCCTTTTTAGTAAACAGAGGAAAACATGTTCAAAATTAATTCAATTGTGCCCAAATAAAATACCAATGTGTAGAGTTTGTTAAGACAAATTTTTAGAGTCCAAGTTTGCTTAAATTGGATGAACCAAACTCAAGTTATGAAATTCCAAAGTTTCCACTTTTTATTGCATTTTCAGTAATTAATTATTTAGTGCAAAAATTGCTACAGCAACATGTTGCAAACTTGACATTAATAGAAGGAGCACCAAATTATGAATCCACAGGATTTTGAATCATTCATTGTGGAGCAAGATTCTATTTTATATTGATTTTAGAAGTAATGGCTCAGATCTAGGTTTCTGAAATTCGGGCAGAAAAGAAAAAAAAAAGCAGAAAATAAAAGGGGGGGCTTTTTCTGCTTGGGGGGATTCGAACCCAGGACCTAGGGTGTGCGCGCAAGGGATCCCAACCAGTGCGCTGTTGTCATGTTTGTGTATAGGAGTAGGGCGTGGGGGGTTATGAGGTGGGCTTGATGCGCGGATCTGAACTAAATTCAGTTTTCTGAATCTTGTCGAGGGCAGTGATGGCGGACAGACGACGACGGCTACGACCTGCAAGGAGCGCTCGATGGCGGGAGGCCTCCGCGCGACGGCGGGTCACAGAGCAAGGAGGAGAGGGAAGGGAAGCCCTAGGGCGAGATGGGAGGGCCTCACCTCGGTGGGAGTCCGTTGGTGAAGGTTGTGATCCGCGGAAAGGGAGGTCGCAGACGTCGTTCATGGCTGCAGCGGCGGCGTCTTTCCGGCGACGGCGCGGCCTCCCGGGTGGCTCCCAGCGCCCGGCGAGGAGACGAGGAGGACGAGGAAGCAGTGGCGGTTCCATTCCCGCGCCTTGGGGAGGTCGACGAGGGCCCGGGCGCCGGGGGCAGCAACCCCAACTTTCGGCCATGGACGGCTTCAGAGAAAAATTCAGAAACTTGGCAGCGAGAGGAAGAAGGAGGTGGAGCGAGGAGAAGCGGGTGGCGGCGATGGGAGAAGGAGGAGGGGAGAAGGGGGCGACCTAGGGTTAGGGGGGAGGGGAGGTAGATAAAGGGGAGGGCAGGTGGGGATCGGTGGGGTGGTGGTGGTGACAGCGACCGGTTCGTCCTCTCCTCTGTACGGACAGAGGTAGGAGATGGAGTTGTGGGCTGGGCTGTGTTAGGTGGGCTGGGGGGGGGGGGAAAGAAAAGAATGGGCTGGCTTGCTTTTATTTCTGTTATCATTTTTTTTTGTAGAGAATTGGTGATGGAAAAAGAGGAGTTTGAGGGATTTAAAAGGTCCAGAGAAATATGGCAACAAATTATGTGTGGGTAGAAATGCCAAAGCACAAGGGCACCAAGTTGGATTTTTTTTAAAATTGCAAACTTAGTTGGAAATTGGAGTTTGAGGTGAATTTGAACCAAATTTAAACTTGAGGGAGTTTTAAGATTCCAAAAATCATGGTTTTGGTTTCTTTGCACTTGGCATTCAAAATGCCCAAGTGTGGAAGTTTTTTTGTTTTTGAAAATTTAAAAGTTTGTTTGGGTTTTGAATTTAAATGACATTTGGGTGAGTTGGTTTGAGTTTTCAAGTTGGTATGCAAACAATGCAATGCATATGATGCATGTGATGCAAAGCAAAAAAGAAAACAAACAACTTTCTACTCAGGGTAACACCCCAGGTGTTACAAACGACACCACTAACAAGGGATTGCGCCCTCGCAATGCACCTGCTAACCCGGGAGGGGAAAGAAATTCGACTATCGATTCTTCATGCTTCCAGTTGATCTCCTCGACACCACTAACAAGGGTTTCTCGACACCACTAACAAGGGTTTCTTGCTCGGGCTGATGACGATGTTCTTCCACCAGGAATCTTCCGATGATCGAACCTATTAGTTTAAAGGCTCAGAAAACGTCCACCCACGTAGGACCCTAAAACTTTGAAAGATAGACAAGGGGGGGAAGACTCCAAAACAAATAAGGTGGGAGGGGAAATAGAATAGGGGTAAGGAGAAAACAAGAATCCTATTGAGATGTTTTTCCAAAATAGTTTAGCAGAAATAGTTTTTGACACTCTAGAAACAACGACCGTTAGCGAGGTTATCCTACAAGCTTTGCGGACCCGTTGCTTCGATAACCATTCGTATCGAAACAATCTCGGGAATCGGAACCAAGGCTCTGATACCATTTGTGACGCCCCGAGATCGGGCACTATGCAGATTCCAGCATTCCCGCCAAAATCCACATAATAACCGATTCCAGGTTGCCACTTGTGATAACATTACAATAGTTCACGAATAATCCACAACAACAACAGAAAAGATATATACAAGAAGACTCAAACGAGCCAAGGATACAACTGATACAATACAAAGATCCAAATAACAGCGGAAGAACAACATAGCTTCCGACTACGGACAAGATACAAATTGGACTAAGAGTCCTGAAGATAACCGAGAGCGTCCAATCCCTACCCAGGCCAAGCCGGAGGGATTCCCAAGCTAACATCGTCAGACTTCAAACCTGTTGACTGCAATGTTGAATATGCAGCCACGAAAAAGATTCGTGGGTCAGTACGGTTAAGTACTGGCAAGTGGATAAACCATACTCGCAAGATACCGGCGTAGCCAGTCATCACAAGATACAAATACTTTGGGTTCAATGGAAAGGGAGGGATTATTGCAAATAAGCGGCAGCGGGCTGCACTAACCAACTACAGAAACTCACTACAACATCCGGCTAAAAGAGGGGAATAAGATAGCGTATCGTAACCAACTACAACTACTCACCAAACAATACCCATCCAATGTCACCCCCTACTAAGGAAGCAACCCAAGGATAACTCACACTGTTGGATTAATGATGTTCAACTTATTGTGTCAATAAGACTATTACTAGTCAAGTTTTTATCATTAGGTGTAAGTTGTCTGAGTACTTGTTAGCCAGTACTTTCACCAAGTCGTCACATAACCGCGGACAACACGGCTTCTCGAGAAGATTCATCCCTGCAGGGTGTGCTCCAGTACCCTTACACACTCAAGCCACCAACTAAAACTCAGGTTGGCTTGACACGACCCAAACCGTCTCTACAACCCATCCTACAAGCCACAGAGCTATAAGGTCCTAGCCACGCAGCCGAATACTCAACGCAGGTGTGCAAAACTCCCGCAGGACACAACACCCCGGCACTACAGGCCTCGCCCTATATGCATCATCATCATCATCATCAGTAACCAAGGGGGGCCAACCCATTATGCAAAGGAGCAAATGGAACACCCGAACTAAGTGTGGCTCTTCGGACAAGCTGCAAATCAGGTCTAAGTCGAGGGGGGTCCCATACTACCTCCCGGATGCGGTGAGCACGCTCATCATGGATCAGTAGACAAGACTCTTTTCCTAGTTTCGACACCAGCCGGCTCCAAAACCCTAACCCGGGCCTCCTGCCGGTGCCTTATCATCAAATTATTATTACCCCAGACATTAACATGTTGATTGAATTGAAACCCAACTATCAACTAACAGGTGATACGACAAAGGATAACAAGACTCGAGCACAAACAAATCTAAGCATGCAACTACGATACGAGGGCCAACAAGGTAAACAAACAACAGTTAATAGGAAGTGGAAGGAAGGCTATATCAGGGGCTGCAAGTAAACATATGATAGGATCGAGACACAAGCATCGAATCAACAGGCTAGAATAAGAACAACGGAAAGAATCGGTAACAAGTGATGAAAGGCAGCCATTTGGCAGCAAGTGAGTATACTTGCCTGAGATCCAGCAAGTAGAGGTATATCCGCAGCACTTGTCGTTGCTCACATCATCTCAACGTCCTATCCGGGAAGAAGCAACGGACCTCGAACAAACACAGGATGCAACAATTACTTCTACGGCAAAAGATCCAGCATGATCCTATTTTATATGCATGACATGGCAAGATGCATGAGAGGAAACAACTTAAGCAATTTAATCGGAACCGGAGTCCGGAGAAATAGGAATTGGTTCAAGTTGTTTATCTAACCATCAAGTTAAATGTTGTTTAGCATGGAAAACAATAAGGTAGATGAGTTAGGCAATTTAAATGGAATGGGGCAACAGTTGGAATTAATTAGCCCACACATGCCATATGTTGTCATATAGATGAACATGCATAACAAAACCTAAAATGCACAAGATAGGATGCAAACAGAGATATGAATGGCATGAACATGTTAATGACATGAATCTGATTGGAAAACATACTTTATTGGTTGAGAAACAATTTTAAATGATTTAGTTAAGCAGATTACCAATTTAAAATGCATTAAGTAAGAGGTGGAACAATTATTCAATTTAATTGTTGCAAACCAGAAAACAAAGTTGATATTCAAGTGTGGCATGTAATTTTGGATGAAAAACATGTTTTGAGTATTTAATTTGGAGCAACCATTTTGAAAGTTATTTATTATGCCATTTAGTTAACCAATTTAAGGATTATTAAATAACCTTAATTTTTAATTGCCCAAATTGCAAAAACAAAGTTGATAAACAGAAAGGTGGTTTCATTTTGAGTGGAAAACATATTTTGTTTGTTGAAATTGGAATTTAATTCAGCAAGTTATGAATTTTGCAATTTAAAAGGATTTAATTAAAGCATTGAATTATTGCACCACTTTTAATTAGAGAAAACAATAAACAAATTGCTTTGAAAAGGTTGAAAACATGTAGCAAATGTTTCACTGAACATTTTGAGCTATTAAACATAATTTTTGGGTTATTATTGAATTTATTATGCAATTTTCCATAAATAGTCTTATTCTGCCCTTTTTAGTAAACAAAGGAAAACATGTTCAAAATTAATTCAATTGTGCCCAAATAAAATACCAATGTGTAGAGTTTGTTAAGACAAATTTTTAGAGTCCAAGTTTTCTTAAATTGGATGAACCAAACTCAAGTTATGAAATTCCAAAGTTTCCACTTTTTATTGCATTTTCAGTAATTAATTATTTAGTGCAAAAATTGCTACAGCAACATGTTGCAAACTTGACATTAATAGAAGGAGCACCAAATTATGAATCCACAGGATTTTGAATCATTCATTTTGGAGCAAGATTCAATTTTATATTGATTTTAGAAGTAATGGCTCAGATCTAGATTTCTGAAATTCGGGCAGAAAAGAAAAAAAAAAGCAGAAAATAGAAGGGGGGGCTTTTTCTGCTTGGGGGGATTCGAACCCAGGACCTAGGGTGTGCGCGCAAGGGATCCCAACCAGTGCGCTGTTGTCATGTTTGTGTATAGGAGTAGGGCGTGGGGGGTTATGAGGTGGGCTTGATGCGCGGATCTGAACTAAATTCAGTTTTCTGAATCTTGTCGAGGGCAGTGATGGCGGACAGACGACGACGGCTACGACCTGCAAGGAGCGCACGATGGTGGGAGGCCTCCGCGTGACGGCGGGTCACAGAGCAAGGAGGAGAGGGAAGGGAAGCCCTAGGGCGAGATGGGAGGGCCTCACCTCGGTGGGAGTCCGTTGGTGAAGGTTGTGATCCGCGGAAAGGGAGGTCGCAGACGTCGTTCATGGCTGCAGCGGCGGCGTCTTTCCGGCGACGGCGCGGCCTCCCGGGTGGCTCCCAGCGCCCGGCGAGGAGACGAGGAGGACGAGGAAGCAGTGGCGGTTCCATTCCCGCGCCTTGGGGAGGTCGACGAGGGCCCGGGCGCCGGGGGCAGCAACCCCAACTTTCGGCCATGGACGGCTTCAGAGAAAAATTCAGAAACTTGGCAGCGAGAGGAAGAAGGAGGTGGAGCGAGGAGAAGCGGGTGGCGGCGATGGGAGAAGGAGGAGGGGAGAAGGGGGCGGCCTAGGGTTAGGGGGGAGGGGAGGTAGATAAAGGGGAGGGCAGGTGGGGATCGGTGGGGTGGTGGTGGTGACAGCGACCGGTTCGTCCTCTCCTCTGTACGGACAGAGGTAGGAGATGGAGTTGTGGGCTGGGCTGTGTTAGGTGGACTGGGGGGGGGGAAGAAAAGAATGGGCTGGCTTGCTTTTATTTCTGTTATCATTTTTTTTTGTAGAGAATTGGTGATGGAAAAGAGGAGTTTGAGGGATTTAAAAGGTCCAGAGAAATATGGCAACAAATTATGTGTGGGTAGAAATGCCAAAGCACAAGGGCACCAAGTTGGATTTTTTTAAAATTGCAAACTTAGTTGGAAATTGGAGTTTGAGGTGAATTTGAACCAAATTTAAACTTGAGGGAGTTTTAAGATTCCAAAAATCATGGTTTTGGTTTCTTTGCACTTGGCATTCAAAATGCCCAAGTGTGGAAGTTTTTTTGTTTTTGAAAATTTAAAAGTTTGTTTGGGTTTTGAATTTAAATGACATTTGGGTGAGTTGGTTTGAGTTTTCAAGTTGGTATGCAAACAATGCAATGCATATGATGCATGTGATGCAAAGCAAAAAAGAAAACAAACAACTTTCTACTCAGGGTAACACCCCAGGTGTTACACGATCCACGTTGAAGGACATCGGCCTTCTACCCTCTCCCAAGGTCGACCCATCGGCCATGGCGTCGTCCACATGGGTGTATTTAGGAGGGAGGGTGGGGTGGCGAGCAGGGGCAAACCCCCCTAATGTTTGGGCCGTCTCAAGGAAATACGGCAGGTCCAGCGCTAATACATGTATTTGTTTTTTAAAATTTACCAACTCTATTAGGCAAGCAAGCCGCCTCATTAAAAATCATCTAGCCCCCTTAGATACCCTAGAAGGAAAAGAGTGCGTAAGAAACTTGCTGCCCCCACCAATTAAAGTTTACATCGTTTAAGAGAGACTAAGAAGAAAGTTAGGGGGGTCATCGTCCCAAGTACAAGAACTTTTACTAAGAAAACTCTCTCTAGCTAAAGAATGGGCTACTTTATTTGCTTCCCTCGCACAATGATTAAAGATCACTTTGCCTATTAAGGAAACCAGATCAACACAATCTGCAAAGATGACCGACGCTTCATTTTACCAATTTCTTCTCCATTACAAGCATCTATCACCTCAGTAGAATCTGATTCGGCCTCTATAATATAAAGACCTCTGGAGTTTGCCAAATGTAATCCCTCCTTCATAGCCATCGCCTGGGCTAACAATGGGGAGGCCACATGTGGAAGAAACTTTGTAACCGCCGGAATTTGGTTTCCTCGATAGTCTCGAAGAATCGCTCCAATAGCCCCTGCATGAACCTCTTGATGGAAAGAAGCATCGACATTCATCTTAACCTATCTCGGAGCTGGTTTGGTTTATTTTATATCATGATTTACCGTAGTATTATTTCTAACGTTAGCCGCATTTGCAGTTATAGAGAGGATTGACCTTTTGCATTTCAGTAAACGAGGGACGGTCTCACCTCGGACCTTGGGATAGCACAACCACCATGAATACCAGCAAGCAACAGAGATCACCTCTTTAAGCCCCATCAACTCAGAGCCCAAGTAATTGTTGTCCGACATCCTTAAAATAACCTCTAGAATAGATGATCCGGAACTGTCCAGCTGAGAAACATTGCCAATAATATCTTGTATACCTAATGCATCCCAAACTTCTAAAGCGGCCGGGCACAAAAACAAGAGATGTAGCACATCTTCAGGTCCATTCGAGCAGATGGACACACCCCTGAATTTCCAATGTGACGATTTGCTACTATGTATTTTAGGGGAATAATGCCATGAAGGGCTCGCCACACAATTTTTTAACCTTGCTGGGAATTTTCAATCTCCAAATTATTTCCAGACTAGGTTAGTTGCAGATGAGCCAGATAGAGCCAATAAATTTGCATGTGCTCCAAATTAGTGTCTTTACTGAACATGATAACCAGATTTTACCGTATACTACCCATTCTTAGAAAATTTTCACGCAATAAAATCATCAAAACCATTGTTACTTAGAGGGATATGAAGAATTCTTCCCACATCAACCGAGAAAAAGATCTCCCTCAACAATTGCTCTTCCCAGTAACCAGTTAGGGGGTTAATGAGTTCCGAAACTTTTGTATAAACCGTATTGTTCCTCGGTGTGATGATCTTATTATTCAACCTAGTAGAAATCCATGGATCACTCCATATATTGATGCTCTCTCCGTTCCCTACTCTCCATATATAGCCCCTTTTAAAGGTAGCAAGCCCAACCAAGATACTCTGTCAAGTAAACAATACTAGAAAAACAACTATAGGAGATATGATAGGTGTGACGCACCTCCATTTTGGTGCGTCACGCCTAATAGTCGTGGCGCACCACTCAGCGGTGCGTCACGCCTACTGGCTTAGCCGGGGCGCACCAGAATGGAAGTGCGCCACACCTATGTGTGGGCCCAGAGTGGCGAGCCTCCCAGACTTAGCCGTGACGCCCCAACAACACAGTGCGCCACGGCTATCTGAACTAGGCGTGGCACACATTGGGGTGGTGCGCCACGGTTATGCCGTCCACCTATAATTAGCATAGCCGTGGCGCACCACACCCATGTGCGCCACGCCTAGTTCAGTTAGCCGTGACGCACCAGCAAGCAGGTGCGCCACGGCTAAGCCTGGGATGCCTTTAATTGATTTGGACCACCTCCCACCTCCTATTCCCCAACATCTCCACCTCATTTTAGATCTGGTCGTCCCCCACCTCCTCACCACTCCATTTCCCCCATTTTCCCACAACTTTAAACTTGTTTAACCTATTTTATTTGATATATGTGAGAGGAATCTCTCCTAAACACTCCTCTCCCCACCCCATCTCACTTTACCACTTTCTCTTGCATCATAGTGTATTGAGGGAATTCTAAACGGTTCACGCTATTTGTGCAGAACATAGAAATCAATAGTGGTGGAAGATCGACATCCATGTCGTTGCTGCACGGTCCGTGGGATGACAATTTTAACAGGGCGGTGAACGTGATGAAGGGGAAGGATAAGCACAAAAGGCCGTCAGGTGGCCGTGTTAGCGGGTTGGAAAAGACGAAGAAGCTCGGAGTGTACTACAAGGAGCCCAAGGAGGCGAAAAGGGATAGAAGGAAGGCCATCGAAAATGTCCAATGCGACGAAGCCCACGATCGCGAGATTGCGGATCTCAAGTCCAAAGTAGTCGATATTCCGAATATTGTCAATAAAGCTATGGCAGAACACATGGGCAACGTTTTGCCTGCCCTATTCTTGGCGGTTACTCAATGAGATCAGGGAGGTCGACAGGGGCCGTGCCCGGTGCCTAGCATGCATGGCATCAACTCGAGAGACACGCCCAGAGTCTCTCCGGCCAACGCCACGATGGCGGACCCACTGGTGAATCCGCCCGCCTACAACACGTCGCCGATGGTGACTCCGCCCGCCGATAGCCGCTTGACCATCCATTGCGCGCACGCAGTCGGCAGTCCTCCGCAAAATGAAGATCGTGCACAACCGAACTTCCGCATGGTCATCCGTTGCATGCCGGTTGTCCCTCGCCAGTCATCACTAGCACGCCCGCCGTCGTTGGCCCCTCGCCACTAGAGGAGCTCTAAGCCATCGTGATGTTGTGTGTTGGGATACCCCAAGAGGAGGGTGTGATGAGCACAACGGTCGGAAATTCCCCTTAGCTAAGAACCAAGGTTATCAATCCGGTAGGAGAAAGATGACCTTCAGAAGGTTGATGCCACTGACGGTGGTGATGACTCACCGGTGTTAGCAACAACGTGGAACCTGCACACAACACAACCAAAATACTTTGTCCCAACGGTACAGTGAGGTTGTCAATCTCACCGGTCTTGCTGAAAACAAAGATTAGACATATAGTGTGGAAAATAATATATGCTTGCAGTAAGTAAAGAAAGCAGGAAATTGTGGTGGTTGGTTTTAACAGTGTAGGAAAATGGACCGGGGTTCATAGGTTCACTAGTGGTGTCTCTCCATAAAAGATAGCATGCCGGGTGAACAAATTACAGCTGGGCAATTGACAAATAAAGGTTGCACCGTAGTGCACATTCATGACATGATGACTACTATGATATTTAGTGCGGGCATTACAACAATATACGTAGACGGTAATCCAACTGCATCTATGACTAATAATCCACCCTCAGGTTATCATCTGAACACCCTTAGGTATTAAGTTGCAAGCAACAAATAACTGCATTAAACAAAGTGTGTAAGGTAAGCAATGATTGTACATGTGGGCACTCTCACCGATGTTTTCTCCCTAGTGGCAACAACACATCCTCGCCCTTCACGTTTTGGCCACTCGAGAAAGGCGAAGAGGAGGCCTGAACCCACTATCGAGCATAAAAACTCCCTCTTGGCGTCACTAGCAACTACTTGGCCAGAGCAATCACTAGCAACGGAAAACATGCAAGATCACAAATAACATATGTAAATAAAGACTATAATCAACTTGCATCAGTTCAATATTCATTGGATCCCAGCAAACACAACACAGATAATTACATAAGATCAATCTCAATCATGTTAGGCAGCTCACGAGATCTAAACATGGAGGCATATGAGGAGGAGACAACCATCTAGCTACTGCTATGGACCCGTAGTCCAAAGATGAACTACTAACGCATCACTCCGGAGGCAGGCATGGTGATGTAGAGGCCTCCGGTGATGATTTCCTCTCCGGCAGAGTGCCGGAGACAGCTTCATACCCCCCTGATCTAAGGTTGACCGTGACGGTGGCTGCGGAACTTTTCGGGGATATTTGATCAGGTGTCTAGGGTTTTCCATCCTGGGGGGGATAAATAGGCGAAAGGGCAGAGGTGGTGGAGCCCTGGGGGCCCCACACCACCCCCTGACGCGGCCAAGGGGGGCGCCATCCCATGGTGTGGGCCCCCTGATGCCCCTCTTCATCTCCTCTTCGGTCTTCTGGATGCTTCCGGGGAAAATAGGCACTTCGGGATTTGTGGGGGTCCAATTCCAAGAATATTTCTAGAACAACTTTTCTGGAATAAAAAACAGCAGAAAACAGGGAACTGACACTTGGCATCTTGTTAATAGGTTAGTCCCGGAAAACATGTAAAAATGACATAAAGAAGGGAGAAAACAAGTAGCAATTGGCATAATATCATTATGGAGCATCGGAAATTATAGATACGTTGGACACGTATCAAGCATCCCCAAGCTTAGTTCCTACTCGTCCTCGAGTAGGTAAATGATAAAACAATATTTTCTGACGTGACATGCTACTAACATAATCTTGATCATAAAAATGTAAAGGCATATGCAAGCTGAGATCATAGAACTTCAAACACAAACATGATAAATAGAACTTTAATAATAAAGCAAAGCAATAACTTTTCATCATGAAGAGTATCTCAAATATAGGATCATGAGAAACAATGCAAAGAAAGATAAACGTCTGTTTCAGGTATAGAGAAAGCATGGCAAAGTGATATTTCGCTAGTCCTTAAGAGTGGGGAAAATCATAAATGCCAGGACACCTTCAAAGTTCATGAGATAGAGTAGAGCAAATAATTTAAGAAAAAATGATTTCACATCATGAAGTAATTATTGATGTTCATGGGACAATGCATGTAGAACTAAGAATGGCAAAAATGCTCTCTCAACTGTGCATAAAGTTAGAAGATGGAGACTCAACATAAATGTAAAAGAAAGGCCCTTCGCGGAGGGAAGCAGGGATCACTCATGTGCTAGAGCTTTTATTTTATTAAACATAGGTATTAAAAGTTTGACACTCCTCCCATCCAGCTTTCACAAACCATGGCTAACCGAATCCTCGGGTGTCTGCCAACAATCACATACAGTGGAGGAGTGTCTATATTTTAGGAGATGTATGTTAAAGTCAACGAATGGTAAACAGAAAATACAGTACGTCACAAGCCAACTGGATTCACAAGAGCGGCTCCCATGTGAAGGACGCATCTGGGAAGTTCATCCCTCTTTCTCTTTTGTTTACACAATTATGCTTTGACTGATAAATCAGGGAAAAAAATAGTGAAGAGATTTTATGTGTATTAATTTGGGGCTGTGAACCCCGCTGCCAGCTCTTCTATCATTTGGATAAGCGGATGAAGCCACTAGTCCAGGGTGTGAAATCCAATCAACAAGTGAGATAAAGATTCTCTATTGACGTCCTCATGAGCAAAAACAAGAACATAAAGCAGGAGTAATGTTGAAAGTTTAAAGGTAACACATGAGCAATTTACTTGGAGTGGCAGTTAAATACCACATGTAGGTAGGTATGGTGGACACAATGGGAAAAACTTTGGTTTAAGGGAGTTGTATGCACGAGTAGAGCTCATACTCAGTACAGGTGGAGGCTAGCAAAAGATTGGGAGCGACAAATCAAGAGAGCATAAGAGCCATAATCATGCATAGCGACATAAGCATCATTAATTAAAGAATAAGCAGTATCATAGTTCAAAAAATAAGTGTACATGGAGGCTATTCGTGACTGGTTCATAGTCATAAACATGGTGTGAGCATGCGCCAAGTCAACCAAATAAAACATTCGAAAGAGAATACCAAAAATTTATGCTTCCTTATGACAAGAACATCTCATGAATCTTTCAATGACATATTAAACACTCTCAGCTATTTGAGGCTATTCATGGTACTCAACTTCACAAGGCTTTAGAACTAAAATAACATTTAGCATGGCATGAAAAAGTTCTAGCAACAGTCTATACAAGCTTCTACTTGCACCAGTATAAATTCTACTTTAAACAGCAGTTTCTTTCTCCCAACAAGCACCATACATAATATGTTTTAACAAAAACTCTCTAAATGCTACAGCAAGCAAACATGAGAGTACTCACATAATACAACTCAAACTAACATCTCTAATAAGAGATGCATGCAAAATAGGAGATAAATAAATGTAGCAGCCAGATAGAGATTAAGAATACAAAGTATTCCCATGAAAAAGCGGAGCGTGTCACTCTCCAATAAAAGAATGCTGGGGTCCAACCAAGCTTATTGAAAAAGTAAAAACAAACTGAAATAAAAAACAAAAACAAACTGAAAACAAAAATAAAAGACGCTCCAAGTAAAGCACATAAGATGTGACCAAATAAAAAAATAGTTTCACTTGAAGTGAACTGATAATTTGTTGATGAAGAAGCGGATGCCTTGGGAATCCCCAAGCTTAGACGCTTGAGTATTCTTGGAATTTGCTGGGATGTACCACCGGGGCATCCCCAAGCTTAAGCTTTTCACTCTTCTTGATCACATCATATCATCCTCTTCTCTTGATCATTGAAAACTTCCTTCACATCAAACTTCTCACAATCTTCATTAGCAACGTTGGTGCAATAGAAATAATAAATTCACATGGTTCAGTTTCAACACATGTCTAACACTCAAAAACACATTGGCTACTGTCACAACTTCGTTTAAAACTCTTTTTCTGAAAAGAACACCAAAATAAAGCGATTAAGAAGCAAATGCCATTATTGGCAGAAATCTGTCAAAACAGGACAGCAGGTAAAGATGATTTTTTTAGAAAATCTTATGTTGCTCAAATCAAAAAGTGGTCAACTAAGAAAAGTTGCGTATACACCCCAGGATTACGCACAAAATACTCAGGTCATTTTGAATTTTCTGTGATTTTATACGGAATGAACAATGGACAACAAAAATCTGTTTCTTGCGCAGAAATCCGAAATATAGCCTCAACTTTCCACTAGAGGCTTTACTTGGGTCAACAAAAACTCAAAAGAAAAGATACATCAGGGTTGCTAAGGAAATAGAAAACACCCAGGTGCAAAGCACACCAAAGAAAATGAAAGAAAACGGGTTGAAAACAGCGAAATAAAACGGGTTGTCTCCCGGTAGCGCTTTTCTTTAACGCCTTTCAGCTAGGCATAAAAAGGGCAACTCAAGTATTTTCAAGTGAGGCATTCAAATCAAGATTTGGCAATTATTTAATAATGCATTGTATTTTATCTAAGTGAGTTTTAGAGGTTCCTCTCTTAGTACTTTTAGGCTTTTTAACTTCATCAAATAAATTCTCAGGAACAATCCAATCAATATTTTTCTTGGGCTTCATACAGTGCCACTAATTTAAAGGGGATTGGTATTTTATCCTCGTTTTCATTATTAGATTATGTTTTTTCTAGAGCACCAACAATGTCTACACATGAGCCAAGCATACTGAAACGATCAAAGACTTTTCTAGCTTCTATAGCAACATCTCCAAATTCTCTAAGCATAGTTTCTAAGATGAAGTTTCTTTTTTCAACATCTTCAATGTTATTCAAGTTGAGGAACATATGTTGTATTATGGGATGGAGGTTAACAAACCTATCTTCTAGCATGTGAACTAAAGAAGTTGCAACAGTCTCGTAATTGCGAGCAAGTTCTACTACGGATTTTTCCTCAAAGTTATCATGCTTACTAACATGATCAGAGAATTCTTTGATAGTGTCCTTTCCAAGTATAGAACCACTTCCTACTGGCAAATCTTTCAAGGTAAACTTAGGGAACAACATGATGAAAAATAACAACGTAGAGACAAAAATAACAACTAGAATGAGAACTTTTTTTTGTGTGTTTTTGATAAACAGAAGCAAAACAAGACAAAAATAAAAACAAGATAATAAACAAAATAAAGAGGTTGAGAGTGAGAGAACCCCCTTGCCAAAAGAATTCTTCCTCCCCGGAAATGGTGCGAGAAAAGTCCTTGCTGCTTGTGATGGCGACCGTGGCGGGAGGAAGTCTTCTTATATATGTTTGTTTGTTCCCCGGCAACATCGCCAGAAATCTCCTTGATGTTGTGTGTTGGGATACCCCAAGAGGAGGGTGTGATGAGCACAGCGGTAGGAAATTCCCCTTAGTTAAGAACCAAAGTTATCAAACCAGTAGGAGAAAGAGGACCTTCAGAATGTTGATGCCACTGACGGTGGTGATGGCTCACCGGTGTCAGCAACAACGTGGGACCTGCACACAACACAACAAAAATACTTTGTCCCAACGGTACAGTGAGGTTGTCAATCTCACCGGTCTTGCTGAAAACAAAGATTAGACGTATAGTGTGGAAAATAATGTATGCTTGTAGTAAGTAAAGAAAGAAGGAAATTGTGGTGGTTGGTTTTAACAGTGTAGGAAAATGGACCGGGGTTCATAGGTTCACTAGTGGTGTCTCTCCATAAAATATAGCATGTTGGGTGAACAAATTACAGCTGGGCAATTGACAAATAAAGGTTGCACTGTAGTGCACATTCATGACATGATGACTACTATGATATTTAGTGCGGGCATTACAACAATATACGTAGACGGTAATCCAACTGCATCTATGACTAATAATCCACCCTCAGGTTATCATCCGAACCCCCTTAGGTATTAAGTTGCAAGCAACAGATAACTGCATTAAACAAAGTGTGTAATGTAAGCAATGATTGTACACGCGGGCACTCTCACCGTTGTTTTCTCCATAGTGGCAACATCATATCCTCCCCCTTCACGTTTATGTCACTCGAGCAAGGCGAAAAGGAGGCATGAACCCACTATCGAGCATAAATACTCCCTCTTCGAGTCACTAGCAACTACTTGGCCAGAGCAACCACTAGCAACGGAAATCATGCAAGATCACAATAACATATGCAATAAATACTATAATCAACTTGGCATAAGTTCAATATTCATCGGATCCCAGCAAACACAGCACATAGAGTTACATAAGATCAATCTTTATGATGTTAGGAAGCTCACGAGATCTAAACATGGAGGCATAAGAGGAGGAGACAACCATCTAGCTACTGCTATGGACCCGTAGTCCAAGGATGAACTACTCACGCATCACTCCGGAGGCAGGCATGGTGATGGAGAGGCCTCCGGTGATGATTTCCTCTCCGGTAGGGTGCCGGAGACAGCTTCAGAACCCCCCTGATCTAAGGTTGACGGTGACGGCGGTTGTAGAACTTTACAGAAATATTTGATCAGGTGTTTACGGTTTTCCATCCGGGGGGAATAAATAGGCGAAAGGGCAGAGGCGGTGGAGCTCTGGGGGCCCCACACCACCCCCTGGCGCGACCAAGGGAGGGCGCGCCACCCCATGGTGTGGGCCCCCTGATGCCCATCTTCGTCTCCTCTTCGGTCTTCTGGATGCTTCCGGGGAAAATAGGCAATTCGGGCTTTGTGGGGTCCAATTCCGAAAATAATTCCAAAACAACTTTTCTGAAATAAAAAACAGCAGACAATAGGGAACTGGCACTTGGCATCTTGTTAATAGGTTAGTCCCGGAAAACGTGTAAAAATGACATAAAGAAGGGATAAAACATGTAGCAATTGGCATAATATCATCATGGAGCATCAAAAATTATTTGATACGTTGGAGACGTATCACATCGCTAGCCAGGTAAATAGTTAAGCGTTGGAGCATTGATCCGCTTCATCTTCCTTTGCCTTAGACTGGCATCTCTGACGCCATGCATGTTTTCTGCAGAACGCTGATGTTCCGTGCGCTCTCCTACACTTAGTGGACGGCGTGTTGAAGGATGCCCATGATGGTATGCTTCTTCCTTCCAGCTCACTCTGCTGCCGACAAGTCGACTAAACTTGGTTTTCACAACTGTCACCTATCTTTAACCTTCTAGGCCGCTTCCCAACCTAATGCATTCAATTATGTACATGCCAGATCATGAATTAGTAACTGCATCCAATCTCCGAAAACACCGCTTCCTTCCTCAATGCTAGCGGGACCCTTGCTTTCCATTGCCTTTCGAAGGGGACCGACCATATGCATACTTCTTTTTGTACAACTTTGCTCTGTTGGAGCCTTTGCAATAAGAAAGTGGATTAGGAGAGAGAGCTCGCAGACGATGTTCACTTCCTTCTATATATCCATATATCTATCGCCCCCGGGCACTCCAGAGCCAGTGTGACATTCTATCCGAAATACATGCATCTCACAACCATGGGTATGATCGTTCAACCGACAACCAGCATGTTCGATAATAGGCCGATGCGAGATGGCGTATATAGAGTTCGAGCGCTTCAGGTGCTGGCAGGCTACGACGACTTGTTACCTCTCTACCAGGAAGAAGACGACCCCGAGACCCTGACGCTAATCCAGTGCCAATCTTGGAACATGAAATGAACGAAGAGCCAGATTCGCCTGGGGAAGTGGGGCGCCACCCCGTAGACATCACCTCTAAAACTGTCGGTGCGAGGCACCACCTCGAAAACAATCCCTCTAGAAGCGCCGGAGCGGAGCCATGGAAAGACCGTCGTAGCGCCATCGCCTACCCCTGACTTATTGGTGGGTGATCATGACATGCACATGGCACAACACCCGGCGGAAGACGATCTTGATGACTTCGATGGAGGATAATACATTCCTCCTCCCGCGGAAGAAGAACCCTACCATAGCAGGGAGGCTTGTGGTGAGGCTCCTCCCGCGCAGAAATCAGTTGCAAGCGTCTATTCGGTTCTCATGACGACACACCTCCAGATGTCGGCCCTTGCATCGAGACTCAGAAAAGCGCGAAGGGAGGAGTTATTTATAGCCCCGGCACAATCCGTAAGGTGGCCAATGAGGAGATTGAGAAGGAATGTACGCCGAAGGCTCCAAAGTCATGGAAAAGAGGACCTAGATCCAAGGCCGCAAAGTCCGCAAGCCAGTCGGCTGAGATGCCGCTCCATGTTCAGGACGGGCCACCTAAATCCAAGGTAAGCTGAAGATGCATGTGATGAGTCAGCCGATTCTTAGCAAAAACCTGCTCAAGGCCGCAAGTGGGGATATGCGGAGTTTGCGTGACACCCGGTTTTCATTGGCACGGTGCCGAAGGACTTGGGCTTCGTCGATTCAACCGACGCGAATAGGATAGTCCTGCGGTTTTCGGACATCTTCAATATGTTCCATAGCAATCCGCTGCACTACTCCGTGGTCCGCCTATACTCGAGTCTGCAGGTGCAGATCATCAGAGATAATACACCGGGCGTCGCGACAGTGGACCCCTACTACATGCGCCATGACGTGTTGTGCTTTGTTGGGAACCAGGTAGTCGCGTCGACATATCTCCAGAACTTCATGCTGGCAAACCACACCAAGAATTACATCCTCGTGCCTTATTTTGTCGGGTAAGTCAATATTCTTTGCCGAATCGAAAGTGCTTTCTTTAGGTTTTCATTGCTCCTTTCCAAAATTTTGTTTGGATTTTTCCGTGCAGATATACACAATGCACACTCCTCTGCATTTGAATGAGTCATTGGCATGCCATGTATCTCTACTCAGGGAGTGCGGTGAAGAAAGACTACTCCATTGTGAAGAAAGTTCTGAATAATGCTCTCACTGGCTACCACGCAAAGGAGGGCAGACTCAATAGGGAGAAGGTCGTTCAGGGGCGCTCGGGTGTTCACCCACACACGGATTTCGCCTGCGTCAAGCATCCGTTAGGCAGTAACAGAGACACCTACTATGTCATCCATCACATGAGAGCGTACGTACGGGATCAACAGTACATTACCCTGCCTAGTCAAATCAAAGGCGGGGCCTCCCGCTTGTCGATAGTCGGCGATGACAAGGTTAGAGAAGAGATATATGATATCCAGAAGTTTTTTGCCACGAAAATCGTTCATGAAGTGGTGAACATGAGTGGGACCTCTCACTGCCGGTTCCCCATGCCGAACCGCAACATAGATACCATCCTAGCAATTGCATGTGACGACATGCCCTTCATCACTCTGAAGGGCTATCCCATGGTAATCCCTGAGCAGCTGAGTTAGAAGGAGTGAGAACTGACAGGGGGATGCTAACCCGGTAGGCCAAGCTCCAAGGAATAACCCGGCTCAAGGGATGATGTGCAGGATCCGGCTAAGGATAGGGAAACTTGTGAAGGCCCAAGCTTGTAGGCCCAATGACCCGGATTGTGGGTTACTGTAAAGGCAAGTTAGGGTTAGTGCGCCGTGTCCGGGTAGGATTCAGGGTACGCCTTGTAGGACAAGCCAGGGGGTACGGGTGCTTTATAAACCGACCCCCGGAGGTAGTTTAGACAGAGATCTAAGAACCCTAGCAATATTGTGTGATATCGAGTATCCAGTGTAAACCCTAAATCGAGTTATTGTATCGAGAATAGAGATCCGGCGACTTTGATTGCCGGCTGTCAGATCAAGCTGTACCATGTCTTCTCTTGAGCTAAACCCTCTCCCGAACGCCTGTGTCGACTTGCCCCAAGATCAGTTACCCCTGGTAACATCTGCCGTGATTATCCCACGACAGTTGGCGCCCACCGTGGGGCCTGCGTCCAAAGGTGTCTACATCACGGGAGAAGCTCGGAAGGGCATGGAGAATCTTGTCATCGGCGAGATCTACATCGACCACGAAGGAGAAAAGGTGGTGGACGATTCCGGCTGGGGGCCGGAGTCGGACCACCTCGAAACCGGATCCGTCGTGACAATCGGCCGGATCAGCGTCTTCATCGGTATGGTATGTGCTTCCAATTCGGTCCCTGACAACGTTGGATCTGATTCTATGCCAGGAAAAGCCACGTATATCCGATCAGATGATGAAGAATCAACGGGAACGACATATCCGGCAGAAGAACCCATCGCGGAGTGGGAACAGCCGGAGGAGCCGGCATGGACCCCACGCGACCGGGTCCAAGGAGAAGATGACACCGGGTCTATCCTGGATCTACTGGAAAACCGGTATGAGGAGAACGGTGAGGAGGAACAGCCTGAATTTACACCGGATATCGCGCGCCGAGTTGCAGTCTATGCAGCCCCCGCGGCCAACCAAGGAAACACAGCCGCGGCACCAGTCGGGGCGGCTCAGGCAGTGGCTCAGCAACATGGCGCGGTTAACGGAGACCCGGTCTTGACCCGGGTCGATGGAGAGTCAGCATCGGTCACCAGTCGCGCAGCAGATGAGGAGCAACACGCCAACATGTTCGGGTTTCAAGCCAACCGGACACCAGGGGCGGGTCCCTCGAATCCGCGTCACCCGGCCCTGTTCGATAATAATTTGATTTTGGATCCTACAGTCCTCGCCACTGTTATCACCCCAGAAAACGCGGCAGAGCGTGTTAGAGATCTGGACGTGGCTCGTCGTGCATTGGAACAGCAAAGAAGGCAAGTGGAAGCAGATAGACAGGGGATGGCCACCCGACGGCGCGAGCTAGACGCGTTGGAAACCCGGCTTCGAGAGGAAACGTCCAGGATACATCAAAGGCACCACACCAGGTTGCCAGCAACGGGCGGGGTTATTAATCCGGCTAATTTATTCGTCACGCCTCAGGACCAACCGATACCAGTGGTGAACCAGGGAACCGCACCCCAACAGATGACAGTAGCGACACATCCGGTGAATGAACGGACCGGGTTACCCCCACCACAAACTAGAGTCGCAACCGGCAACGATCTACTGCCGCCGCCACCATCACGATTCCGCACGCCAGCCGGCCACTACAACAATCCTATGGACAACGTATATGCGGCGACACTCGCATTGAATCAAATACCTGTGGGAGAGTCGCCCCATGCAGAGAAGACTCGGCAAGCCATCGAGCTGTTGCACACTGCGGTGGCACAGCAAGCCAATTACCCGGATCACAGAAGCGGTATGCACGGGACGCCATACGTCAGCCAGCAGCAAGGGAATTTACAAACGAGTTCAGCGCGGCGGAGGGAAGAGCAGCAGCAAATGCCGCCTCCTCCCCGCGCTCAGGCAGCATCAGCAGCACAGGCCGTCGTGGACAGTTCTAGGGCTCGGAGGGCCGCGGCCGGGTCTGCAGCGCATGGACCTCCCGCAGCACCGCGCCCAGACGCGCCCCCCGCGGCATCACACGTTTCTAGAGCAAGGCCGGCTTCAACCATTCTTGCGGGACCCAAGTGTCTCTCGGACAATATTAGAGCTGAACCTTACCCGGAAAAGTTCAAAGAGCCAGGGAAAGTAGTGAATTATGAGCCAACCATGGATCCCGAAACATGGCTAAGCAGTTACGAGATGGCAATGTCAATCCGCAACGCGTCCGACAACCTCCAAGCCAAGTTCATGTATCTGATGATGTCGGAAGGAGCAGCAAAATTGTGGTTCACCAATCTACCAGAGGGATCGATCAAGTCTTGGGAGGAATTGAAGACCGCGTTCATCAAGCACTTTCACGGGACCTGCAGGAAATTATTCACTATTGATGATCTAGAGCGATGCGTCCAGAAGAAGGGAGAATCGGCGCGCAGTTGGGTGCGCCGGGTTATGGAGATACTTCACTCATCCACGGATATCCAGCCCAAGGATGCACTACAGGCCATGGCAAAAACATGCAAGTATATACCTTTAGTGCAAAAGTTAACTCGCATGAAGTCCAGTCGAAATGCGTCGGAAGTCACAATGGGAGAATTGATGGATGCGTGCAACAAACACGCTGCGACAGATACTACAGAAGAAGAAGCTGATGACAAGAAGACAAAAGCAAAAACAAGCGGCAATGGAAGAATCGGCAACGGAACAGCGTCAGGAAACAATGGAAATAGCCAGAACAAGCGCCCCTTCGAAGGAGGCTCCGAGTTTGTCGCCAACACCGAAGCCGGGTCTTCAAGGCCAAGAGCAGAAGGAAATTTCAACGGAGGTAACCACCATGGAGGAAACTATCAAGGTCCACCAAGGCCGGGTAACAATTGGGACATATTCAGGATGGCATGTCCGAAGCACAGCAGGAATGGCAGGCCAGCTAACCACTCCCTAGAACAGTGCGCCGATTTACAAAGATGGAAAAATGAGGAAGTGCACAGAGCTATGCGAGGTGCAGGGCGGGGAGGAGGACCGGGTCCAGGGGCAAACCCGGGCAACGGCCCACCCCCAGCTGGTAACCCGGCGGCTGGAAATCAAGGTAATAATCAAGGGGGGGCAGGAGGCTTCCAGGCTAACCCCAAACAATTGGGTCAATATCATGTGCATACCACAGGAGGCTCTAACAAGGACAAAAAGATACTGAAGCAAGCAGTCAACTCAGTTTCGTTAGCCGTTCCGAGATACTTGAGATGGTCAGAACAGGAGGTAACATGGAGCAGAAGGGATCACCCGGAAAGAGTGGAACACCCGGGAGTCTTGGCACTAGTAGTCGCACCGCAAGTTAATGGGTACGAACTAAAGAAGGTTTTAATGGATGGTGGAAGCAGCATCAATATACTGTATTGGGAAACCTTCCTACGCATGGGTCTCAAGGAATCTCAACTGCAAAAAAGCTCAACAGTTTTTCATGGGATAGTGCCGGGTCATTCAGCATGCCCCGAGGGAAAAATCGCGTTGGAGGTAGCTTTCGGAGAATCAAAGGATAACTATCGAATTGAGTGGCTCACCTTTGAGGTAGTGAAATTATGCAGCCCCTATCACGCGCTGTTTGGAAGGCCGGCTTATGCCAAATTCATGGCTAGGCCGTGTTACGTATATCTACAGCTAAAAATCCTGGGTCCCAAGAAGACCATTACCATACATGGAAATCGAGATATAGCAGCTGAATGTGACGAAGGAGACGCAGCAATGGCCGAGCAGGCCTGTAGAAAAGAAGAACTCAAGCACTACCGATCTCAAGCAGACCCGAAGGATATAGCCACATCAAAAAGGCCGAGTACTGAAGGCGAAAGAACAAGATCCAAGGCAACGCAAGATGCCAAAATGGTGGCCTTAATCGAGGATGATTCCCCCAAGCGGCCCGCTGTAAAGGAAGAAGCCACACGGCCGCTTACAACCAGCCAGGTCGTTGGAACACCCCACCCGGGTTGGCTAGCAAACCCGGTACTCATCAGGAAAAGATCCAACATATGGAGAATGTGCATCGGTCAAGCCAGACCGGGACCAGCGCTTATCAGGAACTAAACAATGTAACGGGCAGCAGGTTTCAGACGCGCTCTTTTCCTACCCAGGGTACCTAAGGGGACTTGAAGGTTTTTAATGAGGCGACCTGCTGATCCAAAATTTCTAGTATCAGTAAAGAGATGGTTATCAAGTCTTATATCATTACACCCTGATTACAAGTAAGTAGTATCCCTGCGACATCGATAATTCAGTATCATCAAAAGCATCGATTGCATGTAGGTCTTGGGGGTTGGTTGCTCAGGTAACCAACCACTAACCCGAATGACCCGGCATAGATAGCTATAAGTTATAAGGGCCGATTACTCGCAAACGAGCACGGCTGCAATCTTATGACTGGGCAAAGAAGCCAACTTTTCTTGACTTATCTTACTTAAGCTTGATGTGACTCGCACTAAAGTGGCATGATTCGTTCGCTTACGATTACAATCAGCCATGAAGCCCAATGGGACTTGCCTGACACTGTTCTCGTATGGATGTAACAACATGGTATCCACGCGAAAGCCGGCTTACAGTACAAGATAGTTAAAAGGGTCATCTAAACCACAAGTTTATGCAGAGTACAAGGCTAAAAGCCGGAAACTCAACAATTATCAAGCATAACTTCAGTACTTACACGGAATGGCTTTAGGTTTGCGACTCGGTAAAAAATAATTTGTTCTCTGAGAAAGGCCACACCCCCATTGCTCGAACTTTGGGTCATGGGGGCTGGGGGACTTCGAAACAGAAACAAACTACTTGGCTATCGCAGTTCGAAAAACCTCACCATCCGAGTCTTGGGGACTTAAAGAAAAAGCCCACGTATTAAAATTCCTGGTCTCGGAAAACCGAGTCTTACAAAGGGAGCTAAAAAGAAAGCTGGGTATCAAGAACAAGTTCAAAAGAACAGACAAAATAGCACGATTATCAAAGGGCAGGGAAAGCCGCAAAAATATGTCACCGAATAGAAGTACATTACAAGTTATGGCATCGGTATCAGAAGTGCACAGGCGCACCATTGGCAGGATAAATAGTTCAAATAAAAAGGTTCCACGTGATTAAGGTATTATGACATCCTCACCCTACTCGGCCTCCTGAGTGCGATCTTCCGGGTCTTGCTCCTGGGCCTGCTGCTTAGCTTTCCTGGCAGAACCACCCGGACTCACCGCGCCAGGGCGGATAGGTGGAAGGACGGATGGTGTAGAGGCGGATGGCCCTGATCTTAACTCGGCCTCCCTCTTCGCGGTTGCCTCCTTCTTCTTGGCCGAGTGATCAGCCCACTTCTCCAAGAGGTCCAAGGGCGGGGGTGCTTCCTCTGTGATAACTTTGCCATCGGTGTCATACGCAGCCATTAGTGTATTCAGGTCCAAGCTATCGGCTAAAGAGGTAGCCGAGGGGCGCACTACTGACTGAATGGCCTTGAAGTCCTTAGGCGTAAATTTGGCACCATCCGCCTTAAACTCGGGAAACCCGGATATTATCTTCGCCGGGTCAAGCTTCGGAAAGTAGGCTTTGGCCAAGGTCAATGCCCGGGTTATTCCAATTCGGCAGGACGAACGTTTCCAAAGTTCAATCCAGCCAGGCACAGTGGAGCAGGCTTGGACAAGATTCTCTTCACCCGGATAGGCTTCTGTGGGCCAATGTATGGCGTCCAGTATAAATTTTGTGCCGGCAAAGAAAGTCCGGAGCACAGTCTTCAGGGTCCTAGCCTTGCCAATAGTATCTTCCTCTGGAGGTGCAAGGTTGGCACCTGCAGTTGAAACAGAAGCAAGAAGGCATCAGTAACCCAGAGTGGTGCACAACAAGAAGCATGAAGTTGGTCGGCAGACAAAAACTTACTCAGTAAGATCTGGTAAGTGTCGGTGATCTGATCCGATAAATTCTTCAAGTCGGTCCGAGCGGTGTGGCACTTCTTCTTATACTTGGAAACATCCTTCTTCAAAGCTTCCATGTCATCCTCAAGGATTTCCCGTCGTTTTATCTCGGCAAGAAGACGTTGTTCGGTCTTCAGTAAAGTTTCATCAGACCGAGTTATCTGTGCCTGTAAGTAGAAAGGAGGGCAAGCATTAGTGGGATGTTATGATAAGATAAATTTGGCGTGAAGTACCAAGCATAACTTTTGCAAGTCATACTCGGAACTTGGGGACTAGATATGCAATATGAGATGACAAGCGCTTTTACCTGGTGCTCTGCAGCCATGCGCTCTAAAATATCGCCCTCTGAAGCCTTCATGGTGAGGAGCGTGTTCATCAATTGATCAAAAGTATCTTTACCCGTATCAGAAGACCCGGGGCCTTGGGAATTCCGAGAAGAGGTTTTCTTCTTAGAAGGAGGCGGAACCCGGGTCATTTGTGCATTGGAATCCGACACTCCTTCGGCACCCAAGGCTGTGGCTTTCTTCTTCTTGCTCGCATGGGAAGCAATTGGATACTCGGTTTCTTGGGCGTCCGGTTTAATCGGCGAGGTTTGCTTTTCACCGCCAGACATGACAGTAGTCTTATCGGCCGGGCTCCCCTGACCCGGGCCCTCGTCTTCCATGCCCTCTTGGTCGCTAACGACGACCGTGGCCCTGTAAATGTTATCAAGAAGCAGTTAAAATACGCGGTCAGGAAAGGGTGGTGAAGTGTGGAAGAGCGTCCGGAAGGGGATCTTACCCGGTGTTCACCGCGAAGTCACAACGAAACCCGTCATCAGACTCGGGAGAGGCTGAAAATTGTCAGGTCATATGTCATATAAGAATAGTTCAAGGGGAATGTGCCGGCCGAGAAAAGATAGAATAATTACCAGCCCGCCGAATGGGGGTCGAAGAAACACCCGGGTTGATGACGTTGTCACCCGGGTTATTTCGAGTTGACCTACGCTTGATCATGGGCGACTCCTTCAAGAATGGCCAGTGGAATAATGTCAAAATAATTCGGGTATATCATTAAGGTGACGTGAATTGAATGCGAGGAGGGGATATGAAACCTTGGAAGGGGCCTCTTGAGCTTTTCTTTTGGATCCGGCTTTGGTTGCCGGTTCCGGTTCGTCCTCGTCGCTGGCAGATTCTACTTTGCCATCCGAGTTTTCTTCCTCATCATCCTCTTGTTCTGAAATATCATCAAAGTTATGGTTGAAAATGAAGGGGTTATGGCGAGTTCGAAGGAACCAAATAGAATTCGAAGAGTACCTTCATCCGAGTGAACGACCTCTTGCTCTTCTGGACTTTCGGAGCTAGGGGAGGCGTTGATTTTCCAAAAGTCGTCATTAGCCTGAAAGGTGTTAGTACACAGGTTACCAACTGTATCAAGTGGAAAGAATGAAAGTAAGGGCGTTAGAGTCGGACTTTTACCTCAGGGGCGGGGTTTTCAAGCGTGAAGGGCTCTAACCCGGATATGTTCCGGATTACCTCGAGCTTTTCCGTCAAAAAACCTTTGATGGTTTTATGGGTGTCGCCAGGTGCGAAGATGTTATCGGAGTATCGGAGCGGATCGGAAGGTTCTCCTGAATACTCGCACATCAACTTGGTGCGGATGGAGTTGGGCTGAATCCTAAAGTCGACCCAGGTCTTTACTAGATTGAGCCCGATGAGGCCCTGGGCTGTAAGAGTAGCAATTTTGGCTAGCAAGGGTTGAATTGACTCCCTATCCGAGTTAGGGGCGAAGGCGCTAAACTTATCGGAAATATCAAGAAGACCCTCCGAGTAACCCGGCAGTTTCTTTTGGCCGGGTGGGGAAGTGTCCTGGCAGTAGAAGTACGAGAGCTGCCAATGCTTGACATGGGAATTGAGGGTGAGGGGTGGCATTAGAGAGTTTTTGCGGCGTTGGATCGAAACCCCGCCGCAAGTGAGAAGCGCCCCATCACCGCTTTCGCGGCATGGTTTGCATTGAAAAAGCTCAATGAAAAGAGCTAGACTTGGCGGAGTGCACAAGTAGGATTCGGAGAGGACAATAAAATGGGAAATATTTAGCACAGAGTTGGGTCCGATATCAAAGACACGAAGGCCGTAGTGGCTAAGTATGTCACGGAAAAAGGGGTGACCCGGTGGTCGAAAACCCCGGGTCACGTGATCCACGAAACAGATTACCTCATCTTTGGTAGGGGTGGGCCGGGTCTCCTTACCCGGTACCCTCCATTGGATATTTTCCTGAGGAGGAAGAATTCCCAGTTCCACCAGCTCCTCCAACTTGGCCTTTGTGACCATAGACCGCGCCCAGTTGGCGGAAATGGTGTTGGTGGCTTTGGCCTTGGTTGGGGTCTTCCCATGTTTCTTGGGAGCCATATGGCTGACCTGCAGAGCACAAGGTAAGAAGGAAATTAAGACATGAAAGTTGCGAGCCGGCTAAGTATAGGCCGGACAGCATTGAGGTATGAAAAGTTACGGGAGATCCGGGTGTTAGCATGCAGAGCAAAGTTTGAAAGTTTCCGGGTATCAGGCATTGTGGTGAAATTTATGAGATCTAAATGTTGAAGGAGCCTTTTGAATACAATGGATGGCGGCTTAAGTTCCAGACGTGAATAAAAGTAACTGAAAAGGAATGGTCTAGCCGGGTGATTGATGCGAAGGCGGAAAATTTGGGTGGTTCGAGCCTAGATTGGAAGTTTTATTTTTGGATTTGTGGCAAGAATAATGATTGTGGGTAGTAGGGGAGCGGATTGGAGCATGCGCTTTGTCTTGAGTGCGAGCTAGAAGAGTTTATGGGTATTCTAATTCGGCCTAGTCAAGAAATCCGAGGCGGACCGGTCTGGATCTAATCTGAGGAAAAAAATCAAAGGTTGAGAGGGCAAATTGATGGGTGCAAAAGATTTACCGGAGGAGATCTGAGGGAAGCCTTGCGGAGGCAGATGGCGCAGGCTTGGTGTCCCTTCGCGGTTCTTGGTGGGCCGGATGAGGATTCGCCGGCGGATCTTGGCGGCGGCGCGGGGCGAATGGTGGCGGAGCGTAATCTCCGGGCGATGGGTTCCGGTGACGAGCGCGGGATTTCCGTGGTGGCGCTCAGGGAGAAGGAGAGCTCAGAGGGAGAAAGGAATGGAATGGAGGAAATGAGCCGTTGGGGTTCGGGTCACTCCTAAGGGGCTTTTTTATAGTGCAAATGGATAAGCTCGGTTTGGTGAATGGAAGCCGAGAATGGAGGGGGTAAACGGCTATTTATTTAAAGTTTCTGCGAGATGTGCGCCAAGTATTGAGCAAAGCATCCGGATAAAAGGAAGAAGGGGATTCGTCCCGTGATGACGGGATTGGTTATCGAGCATAGGATCTTGGAGTTATTATTATGGTTTGGACCCAGAAGTTTGAACCAAGGTGTTTGGAGGGAAAGCTGGGGTTATTGCATGGCCGCCAAGGAGCAAGGCCTAGCTGAATATTAAAACATCTTAACCCAATCTTCATATACCCGTATGATCGATATCTTTGCAGGAATAGCAAGCGCTTCAAGGAGATCCGTGAAGCCCAGGCTATTCTAGGGACTACTGACAGGGGGATGCTAACCCGGTAGGCCAAGCTCCAAGGAATAACCCGGCTCAAGGGATGATGTGCAGGATCCGGCTAAGGATAGGGAAACTTGTGAAGGCCCAAGCTTGTAGGCCCAATGACCCGGATTGTGGGTTACTGTAAAGGCAAGTTAGGGTTAGTGCGCCGTGTCCGGGTAGGATTCAGGGTACGCCTTGTAGGACAAGCCAGGGGGTACGGGTGCTTTATAAACCGACCCCCGGAGGTAGTTTAGACAGAGATCTAAGAACCCTAGCAATATTGTGTGATATCGAGTATCCAGTGTAAACCCTAAATCGAGTTATTGTATCGAGAATAGAGATCCGGCGACTTCGATTGCCGGCTGTCAGATCAAGCTGTACCATGTCTTCTCTTGAGCTAAACCCTCTCCCGAACGCCTGTGTCGACTTGCCCCAAGATCAGTTACCCCTGGTAACATCTGCCGTGATTATCCCACGACAAGAACTATTGTAAGGCTTGCTACATTTTTAGAAATTAGTTGAACTCAGTCATTAGGGTTATGAATCTTCCATCGTGTAGCCGATGCTTAATTATGTCAATGCTTGATTATCTTGCTTTTTATTATTGCGGACCTACTTGTGATGTTCGTTCGATCTTTTGTACAAAATGCCGATGATTAAAAGAGTTGGTTCAAACTAAGTTGGACTTGGTGGTCTGGTGCGCCTTGTGATATTCACAAGATTATGATCTTGTACATCCCACTTGGTGTTCCATGTTCACCAAGGCTGCTCGTATGTGTCCACCCTAAATATGAGGCACACCGACCGATGACCATCTTGTGCGTATTAAGAGGTGCTACAGGCGGTGGTGATCCGGGGAAACGAATGGAGGCGAGGGTTTCTGGACTTCTTTGGAACTAAATAACGTCACATATGTAATATTATATATGGTTAGTGAGATCAGAACGAAGTTGGACCCTTTGGTGCACATCCGTAATGGTGACATTCCTCGTAAATCCCGTCCGGGGTTATGTAGAATGTCGCCGTTATGTATGTGCACAAAAGGGTCCAATTTTGTTCGGATCTCACTAACCATAATATTACATATATGATTTTGTTTAGTTTCAAAGATTTCCAGAAACCCTTCCTTCCCCCGCATCGCCATCACATGTACTACCTCGTAACAAGCACAAAATATGAAGGTCCAACTTCACATCAAGGCCAAAAATATGAGGCACATGGACCGATGACCATCTTGTGCCGTTTAAGAGGTACTACAGGCTGTGGCGATCCGGGGTAAGGAATGAAGACGAGGGTTTCAGTTGAAACTAAGGAACGTCACATATGTCATATTATGGTTAGTGAGATCAGAACTGAGTTGCACCGTTTGGTGCATATTCGTAATGGTGATATTTTTCGTAGCCCCGTCCGGGGTTATGAAGAATGTCACCATTATGTATGTGCACGAAATGGTCCAACTTTGTTTGGATCTCACAAACACTTACGTATATGATTTTGTTTAGTTTCAACAAAGTTCAGAAACCCTTGTCTTCATCCTTCCCCGCATCACGATCACGTGTACTACCTCGTAACAAGCACATAATATGAAGGGCCAACTTGTTTTTGGAGAATGCCGGAAGTAATGTGTTCCTTTGTGTTTAACTTTCATCTTATTTCTGTCATATTTCTACATTTATTGATTATTGCAGACATGTTTAAAACTATTGTTTGTGATTTTCTTTCTTGTCATTACGGATGTCGAGGTTCTACATGGTGTTTAGAGGTAGGGTTTCAGGAGTCTACGACCACCGGGAAGACTGCTTGGAGCAAGTGAAAAAGTTCAGGGGCAATGCCTACAAAGCCTTGAACACTAGAGTGGCGGCGGAAGTTATGTGGTTCATCTATCTCGAGGAACAGAAGAAGAAGAACAACAAGTGGATGAAGACCCTCGCCGCCGCTGCTGTCGTTGTCGCCTCGCTCTCCATGCTTGCAGTGCTATGGTTCCTATCTGATTAGGTTATCGACGACTAGATAGGTCGTTTGTAATGATGATGAAACATTGATCGATGTACTCGGTCTCGATGATTAACTGTTTGATGTAACTATTCGGCTTTGATGAACACTTTGTAGTGATGATGAACTATTTGATGTGGCTATTCGGTATTCTATGTAATATGATCGACTATGATATATTATTTGTTTGTCACATCACTATTTTAATCAACTTTGTCTATGTATACTCTTCTGTATTTGAGCTATATATACTTGTATTCGAACTGTATATACCTGTATAAATACGATATTGTCTATATAAAAAAAAATACAGGAAAATATAGTCGTGACGTACCTAGAACCATAGGCGTGGCGCACCAGGAAAAATAGCCGTGGAGGGAAATATAGGCGTGGCGCACCAATAATCTTAAGCGTGGCACGCCAGGTAATATAGGCGTGGCGCGCCAGATTGCGCCACGCTTACCAACAGATGTGGCGCGAATATGGTGGCGCACCCTGGTGCACCACGCATAGGTAATTTTGGTGCGCCACGCATAGCCTTTTCCCTAGTAGTGAAAGGAAGAACCAGCTTTGGGGACAGCCTTTAAGATATCACCATTAGGGTAGAATTTGGCTCACAAAGGGAATCCAGATCACAGATGAGTCTCCAGACTTGTTTTGCCAGCATAGCTAAATTGAAAGAGTGAAAATCACGAAATCCCATACCACCCTCATTCTTCGGGTAACAAAGTTTCCACCAAGCAAACCGGTGCATATTTTTATTATTATCGTCATCACGCCACCAGAAATTGGAAATAGCATCCATTATATGTTTGCAAACTCCTTTCGGTATTTGAAACACAGACATGGCATACACAGGAATTGCCTGAGCTACTTCTTTCAATAAAATTTTGTTTCCTCCAATTCAAAACTGTTTTTTTCCTTCACCCATTTATTATGTGAATAATTCTCTCTACAAAATGAAGAAAACAGTGGCTTATATCCGCTCCAACCAAAGCTGGAAGTCCAAGATATTTATTAGATAATGTCTCTGTATCAATATGTAATGCTTCGCAGATTCAGCCCTTATCAAAGCATTTGTATTTGGGGAAAAATATGCTTGATTTTGCAAGACTCACAAGTTTCCCTAAGTTAGCACAGTAGGTATCCAGAACATGTTGCAAGGAAGTTGCATTAGTCATATCAGTTTTCATGAGAATTAGGGAATCATCTGGAAAAAGTAAATGTGAGACTGATGGTGCATTTTTGGACACTCTTACCCCATCGATGCCACCAACTTCTTCTTCATACGACAATAAACTGGAAATACCTTTCGGACATAAAAGGAAAAAATATAGAGAAAGCAGATCCCCCTGACGAAGAACTCTGGTAGGGATAAAGAACTTCATTTGTTCCGAATTAAATCTTACTTGGTAACAGACCGATGTAACACAACTCGTCATAAGAGAAATCCACCTCTCAGTGAAGCCCAATTTTCTCAACATATTTTACAAGAAGATCCATTCAACGCAATCGTAGGCTTTGTGCATATCGAGTTTCACTTCACAATCACCAGAACCTCTAGAACTCTTGTTTTTAATCGAGTGAACACACTCGTAAGCAACCAGAACTAATACGTGTATATATATTCTAATGGATGTACTAATTACCTGATGAATATTACTTAAGCCCAATTAAATGTGGTTGTGCATGCATAGAAGCCCAACTATAACGGCCCATGTGCGTATATATCCATGTACATGCCATCGATCGTGGAGTCCTAGTCATTACGTCTGGTCTTGTTTTCTTGCCTCTTAATCAGATCAATAGATGAATCTCGCCTCCAAGGTGTTGGACTCTGCGTCTGCTAGATCGCAAGGCCACTTGATTGGCAGGTTATCTAGCGCTAACCGTGGTGGCCGATGTAGATGGAGTGTAGACACACGCTCGTTGGGAGACCCCAAGCGTAAGGTGTGAAGAATTTAGCAGCAAGTTTTCCCTCAGAAAAAACCAATGTTGAATCGACCAGTATGAGGACAAGCAACTTCTGAAGTTTGATACAGTTGATGTGGTATGGCGCACTACCGGTTTAGCAGCAACGTGCAACCTACACAACATAATCAATTCACTTTGCCCCAACGTAGCAGTGACGTTGTCAATCTCACCGGTTTTGCCGATAACAAAGAGATTAAATGTATGGTGTGGAAAATAGTATTGTTTGCGGTAGATGAAAGAGAACAATGATGGCAGTAGTAAAACAGTAGCAGCAGTGTGAAAACAGAGATTGCAGTGGTTGTATTATTAGTATCAGAAAATGGACCGGGGTCCACAGTTCACTAGTGGTGTCTGTCCATAAGAGATAGCTAACAAGTGTGGTGAACAAATTACAGCTGGGCAATGGATAGATAATGAAACATGCATGACATGATGATTGCTATGTGATTCATGCGGCCATTACAACAAGACTCATAGACTATTATCCAACTACATCTATGACTAATAATCCACCCTCAGAATATCATTCGAACAAACCTTGGGTATTAAGTTGCAAGCAACAGATAATAGCAGTAAGCAAATTATGTAATGTAAACAATATAAACATTGTTGTTTTCTCCCTAATAGCAACAACACATCCTCCATTCGTCACGTTTCTGTCACTCGAGCACAGATGTAAAGGAGGCATGAATCCACGATCGAGCATAAATACTCCCTCTTGGAGTCACCAGTATCTACTTGGCCAGAGCATCTACTAACAATGGAGATCATGCAAGATCATAAATAACATACACATGAAGACAATATTATAGATTGATAATCCAAAGACATAGCATTTAATGATCATCGGATCCCAGCAAACACAACATGTAGCATTACACTAAGATGATCTCGATCATGTAGGGCATCTCACGAGATCTAAACATGAGGCATAAAGAGGAGAGAACAACCATCTAGCAATTTCTATGGACCCGTAGTCCAAGTATGAACTACTCACGCATCACTCTGGAGGCGGGCATGGTGGTGTAGACCCCTCTGGTGATGATTTCTCCTCCCGACAGGGTGCCGGGGAGAACTCCGGAACCCTCCCGATCTCGGGTTGATGATGATGACGGCCTCGGGCGTTTTTCGTGGAAAAGTGGTATATTTTTAGGGTTCACGCATCAGGGGGAATAAATAGTGGAAAGGGCGACGGTGGTGGGCGTCCGAAGGGCCCATAGCACCCCATGGTGTGGCCAGGGGGCGCGCCGCCTCATGGTGTGGCCCCTTTGTGGCCCCCCTCCGGGCCTCTTCGGGACTTCGTGGAACCTTCGGGAATTCTAAGACTTCCGGGCTTCGAATTTTCCAATTCCGAGAATATTTCCAGAACAACTTTTCTGAAACTAAAAACAGCAGAAAACATGAACTAGCTCTGTGGCATCTTGTCAATAGGTTGGTCCCAGGAAATCGGTAAAAATGAGATAAAGTGTAAGGAAAAAATGTAGCATATGGCATGACGACAACATGGAACATCAGAAATTAAGGATACATTTATGACGTATCAGCTGCCACAACCTTTTTTTTAAAGAACCAGCAATTGCTGGCTTTCTTTGATTAGTAGATAGAAAGTATGTACAGAGGGCACCCAAGGTTGAAGGGAAGAAACCAAGAGAAACAGAAAAAGCCAAGTCTAAAAAACTAGAGATCCTTCAAGGGGGTTCCCACATTAGCTTCCTTAGGGCTTTTGCTCTGGCGAACGCCCAGCCCTTGGCTTCCTCCTTAATCCAACTAGCTAGAATCCTGTGGGAAGAGTGCTTGCCGTGGAAGATTCTGGAGTTTCTTTCCCTCTAAATGGACCAGTAGGTTAGGCGAAAAGCGAACTAAGCCCTTTGCGAACAGCCGCGTTGCGTTCTTAGGCACCGCTTCCCAGGCCTCGAAGGGTAGTGTGCGCTGACGGCCTGGGCGAGGCTTGCGCAGTGTTGACTGGAAGCCATAGTGAGCCAAAGCTGCCTGTAGAAAGGGCAGTCGAAGAAGAGGTTCTGCAAGGTTTCGAGACTTCTGACGCACAATGGGCCAAAATAGTCATTCAGCCAGCCTCGTCTCTGAGGCCGGTCCACGCACTAAAGGCGATTCTAGTGGTTATTTTTAGCTGAAAATCATACATGAAAATAGTTGTTTTGGTTCCATAGGTATGAACACAAGTGTTCAAGGTCGACCCTCACTTAACCATTACTCGTCTTTTCAATTAGTTCTTTTTTAAGAAAGTTTTAAATAGCAAGTACAACTATTTTTTTTTGGTAATTTGTATTTCCTATCAATAACTAAATATATCAAAAAACTTAAAACTGAAATAAAACTATTTAGAACTGAAAGAAAAGACTACTTAATGATAAAGAAAACACGTGCACACAAGAATATTCACTCCACACTATTGCTCCCTGGAAACACCGCCAGAAAATGTCTTGATAACCCACAAGTGTAGGGGATGAGTTATAGAATTTTCGATTACTAAGAGTGTCAAACCCAACGAGGAGCTAAAAGTAGGATAAGTATTCTCTCAAGGTCTATCAACCACTGATACAAATCTACGCACACCGAACATTTGCTCTATCTAGGAAATTAAACTATAGGAACTATGCGGGTATGAAAGGATAGTTTGCAATATAATAAATAACAGGAAAATAGATGTTAGTTTCTGCAGAAATAAAGAACACTAAAGTAATATAAGTATGAATGTGGAAAAGTGGTGGACATTGTGGTGGAATTGTCCATAATCAATTAGTCAAGATACACGGTTGGTATTCCTCTTTTATGAGGGAGAGGCTAAGATAACAAGTTATCACATACGTGATTGTAAGTACTTATGACTTGAACTTTAGTAAACATCCGTAAATACCAGAAGATACATTGATATAAAAAATACGCAACCATAGCCTTTAGATCAGAATGGTCCCCTCTATCTCATATGCGTCAATTGCTAGAATGGTGCTCATGTTTCTGCCACTAAAGCAGCACTACCTCTAGTTTTCTCCACATAGTACAGACCCTATGATGATGATCCATGCACAAATATACGTGATGGGCACCATAGGACTATAATAAATTCAACATATAACTAAAACTAACCATAGAGATTCAACAATCAATCATAATACAAAAGGGGAACTACATAAACATGACAGCCATACATCATATGCAAATAAATTATAGTATAAAAGACTATGTTTGATGAAAATATGCCCTAGAGGCAAAATAAGTGGTTTATTATTCATATTTCCATTTCATGATTAATTTTATGTTCTGTGCTATAATTGTGTTAGACTTGTATAGCGAGTATTCGAACAAAAACACTAATACATGTGTGGAATATAAACACCATTGATATCACCGGTATGCCAATATGACTGGTTCGTATATTACTGATAGTGTTGGTTTCTTGACAATGTGCCAAATGAAAATGTGGTGTGGTATTGACAGTAATTTATGAGATCGGAGGGAACACCGATGATGGATAAGACCCATTATATATATCATGGAAATCCGGTAACCCAGTACACCACTTCATACGTAGTGAACAACTCGTTGACATAAAACTTAAGGAAGTCCTCCTCCATAAATATTACGTCCCTAAGAATAGTATAGCAGAAACATTGTGGGTCCACTAGTTTACACTGCTTATTATTACAAGACAAAAATTAATAAACTCTTCCTCAGTGATCTAGGAAAGATTGAACGGTTCAAAGTCAACTTGAGACAGTTGAAGAAACACTTACAAAAACAACAACAAAAATATGATAGCTCAGCATTTTAGATCCTACAGATTCTCAACTAGCTTTCCTTCTAATACTTGTCTATACTCTCTTGACTAATCCTCTTCCTCGCCTTCTTTATTGTCGCCTGCTCAATAGGTGATGTTGTAACTAACTCCTTTGATTCCTTCAGATAAGTCTGGTGCTTCGTAGTAGAAATCTTGGCCTTCGGCGCATTGATTGTTGACGTCATTGGCCTCCTGAAAGTCTAAGAAAAGGATCAATGGATCGGTTGAGTAACGAGCATTACTCAGCAAGCTGAAGTAAGAAACGTTTTTATATTTTAATGCACCGACTAATTTCATGACCAACAGTCATAGACATGATGCAAGTTTTTGAAAAAAAATCTTGAAAAGGTTGGGTTTAGATTCTAAAACTATGTTCCTCAACCCTCATGGGTTTGAGAATCAGTTAAGATTCCTTTCCTGCCATGAATGTAGTTCCTTCCGGGAACACTAATGTATATCTCACAATTTTGTACACTCTGCAGAGTTGTGTTACTTTTCCCAAAAGTAGCCTTAGAGTTGATACAAGTTTCACACATAGGTATGTGGTTTGTCCAGCGTAAGTTTCTTGAATTCGTTGTGAGTATTCTTAAACCCCACACATTCACCCTTGTTGTGGAAGATGATGACCCACAAGTATAGGGGGTGTATCGTAGTACTTTCAATAAATAAGAGTGTCGAACCCAACGAGGAGCAGAAGGTGTTGACAAGCAGGTTGGATAGAGGATTCACTTTAACACTAGTAAACGGGGTTTTGGAGGTTTTTGATATAGCAGATAAATAAAGTGCGAGTAAATAAAGTGCAGTAAATAATATTGCAGCTAGTGGCCCAATCCTTTTTAGAGCAAAGGACAAGCCGGTTGTATTTCTAATGATTACCAAACGTTCTCGAGGACACATGGGAACTTCGTCAAGTGCTTTCGCTTCATTACGGTTGATTAATATTTATTGTTTTGTGAAGTGTTGTGTGGGTGAACCTATGCTAATGCACCGCCCAACTAGGACTAATACATACTTGTGATTATACCCCTCGTAAGCAATCGCAAATACAAGAAAGTAATTAAGATAAATCTAACCACAACCTTAAAACTCCGGGATTCTACGCTCCCTCGTGCATTGGTTTTCTAATGGGGGTTTAGGTTTCTGTCACTCCGGCAACCCCACAATTAGTAGCCAAATACACAATGCATCCTCCTAGGCCCATAAAGGTGAAGTATCATGTAGTCTATGTTCACATGACACCACTAGAAGAATAGCACCACAACTTAAATACCAAACCACGAGATATTACTTCAACATAACTTCACTACTAACATCATGACTTCTCCCATGTCCTCAAAAACTAAACAAACTACTCACGAGACATCATATGGATCATAATAAGAGGTGATATAATGGATAATAACAATCTGGTCATAAAGTTCTAACACCGATAAATCTCACAAGCATCAACTACTAACAAGTAATCCACACTGGGAGAGAGATCTAATGTAAAACAACAATAGAGACCCCTAATTGTTACAGAGGGATGAAGGTGGATGATGAGGGTGACGGTGCTGGTGGTGATGATGATGACGATGGAGATCTTGATGATGCCCGGAGCGATGGTGGTGACGATGGCGATGATTTCCCCTCTTCGGGGAGGAATTTCCCTGGCAGATTTCTCCCTGTTGGAGAGGTTTTCTCTCTCTGGTGTTTTCCGCCCCGAGGCAGCAGCGTAATAATTCTTCGATGATGTTCTGGGGCTTAGGATTCCCTGGGGGTGAAGTACGCGAAAGGGGGCACCCGAGAGTGGGCCAGGGGGGCCACACCACCCCCAGGCGCGGCCAGGGGGCGCGCCGCCTGGTGGTGTGGGCCCTAGGTGCCCCCCCTCCGGGTGCCCTTCTGGCTCACTTCCTCCTCGAAACTTCTAAGACTCCTTCGGTATCCCCCTCTTCTTCTGCTCTTCTGAAATAGGGTATCTTGATAGTGCTTTTTTCCATCAGTTATCTGGTTCCGGTGTTTATTCTCCAAAAATGATGAAACATGCAAAATAAAATAAAATAACATAAGTGATGCATCATAACATGAAATATATCGATGAATAACAGAAAATAACAATGTAAAACAGTGATGCAAAATGGACGTATCAGCAGACTAGGTCCTTGTTACAACATGGGCCTTAATCCATCTTTGTACCGCACCCAAGACACCACTACCTTCATTGGACCCACCGGGGGAAGTTTACACGGCGCTCCCACTCATGTTGGTCGCATCCACGACCCAACCAGGTAGAGTATCCAAGAATATATGATAAGGAAGAAGGTACTTATGACCCCTTGATATGTCCTAGATGTATCTATAATTTTTTATACTCCATTCTTGTTTTTTCATGTTCTTCCATGTTTTCTACATGTTTTCCTTCTTTTTCCAGATGATTTCATGGACTAACGTATTAACAAGATGACCATAGCTAGTTCCTGTTTTCTGTTGTTTTATGTTTCAGAAAAGTTCTGAAGAAAATATTCGCCAAAAGTCCTGAAAATGCACGGAGATTTTTTTCCCGGAATGAAGACGGGCTCCAAAGGAGAGCCGGACAGGAGCTCTGGGACAACCAGAGGGGTGCTAGGCGCGTACCCCTAGGCTGCTGATACGTCATCAACGAATCCTTAATTTTTTATGTTCCATGTTATTTCCTACATGTTTGCTATACACTTTGTGTCATTTTTATCGATTTTTTGGACCAACCTATTGACAAGATGCCACGGAGCCAGTTCCCTGTGTTCTGCTGTTTTTAGTTTCAGAAAAGTTGTTCTGGAAATATTCTCGGAATTGGAAAATTTGAAGCCCGGAAGTCTTAGTGTAGCATCCCACCTTTTAGTAAAGTTAGAATACATGTGTTATTGTGCTAGTCTGTGTATCAATTGCTAGCACCACAATACAAAATGAAATATCATGCAAATGCGTCAAAATTCTATTACATCGCATGATCCAGTCTTTACAAAATATCATTACAACTTGCATAGTCTTAGAAGACTAGCAGGAAAAAAAGTATTACATCGGAAACATAGAACATCATTGAGCCTCATCTTCTTCATGTGCCACAGGCAAAACATGTTGGCGATAGACTCGTGATTCAAAACGAAATCCTCACTCGTCTTCAGATTCATCTGCAGGATGGAATATGCTGCCGCAAGGGAGTCAATAGAATTTAATGTATTGGCAAGTAACACTATGGTGGATATAAATGGCAATACTAATACTACATGCTTATTTGGCTGAGCGGAGTTTTGGCTAAGTATGCATAAATCCTGTTTTCTCCGATCTCTTTTGTAAAACAAACTTTTCTTTCCAAAGGGTGGCATCATTGGATTGAAATCCAAGTACCACAACTACTGTTCACTTGGTCAAAATTTTACTTATTGAAAATGGTGATGTGATTCTTCCATTCATCCTTGTCCAGCTGCTCGAAGTTGTCCATAACCGGGGACACATCTAAGATCTTAGTTTGTGGACTCTACAGAGTTTGTGCACTTTCACCTTTAGACTCAAATCAGCCTAAACATCCTATACACCCTGAGTGCATTAAGGAAAGGAGAAGAATTGAGACGAGATCTTTCAGAAGCAAGAATTCAACCCAATGGCAAGACCCGTTCCACCTATAATTATGCTACATCTTCTTGTCAAGCCCAGGCTGAACCCTCACAACTTAGTTGATCAAGACAGAGTGTATATGACTAAAGGCTGCAGTGGAAGCAATCTTAACTTGGGGAACATCATAATCACTTTGTTCCTGGGTGACATTCCTCAAGTGAACACCCCTCGAGGAGACACTCAACTATTAACAACCACGCACTACCAAATCCACCTAGGTGGTTCATTAAGTTGTTACTTAGATTTTTTCCACAACCTTGAGTAAAACAAATTTGTAGCAAGGCTAAGCATCTACTAAGTACTACGGCTTCAAAATAACAAGGTATAAGGATGGATACACTCTACTAGGATATAGCATAGCACAGTACTTAGAGAAAATCACCTATCATGCATACTACTCAAAACTCTAGTAATGCATAGGAAAAAATAATAGGTAGTTGATTGTGTGTTACTTGCCTTGTTGAAGTCGGTGAAGAATTCACACTATCTTCACAAAAAGATCGTTGCTCTCTATACAATCTATACATTGAAAACGCAATAACAAAATAAACAAGCATACTAGAAAGCAAACAAACAAGTGAAGAGAAAATACAAAGCAAAAACATAGCCAAAGGAGTTTAACCTAGTTGGCTAGGACAAGGTCAAGGTTTGAGTTTAAAAAGATTCATTCTTTAATGGTTTCATACATTTTAAGGAGTTTCGAAGAGTTCACTAAGGCTGTCTAGGTTGAGTTTGTAGTGATCAAACTTTATTGAAAACATATTTATCTAAGAAGTTCCAAGAGTTCACCAATGTGATCTCACTATCTTAACTACAGTAATACTAGAGAAGTCTTCGGATTTTCTGTCACACCCCAGTTTTTGGATTCTTGTACTGTGCCTAAGAAGACAAAAATTAGGGCCAACAATTTTTTTTAACAACATGATTGTTTGAACTAACATGTGTTTATGATTTTAATAATATTATCAACACAAGTTTTTTTTGTTTATAAAATAGATACCAAATGTTTCTGAAAAACATTCCTATTATTTTTCCTGATATTTTTCCCTGATGTTTTCCTATTATTACTTGAGTGGATTTTTGTTCCAAGACTTGGATCATTCTTGTTTGCATCTTAAAACAAAGTTTTAACTTTGTTGGATCCAATAAAACAAGTTTTCAAAATGATTTATGAAAGTTTCCTTTGAAGATTTCTATGGAAAACATTTCCTGAAAATATAGCCAAGTACCTATTTACTACCTTTGTTTTCACTAGGATATAAATTGTTATTTTATGTTTTCTTGACATTTAATTAATCCTTGATATATGTACTACAAACCCATAATCCTACTTTTATTTTTGGATAAATAAAAACTATCTTTTGCTTGTTGTTTTTGTGGTATGAAATTATGGCAGAAAAAGGCATATTTGAAAAACAGATAAAAACAGAAAGTATACCTTTTTCCACATTGTTTTCATGGACTTAAACTATTTCAAAAAAAAATTCAAAAGATGTTTCTGAAAGTATATAACATGGTTAACAAGTCCATACTTTGAAAGCCAATTTTGGGAATCATTTGAACCCTGAAAACAAACTCAACTTTTTGCACTTTTCATCTGTTTTCAACAATTGGAAAATTTCTAAGTCCTAAACTGAATTTTTCAGTGAACAGTAAGAGATACACTTTTGCACAAATGATTTCTTGATGTTTCTTTGCACTTTTGGAAGTGTGGCCTGATCTAACTTGTTGACTAACATATAGACTCGAACCAGGATGTTTTAGCTTGCTTCTAGAAGCCTTAGGCAGGAAGATAAAGGAGAGAAGGTGGTGATGTGGCAGGATGGGCATGCCCATGCCTTTGACCTAGTTGACCCACCCCTTTCCTCTCCTTGCCTCCAAAAGCCACCCTGACCCTGCCCCATCGTGGTCTTGACCTAGAACACCCAGTGCACGAAAGGAAAAGACCTAGGAACCCCCAGAGCGCCTCTATGCCAATGGTTGGCATCCACCCGAGTAGCCACTTTGCCCTTTTTTCTTGTCCCCTCGGCTATAAGTATCCAGAGACCAAACCCTTGTGCCCCTGCACTCCCTCACACCCATCCTACCTCCCCTAGTCGATTAGGAGCCCTGCCCGAGCCCCTGGAGCGTGCACGAGGCCGTGCACTGCTGCCGGTGACCACCTCGGCTACGGCGAGGTACAGATCTGCCCGTGCCTTCCCCACCCCTCTTGTTTGCTTATATCACCTCCCCACCTCCCCGTGAGTTCCCCTGACACGCTCCTGTGACCCCTCGTGTGCAGAACCGCCGTCGCCGTCGAGTTCGCCGCCGCGGGCGCTCTGCATCACGCCGCCGCTCGGAGCCGCGCCCGATGCCACCGACACCTCCCCTCAACGCCCTCGACCGCCTGAACCTCCCCCGAGCCCGCGTCGATCATCCCCGAGCCCTAGGTGAGCCTCCCCATGCCATTTCCGCCGCCGACCGTACGTGAGTGAGAGAGAGGAGTGGAGAGAGGAAGGAGATGACCCAGCACCGTCGGATCTTAGATCCACGGTTGCGTTTAAACGCAAACCGTTCCCGCGCCGGATCTCGCGCGCGCAGCGCAGTTGGGTTGCGCAGCCCGTTAACTGGGCCGCGCCCGCTCGAGACCAGCCCGCGCTGTGTTTCTTTTATTCATTTAAATTTTTAACAGAATGTTGTACTCTTACTTAGGACGTCTGAAAAATGCTAAACCTGCAAAACAAAATCTACCAAAATTCATGGAACGAATATTATGAAATCTAAACCATGTAAAATTTGTGGATCTAAGTTTGGACCATTATTTTGGACACAAGAACTGTTTTGGCACATAGTCTTTGTGATAATGTTTGGACCATAACTTTTAAAATATGTAACCAAAATGGACAAACTAAAATGTTATGGATAGCTATTTAATAGATATATTCATAGCACTTGGCCTCACATCAAGGTGAGTTACCAAATGGAAATGCCATCCATTGTAATAAAAGACCAATAGGCTCTTCTGTGATTTTTAGAATGAGTTCAAAAATGATTTTTGAAGTAAATCCAATTGGATGAGTTTGATATTGACCAGATCTATCCATTACTAGCTTAGATTAATTTTTGGATCTCTAGATTAATTTTTGTGGACAGATCTAGATACATCAGCTTTTCTGTTTTGGTTCTTTGTTTGTGTTTGTTTGAAATGAATTGTGTGGTTGTTTTAATATTGTTTCCTAGCTTGTATAGAGTTGTTAGGACTTGCTATTAAGTTGTTTTCTTGCAGTACATCTACCTTAGAAAGTGTGTGCATGTTTGGAAACCCAAATTAAAAATGGAACTAGCATTTGTTGTCTTCTAGTTTTATTATTTGGAATTGTTGTGTAAGCTAGATCTTTGTGTGCTTGCTTTATTAAATTTTGTGCTATACTAGAGATGGATCCAGTACCATTTTGGTACTGTTATTTTCATGATTTTGTCTCTGTTATCTTGCATCTCTTTTTATAGTAAAGCATGAGTAGGATTTGTTGTTCATGTGCACTAGTCTTGTTTTCACTAGAATCAATAGCTTTGTATTATTTATCTTGTATGCTAATTTTTTTCATAAGTAACTAGAGGCTTAGTACATCTTTTGCCTTGGTATTAGTGGGCCCATAACCCACTGGTTCCATTGCATTCTGGTTGAGGATGAAAATTCCTAACCATACACATGTGTGAAAATAACATGTTTTAATTATATGATTGGTTGTTATTTTCCACCATGGAAAATATATATGTTTGTTTTCACTTATGCAAGTGAGAAGTTTATTTCATATTTGTAAATACTAGTATGTTTAGATGTGATCTATTTGTTAGCATAATATTCCTTAGGAGTATCAAGTTAAGAAATGTTTCACTATTATGTGCTAAATTAAATTGTCTACAAATAAAATAAGTCCCTTGTGATTGCTAGATTGTTTGAGAATGATTTTAAATTGAGTGTTTGGATTTTTGAAAAGGTTTAGATAAATTTTAATTGAGTGCATAGCTACTGGTTGTGTAGGATATACCTTGTTTGCTTGCTAGTAATTGATCAAGGAAAACATAAATTGCTATAATTAATTTATGCATGCTTAATGGTTGTTTCATAGAATTATTTTGATGATTGTGCTTACTAGTATGTGTAAGAATTGTGTACTGTTATTAGGTGCATTTATGTTAATGACTTTCTTGTTTAGATTTAAGCATCATGGTAGCATTGTTTGCTTCTGTAAGTGTTGAACTAGTGTCACCACTAGAAATGGTGGTTTGCTCTAGTATTGTCATCTTTTATTTTATGAGTGTATGAGTTTTTTATAGCATATTTAAGAAGTTATTACTTCTGTTATGATGCCATGAAATCTTGTTTTGCTTGTGCTATAGTTATAGAATATAATTATCTCTTATAGCATGCTTGTGTAGATTTTCCATACTAGTATGCTAAATGCAGTCCTGTTTTTATGCTTATTTGATGGGAGTATTTTCTGGAGTGATGATTGTGTTTTAGATTATTTTTATGACTTTTTATCATTGTTTTTAGCTACTGGTTGTTTGCTATATTTTCATGATTGATGGATTCCATAACTTCAAGTAAACATTAATGTAGTAAATAAATAGTCTATTCATCTGTGTTGTGATTGCTTGCTGTTTGAAAATTGTCTGATTGTTTACCTTAGCATAAGTGTTATGCTTGTGTTATTTGTTGTGCTAGTGTCGTTGTTGTTCTTAGGAGTATCTTGTGAACTCAGCATCCAACTTTAATCATGAACCTTTTGAGTGACAATTGCTTGTGTGATTGCTAATACCCACTGCCATGGGTATTGTTCTGTTTGTTTGTTTTCACCTTAGTAACCTAACCCTTTAGACCCACAAGCTACACTTTTAGCTTCTTGTATACCTTATTATGAGAATGGTACACCCACTCCATATATGGTATGTAATATGTGGGATATGGTTTCCTAAACAATATGTTTGTCTGACGATAGTTTTGTACCCTAAGAGTTATGTGAGGCAGTTTTCTCGATAACGTTTGTGAGTTTGCGCTATTGTACTTTTTCTTGATGTATGTGTTGTTTAGTTTAGTTGTTTGGTCTTTAGACCCGAGAGTGTGTCTTTTATTGTTTTACGACGCTAGAAAACGAAGAAGAAGAAGAAGAAGCAGTTGTGGAGCTGTGCGTCAAGTTCAAACTACTTCAAGGCCAGGGACATTAGGAGATTTAAGGTAAGCCATCATGATGCTTGGTGTTATAATACACTTATCATTATGTATCATGCATGTTTTACTTCTGAAAAGTTTTACAAAAACTTTGGTTTCCAAAAACTATTTTTGAGTGAATACTACTACTACTATTATATATATACTACTACTATGCCAGTAGTTGATACTCGGTGTTACCAAGCCCATAAGCCACCATATGGTATTTATTACCATCACAAATACTAGTCCCTAAGTGGACACCCTAAAATTATTTTTTTACAAAACAAAGGCTTTATGGAAAACCCGGTGGAAAGGCAGAGCCTTATTCACTGGAGGAAAGTGGAAGTGGTCATTTTTGGGAAAATGGTGTTTTCAAAAATGACACATAACCTAGTCTTCGCCGGACAACCTTTACCGTACTGCCACCCTACCCCAACATGGGCACGGGGCTTAACTTGAAGTTTGTCCTTGCTAGTGTGTGTTCTATCTCAATTGCTATAAGGGACGTCGTACCCTCGAACCGAATGTCGGCAAAACTCCCAATGTTGAGGCATAAAAAGTGTGGGATTAAGTTTCCCTCTGGTCGCATTCATTTGGGGCATCCTGGCTGGCGGGGAATAGCCCGGTGCCTGGGATGATGGTAAAACTCAACTGAGAGATAGACACATTCTAGCTTGAACATAGTGGATGGTTATGATCAGTTATCTGATGTTCTACATACTGTTGTTACAGTCCGTGGTTGTTCACAGCAGGTGTACTGGATCTGGTGGATGTGTACACCTCTGCAGAGTACAACTTTTTTGAAGAAGCCGCGTCCTCGGATATGGAAAGTCGAATGGCCATGTAGCTAGCATTGTGTAAATATTTTCAAAAAGGAGTTTCAAATAGGAGTTGGACTCATGAAGTATTGAAAGGAGGAAATCTTGTACCGCGGAGGTACCGATGATGAAAAGCCAGAAGTTGTTTTACAAAAAGTTTTGCAAATAAAATCTTTCTTCTCTAAGCAAAAATCTGGAAGCTGATTCCAAGAAGTTTTGCAAAGAGAAAACTTCTTTTAACAAAGTTTTACAAAACCTCTTGTACATGTGATATCTACAAGAGAAAGAAAAACTATATTATTTTCTTCTGAAGTATCTTCTTCAACGAAGATACAGATTAACCTGACTGCAACTGTGGTGTCATCCTATATGAACACCATTGATAGTGAACCCTATTTACAGCCTACCTATTACACCATATAAGCATACTTGCATTTGGTAAGTTACATGATGGATGTCTTGCTGAGTACATTCAAATGTACTCATATTGGTTTCGTCCCTGGTATCAACTTGCTAGATATTGAGAAGGAGTCTCAGAAGGAGATCAACGAGGAGGAGTACGGAGCTGATGGCTTTGCGAACTAGGGTCGTCTCCCGGTCAGCAGCCTGTAGGTTAAGGCGTGACTTGGGCTCTACTACGTTTTGAGTGTGTAGTCTTCCGCTGTGTGTGTTGTGTGTTTGCCCTGCGTGGCAGTTGTATAGACCTGGTCATGTGACCATATCCCCTTTTTAAGTGTTTTATGCAACCGTGTAATGGATATTGTATCTGTGTACCAACTTGATATGTTGTTCACGACTGAATTTCCTGGCATCGTGAATGTATCCTATCGAAGGTGTCCTTGAAAAGTGGTTCTGAGGCGGACCTTACAGAGTTGGTATCAGAGCTATCCTGACCTTAGGAGACCTTAGTTAGCATGGACGTTAGCTAGTACTCTAATAATACAAAGTTAATAAAACCAGGTCACTAAGATGGCTATTTTTCAAAAGGATTCTATACTCCATCCCCTCTGTGTTTCAAAAACTCTATTTACACTAAAGTTAAAAAGGAGCATCTTAAAATTTTGCACACTGTTACCTAACTTAATCCACTCTAAAATCTTGTGAAGATGGCAGTTGTCTTCATCAAGTCCTTCCGGCTGGGATTGCATGCACCTTGCTACCGCCGCTTTGAGGAGGATTTGATCAAGATGACTCGTCTTATCGGTCGTCCCACACCTGAGTTGAAAGGAGCTCAGATTCACCAAGATGGACGAGAATTGTCCTGGTTGGTGGTCTGCACCATCCCTTCACCATTACTAGCGCTGTCAACCCCAGAGATCACTTGGGAAGTCGTGGAGAACAGTTGGGAAGAGGGTATCCTTAGAGTGATGCAGCTGACCATTGCCAAGCTCGCGAACTTCTATCGCGGCAAGTTTGCAGGCACCCCCTATAGATACTTTGGAAGACGCGACGAGGATGACAAGCCAGTAGAGGTCACTTGAGACTTTGTGTTTGCTCGTCACTTCCAGCACTTGGAGGGACAGCTGTACAACACCCAGCTCTCCCTTGATAAAGTTAGAGCAGATTATGACCTCCGAGGCAGAGAGATAGACCAGCTAGAAGCCAGTCTAGGTGCTTATTTTGCTACCGAGCATCGTCTCAAGGTACCGAAGAAGACCATGAAGTACACTGACTCCCAGCACCGCACACGAGTGAGAGCCCTTCAGCTTCAGCTTGCAGCCAGCAAGGCCAGAGTTGAAGAGTTGGAGGAACAGCTACGCGCTTCCTCAAGCACTTAGGATTGCCGCAGAATGTTAGGAGTTGAGTTGTTTCCACCCCAGACGCTTGTTTGTGTTTGTGTTGTGTGAACTCTGTAGAGCTTTGAGTGTGCTAGTTGTGATGTAAGCCTTATGCTTTAGCCTTGTGAACCCTTAAGTTAAGTTACGATGTTAAGACTCTGTTTCATGCGTATGTTAATCTTGGTTTGAGTTGGCGACTATTTCTTAGATGCTTCCTTGTTGTTGTGTTACCTACCGTTCTCATCTTCGTTATGAGCCGGTATGTGCAGCTAAGTGTTCAAAATCAAAACCGCCTTTAGTTTCTATCGTCTTATACCGTTCTTTGTCTTCAGCATGGCCAGCAATCTACCTCCACCACCGGAGCCGACAGTTGCTCAACTGTTTGCTTTGTTGAGGGAAGAAAGTGAAGCCGCTCGTGCTGAACACATAACCACCCGTGCTGCCCTGGAACAGTTGACTCAGCTTGTCATCACTAACGCTGAGCATACCGCGATCCTTATGAGAGGATACCAGCAACTGCTTGCTGGAGAGAGCCGCAAAAGGAAGATAGTGACGCCAGGAGAAACTAGTTCATGGGTGAATCGCAGTGCTTTGCCTGCGATGCCACAATCTTCAAGGAGGCGTGTGAAGGTCAAGCCTAGGAACACATATTGTTTTACCTGTGGACAGGAAGGACACTTTGCTCGCGAATGTCCCAAGAAGAACCGTGTTCTATCCTATCCTGATGAACCCCAAGAAAACCAAGGTCCATCCCAGAAGAAACGCAAGAGTCTGATGAGTGGACCTCGAGACCAAGATGATGTTGCAGAAAACCCCGCGACTCATGCCATGGCCAATGGTACGTTTTCGGACCAAACCCGTGAACCCCCTAGTTGTTTGTTGTCGTACCCTGAAAAATCTGACGTAAATTGAACACTAGAAGTGTCACGTCGGATTAGATATAACATCTAAAACAATTAACTACACTAACAAAATCTCATCTAATTTTAGAATAACACCTTACAAAGTTGGTAACCTAGCCTCATAAAATTCTAGATCGATACCTTACAAAGTTAGTGATATAACCTCATCTAATTTAACCCTAATACCCTACGGAGTAACGTACAAAGTTGATACGTTGCAGAGTTAATTGGTATCAACCGTTTAAAAACTTATAACCATTTTTCCTAAACAAAAGGGAAAGGTGCCCTAGGATGATTCTATAGCTGTTTTGAAGAAAGTGAAAGGTTGGAAAAAAATATTGGATGGATAAACTATGGTTGCTACTTGGCAACAAGATCTCTCATAAATATGTTTGGAGGAACAAGATTTTTGAATACGAGATGGTAGGAAATCTTTGAGGTTTAGCTTAGGAGTGAAAGGATGAGGATCACATGATATTTAGTTGAGATGAATTATGATATAATATCTGGGGATAACCAGTTGTGGACCCCAAAGATTTGGAAGTTATCAGTAACTAAAATTTGTAGCGTGGAAGGTATGATTTGAGTTTTAAAGAGATTGGTGGATATTAAAGGACGATTTTGGATTTTAGGAAAAATCAATATGATTTGGATTTAGTAGATGATTATTCTTGATGGTTTATTCTCGGAGCTTGTCACGCTCAATCGAGATTGTTCAGGGAAAATGATTTAGTATTGATCATGAGATATGAGCTTGGAGTATTTGAACGGATTTATAGAAGTAGTACATAGAGTTGGTATATGCTTGTTGAATTTGATGGTTTAGCCTTAGCATTATGATCTTGATGAAATACCTTTGAGGGAGACAATGATTTGAGACTTGAGTATATTAGGCTAAGAGGAAGATAGTGGATTTTCCTGGATTTTGGAGATGAGCAATGGAAAGCTCATACTAAATAAATGTTGGTGATATCCATTAAATTGATCATATGAGATTGGGAACAAATAGGCATTTGTCTCAAGGATAACCCCTGGTTTGATGTGATCGCTTTGAGGAACATTAAGTTCGAGGTTTAGTTTATGGCTCCCAGACCTTTGAGAAGAAACCTAAATTGCCAATGAATTTTGGTAAGTTTAATAAAAGGGGGGAAGCCCCTGTAAAAAAATGTTACAAATCACCCACACATGTTTTGTAAACAAATTATCTAACATTGTTTTGACCATAACCTCTATTCGCTTGCCTGCGAATCTCGGGACGAGATTCTTTTAAGGGGGGAAGGTCTGTCACACCCCAGTTTTTGGATTCTTGTACTGTGCCTAAGAAGACAAAAATTAGGGCCAACAATTTTTTTAACAACATGATTGTTTGAACTAACATGTGTTTATGATTTTAATCATATTTGCAACACAAGTTTTGTTTGTTTATAAAACCAATACCAAATGTTTCTGAAAAACATTCCTATTATTTTTCCTGATGTTTTCCTATTATTACTTGAGTTGTTTTTTGTTCCAAGACTTGGATCATTCTTGTTTGCATCTTAAAACAAACTTTTAACTTTGTTGGATCCAAGAAAACCAGTTTTCAAAATGATTTATGAAAGTTTCCTTTGAAGATTTCTATGGAAAACATTTCCTGAAAATATAGCCAAGTACCTGTTTACTACCTTTGTTTTCACTAGGCTATAAATTGTTATTTTATGTTTTCTTGACATTTAATTAATCCTTGATATATGTACTACAAACCCATAAGCCTACTTTTATTTTTGGATAAATAAAAACTATCTTTTTCTTGTTGTTTTTGTGGTATGAAATTAAGGCAGAAGAAGGCATTTTTGAAAAACAGATAAAAATAGAAAGTATACCTTTTTCCATATTGTTTTCATGGACTTAAACTATTTCAAAATTGTTTTCAAAAGATGTTTCTGAAAGTATATAACATGGTTAACAAGTCCATACTTTTAAAACCAATTTTGGGAATCATTTGAACCCTGAAAACAAACTCAACATTTTGCACTTTTCATCTGTTTTCAACACTTAGAAAATTTCTAAGTCCTAAACTGAATTTTCTGAATTTTTCAGTGAACAATAAGAGATACACTTTTGCACAAATGATTTCTTGATGTTTCTTTGCACTTTTGGAAGTGTGGCCTGATCTAACTTGTTGAATAACATATAGACTCGAACCAGGATGTTTTAGCTTGCTTCTAGAAGCCTTAGGCATGAAGATAAAGGAGAGAGAAGGTGGTGATGTGGCAGGATGGGCATGCCCATGCCTTTGACCTAGTTGACCCACCCCTTGCCTCTCCTTGCCTCCAAATGCCACCCCTGACCCTGCCCCATCGTGGTCTTGACCTAGAACACCGAGTGCACGAAAGGAAAAGACCTAGGAACCCCCAAAGCGCCTCTATGCCAATGGTTGGCATCAACCCGAGTGGCCACTTTGCCCTTTTTGCTTGTCCCCTTGGCTATAAGTATCCAGAGACCAAACCCTTGCGCCCGTGCACTCCCTCACACCCATCCTACCTCCCCTAGTCGATTAGGAGCCCTGCCCGAGCCCCTGGAGCGTGCACGAGGCCGTGCACTGCTGCCGGTGACCACCTCGGCCACGACGAGGTACAAATATGCCCGTGCCTTCCCCACCCCTCTGGTTTGCTTGTATCACCTCCCCACCTCCCCCTGAGTTCCCCTGACACGCTCCCGTGACCCCTCGTGTGCAGAACCGCCGCCGCCGTCGAGTTCGCCGCCGCGGGCGCTCTGCATCGCGCGGCCGCTCGGAGCCGCGCCCGACGCCACCGACACCTCCTCTCGACGCCCTCGACCACCTGAACCTCCCACGAGCCCGCGTCGATCATCCCCGAGCCCTAGGTGAGCCTCCCCATGCCATTTCCGCCGCCGGCCGTACGTGAGTGAGAGAGAGGAGTGGAGAGAGGAAGGAGATGACCCAGCACCGTCGGATCTTAGATCCACGGTTGCGTTTAAACGCAAACCGTTCCCGCGCTGGATCCCGCGCGTGCAGTGCAGTTGGGCTGCGTAGCCCGTTAACTGGGCCGCGCCCGCTCGAGACGAGCCCACGCTGTGTTTCTTTTATTCATTTAAATTTTTAACAGAATGTTGTACTCTTACTTTGGACGTCTGAAAAATGCTAAACCTGCAAAATAAAATCTACCAAAATTCATGGAACGAATATTATGAAATCTAAACCATATAAAATTTGTGGATCTAAGTTTGGACAATTATTTTGGACACAAGAACTGTTTTGGCACAGAGTGTCTGTGATAATGTTTGGACCATAACTTTTAAAATATGTAAAAAAATGGACAAACTAAAATGTTCTGGATATCTATTGAATAGATATATCCATAGCACTTGGCCTCACATCAAGGTGACTTACCAAATGGAAATTCCATCCATTTTAATAAAAGACCATTAGGCTCTTCTATGATTTTTAGAATGAGTTCAAAAATGATTTTTGAAGTAAATCCAATTGTATGAGTGTGATATTGACCATATCTATCCATCCCTAGCTTAGATTAATTTTTGGAGCTCTGGATTAATTTTTGTGGACAGATCTAGATACAGCAGCTTTTCTGTTTTGGTTCTTTGTTTGTGTTTGTTTGAAATGAATTGTGTGGTTATTTTAATCTTGTTTCCTAGCTTGTATAGAGTTTTTAGGACTTGATATTAAGTTGTTTTCTTGCAGTACATCTACCTTAGAAAGTGTGTGCATGTTTGGAAACCCAAATTAAAAATGGAACTAGCATTTGTTGTCTTCTAGTTTTATTATTTGGAATTGTTGTGTAAGCTAGATCTTTGTGTGCTTGCTTTAGTAAATTTTGTGCTATACTAGAGATGGATCCAGTACCATTTTGGTACTGTTATTTTGATGATTTTTCCTCTGTTAGCTTGCATGTATTTTTATAGTAAAGCATGAGTAGGATTTGTTGTTCATGTGCACTAGTCTTGTTTTCACTAGAATCAATAGCTTTGTATTATTTATCTTGTATGCTAATTTTTGTCATAAGTAACCAGAGGCTTAGTACCTCTTTTGCCTTGGTATTAGTGGGCCCATAACCCACTGGTCCCATTGCATTCTGGTTGAGGATGAAAATCCCTAACCATACACATGTGTGAAAATAACATGTTTTAATTATATGATTGATTGTTATTTTCCACCATGGAAAATATATTTGTTTGTTTTCACCTATGCAAGTGAGAAGTTTATTTCATCTTTTTAAATACTAGTATGTTTAGATGTGATCTATTTGTTAGCATAATATTCCTTAGGAGTATCATGTTAAGAAATGTTTCACTATTATGTGCTAAATTAAATTGTCTACGAATAAAATAAATCCCTTGTGATTGCTAGATCGTTTGAGAATGATTTTAAATTGAGTGTTTGGATTTTTGAAAAGGTTTAGATAACTTTTCATTGAGTGCATAGCTACTGGTAGTGTAGGATATACCTTGTTTGCTTGCTAGTAATTGATTAAGGAAAACAGAAATTGCTATAATTAATTTATGCATGCTTAATGGTTGTTTCATAGAATTATTTTGATGATTTTTCTTACTAGTATGTGTAAGAATTGTGTACTGTTATTAGGTGCATTTATGTTCATGACTTGCTTGTTTAGATTTAAGCATCATGGTAGCATTGTTTGCTTCTGTAAGTGTTGAACTAGTGTCACCACTAGAAATGGTGGTTTGCTCTAGTATTGTCATCTTTTACTTTATGAGTGTATGAGTTTGTTATAGCATATTTAGGAAGTTATTTCTTCTGTTATGATGCCATGAAATATTGTTTTGCTTGTGCTATAGTTATAGAATATAATTATCTCTTATAACATGCTTGTGTAGATTTTCCATACTAGGATGATAAATGCAGTCCTGTTTTTATGCTTATTTGATGGGAGTATTTTCTGGAGTGATGATTGTGTTTTAGACTATTTTTATGACTTGTTATCATTGTTTTTAGCTACTGGTTGTTTGCTATGTTTTCATGATTGATGGATTCCATAACTTCAAGTAAACATTAATGTAGTAAATAAATAGTCTATTCATCTGTGTTGTGATTGCGTGCTGTTTGGAAATTGTCTGATTGTTTACCTTAGCATAAGTGTTATGCTTGTGTTATTTGTTGTGCTAATGTCATTGTTGTGCTTAGGAGTATCTTGTGAACTCAGCATCCAACTTTAATCATGAACCTTTTGAGTGACAATTGCTTGTGTGATTGTTAATACCCACTGCCATGGGTATTGTTCTATTTGTTTGTTTTCACCTTAGTAACCTAACCCTTTGCACCCACAAGCTACACTTTTAGCTTCTTGTATACCTTATTATGAGAATGGTACACCCACTCCATATATGGTATGTAATATGTGGGATATGGTTTCCTAAACCATATTTTTGTCTGACGATAGTTTTGTACCCTGAGAGTTATGTGAGGCAGTTTTCTCGATAACGTTTGTGAGTTTGCGCTATTGTACTTTTGCTTTCTGTATGTGTTGTTTAGTTTAGTTGTTTGGTCTTTAGACCTGAGAGTGTGTCTTTTATTCTTTTACGACGCTAGAAAACGAAGAAGAAGAAGAAGCAGTTGTGGAGCTGTGCGTCAAGTTCAAACTACTTCAAGGACAGGGACATTAGGAGATTTAAGGTAAGCCATCCTGATGCTTGCTGTTATAATACACTTATCCTTATGTATCATGCATGTTTTACTTATGAAAAGTTTTACAAAAACTTTGGTTTCCAAAAACTATTTTTGAGTGAATACTACTACTACTATTATATATATACTACTACTATGCCAGTAGTTGATACTCGGTGTTACCAAGCCCATAAGCCACCATATGGTATTTATTACCATCACAAATACTAGTCCCTAAGTGGACACCCTAAAATTATGTTTTTACAAAACAAAGGATTTATGGAAAACCGGTGGAAAGGCAGAGCCTTATTCACTGGAGGAAAGTGGAAGTGGTCATTTTTGGGAAAATGGTGTTGTCAAAAATGACACATAACCTAGTCTTCGCCGGAGAACCTTTACCGTACTGCCACCCTACCTCAACATGGGCACGGGGCTTAACTTGAAGTTTGTCCTTGTTAGTGTGTGTTCTGTCTCAATTGCTATAAGGGACGTTGTACCCTCGAACCGAATGTCGGCAAAACTCCCAATGTTGAGGCATAAAAAGTGTGGGATTAAGTTTCCCTCCGGTCGCATTCAGTTGGGGCATCCTGGCTAGCGGGGAATAGCCCGGTGCCGGGGATGACGGTAAAACTCAACTGAGAGATAGACACATTCTAGCTTGAACATAGTGGGTGGTTATGATCAGTTATCTGATGTTCTACATACTATTGTTACAGTCCGTGGTTGTTCACGGCAGGTGTACTGGATCTGGTGGATGTGTACACCTCTGCAGAGTACAACTTTTTTGAAGAAGCCGCGTCCTCGGATATGGATAGTTGAGTGGCCATGTAGCTAGCATTGTGTTAATGTTTTCAAAAAGGAGTTGGACTCATGAAGTATTGAAAGGAGGAAATCTTGTACCGTGGAGGTACCGATGATGAAAAGCCAGAAGTTGCTTTACAAAAAATTTCGCAAAGAAAATCTTTCTTCTCTAAGCAAAAATGTGGAAGCTGATTCCAAGAAGTTTTGCAAAGAGAAAACTTCTTTTAACAAAGTTTTACAAAACCTCTTGTACATGTGATATCTACAAGAGAAAGAAAAACTATATTATTTTCTTCTGAAGTATCTTCTTCAACGAAGATACAGATTAACCTGACTGCAACTGTGGTGTCATCCTATATGAACACCATTGATAGTGAACCCTATTTACAGCCTACCTATTACACCATATAAGCATACTTGCATTTGGTAAGTTACATTATGGATGTCTTGCTGAGTACATTCAAATGTACTCATATTGGTTTCGTCCCTGGTATCAACTTGCCAGATATTGAGAAGGAGATCAACGAGGAGGAGTACGGAGCTGATGGCTTTGCGAACTAGGATCGTCTCCCGGTCAGCAGCCTGTAGGTTAAGGCGTGACTTGGGATCTACTACGTTTTGAGTGTGTAGTCTTCCGCTGTGTGTGTTGTGTGTTTGCCCTGCGTGCCAGTTGTGTAGACCTGATCATGTGACCATATCCCCTTTGTAAGTGTTTTACGCAACCGTGTAATGGATATTGTATCTATGTACCAACTTGATATGTTGTTCACGACTGAATTTCCTGGGATCCTGAATGTATGCATATCGAAGGTGTCCTTGAAAAGTGGTTCTGGGGCGGACCTTACATTTTCCATTTGGGTCAATGGTTGGACAAAAACAACTTGTTATTCTTCAACTTGTATGAATTTCCTCCAAGTCTTCACATGCTTGGCTTCTTGAAGATCATCTTCATGCTTCTATTGTAGTCTTATTCCTTGGATGGATTCTTCTCTTGGTATTGGTGGATTCTTCATGGCTTTCCCACTAGTTTGTCCAAGGTGGGATGGGCACAAAATACCACTAAGTCAATTAGAAAAAAATGAAATAACAAGATAGAAGTAGAGAGAGAAAGATATGTTTCTTCTTGATTTTCTTCATACACTTGTACATGTTTGAGTTGCTTCCAGTTGGTGTGGAGTCTAAGTCCTTCCATCAATTTCTTCAATGATCTTCCTTGTAGCTCTTCATGTTTCCACCAAGTTGATAATGAATTCCCTTCTTGTGCTTGAGTCTTGGTTTCCATTTTGCTAACTTGATGAATTCTTGAAGCAAGAATAGGAGAGTGGAGGAGTAGATAGAAAATAAAGGTACTACTGTTTAAGGTTCACTAGTTGGTATTATATGTGATTGACACATACTAGGGGCTTGGTCTTGGCTCCGAAATAGCCACCTCAACAAAGATAAAGAGGATAGAAACAAATCTAAGACATAAACAACTAGGTGGACTACTAAGATGGATTTTTGGCTAAAAATACATGGTCATGGTCTAGGGGTGTCCAAAATATTTAGGCACTGATGTCTCTGGTTCAAGGTTACCAAATGGAACAATTTTGATAAAGGAACTATATAGAAATTAATTATAGAATTAAATCTATGTAAAAAATACTCAAATAGACCACTTAACTCTAAAATAAAATTTAACTTGTTAGGAATGTCAGAAATCCATGGAAAACAAGGGAAAGAAGCAAGATCCGGTTCCTATCCTCATAAGGGAAACTGGCACATCACATCACTGCCTACTACAAAGCATTATTTTGGAACAGAGTATATGAAAGTACTCCCTAAGGTTTCCAAAAATATTTTATTTGTAATTTTTGGATTTGTAGAATTTCAATTATGCCAAAATTCATCAAACAAGCATATTTAAATTTGAACCAATTTAAGTTTATCAATTTTGAATTTGAACAGTGCTAAAAGATTCTACACATTTTGGGAATTTCAAAAAGTCCAAGTTCATAATATTTGGCCAAGTGGTTAAAAAGTTATGATGGTTGCAAGTTTTAGGGTCTTTTCTCCAAAATTGCCTTTTAATTCTATTCGGGAGACAATCAGAAACATGTTAGGCCACATGGCAGTCTCTGATTGGCTATGGTTGCTGACGAGGCGCTGGTGCGTCATTTGACTGGGCTGCTGACTGGGCAGAAACGTGGAAAAGCCCTATTGGGTGATACCTCTTCGCAGTAAGTGATCTAATGTCGTTCGTATGTTTAGATCCAACGGCCAGAAGCTAGGGTTCGTACCTTGCCGGCATGGGCCGTCGTAAATGGAAGCTGCAGCGGTGCTCCGGTGACCCGCGACGCAGAACTCGATGGCAGTGGCGGATCTGGTGATCTCCTGGGCTCGGAAAGACCACGGAGCGATTCTACGCAGCACAACGAGGAAGATGGTGACCACGGGACGGCTCTGCGGGCTCAGTAGCAATGGCGGCAGGGTTATCCCGAGGCGGACGCGCGGGACACAGCTCCAGCAAGCTCGCCCTTGTTGCTACACTACACAAAAAAAGAAGACCACGGGTAGCAAAACGTGCGCAAGGACACATGGTTCCTAGAGGATCAAACGAGAGCGGCGGAAACTCACACGGTTTGCCGGAATTGATAATAAACGGCGGCGGCACAAGATTTTCCGGCGAGCGAATTCAACGGCCTAGGGGCAAGATAGAGAGGGAATTTGGAGGGAAAAAAAGAGGAGATCCGGGGCTACTTAATGGCTAGAGAGGAGAGATTAATCGTGGCGTTAATCGCCCTTAATCAAACGGGCAATCAAGGCCGAATTTGACGTTTGTGCCGTTTCCACAGGAGGAAGACGACGAGGTCATCGATGATGTCACTTGGGCCCACCCGCCAGTGAGAGGAGAGAGGGAGAAAGGGACGCGGCTTCTGCTGGGCTGCTGCGCCTACTCTGCTGGGCTACGCGTGGGCTAGTTAGGAAGGCTAGGAGGTGGCAGTAGGGTGGGCTGGTCGGCCTATCCCTTTTTTTTGTTCCTCTTTTTTTATTTTTTTCTCAAAAGAGAAATATCTTTTAAATTATAAATCCAATTGAACTCATACTTGTTTTTATGGTTTTGTAAAAACAAAAACTTTCATATAAAAACTATATTGTGTTGTTTCCAACATATTTAAATTTTGGGTTTAAAAAAGGGGTTTAAATTTGATGGGGCGCTTTATGTCTATTTGGAAATAGAGTTTAATAAATCCCTTTTGTCTTTAATAAAAACTTGGAAAAACAATACATGTTATAGTATTAAATTTTGAAACATATCAACAATGTTTTCTTACCAAACCTTTTTTAAAACATTTATAATCTTTAAGGTATAGATAAAACATTTTTAGAGAACATAATTACTTCTACTCTCTTAAAATATTTTATAGGCCTAGAATATTATCAAGATTGATAGTGCCATGAAACATCTAAAAACAAAGTTTAGGTTGAGACTACTTTATAATTTTAAATACTTGGCAAAATATTTATTTGAAAACAATTTTTGGGGGTTGATGAAATAGAGGCCAAAATTGGATTATCACTATCCAGTACTTTGGGATGATCATTCTCCGAGATCGGGAGGGTTCTAGGGCTCTCCCCGGCACCCTGTCGGGAGAGAAATTCATCACCGGAGGGGTCTACACCACCATGCCCTCCTCCAAAGTGATGCGTGAGTAGTTCATCCCTGGACTACGGGTCCATAGCAGTAGCTAGATGGTTGTCTTCTCCACTTTGTACCTCATGTGTTAGATCTCGTGAGCTGCCCTACATGATCAAGATCATATTTATGTAATGCTACCACTACCAAATTTCGCGCGGTCTGGGACGTTTCAATAACGTTGTGGATGGGCTCCAAACCGTCGCTAAGGGTAATCCGCGACGGTTTACGCGACGGAGTGAGAACGTCCCTGATCGACTGTCACAGATGATTCAGCGACGATTAATTTAACACTAAATCGTAGCAAGCTACTGGCCGGCCCAGCACAAGGCCCAACAAGGAGCGACGTTTTTTTTTCGTCTCAGTGTGTGTACACGTGGCATCGTATTTTCCGTTACCCGTTACGGGCGTCACTGACGTCATTTCTACCGTTCCTGACATCATCATTGTCTTGACATTTTTAAAACATTGCTATTGGAAATACTGTTACCTCTGTTAAAACATCGCGATTGGAAATACATGTCCCTCTCATAATGTTCCACGTATACGCTTATTCTCGACGAAATTATAACGTTGTCCGACGGTGCGACGTTTTAGTTCGTCGTAAGACGTCGCGAATCATGAGCTAGCACATGTACCAACACGGCATGTCCACGTCGAAATGTTTCTGTGACGTGTTTTTTTGTCGCGATTTCCATCCAATAAGGTGCCGCCTCATGGACCTACCATATAGTACCACGTGTCCTCGTATTCATAAGCATGGAAAATACTATACTAGTTTTCACAACAAAGCAAACACAACAAATACATAAATTCCGAATAAGGTCACAACCTAGCGCACCAGCAAAGGCAGTCTAATACAGTTCAACAGACAACAAGCAGTTTCAGAAAGGGCTACTCAGTTCCATATCTCGAATGAACTTGAGCCAACATGCCACCAATAATGGTTTTGTACATTTCTTGACTCTTCTTCATACCTTTGTGTTCCTCTGTCATATGCATCAATTCTTGTCGATGCTTCATCCTATCTACATCAGCTTGTTCCTTGGCCTGCTTCAACTCTTCAACTACAGACTGTAGGTCCTGCCTTTGTTTTCTCTCATAATCAAGTTGAAGGTGAAGCTGAAACTTTGTTGCTCTTGCACTGGTTGTGACCCCATCTATGGTATTCAGGAACAAAGATTTTAGATGGCCCTTGGTCAGCACGACAGCGACAACTTTGGCAGCAGAAAGAGGTTCGTTGACAGCGCCATGTACTGAAGTAGGTTCTAGCATCTTCACTTGCATTTCTTCCTATAAAGCATGTCTAAGCTTTAGAAGAAATAGAAGTTGAACTAGCTTGTAAGGAACATTGATATCATGACAAGCATGTAAGGAACATGTATGAAAAAAAGCATGCAACAAGCTTGTACATAACAAAGATGCAAATAGCAGATGACTAGCAATTAAGCACGCATGACAAGCTTGTAAGGAACATAAATGAAAAACATCACATGACAGGTATGTAAGTAAACATGGCTGAAAATAGCAGACAACAAGCATGTACAGAACATAGATGAAAATAGCAGCTCACAAGGATAGATGAACTATCAGATGACAAGCAAGGAGCATGCATATGCATGAAATATGAGATGACAAGCATAGGTGAAATAGCTGACTATAGGAGTTTGCATCATAATTCACAAAGGGAAGCATCAGTATGTATCTAGAAGAATCTATTGAGGTAATTTTTTATCCCAGAGATAAACAGAATTTTGAGGGACTTACAATTGCTCTTTTCACGGTGTGCTTAGCTTTGAAAAATTCAAAGGCACCCTCCCCCATGTCGCAGCAAACCTCGTAGCTACGAGAACCTGTGGCACTAAAGAACTGGACGGCCTGTCTGCTTTGCCTGGCTTTCATACAAGCCATCTAAATAAACGAAGTATGAACTGATTAGACACGGCCCAGATTATGGAATAGAAACAGTGACAAGGTAGAGTGAACAAAGACAGTACCTATTTCCTGACTTAGGACCAGTTATCGACTAACATGCACCATTATGCTTCGCTCATGTGTCCAACTGCATCAGTAGGCGTTCGTACAACTCTACTCTTGTCTCTAACGATGTCAAAAATTCTTACTTCAGAATATGGCGTCTTTGTCTTGTACAGTTCTTGAGATGCATCAGAAGAGATTGACGAATAACAGGGTCTCTGGGGTTCAGATGAAACTTTGACTGAAACAAAAGAAAGAGAACTTTTCAGTTATATGAACAACAATGGAATGAACTGGAAGGTTGGGTCACAAAACTTATAGACACATGGCCGTGGTAGGAAGAAAATATATCTTCCCTTCCCTTGTACTCTTTCCAATGGGGGAAGATAGGGACAGTGTGCTTCACAGCTAATGAACACGCAGTAGCATACATGGAAGCAACCTTTGGATCAACTGGCCTTGTCTTTCCCGGAGGAATAATAATTCTGATAATGTTTCCTTTGGACATGTTTCTTCTCCTCCCAGCAGCACCACTCGAAACAATGTCTTCACATGGGTAATCTACAAAAATTGTGGCATTGCTAGAGTTAGTATTTTGCATTTTGGATTTCCCTCTGCACATGGCCCCTCGTAGAGCATGCAATCTCAGTGATATGTCATCTTGCTCTTCGTTGCAGGCACCTTGCTCCTCGAATTGGGAACCTTGCCCCTCGCCTAGGAATGGTGGAACCTCGCCTTGCACACCTGGAAGCTCACCGTAGGGAGGTACCTGCTCGCATTGGGCGGCTACCTCCTCAAGGTGGTCATCCTCCTCCTTCTGTTGGGCAGCTTCCAGCTGGCAAGTCCTTGCTCTCCTTGGGCAGCTTCCTGCTGGCCTTGGGGAGCTGCCTCCTCGTCTTGGACCACTGGTCGCTTGAGTTCATCATCTGCATACGGATGGACATGGGCAACTGCATGCTCCCGATGGGCCTTGACGCGCTTACGTTTACAACCACGTCCACCAGGAGCCATCTTTGTCCTACCAGATGTACTCTTGACTTTAATGTTCCTAAGCTGCACGGTTCGTATGTACCGAATAAACTAGGATAGTAGCACAAAATACATGGCAGAACAGTAATTAAGCCAGCAGTTCCACACAACATAAGTACCTTTATTATTGAGCTATCATGCAAGGCATGCCTTATCTAGATGGTGGACATGGTATAAATGGAAATAAATAACTTACACTGTAAGTCTAGAATTGAGGATTTATGCGAATAAATGAAAATAAATAGCTCACACATGTTCTTTACAAATAGCCTTACCTTTCATTGGGACGTGACAACATAGAGTTAGAAAATCTTAGTGATGTAATTCGATGTTTGACCATATCAGTAATCTAATTTGTGGACCTAAGTATGATAGGATCGCATGAGAAGTGATCTTAAGCTTTATACAAGCTTGAAAATAAGCAAACTCTGACCAAAGGAACCTGGCGTCTACTAGGCCAGCGTGGTGGCAGATCTTGACGGCGACCTGGACAGCGAGGTGGAAGATCTTGACGGCAACCTGGACGGCGAGGTATCAAATCTAGACGGCGAGGTGGCAGATCTGGATGGCGTCCTGGACGGCGGGGTGGAAGCCCGGGAAGACCAGGAGAGCGGCGGGGTGGAAGACAGGGGACGGCAAGGTGGAAGCCTGGAAAGGCAAGCTGCACGGCGAGGTGGAAGACCGAGGACAGCCAGGTGGAAGCCCGGGAAGGCGAGCTGCAGGGCGAGGAGGAAGGCCGGGGCGGAGTAGATGGGGTTTAGGAGGGAAGGGGGATTTCAGAGAAGAAGAGGAGGGGAAATTTCGGCGAGGGGGCAGATAAGAGGGAGAGGTTCAAAATTTAGGGCGGCATAGGCGGCAAAATTTTTGGTCGATAATTTGGGTGGGCGGCGCAAAATTTTCTAAGCCCGCCAGATTTTGGTACATTGGCTGCAGATGATTGTTGGCCGTTGGATACATGATGGATGGCCTAAAAAGATAACCATTATTCAAATATGTTATTTAAGGATAATGGGAAGACATCTATAAATTGCTGACATAATATTACTAATAAATAAATTACCCTACCATTGTATTGGGTGTTCCTTGAGCCTAACCTAACACAACCAAACAATTGGTTCCACTTTGCTACCCCCTTTCCGTTTCACGTAGAGGGGCCAAAACGGTGGTTCCGTCGTTTTCCCCAGCGGGACTAAGGTTTCTTCGGAGAGGGGGATCTGGAACGTGTGAATGCCACCACAACACATGGTATGAGATAACATGTGTGTTAGAGTGTGGCATGGGTCTTGGATGCCCAAGATTCCCTCTCCCTTTGTGCTAGGGTTTCACCGGCGTCGGATTCTCTCTCGCGGGTTCCAGCACTGCTTAATAAAAGCCGGAAACTCCCGGATCTAACAAAACTGGGGGAATCTTGAAAAGAGGTGGGCCCTACCATTTGTCTTGGGTGTTCCTTGATCCTAACATAACACAACCAAGCAATTGGTTACACTTTGGTACCCCCTTTAGGCTCACGTAGAGGGGCCAAAACGACAATTCTGTATTTTTTCCCAGCGGGGCTATGGTTTCCACGGAGTGGGGGGCTCCGGATCGTCTGAATGCCACCAAATCCCATGGTATGCCATACCATATGTGTTAGATTGTTGAATGGGTCTTGGATGCCCAAGATTCCCTCGCTCTCTGTGTTAGGGCTTCACCGATGTTAGATTCTCTACTTAGAGCCCGAGACTCCCGGATTTGACGGAACTAGGGGAATCTTCCCAAGAGGTGGACCCTAACATTTTCTTTGGTGCTCCTTGGTCCTAACCTAACACAACCAAATGGTCACTGAACTTCTCGACCTCGTCGCTATCACATAAATACGACCGAGCATGAACCACGCAACCTACCTTCTACGCCGCCGCCACAGCCCCCTGACTTCCCCCCTCACTCTCGGTGTTGATTACTGCATGCCGCCATAGCCCGCCGACCTCCCCCCTCACTCTCGTCGCTGATCCACCCAATGGCGCTGCGCGTGAGAAGAAGCACCGGCTTCGGAGGTGTGCAGCTGCGGCCGTCCGGGCGCTGGTCCGCGGAGATCACACACAACGGGGTGCGGTGGTGGATGGGCACCTTCGACACGCCCGAGCTCAACGCCCGCGCGTTCGACGTGGCAGTGTGGCGGTTCCACCACCCGCGCGCCGAGCTCAACTTCCGGAACGTCGAGAGCAGGGAAGTTGCCGAGTTCCTCGCCCCGGATCTGAGGATTGTGACCCGCATGGAGGAGCAGGAGAACCGCCACGCGTCGTGTAGCTGCGCATCCGCCGGGACGACGAGGCCAAGATGGAGAGGTTTCGCCGTGATCACCCAGATCTGGTACAAGCGCAGTTGCGGCTCGACGCTCAGAGGGACACAAAGATGCGATCTCGTACATCCCGGGGGGATGCTGGCCCCTCCACCATCGTCGTCTTGTCGTCGGATGAGGAGATGGACAAAGCATTCTCGGAGAGCCTTATGCAGGACTCCGATGACAACAAACTTGACGATGCATTTTGGGATGATGTGTAGTGTTTTAGAGTGTGGAAGATGTTGAAAACGTGTCAAAATAATTAAAATTCTGACGTTTTAAGTGTTCGTTGAAGTTTCAACATTTCTTTCTTCTTATTTTGGGTTGCAACTGTAGTAGGATAATTATGGGCTACGGAGTGCTATAGGACCCAATAAAAATGGCCTGACAGGAGAGGGCCCAAGGAAGTGCCATCATGGCCCAAGTCTGGAAACAACCGCTCTTCCACTCACCGACGTAACCCTGGCATGCAGCACGCCACGCGTACGTTGGTGACTTTGTCACGATATTGTGAACGTGAAACATGTCGCTTTAGTTTCGGCGGCCAGTTATTGCTCCGTCATGCATGCGGCTCTTCCGTTCCACTCCCCCTCCCGGTGTATAAATAGATGCACTCTTCAGTTCATCCTCTATCTGCCTCACCGCCTCCCCTCAAGCGAAAACCCTTTGACGTAGTAGCTTCTTGAGCGTTCCTCCAGGAGGCCATGGCTCCACCAGCGAAGCGGTATGCTGCCCTGATGTAGGTTCCATTTCTGTTCACGTACTTCTGATCCGTTTCTGGATTCCTCGTGATTTTGTCTTTCTTAGATCCTTTTCAGAATTCCTCGTGATTTCATCTTTCTTAGATCCGTGTCTGAATTCCTCGTGATTTCATCTTTCTTAGATCCATGTTGCCTTTTAGATAAACATCAACTTCCTATCATGCAACTATCTACAGGGCACATGAAGCCGAGAAGAGGGTCATCTTTGCCGCTCTGGCGGAGAGGTAACCATCCTAGAAGCTGAGCTTGAGAAGGACTTGAAGCTCGCCTACGACAATCTCCAGAAGGCTCGCGATGCCAGGTTGGAGCAGGTGGAGCAGGGCGAAGCTTCCCTCGTAGCGTATCGGGAAGTTGATGGATGATTTGTCGAATATGATGGCCAGCAACCTCGAACTGTCCTCGCAGGTTGGGGAACTGAAGATCGGTTTAGCCCTAGCATAGCAGAAAACTATGATAGCTCTCCTCAGAGTTGTGAGGCCCTAGGCATGGGAGGATCCAGTGCCATCGGAGGAGCTGTCGGCCCCCTACTGATGCTATTTTATCCCCTACTGCTGCCCCCGTGCTTCTGATGTTCTGTTTAGATTAACAATCTCGTTGGTTGTATTGGGTGGTTTCTATTAATATGTAGTCTATGTTTATTTTCTTAAGATAGATAATTCGAGTTCAAAATATGGAAAAATAGATGATAGAAGTTTCGATGGATCTAAGTGATAGAAATTAAAAGGGTTACATTAGAATAATGCCGATGCAAAAACATATACCAAACAGATAATTTGATTTCACAATATGGACAAATAAATGACAAAAATGAAAAGGGATACATTCGATAATCCGTGATGTTCTCGTGGAATGAAACTCGCCTCCAACTGGGCCTATTGGGCCAGGAACAAAAATCCGCGACGGAAAATGTAAGAGACGTCGAGATCGACCGAAAAGTCGATAGCAAATTCCACTTTTCAGCCATCCGCGGCGGAAACCACACGTCGTTATCAAAACGTTCCGCTCAAAACGTCCCTGATCGCACGGAATTTGGTAGTGTACATGTTGTGTTTGCTGGGATCCGATGAATGTTGAATGCTATGTCTTCTGGTTATCAATCTATCATGTTATCTTCATGCATATGTTATTTATGATCTTGCATGCTCTCCGTTATTAGTAGATACTTTGGCCAAGTAGATGCTAGTAACTCCAAGATGGAGTATTTATGCTCGATAGTGGGTTCATGCATCCTTTGCATCTGTGCTCGAGTGACAGAAATGTGACGGATGGAGGATCCATTAGGGAGAAAACAACGGTGTTTACTTAGTTTACATTGTTTACATTACACACTTTGCTGACTGTGATTTTTTGTTGCTTGCAACTTAATACCCAATGTTTGTTCGGTTGATATTCGGAGGACGGATTATTAGTTATAGATGCAGTTGGATGACGGTCTATGTATCTTGTTGTAATGCCCGCATGAACCATAGTAATCTTTATGTCTTGCATATGCACTACTGTGCAACCTTCATTTATGTCAATTGCGCAGCTGTAATTTGTTCACCGCACATGTTATTTAACTTTTATAGAGAGACACCTTTAGTGAACTGTGGACCCCGGTCCATTTTCTCATTCTGATAATACACACACTATTTCCATTGCTTTCACACTGCTTCCACTATTTTCACACTGTTGTTACTGCTTTCATACTACTTGCATACTGTTTTCCACACCATACATTTAACCTCTTTGTTATCAGCAAAACCGGTGAGATTGACAACCTCACTGCTTCATTGGGGAAAAGTGAATTGTTTGTGTTGTGTAGGTTCCATGTTGTTGCTGAACCGGTAGTGCGCCCTGCCATCTCAGCTGCATCAACCTTCTAAAGTTACTCCTTCCTCCTACTGGTCGATTCAACCTTGGTTTCTTTCTGAGGGAAATCTGCTGCTGTGCTCACCATACCTTCCTCTTGGTTTTTCCCAATGAGTGCAAGACATGCATCATCAAGCTATTTTCTGGCGCCGTTGCCTGGGAGGAATATAATTTCTGCAAGGGGAGTCTGTCACCTCCAATCATTTTTTACTTTGTTATTTTTTTTGCTTTTTACTTGCTTTATTATGCTTGCTATCAATGTTTGATGTCTTTGAAACTAGATCTTATTAGCAAGGTGGGTTCACAGATGAACAACAAAATATTATAAGGAACACCGCTTGTCACAAAAAGGGACACTTATGGGAGCAAATTAATAAATTGCATGACTATGCTAAAAAATTGTGCTCTACTTATAATTTTACTTATTGCTTTGATAAATATTGTTGCTGTAGGAGGTATAAACACCTCCCTTTTCCATGTGAGTATAATTATAATGTTACCATATCTTCTTATGTTAAAGGAAATTATGACTTTGTGATGTGGAACAAATTGAGGAATTTATTGCTTGGAAGTGTGCATTCGAAATTGCTTATTTGCTTGAAGATATTTATGATGCATCTTATAAATATGAGATTTATGATATACTTGAATATTTCTTTGATAATTACAAGGATTTTAATTACTACATAATTACGTATCTTAATAGATTCTCTTCCCCAAAGGGAGAGACTAATGCCTTGCAGGAATCTATGGAAGAAGAAATTGCTAAATCTGGAAGCTCAAGTGATGATAAAGAGGAGTAAGAATGAACCCCATGTCTACCTCCCAATGATAGTAACTCTTTAACTCATACCTTGTTTTCTGATAATCCATGCTACTTTGATAAATCTTATGATAATCTTCTATTTATTCCAACTATTGATATGCATGATGATGAGGAAGTTTGTTTAGAAAATTTATATGACAATGCTCTAGATGATGGTCCTATGTTACTTGATGTTATAAATTATAATGCTACTGAAAATGGGATTGCTATTAGTAGGCCCATGCCTTTTATGAGTGATCAATCATCTTGTTTTGCTATTGCTAAAAGTGGGAAAGATGAGGTCTTTATTTTTAATTTTGATCGCACTATTTTTGAGCTTGACATGAATTGTGTAATTTTAGACCATGACAAACATGCTTTATGTGATAATAATGTTGTTGAATTTGTTCATGATGCTACTGAAAATTTTTATGAGGAGGAAAATATGGTTGTAGGAATTTTCATGCTACTAAAACGCCTCTCATTTTGTTGAAAGTTTTGAAATTGCTCTTGTTCTACCTTCCCATGATTTCTAGTTTGAGCTTCTTTAAGTTATTTCTTTACAAGATTCCTATGCATAGGAAGTGGGTTAGACTTTAATTTTGATTTATACTTTCTTATTGATGCTCCCTTTTGCTTAATTCATATGTCTTATTTGAGCATCTTCTTCACATGAAAACACTTGATTCCATTTTTCCGAGCCTGGCTAAAAGGCATTAAAGAAAAGCACTTCTTGGGAGATAACCCATGGTTTTATTTTTGCTTTGTTTTTCTATGTTTTCTTTGAGTCAAGGGGCTGTGTACTTCTGTAGCAACTCCTTTGTATATTTATTTTCATGTTTTAGTTGTTCCAAGTAAACTTTCTGACGAGACTTGGAGTTGGTTTTGGATTTCTGCGCAAGAAACACATTTCTGTTGTCCACCGTAAAAAATCGTGAAAAATACAGAAAGATCAGAATGAACTAAAATAATTTGTGCTTATTCCTCAGCTAATTACGCAACTTTTTCTTTCTTTAAGTTTCCGATTCGAGCAATGTAAGTGCCCCGAAAAATTCGTCTTTATAGACTGTTCTGGTTTTGGCAGATTCTGCCATTTTTCTTGCATTTGCTCTTTTACGATGTCAAGTGGATTTCTTTCCTTCACAAAACATCAGTGTCTGTAGCTAATGTTTAAAATTATCAATAACACTTGTGACCATATAGAATCCATCCTCTAATGTGAATTACACTTTGAGTGTGGTGTGAAGGATGTTTTCAAGGGTCAAGAGAAGAGGGTGATATAATGTGATCAAGAAGAGTGAAAAATGAAAGCTTGAGGATGCCCCCGTGGTTCATCCCAGAAAATTCTAAGAAGACTCAAGCATCTAATCTTGGGGATTCCCAAGGCATCCCCTTCTTCATCAACAATTTATCAGGTCACTTCTAGTGAAACTATATTTTTATTCGGTCACATCATATGAAGTTTACTTGGAGCGTCTGTTTGTTTTTCTTCTGTTTTCCTTTGTTTTCCTTGCTACAATAATATATTTGTACCCTAGAATTTCTTGTTTGGGAGAGAGACACGCTCTGCTTTTTAGTTTGAATACTTGTTATGCTCGTATTCCTAGTTTTTCTTCTAGCTGTTGCAAAATTCCTGTTTAGATCTTGTTTTCTTTGCATATCTTATTCAGAGATGTTAGTTTTAGTAGTGTTATGTGAGTGCTCTCATGATTGCTTGCTGTATCATATAGAGAGTTTTTGTTAAAACATATTTTGTATGGTGCTTGTTGGGAAAAGAAATTGCAACTTGTAGTAGAATTTATAACGGTGCAAATAGAAGCTTGTATAGACTGTGGCTAGACTTTTTCATATCATGCTAGATGTTATTTTAATTCTAAAGCCTAGTGGTTATTTAGTAGCATGATTTGTCTCAAATGGCTGAGAGTGTTTAATGTTCCATTGAAAGAATCATGAGTTGTTCTTGTCATTTTGAAGCATAAATTTGTGGTGTTCTCCTTTGAATGTTTTATTTGGTTGACTTGGCGCATGCTTACACCATGTTTATGACTATGAACCATTCATTTATAGCCTCTATGATAATTTAGTTTTTGAACTTGTGGTACCACTTATGCTTTGATTAATCATGTTTATGTCGCTATGCATGATTATGACCTTTATGCTCTCTTGATTTGTCGCTCCCAGTCTTTTGCTAGCCTCCACCTGTACTGAGTATGAGCTCTACTCGTGCATCCAACTCCCAAAAACCAAAGTTTGACAAATGTGTCCACCATACTACCTACATGTGGTATTTAACTGCCACTCGACAGTAAATTGCTCATGTGTTACCTTTAAAACTTTCAAAATTACTCCTGTTTTGTACTCCCGTTTTAGCTCATGAGGACGTAAATAGAGAATATTTATCTCACTTGTTGATTGGACTTTCACACCCTAGACTAGTGGCTTCATCCTCTTATCCAATTGATAGAAGTGCTGGCAGCGGGGTGCCCAGCCCCAAAGTAATACAACAAATTCTCTTCACTATTTTTGCCCCTGATTTATCAGTGAAAGCATAATTGTGTAAACAAAAGAGAAAAAGGGATGACTTTATACCCATACGCGTCCTTCTATGGGAGCCGCTCTTGTGAATACTAGTTGGCTTGTGACACGCTGTATTTTCTGTTTACCATTCGTTGACATAAGCATACACCTCTCTTAAAAATGTTTTCAATACCTCTGTTTAATAAAATAAAAAGCTCTAGCACACGAGTGGATCCCTGCTTCCCTCTGCGAAGGACCTTTCTTTTACATTTATGTTGAGTCTCCATATTCTCACTTTATGCACATTTGAGATAGTATAGTTCCCATTCTGAATTTAATGTGTATTTGTCCCAGAAACATTATTAATTGATTCATGATGTGTTATTGTTTGTTCTCTAATTATTTGTTCTAGTCTTCATCATGAACTTTGAAGGTGTCCTGGCATTTATGTTTTTCCCCACTCTTAAGGGCAAGCGAAATATCACTTTGCCATGTTATCTCTATGCTTGAAACAAGCGTATATCTTTTAGTGCATTATTAATAATGATCTTTTATTTGTGTTACTTCTCATGATGCAAGGTGATTGCTATGCTTTATTGTTAAAATCTTATTTATCATGCTTGTGTTGAAGTTCTATGATCTCAGCTTACATATTCTTTTACATTATTGATGATCAATTTATGTTGGTAGCATGTCACCTTAGAAATTCTGTGTTTTTATCGTTTACCTACTCGAGGACGAGTAGGAACTAAGCTTGGGGATGTTGATATGTCATAAACATATCCTTAATTTCTGATGTTCCATGTTATTTCCATGTTATTTCCTACATGTTTTCTATAAACTTTATGTCATTTTTATCGATTTTCCGGACTAACCTATTGATAAGATGCCACGAAGCCAGTTCCCTGTTTTCTGCTGTTTTTAGTTTCAGAAAAGTTGTTCTGGAAATATTCTCGGAATTGGAAAATTCGAAGCATGGAAGTCTTAGAATTCGCGAAGGTTCCACGGAGTCCAGAAGAGGCCCGGAGGGCGGCCACACTATAGGGTGGTGACCCCCCTCGCCGTGCCTGCGGGTGGTGTGGGCCCCTCGGGCGCCCACCACCATCGCCCTTTCTCCTATTTATTTCCCCTGATACGACAACCCTAAAGAGATACCACTTCGTCCCGAGAAACACCCGAGGCCGCCGTAATCATGATCTCGAGATCGGGAGGGTTCTGGAGCTCTCCCTAGCACCCTGCAGGGAGGGAAATTCATCACTGAAGGGGTCTAAACCACCATGCCCTCCTCTGTAGTGATGCGTGAGTAGTTCATCCTTGAACTACGGGTCCATAGCAGTAGCTAGATGGTTGTCTTCTCCACTTTGTACCCCATGTTTAGATCTCGTGAGCTGCCCTACATGATCGATATCATCTTTATGTAATGCTACATGTTGTGTTTGCTGGGATCTGATGAATGTTGAATGCTATGTCGTCTGATTATCAATCTATCATGTTATCTTCATGCATATGTTATTTATGATCTTGCAAGCTCTTCGTTATTAGTAGATTCTCTAGCCAAGTTGATGCTAGTAACTCCAATAGGGAGTATTTATGCTCGATAGTTGGTTTATGCCTCCTTTGCATCTGTGCTCGAGTGACAGAAACGTGACAGATGGAGCATGTGTTGTTGCCATTAGGGAGAAAACAACAGTGTTTACTTAGTTTACATTGTTTACACTACACACTTTTCCTAGTACGAGTATCTGTTGCTTGCAACTTAATACCCAATGTTTGTTCGGATGATATTCTGAGGGTAGATTATCTTATATTTATATTTACTAATTGAAGGCATCATTAGAGGCTCCACGTTAATCCGTAAGGAAAGACAACGAAGCAAAATATAAACCGTTAACCTCAATCATGTACAGTCAGGATTCTAATTTATTTTATGTCAATCCATCGTACTTGGTGAACGCGGGGATACCACCAACGACCTCTAAGGTAGCTGGTTCGAATCTTTTACCCTCAAATAAATTAAAAGGAGAGCGAGGGATAACTTTCAGTAACATGTCTCTAGAAGCATGCATGCAAGAATCCATATCATGTACGTGGTCCTTAGTTTGTTAATAGTCTGACATATTCACGCTTGCATATTTTCTTTTTAAAATAATTCATGCCTGCAGGTAGATATCCGAGCTGATCCCCTGACTTGAGGTTCTCTAAATACTTCAATAGAGATGCAAGGGCATCGTTTGGAAACGCTGCCGCCGGCCATGTCGTCATCCAAGTATATTTCCCGCTTGACCTTCATCCAGTAATTAAGCAACGTAATTGCATTGTCTCTCCTATTTTTTTAGGTTCATAAAGAGAATTTTGTTTGTCGGTCTGGATCATGGTAGAATTTTCCACCAGTCTAATAAATTTTTATTTAATTTTGCGGGAAACCAATTTCTTTAACTAGAAGTTCATCAAGGTCAGTAATTCTGAACCGATGACTCCGGCTATACGCAGAAACTATGCTTGCGTCAGTGGCAACACACTGAATCCTCTCCAACCATATATACATGAACTCTGACAACCTGATGTATGGATTTGGTTTCTGCAAAAAAAATCTTTCCATTAAATACATATGATCTGTCTGTTAAAAGCAAATCAAGGAACTAAGCATGGACACCTGCATATTTCAGTGTTTATGTAAAGCTAGGCAACTGGAGCCATGAAAATTTATACGCAAAAAAAATACCTTCAAACTCCACTAATATGTAGGAAATAATCGCCATAAAATATCTGTACATAGATCCACACAATTAATATCTATAATTTTCCAATTAAATTTGTAGATCGTATATTTTCAACTCACAACCGGTATATAATCAGCTCAATTGTCGAACAAAAATAACTTCACACACGCATGCCATATTTTAGAATAACACATCGATATAAGGCTATGGCTAGCATACCCCTATGACATTTTCTCTCTCAAACAACAAGGCATGCCATTGCCATACCTATTCCATCATGCTACACAGCACCTTCTTATTTTCAGAGTGTAGAAAATATTCTCTAAACACATACAAGAGCTCTATTCATTTTGGAAAACCGAGAAAAACCCACATATTCAGTAATGCATTAATGACTATAATATACCGGTGGAACCAGTATGATTTGTAACAGAATTTTGCATGTTGGTTTTGTTATCATTAATGATTAGTTTACCCTTTTGAAACTACATTTTCACCAAACATAGGAGAAAAAGGCACGACATACTTTAGCACAAAAATTCTAACTCAACATAATTATGTGGTATAATTGATCGAATGCCTGGAATTCAGCATTATGGAAATAAACAATTAAGCCAATGATAGAGATAGGACATGTTAGACCGGTATACTACCATATATAATAGAAACCAACAATAGACTAATGTTACATGGTTGCTAAAAAAAATTGGACCATATAGTTTAGTCAAAGGGAATTATAGACTTTAATAGTGTAGGCCCGTAAACACATATATATGTTTTTGACAATTTTTGTATGATAACCAAAGACGTAAAAAAAAGTATCATAACAAAAAAAATGTATACATATATCAAGAATGTATTTGAGTGTACATACAGGATTTTGTATATCTTAGTATCACACATTTGTACTAGGGAAAGAATGAACTTCGTGCATGGTAATTAAGTGGAGATCTTCGTCATGTCTAATATATATGCTGAACTCATATCTTAGCTATTAAGGTTAATACCAACTTAAACTATAGGGTCGAATCAATCAATTATTTAAATTTAAATATTAAAAAATATAACATATCTACCATAGAAATAAAATGACATATCTACCATAAAGAATGACTAATTTTATCATTTATTTCAAATTCCACACAATAGAGTTAGTCATAGATGCAATTGGGTGACGGTCTATGTACGGGTAGCCCGTGCGATGTACGGGTTGATGACTAGTTAGTCATAGATGCAGTTGGGTGACGGTCTATGTATCTTGTTGTAATGCCCGCATGAATCACATAGTAATCTTTATGTCTTGCATATGCACTACGGTGCATCCTTCATTTATGTAAATTTCCCAGCTGTAATTTGTTCACCACACATGTTATTTATCTTTTATGGAGAGACACCTCTAGTGAACTGTGGACCCCGGTCCATTTTCTCATTCTGATAATACACACATTGCTTTCATTGCTTTCACACCGCTTCCACTGTTTTCACACTGTTGTTACTGCTTTCATAATGGTTTCCACACCAAACATTTAACCTCTTTGTTATCAGCAAAACCGGTGAGATTGACAACCTTACTGCTTCATTGGGGGCAAAGTGAATTGTTTCTGTTGTATAGGTTCCATGTTGCTGCTGAACCGGTAGTGCGCCATGTCATCTCAGCTGCATCAACCTTCTGAAGTTACTCCTTCCTCCTACTGGTCGGTTCAACCTTGGTTTCTTTCTGAGGGAAAACTGTCATTGTGCTCATCATACCTTCCTCTTAGGGTTTCCCAATGAGTGCAAGACCTGCACCATCAGTTGCGCCGTGGGGCTACCTCGCGGCCCTAGCCACCGCCTCACATCGCCTCTTCGCCTATAAAATTCCTTTAACCCAAAAAATGTCGGGGACGGAGAAATTTTTAACAAAGCAGATAAAGAGGCACTATCACCTCGAAAGTCCAATCTCGGGCTTCTGTAGTACTGCTCTGGCACCCTACCGGAGAGGGGAATTGTCACTGGAGGACTCTACATCGCCATGATTGCCTCCGGACGGATGTGTGAGTACTTCATCCTAGGACTACATGTCAATAGCAGTAGCTAGCTGGTGTTCTCTCCACTTTGTGCCACCATGTTTAGATCTTGTGAGCTTCCCTACATGATCAAGATCACCGTTATGTAATTGCTACATATTGTGTTTTCTAGGATAATATGAACCATGAGATTATGATTATTTTGTTCATGTCATATTGAGACGCTTCACTTATATCTTTAGAGTGTTTTAATCTTGTCTTGCAATGCACTCTTGTGTGTATGATTTCCTTGGCCAACTTATTGTATGCACCTTGTCGCACCCTGATTTCTAGGGGATACTCACCGTACGAACTGGATAGCAGATGCTTGGATTATGGGGCATAACTGCTCCCACGTCCCAGCTTCCTGGTAGGCCTGCGCTTATGCGCGACAACACAAGCCCTGCTATTCCATCGTCGATGTAAACTATCCACTAGAGATCAAAGGCACTTCCGTCGACGTACTTCAAACCATACACACATGGTACGTCAACGGTGTTTAACAAGTGATATCACAACAGATCTCTACGACACAAAATATTGAAATAAGTTGCAAATGGCTCTCATTAGAGCAGAGATAGCAAATACAATCATTCAGAGGACACATGTCCCAACAATACACCAGTACATTACAGCGGAAGCATTCAACATGTCTGAGTACAGACAAGAACCAAATAGGCCTAAGAGGCCGGAAACGAACAGACGGAGCCCATCCACGAAGTCTCGGATCCTGCCCGGGTCCGCTATCTACTCGTCAGCAGTCTCGTCATACTCCACGTAGTTGCCACCATGTAGATCCTCGGAAACGTAGGTCTGCGGAAACCACAGCCCCAAAGGGGTCAGTACATAAACGTACTGGCAAGCAAGACTCACAGTTCACCAAGGTGTAACCCGTCAACACCAAGCACAGATGCCTTGGGTTCAACGGAAGAGAGGGGATATAAAAGATGTTGCAACTGGCTGCGCTAACCACCTACAGAGATTCTACCCCTTCCGGCTAACAGAGAGGAGATAAGATCGAGGATTGTAACCAACCGAAAGATAACTTCAAACAAACCCGTCCTGGATCTCGCCCCTTATCCAAAGAAGCAATCCGAGGATAACTCACACAGTTGTAATAAAGGTGAATCAAGTTATTATGTCATCAACCTATTACTAGTCAAGTTGTTAATCATTGGGTGTAACATGTTTGATCACTATGTTTAAGTTGTCCTGAGTACTTGTTAGCCAGTACTTTCACCAAGTAATCCATAACCGCGGAAAACACGGCTTCTCGAGAAGATTATCCCTGCAGGGTTGCACCAATTTAGCCGTACACGCATGAATAACCCGCCAGATGGGAAATCACCCCACCAAGCGAGGTACTCAACACAACCAACCCTTCTTCGCATCAAGCCCAAAGCACCGCGTGCTGTGCGTGCGCGGCTAATCGAGCCCCCCGAAGAAAAGGAGGACCCTCATAGCACTGGAAGACCACGCCGCCCTAACTGTCGACTACGAAAGTTCCACCCGGGCGCCAAGGGCTCGCAAGATCATGCATGCAGCAAATGGAAAGCCCGAACTAGTACGGCGATTTGGACGAGATGCGAATCGGGTCAAGTTGAGGGGGGCGCCCATACTCGCTTCCCACATGCGGGTAGTGCGCTCATCATGGATCAGTAGACAAGACCCTTTTCCTAATTAGGGGGTCGACACTAGCAGGCCTCAAAACCACCCTGGGCCTCCTGCCGGTGCCTTATCATCAAATTTATTATTGGTAATAACATTTGCATGATTGATTGATTAAACATCGAGCCCCCAGAACATAATAGAGTAGTTACGGAAAGTAACGGGTAACAGACTCGAGCAAAACAACCTAAGCATGTTAGTAAGACACGGGCTCAAGCAATGGTTATAGGTGTGGAGGTGAGGCAATATCAGGGTTAAAGGATACATGTGATAGGTTCGCAACAGAAACAACTACTACTAAGGCTAGAAGAAAAGAACAACGGAAAGTATCGGTAACCAATGTTGAAAGGAACACAGTGGTTCATGTGAGTGATAACTTGCCTGCAAAACCCAGTAGCCTGGTACTGAGCTAACTCCTTAGAAGGGGTGTAGTAAGTATCGTCGGTCTCAACGTCGTCGTGTATCCGAGAAGAAGCAAACAGACAATGCAGAAAAGGTAGACAATCAATATCATGGCATAGTGCACAATCAGGGGATGATGCATGTCATGTTAATAGATGCATCAGAATAAACTACTTGACAAGATAACACAATTTAATTGGACCAATATGCAATTGGATTGCATATGGAAAGATTCATTGAAATAAGTGGAAACAAATGATTTACAATTAAATTATTATGTGAGAGTTGTTAGCATGATGCATGCATGATGATAACAATAAAATAACAACAAATAACAATGATAGATGCAAGTGAAAAAGGAATTTAACAAGGTTTGGAAATCATTGGTTAAGTTTGGAAAAAGTTGGTTACTTAAAGATGTCACACAAGTATTTGTTGTTTTCATCAAGTTAAATTGTTCGAAATAGATAACAAAGTTTATATTTGATAAGAACACACAATTTTAGGTGGATTGCATGTTTCACTTGTTGAAAAAGGATTTCAAATAAATTATTTATGAATTAAACAAGTTTAAGCAAGAATTAAATGAATTTAATTCAAACATGAACTTATTTGAATTTTTTATTTGTTCAAAACATTAAGTGAGATTCATATTTGAAAAGTTTAGGCTTTTATGGTTTGAAAACATATTTTATATGTCCCAAAAGAATTTGTTTTGATCAAGTTATGAATTTAGTAATATTAAATGATTTAAACAAGGTTTAAATCATTTAACCAATTTTAATTATTCAAAACATGAAACAAAATTTATATTTGGAAAGATGGTTTAATTTTGCATGGAAAACATATTTCATTTGTGGAAATTGGATTTAAAATGAGCAAGTTATTATTTTGGCAATTTTAAATGCAATAATCAAGAAACAGTTGTTTTCAGCAATTTAAATTATTCAAAACAGCAAACAAAATTTATATTTGGAAAGTACATGAAAAATTGATTGGAAAACATATTTGGTTTGTGAAATTTGGAATTTTTATGAGCAAGTTATGAATTTTGCAAATTTAAGTGAATTTGACAAGTTTTCAAATTTTGCACCAATTTAAAATATTCAAAACAGTAAACAAATTTTATATTTGGGTAGAACATTTAATTTGGTATTGAAAACATATAAAAAATGTTGGATTTGGAGTTAAAATGATTTTATTATGCAATTTACAAAATTGAGGTGCAATCTGCCATTTTTACCTTATTAGGGACTTAGGAAAAATTATTTCAGGGCTAGAATTTAATTACCAGGGGCCTATGTGTGATTTTGGGATGTTGCTGTGACCAAACACATGGGAAAAAAATGTTTTGGTTAAAATGAGGGAGGGGGGATTCGAACCCCCCACCTCCTGATGCGCTCAAGGGGACAGAACCAGTGGGCTAGCTACTCGAGTTGTGACAGAGAAGGGACTCGGGGGGGCTTAAGCTGTGGCTGCGCGGAAGTTAACTGAATTTAACTGCACGCATCGCTGCTGTGCCTCGACAGAGATCAAACAGCGATCTGCAGGGGCGATCGCCGGAGGCGCTAGGGCGTGGGGTGGCCGTGTGGGTGATGGTGGCGGAAGGGAAAGGAGAAGGGTAGCGAGAGGGGAAGGAGCGCTCACCCGAGGGGCGCAGCAGGAGGAGGTCGGGGCGGTACAGGTGCAGCGGCCGGCGACGTGACACGGACGGCGGCGGCGCTCCGGTGCGTCCCCGCCCGTGCCGAGGTGACGAGGAGGAAGAGGGCCGAGGGGGGATTCCATTCCCGCCCTCTCCCTGGCCGGAGGAGGCCCCGAGCGCCGGTGATCACCGGAGAGAAGTGGTGGCTCGGGTGTGGGTTCAGGTACAGGAAAATTCAGAGCAGAGAAGTAGAGAGAAAGAGAGGGAGAAAGGAGAGGACGGCGGGGGGAAGAGAGAAAGAGGGAGAAGGGAGAAGGGTTGGGGAGCTAGGGCTCGGCCTAGGTCTTATAGGGCAGGAGGGAGGAGCTTCACCGTTGCCTGCTCCTCTGAACCTACGTGTACAGTTTAGATGAGCGCCGTACAGAGGAAGAAGATGATGCGAAGGGGTATTGGGCCTAGGGGTGAGTTGGGCTGGGCCTTGTGTGCTCCTCTCTCTCCCTTTGCTCTTTTTATTCTTTTTGTTCCATTTTTTTTTTGCTGAATCGACATATGAAGAAAAGGAGGGGTCTAGGGTTAGGAAAATTTAGGAGAAAAATTGTGGATGAGTTATTTAGGGCAACAACAACATGTGTAACTTTTATTTTTCCAAAAGATTTGAAATCATTTGATATTTGCCACTTGTTTGAAAATGAATGGAATTTGTTATTGAATGAATTGTTGATTAAGTGATTTACTAAAAATAACAGTTAATTAGTTTTTGGAACCTCAAGTTATTTTGAAACAAACTGGTTGGAGTTGTTTTGTTTCATTACTTTCAAATGGTTGCTATATGGAAAAAGGCAATTGAATTTGAATAAATTTGGATTAAGTGAACTTATTAAAACCCCAATTTTAAATAGTTGAACCTTAGGGATTTAATGGAAACAATTGATTGAATGGTTTTGCAATTTTCATAACTTTCAAAAGGGTTGTTGTTTTGGAAATTAATTGATTTTGAAAGGGGTTTGGTATTAAATGAATTTTTGATAGAAACAAAATAATAGTTTGAAATTACAACTTTAATGGAAACAAATGATTGTTTTGATTTGAAATATCATTTGGAAATTGTAACATCACAAGGATGAAACAAAAGGTTTGAATTTTGGTTTGAGATTCAAATAGAAAACAAAGGAAAACAAAGGAAAACAGTTGGAAAACAAATGGAAAACAAGCAAAACAAATGCAATCAACATGATGCCATGATGCAAAACATAAAATAACAGAGAGCAAACATTCTAATGGCTATTTTTCATCCTTGGGATGTTACACACCTCCACGAGAGGGTTTATATGCTAGATAGAGGGTTCATGCCTCCTTTAAGCTGCGCCCGAGTGACATAAACATGTGGGAGGGGGATGTGTTGTTGCCACTAGGGAGAAAACAACGGTGTTGTTGTCTACAAATGGGAATTATTTCTCAATTCAGCCATATTGAGAAGCACTTAACAAAATATATTAGTAACAAAAGGTGGAAGAAAATAGTTTGTGGCGTGGTGATGGGATGATTCTTTTGTATACTCAACACACCTAATAAAATGGTGATTGTATAGATGCAAAGGTTCGGCGAAGAGATGATAATAATGGTATAATATGAATTGAAATAGGTGATATGTGGGATATGAAATTATAATGGCAGCAAGGAAACATGTACCAAAACTGAGATAAACGGTATAATAACGGTTGGAAACAAGGCCTAGGGATCATACTGTCACTAGTGGTAACTCTCAACAATATTACCATAATTAAACACACGATATTTCCTCTAACAATATGCATAATGGACGTTACTCGAAGATTGTTCCTAATGGATCAAATAGGATGAGAATCATGTAGGGCTACACAAGCACACCTTAAAGTTTACGTTCTACATATACGGACACCCCAACCCTGTCACTTTGATCATCCAAATATATTACTAACAAACACCACAAGCTATCTCTTGAATAGTCTCTTTCTAATACATCCACAACACCCACATTGTCACCTTGGTACTATAGAGATTATACTAAACAAAAGAATCAAGAAACCCCATGATTCCATAATTCAGTCTAACAAAATAAGAACAAATTCATGATAAGTATCCCTCTAATCCATAATCCATAGAGTCACACACAGCACCCGCAATGTCACCGTGGCACCGTGGGACAAAGGTGACTCCGAAAGATTATACTAGATAAAACCAATTTAGAACATGATATACATTACATAACAAAGGGGAAACATCATAGAATTCAACTATAATAACATACCTCACGATCACATGATGATAACACCATGGGGGAGAGAGATAACCACAAAGTTATTACAACGAGACCTCATCCCCACAGAGGGACTACTCCCGCATCATGGTGGGAGGCAGAAACATCGATGAAGATCGCACCGGGGGCACTTCCCCGTCCCGATAGAGTGCCAGAATAGAGACTTCTGTCTCTCGAATCAGGGTTTTGGATGGCGGCAGAGCTCAGACGTGTTTTTGGAAAAATCCTCCGGTCTCTAGGGTTTTTAGGTCAAGAGTGATTTTACAGGCGAAGACGCCAGGTCATCTATTGGCTGGGGGGCTCCTCTTTGGCTCTCTTTTGGACTCCGTTTTTGTTCCAGGCAAAAAATAAATCCCGTAAAGTTTTAGGACGTTTGGCGAATATTTTCTTTAGACCTTTTCTAAAATACAAAAAAAACATAAACTAGCTCTGGGAATCTTGTTAATAGGTTAGTCCATGAAATCATCCGGAAAACAAAGTAAAACATGTAGAGAACATGCAAAAAACATAAAGAAAACAAGCATGGAGCATAAAAATTATAGATACTTTTGGTACGTTTTAGCATCCCCAAGTTTAACTCTTGCTCGTCCTTGAATAGGTAATTGATAATAAAGTAAATTTTGAGGTGACGTGATATCCACACAATCTTGATAAAGTAGTAATGTAAAACATGTAAACTAGGATCAAATGAACAAGAGCTGAAATTTATAGCTGAGACCAAATGAATAATTTCTTAAACTATTTGGAACAATAAAGTAAGAACTATTAATGAATCAATACTAAAAGACCATCATCTGTGTAAGGTATATTAAATATGATACAAGAATCAAGCATAGTAATATAATAAATCAAAGTATCAAACACACACAATATTTTTTGTCAGGATCAAGTCAAGTGATACCAATATGCTAGAAGATCATCGTGTTATTTGTGCACTAAAAACAAGTAAGGGTTTAGCATTGGTTCCTGGCACCAGGCTATTATGACTAAGAGAACATCATGCGGTTTTGGATGGTCAATGGAAGAAAGTCTCATACAGCTGAAAGTGATCATTATACAAGAGGAAGTCTTATAGTTGAAGCTATGCAAGGAGTACTGATTGCCACACAATGGATTCACACTGAGCTATAAGTGTATGAACGCTCTCCAATGGAACTAGCAGGGGTGCATCCAACTTGCTTGCTCACGAAGACCTAGAACACTTTTGAGGAGGCTCGTCATTGGAATATACAAGCCAAGTTCTATAATGTAAATATCCCCACATAGTTATGCAAGTAATAATATGAAAACTTTCTCTAAACTGAAGTACATGTGCTAAACATAAGCACAAGTGTGGAATAAAGGATAGTAATGCTACCCCCTCTCTCTTTTATATTTTTTTATTTTTGGTTGCCTCCGTGGCTCTTTTATATTTTCTCTCGTTTGTCCTCTTTGGGATCTTTTTTTGGTGGCCACTTTGGACTCTTTTTATGTGTTCTCTTTGGACTCTTTTAAATCCTCACCAGTAGGGACAACATTCTATATTACAATGAATTATAACACTTTTAGTACTCATAACTCATAATGAATTCTCTATGATGTATCAAACTAAATATAACAATGAAGCATGTCATCAAGTAACATAATGTAGATGGATGTTGAATGACAATATATCTTGGAACGACTATGGAAATATCGTGGTAGGTAGATTTGGTGGTTGTTTTGAGGAAGATATATGGGCTTATCTGTAGGAGAACAAGATGAAGTCCTCCCACTGGCTCTGGATGTACTGGTGAAGTATGCACCTACTCTCTATGTGAGAAAGGGCAATGCATAGCACCGAACAAGCAAGCAAATATGGTTAATGGAAGTGCCATAAAATCTCAATCTAACTTGAATAAAAAAGAACTCACAAGCTTAAAGATTACAACTAGAATATGATCTTGCAAGACACAATGAATATCACTCCAAGAGGGTTTGTGGCAATGAAAATCACTGTTAACTACCCAGACCGTAGCGTGTAACAAAAAAATATCATTGTTGCCATCCACAGTGAAAGTCATACAAGATCAAGGTATCAACTGAGTATTCAAGTTTGGCACAGTTTCAAGCTTTTAGACCAACCATTAATTGTTTTTACTTTGCCAGACCAGAAAGTTTACCCATTAAGCATATTAATATCTCAAAACTCCATCAATGATTCAAGTGAAACAATTTAATGAGCTACAAGATTATGTAGTTTCTTCTCATACCACTACCACAGGCATGATAATTTTTAGTCCAATTAATCACCAACCAACTTAACACAGCTCTCTAAACAAATATTCAATAAATACCAGAGAGACAATCATATCAAAATATAGCAACCAAACAAGATCTAAATAATATAAGTAAGAAAAACATGAGCTAATAACAGCAGTAGGAAAAACTGAACACTCACAAAGCAATAAGAGTGAAAACTAGAGTGTTCTAAACAATATAACGGAGCGTGTCTCTATCCCAAACAAAAATAATAGGATCAATCATAGATATGACTAGAAAACAAAGCAAAACTGAAAGCAAAACAAACGAACACTCCAAGAATAACACATAGTATGTAAAGAAATAAAAATATAGTGTCTTGAAAGATGACCTGATAATTTTGTTAATCAAGAAGAGGATGCCTTGGGCATCCCCAAGCTTTGATGCTTGCACTTCTTGGATATTTCTTGGGGGTGACATGGAAATCTCCAAGATTGAGATTTTTTCCATCCTTCATCTTCTCATATCATCCTCCTCTCCTTACACTTGAAAACTTCCTTCTCACAAAACTTCTCACAATCTTCATTAGCGGGGTTAGTGCATCTCAATTTAAATCCACTTGGTTCAGTTTCAACACAAGACAAATACTCAATTTAAAAATTAGCTAGTGTTACAACTTCTTTTAAATCTCTCCCGATCAAGAGAACAAAAATAAAAAAGATTAAGGGGCAAATGCAAACAAAGGCAGCAATCTGTCAAAACAGAACTGACTGTAAATATAAATGTTTTCAAGGCACTTCCATAGCTGAAATCAAAAAGTGGTATACTAACGAAAGTTAGAAAACAACCTGGGGCAACTTCCTAATTTGTTTCAGGATTTTATCTCACTCTGGATGAGAGACACGAATTTTCTGGTGAGGCACAAAAATCTGAACAGAAAACAGCAAGTTGCACTTCCTCTCAAATAGAGGTTATTCTTGGCATAAAAACGAAATAAAAAGGATAAAGAGCGGTTTTTATAGGTGTAACAACTTCATTGGCTCAAAGAAAACAAAATAAAACAATATAAAACAAATTGGGTTTCCTCCCACAAGCACTTTTCTTTAACGTCATTAAGTCTAACCCTGCTAGATAAAGTAATTTTTAAAAGATGCTCACATAAGAATAAAAATTGAAGAACAATAAGAGAGCATCAAGAAGAAAATATGAATCACATTTAAGTCTAACCCACTTTATATGCGTAGAAATCTTGTAAGAAAACAAATCAATAAAGCTCAGAAAAACTAGTATAGGAAAACAAAACAAATGTAACTTCATAAATTTCAACATAAAGAGGGGATATAACCATGTTTTCCTCTTTCATAATAACTTTCGGTAGCATCATGAATAAAATCAACAATATAACTATCACTTACAGCATCTTTATCATGACCCACATGCATAAAAGAATTATTACTCTCCACATAAGCATAGTCATTATCATTAATAGTAGTGGGAGAAAATTCAAAAAAATAGCTATAATTGTAATCATCATAAATAGGAGGCACGCCATAATCACAATAATTTTTCTCCTCAAATGTAGGTGGACTAAAAATATCATATTCATCATTGTAATCATCATATATGGGAGGCATAGTATCATAAAAGTAAATTTTCTCCTCCAAGCTTGTGGGACTAAGAATATCATGCTCATCAAAACCGACTTCCCCAAGCTTAAATTTTTCCATAGCATTAGAAATAATGGTGTTCAAAGAATTCATACCAATAACATTGCTACCATAATGCAAGTAAAGTTCCATATGTTTTTAATTTTCTCTTCACACAATTCATGAGCTAATTATAGATAAATATTATAAAGCTCTCTCATATTTTTATTCTTTTCCATTAAGCCTAACTAATAAAATAAAAACAAGAAGCGAGTAAAAATAAAGAGTGTACTTCCCAAGTGAACATATAGATAATGGTATGCTCCCCAGCAACAACGCCAAAAAATAGTCTTGATAACCCACAAGTGTAGGGGATCGCAACAGTCTTCGAGGGTAAGTGAAATCCAATTTATTGATTCGACACATGGGAAGACAAAGAATACATATAAGCCTTTGCAACTGAGTTCTCAATTCAGCCACATTGAGAAGCACTTAGAAAAATATATTAGTAACAAAAGGTGGAAGAAAATAGTTGGTGGCATGGTGATGGGATGATTCTCTTGCGTCCTCAACACACCTGCTAAAATGGTGATTGTATAGATGCACTGGTTTGGCAAAGAGATGATAAAAATGGTGTAATATGAAGTGAAATAGGTGATATTTGTGATCTGGCTTAATAAATACAGCAAGGTAACATTAGCAAAACTAAGAGTAAACGATATAGCAACGATTGAAAACAAGGCCTAGGGATCATACTTTCACTAGTCGTAACTCTCAGCAATATTAACACAATTAAACACATGATATTTCCTCTAACACTATGCATAATGGAACATGGAAATCATTCCTAATGGATCAAATAGGAAAAGAATCACGTAGAGCTACACAAGCACACCTTAAATTTCACGTTCCACATCTACGGACACCCCAACCCTGTCACTTTGAGCATCCAAAGATAGTTGTAACAAACACGACAACCTATCTCTTGAATAGTCTATCTATAATACATCTACATCACCATCACTGTCACCTTGGCACTATGAAAATTATACTAAACACATGCATCAAGAAACCTCATGATTCCATAATTCAGTCCAATAAAATAGGAACAAGTTCATGATAAGTATCCCTCTAATCCATGATCCATAGAGTCACACACGACGCCCGTACTGTCACCGTGGCAACGTGGGACAAAGGTGACTCCAGAAGATTATACTAGATAAAACCAATTAAGCACATGCTATCCATAACGTAACAAAGGGGAAACATCATATAATTTAACTACAATAACATAGGTCACGATCACATGAAGATCACACCCTGGGAGAGAGAGATAACCACATAGTTACTAGCACGAGCCCTCAGCCTCCTGGAAGAACTACTCCTGCATCATCATGAAAGACAACAACGTGGATGAAGATGACTCTAGTCCTTCCCCGTCATCGAAGAGTGCCAGAACAGAGACTTTTGTCTACCAATTAGGGTTTTGGATGGCAGCAGAGCTCAGACGCTTCCCCGTCCTGGAAGAGTGCCAGAACAGAAACTTTTGTCTACCAATTAGGGTTTTGGATGGCAGCAGAGCTCAGACGCGTTTCTAGAAAAATCCTCCAGTCTCTGAGGTTTTTCGGTCAAGAGTGATTTTATAGGCAAAGAGGCGAAGTGAGGCGGTGGCCAGGGCCACGATTTGACCCCACGGCGTGGGTCAAGGGGGGCCGCGCCATCAGGTCATCTGGTTGCTGTGGGCCTCCTCTCCGGTTCTCATTTGGACTCCTTCTTCGTTCCAGGAAAAAGACAAATCCCGCATTTTTAGGACTTTTGGCAAATATTTTCTTCAGAACTATTCCAAAATAAAAAATAGCAAAAACAGAAACTGGCTTTGGCCATCTTGTTAATAGGTTAGTCCATGAAATCATCCGAAAAACAAAGTAAAACATATAAAAAACACACAAGAACATAAACAAAATAAGCATGGAGTGTAACATCCCAAGTATGAAAATATCCCTTAGAATGTTTGATTTCCTGTTTAATCAAAGCATTGCATCATGTCATCATGTTTATTTCATTGTTTGCATTTGTTTACTAATTGTTTTGCATCTGTTCTTAATTGTTTTCACATTTGAAATTCAACTTATTTCCAAACTCTATTTCATACTTGCTCTGTTCCAACATTTTAAATAAAAATCACAAATAAAAACAACCAATTTGTTTCATTTTATTCCATAATGATCACTTATTTAAATGATGGTTTTAATCAAACAATTAAAATCCAAACCACATTTAAAATTCAAACCAAATGCATGAAACAGAACCACTTTGAAATTATGAATGTTTTCAACACAAATTAACTCATTTTGTCTATAATTAACATAGGGGTCACCCTATTTAAAAGTGTGTTTTTATTAATGTTCATCTAATAAAGAAATTCATTCAATTTTGGTTTATTTCCAAACAACACAAAAATTTAAATATTTTTGGAAATCCAAACTTGGTAATTGGTTGTAATTAACATTTTGAGCTCACCCTAATTTTCTAGGATTTTTCCTAACACTAAAACCCTCCAATCTATTCCCTTTTCTATTGCTACAAAAAAAAAACAGAAAAGCAAAAAAAAATATAAAAGAAGCAAACGAACGCGCGCGCGCAGCACCTAACTAGCTGGCCCAGCCCACCTAAGCCTCTACCTAGCGCGCAGCCAGCCCGCAGCGGCCCGATACCGCTTCGCAGCGCGCCCCCTCCTTCTGTCCCAAGTACGGCAGGGCATCCGCCGCGCCACGTCGCCGTACGGCCGCGCCCGACGGCCAGGAGAGCCCCGTGGCCGCTATAAGTACCCCTAGACCCCCTGGCACCTAACCCTAGCCTAGGTTTCCTGTTCCCCCTCGTTTTCCGCCGCCGATCGCCAACATCTACTCCAGTTCCCCTCCACTGCTACCTCACCGGAGTTCATCGACTGAATCCGCCATGATCGCCACCTCCGTAGCCACCAATCCTCCTCGCTAAGCCCTGGAACTGCACCACCTAGCCACCCTCTTCCTGTTGGACACCGAAGGGAGCACGGAGAGCCACGGAGTCCGCGCCGCCGTCCTCGTCACTGCCGCGACATCGCCTCCGTCGTCGAGCTCGACCGCGGCCAACCCCACGGTGAGCCACCACCGTCTGCTCCTCCTCTCTGTCACCCTCTGCGCGCACGCATCTGCACACTCTTCACTGCGCACCACTCCCAGCACAGCACATCGAGCATCCACGCGACGGTGATCGCCGCAGTGAGCCGCCGGGCAGCTGTCGGGTTCAGTCGGATGTTTCTGTCAGTTAAAATTTCAGATCCACGTTCGTAACGATATCCTCCCCGCGTCGTTGTTACTGACAACAAACGAGCACACAGCCCACTGGTTCAGGCACATCGCACGCGAGCGAGGGGTACCAGGTTCGAGTCCTGGCTCTCCCCGGGAGAAATCCCACCCTTTTTTCCACGCCACGCTGACAGGGAGGGCCCCCTGTCAGCCACACAGTAGCCACGTGAGCACGCGCAGGCCAGGGCCCCCCCTGGCAGTGGCTAGGGTGTGCTTCTACACGGTAACAAAAGTTTTTAACAGTTTCTGTTTTTAAAACCAGTCCTTAAAAATCACAGATTGGTCCCTCGTTTTAAAAACCTAATAACTTTAGTTTTATAACTCCAATTAATCAAAATAAAATATGTGTGCTGGTCTAAATTTAATTCTCTACCCATTGGTACCATTTGTTTCCTGTTTTGAAATTTCAAAATGCAATTCAAATTTGAATTCAAATAATTCAATTGCAATTTGCTAAAATTCATAACTAATTCATTATTAATCCAATAAATGCAAATAAAATATGTTTTCCATGCTATTTCAAATAACCTTTTCAATTATAAATTTTGTTTCATGGTTTGAATAATTTAAATTGCCTAAATAATTTAATCCTTATTTAATTCATTTAAATTTTGCTAAAATCATAACTTGCTCGAAATAAATTATTTTTGAACATGCAAAATATGTTTTCAAACTAGAAAAGTATGAACTTTTCAAATATGAGTTTGAATTTATGTTTTGAACAAATAAAATTCAAATAAAATTCACACTTGTTTTAAATTCAATTAAAACTTGTTTAATATTGTTTAAGTCATAATAAATTCATCCTAACTCCTATTTCAAAATTTGAAACATGTAATCCAACTAAAATTTGATGTTCTTTTCAAATATAAATTTTGTTAATTGTTTTGCACACTTTAACTTGATGAAAACAACAATTGTTTGTGTGACATGTTTAAGTAACCCAAAATTTCTAAACTTAATAAATGATTTCCAAACTTGTTAAATTCCTTTTTCACTTGCATCTATTATTGTTATTTTGATGCTGTCATCATGCATGCATCATGATAAGCAAACTTTCACATGTTAATCAATTATAGATCATTGTTTCCACTTAATCAATGGACCTTTTTCCATATGCAATCCAAATGCATAGGGGTCCCTTTAAATTGTGTTACCATGTCACTTAGTTTATTTTGATGCATCTATTAAATTGACATGCATCATCCCATGATTGTGCACTATGCCATGATAATGATTGTTTATATTTCTGTCTTGTTTGTTTGCTTCTTCTCGAATAGACGACGACGTTGAGACAGACGATCTTTACAGCACCCCTTCTGGGGATCTAGCTCAGTACCCGGCTGCTGAGTTTGCAGGCAAGTTATCACTCACATGAACCATTGTGTTCCTTTCAACATTGGTTACCGATACTTTCCGTTGTCTATTTCTGCTAGCCTTAGTAGTAGTTGTTTCTGTTACGAACCTATCACATGAATCCTTTAACCCTGATATTGCCTCACCTCCACTCTTACAACCCTATTGATTGAGCCAGTGTCTTACTAGCATGCTTAGGTTGGTTTGCTCGAGTCTGTTACCCGTTACTTTCAGTTACTATATTTTATTATGTTCTGGGGGCTCGATGTTTAATCAATCAATCATGCTAACGTTATTGTTAAATAATAATTTGATGATAAGGCACCGGCAGGAGGCCCTGTGTGGTTTTGAGGCCTGCTAGTGTCGACCCTAATAGGAAAAGGGTCTTGTCTACTGATCCATGATGAGCGCACTACCCGCATGTGGGAAGCGAGTATGGGCGCCCCCCTCAATTTGATTCGATTCGCATCTCGTCCAAATCATCTCATTTAGTTCGTGTTTTCCATTTGCCGCATGCATGTTTTTGCAAGCCCAGCGCAGGGTGGAACTTTTGTAGTCGGCATATAGGGGGACACGTTCTTAGAGTGCTATGAGGGTCCATTTTCTTCTGGGCTCGATTAGCCGTGCGCCCAAGGTGCTTTGGGCTTGATGCGAAGAAGAGTTGAGTTGTGTTGAGTGCCCCGCTTGGTGGGAGGCATCCCATCTGGCGGGTTATTCATACGTGTACGGCCAAATTGGTGCAACCCTGCAGGGATAATCTTCTCGAGAAGCCGTGTTTTCCGCGGTTATGGTTAACTTGGTGAAAGTACTGGCTAACAAGTACTCAAGACAACTTAAACCTAATGATTCACAACCTTACACCCAATGATTAACAACTTGACTAGTAATAGGCTTATTGACATAATAACTTGGTTCATCTTTAATCCAACTGTGTGAGTTATCCTCGGATTGCTTCTTTGGATAAGGGGCGAGATCCAGGATGGGTTTGTTTGATGTTATCTTTCAGTTGGTTACAATACTCGATATTATCTCCTTTCTTTTAGTCGGAAGTGGTAGAATCTCTGTAGTTGGTTAGCGCAGCCAGTTGCAGCATCTTTTATATCCCCTTCCTTCCGTTGAACCCAAGGCATCTGTGCTTGGTGTTGATGGGCTACACTTTGGTGAACTGTGAGTCTTGCTTGCCAGTACGTCTATGTACTGACCCCTTTGGGGCTGTGGTTTCCGCAGACTACGCTTACGAGGATCCAGGTGACGGCTACTACGTGGAGTTTGACGAGGCTGCTGACGAGTAGTTAGCGGACCCGGGCAGGATCCGAGACATCGTGGATGGGCTCCGTCTTTATTTCAGTTTCCGGCTTCTTAAGCCTATTTGGATTTGTCTGTACTCAGACCCCTTGAATGCTTCCGCTGAGATGTAATGATGTTATGTTGGGACATGTGTCCTCTGGATGATTGTATTTGCTATCTCTGCTCTAGTGAGAGCTATTTGCAACTTATTTCAATCTTTTGTGTCTTAGAGATATGTTGTGTTATCATCTTGTTCAAAGCCGTTGACGTACCATGTGTGTATGGTATGAAGTACGTCAACGGTAGTGTCCTGATTTCTACGGGATAGTTTACATCGACGATGAACAGTAACGATTGGTTGTCGCACATAAGTGTTGGCCTACTCGTAAGAGGACGCGGGTGCCGGTAAGCCCCGTAATCCAATCCAAATACTGTTCAGTTCGTACGGTGAGTATCCTCTAGAAGTCCGGGTGCGACAAATGGTATCAGAGCCTGTCTGCCTGTAGGATCCCTTTTACTGGTCGCAGTTGAGTCTAGAAACTATTTTGTAGCTATATAGGAAAAAAATGAAATGTGAGAGTAGGAATTCTGCCATTTTTCTTCTTTCCCCACCCACCCACCCTTTTCTGGTAAGGAAGTGCAACGTTGTTTTCTGTTCTCACCTAAACTTTCAAGTTAGGATTTCACGTGTTTTGGGTTCTCCGTAGTACCTCAGGAGTTTTTGGTCTCGTGTTTCCCGATGTTGCTTCAATATCCTGTTCTTTTCAACATCCTTTTCGTCCGTTGAACCTTGTTGTTGCTTTCCACATCAGTTCTCTACCGGCGTCTAATCAAAACCTCCCAAATCATCTGCAGATGGATCTCAAGTTCTACTCGCAGGTGGTTCGGATGACTCGTTGTGAGAGCACCGCCGGTTATCCGGAGATGCTGAGAGACATGGTCACTTATCTGGGGTTCCGTTGGGCACCAGAGTACCAGGTCTACGAGCAGCAGCGAGAGTTTGACCAGACCTACTACCAGGCTATCGTCTACATTCTGTCAGATGATGGCATGAGCGTTGTCCACCGCTACGAGGCAGTAGGTTCCACAGTGGATATGGCCGTGCAGCAGGCAGCTTATGTGAGTCTCACCGTCCTCCGTGCTGACTACTGGGGATTTGACGATTCTATCTATCGCCACATCCCCCGTGGTTACATCACTTCAGCGGGAGCTCACTTCACCCTCTACGACAACCTGGATGTCTACGAGCATGATAACACCAGGCTGCACACCACCGCTCAGTTTGTGAGGCACAGTGACGCTGTTGCCACCACACTTTCTCAGGAGTTAGCCTCAGTCAGGGAGCAGCTCTACCTTGCTTTGACTCGTCTGGCTACATACACCACAGACTTTGTTGGAGATGAGCGCTTTGCACGGTTCCATCAGGCAGTTGGACGTAGTTTGCCAGATGCTGGAGGTTACGAGCCGATCAGAGGTCCACTCCTCAACCTCGGAGCTGGTTACACTGGGATTCCACGCTTTGGAGCACAGGGAGACGACGCTTTCTACTTCACCACACCGAGAGTTGCTCTCAGAGCAGTCCCGATCTACGTGGATCGTCGTTCTACCTACTTCCGTGGGATTCCACCTCACTGTATCTCTCGTCGTACTACTCACCGCCGTCCTGCATGATGAGCATGAGAGTACCGATGTATCCATTCTTAGCTATGTTTAGTCATCCTTTGCCTTTCGAACCATGTATTGGTCTATTGGATATTCTGATGTATTTGAACATGTTATGATGTACCTGTTGGTTATCTATTCATGCGTCGGAATAATCTATCTTTCGGTTACCAAGTCTATCCTTTTCTGTTGTTGTGCTAAAATGCATGTCTATTCAGGATGCCGCCAACAAGGAGCAACCCGACTGAACCACCTCCGCTCACGAAGCTGTTGACTCAGATGACTCAGGTCGTGGCTCAGATGGCCCAGATCCAGGCTAACCAGCACAACAACCAGAATGCTCCGCGAGTCAGCATCAAGGAGTTTCCGAGTATGGGGCCGAGAGCTTTCGTGGCAACACGTGAGCCTCTGGATGCTGATGACTGGATCAGGGAGATGGCCAGGGCTCTGGACATTGCTCACGGCCGAGGAAGACAAAGTCAAGTATGCCACCTACCTACTGAAGGGTCAGGCAGCTACCTGGTGGGAGAACTACCAGACCATGAGAGCTGGCTATCCTATCACCTGGGGTTGTTTCATGGATGCCTTCCTGAAGCACCACATCCCAGATGGTCTCATGGAAAGGATGCGTGAGGAGTTTTGCTCTCTCAAGCAGGGCAAGCTGGACGTCATTGGCTACCAGAACGAGTTCAATCGTCTCGCTCGATACGCTGGTGATGAGGTGTCCACTGAGGCTAAGAAGATGGCAAGGTTCCGCCGAGGTTTTAACCCGGAACTGAAGTACGCTCTCACCAACATCAAGTGCAAGGACTTCGAGGAGCTCGTGAACACCGCGCTCAATGAGGAAAATGGGCGCAAGGCGTTCGAAGAGTCCCGCAAGCACTCACGTGAGGGTGGTTCCTCCTCCAACATGACCACCCCTCCGCAGAAGCGCCGCATCTGGGTGCCAAATGTTGTTGTCACTCGGGCTCCATATGCCCAAGCTTCTCCAGGCTTTGCTCCCCGCCCACCCAACCCAGCTCAGATGCAGAGTCAGAGGGTTCCAATGGGGCAGCCAAGGCCAGGTCCTCCTCGTGTCATCACTTGCTACAAATGCAAGGAGACTGGACACTACGCTGATAAGTGCACTCAGAGGCAGCTACCTCCACCTCCTCGCCCCAACACCAACCAGGCAATGGTTCGTGCTCCCCCGGCTAAAGCCTTCAACTCCAACAACAGGCCTGTCGGGAGGACCGCGAGGGTGAATCATATCAAGGCCGACAAAGCTGAGGAAGCTGTTGACGTCGTTCTTGGTATATTACCCGTAAACTCTATTCCAGCTAAAGTGTTGTTTGATACCGGAGCATCGCATTCTTTTGTGTCAAAGATTTTTGCAAAAGCATACAACCTAGTTCTGGTTCCGCTAAGCAATCAAATGACTGTTCACTCTCCGGGACCGCAAATGTTGACTTCCAAGATAAGTATGGACAATCAAATCCTAATTGGAGGTCGCATATTCCTTGCTTCACTCATGTTGCTCGGAAATTCTGACATTGATGTCATTCTGGGTATGGATTGGTTGAAGACCCACAAAGCTAAAATTGACTGTGCTCAAAAGTCAATAACTCTATCACACCCTTCTGGCCAGATAGTCTATTCTCCATATGGACCAAGTTCTGTCCAGCTGTTCAACCTCGATGAAAAACCCCTTCCTGCAATTGAGAATGTTCCGGTGGTTTGTGAATTCCCTGACGTCTTTCCAGAAGAGTTGCCAGGGATGCCTCCGGACAGAGCAGTTGAGTTCGTGATCGAGCTTGAGCCAGGTATTGCTCCAATCTCTAAGCATCCATACAAGATAGCTCCTCCTGAACTGAAATTGTTGAAGGAGCAAATCGATATGTACATGGAGAAAGGTTACATTCAGCCTAGTTCCTCCGCTTGGGGTTGCCCAACTCTGTTTGTTACCAAGAAGGATCAAACAAAAAGACTCGTGGTTGACTATCGTCCTCTCAACGAGAAAACCATAAAAAACAAGTATCCAATTCCTCGTATCGATGATCTTTTTGATCAACTTGCTGGAGCCTCAATATTCTCAAAGTTGGACTTGAGGATGGGTTACCATCAAATAAAGATCAGAAAGGAAGATATTCCTAAGACAGATTTCACCATTACCTACGGTCTATATGAATACACCGTCATGTCCTTTGGTCTCACCAATGCACCGGCAACATTCTCAAGACTCATGAATTCTGTCTTCCATGAATACCTCGACTAGTTCGTTGTGGTATATCTTGATGACATTCTAGTCTACTCAAAATCCGAGGAAGAACATGGAGAACACCTTCGTCTCACTCTCATGAAACTTCGCGAGCATCGTCTGTATGCCAAGTTCTCTAAATGTGAGTTCTGGATTCCAGAAGTTGCTTACCTTGGTCATATCATCTCTGCCAAAGGCATAGCCATTGATCCAGAAAAGGTTAAGGCAATTGTTGATTGGAAACCCCCTAAGACGGTGAAGCAAGTCAGAAGTTTTCTTGGCTTGGCTAGCTATTGCCGTCGTTTCGTCCAAAACTTTTCCAAGATTGCCAAACCTCTAACTGATCTCACAAAGAAGGACAAAAAGTTCGTTTGGACTCCACAGTGTGATGAGAGTTTCAATCTCTTGAAGACTAAACTCACTTCCACCCCAGTTCTGGTTGGCCCAGATACTACCAAACCTTTCCAGATATTCTGCGATGCATCTCTCCAAGGTCTAGGTGCAGTTCTTATGCAAGAACGTCAAGTTGTGGCTTATGCTTCACGTCAGTTGAATGCACATGAGAAAAACTATCCCACACATGACCTAGAACTTGCAGCAGTTGTGTTTGCCCTCAAGAAATGGAGACAATACTTGTTGGGTAACAAAACTGAAATTTTTTCCGATCATAAGAGTCTGAAATACATCTTCACTCAGCCAGATCTAAACCTCAGGCAAAGGAGATGGATTGAGAAGATTAAAGACTTTGATCTCACCATTTCTTACACTCGAGGCAAGGCTAATGTTATGGTCGATGCTCTCAGTCGCAAGTCATATTGCAATAATCTAATGATCATGGAAAGCCAACCTCCACTTCATGAAGAATTCCAGAAGCTGAACCTTGGTCTTGTTCCTCAAGGTTACCTTGCTAGCTTGACAGCCAGTCCAACTCTCGAGGACAAGATTCGTTCTGAACAACTTCGTGATACTGAAATCAAGAAGATTGTAGAGCACATCAAGGAAGGCAATGATAAATTCAAGTCCTTCTCAATTGATGACAAGGGAACTATGTTCTTCGAAGGACGCATTGCAGTTCCTCAGATTCAAAGTCTCAAAGATGTCATTCTCAAGGAGGCTCATGAAACTCCTCTCTCCATCCACCCTGGAAGTACAAAGATGTACCAGGATCTCAAGACTATGTATTGGTGGCCTGGCATGAAACGTGAAATTGCTCAATACGTTTCTGAATGCGACGTTTGTCAACGTGTTAAGGCAGTCCATCAGAAAACAGCAGGTCTACTCCAACCTCTGAAAATTCCTGAGTGGAAGTGGGACATGATTGAAATGGACTTCGTTACTGGTTTTCCAAAGTCCAAGAAGGGCAACGATGCAATCTTCGTTGTTATTGATCGTCTCACTAAAGTAGCTCACTTCTTTGCTGTCAAGGAAACTATCTCAGCTAGCCAGTTAGCAGAGCTCTACACAGCAAAGATTGTTCCTCTTCATGGTGTTCCATTGGAAATAAGCTCAGACCGTGGAAGCATATTCACTTCTCATTTCTGGAAAAGCTTTCAAGAAGCATTGGGCACCAAACTTCTGTTCAGCACAGCTTATCACCCTCAGTCTCAAGGGCAAGTCGAAAGAGTCAATCAGATTCTCGAGGATATGCTCAGAGCATGTGGTCTCTCCTTTGGCATGAAATGGGAGGATTGCCTTCCATATGCTGAATTCTCCTACAACAACAGCTTCCAGGCAAGCCTAGGCATGGCACCATTTGAGGCATTGTATGGCCGCAGATGCAGGACTCCAATCAATTGGTCTGGAACTGGTGAACGTTCACTCTTAGGCCCTGACATTGTTAAGGAATCCGAGGAGAAAGTTCGTATCATTCGTGACAATCTCAGGATTGCTCAGTCTCGTCAGAAGAGCTACTATGACAGCAAGCACAGGGATATGATCTATGCACCTGGTGACAAGGCATATCTCCGTGTAACTCCCCTCAGAGGCACTCATCGTTTTGGTGTGAAAGGAAAGCTTGCACCAAGATACATTGGTCCTTTCAACATTCTCTCAAGGCGGGCAGAAAATGCCTATCGTCTTGAGCTTCCAGAAAAACTATCCAAGGTGCACGATGTGTTCCACGTGTCACAACTCAAGAAGTGTTTCAAAGATCCAGATCGTGCAGTTGATCATGATTCCATTGAAATGCAAGATGATCTATCTTATGAGGAGCACCCTGTTCGTATTCTCGATGAGACCGAGCGTAAGACTCGCAACAAGAGCACCAAGTTCTTGAAAGTGCAGTGGTCTCATCATTCCGATAAAGAGGCAACGTGGGAGACCGAAGAGGATCTTCGCAAGAAGTATCCGGACCTTTTCGTTTCTCAGTGAGGAATCTCGGGGCGCGATTCCTTCAAGGGGGGGGGGCGTTTTGTAACATCCCAAGTATGAAAATATCCCTTAGAATGTTTGATTTCCTGTTTAATCAAAGCATTGCATCATGTCATCATGTTTATTTCATTGTTTGCATTTGTTTACTAATTGTTTTGCATCTGTATGAAATTCAACTTATTTCCAAACTCTATTTCATACTTGCTCTGTTCCAACATTTTAAATAAAAATCACAAATAAAAACAACCAATTTGTTTCATTTTATTCCACAATGATCACTTATTTAAATGATGGTTTTAATCAAACAATTAAAATCCAAACCACATTTAAAATTCAAACCAAATGCATGAAACAGAACCACTTTGAAATTATGAATGTTTTCAACACAAATTAACTCATTTTGTCTATTAACATAGGGGTCACCCTATTTAAAAGTGTGTTTTTATTAATGTTCATCTAATAAAGAAATTCATTCAATTTTGGTCTATTTCCAAACAGCACAAAAATTTAAATATTTTTGGAAATCCAAACTTGGTAATTGGTTGTAATTAACATTTTGAGCTCACCCTAATTTTCTAGGATTTTTCCTAACACTAAAACCCTCCAATCTATTCCCTTTTCTATTGCTACAAAAAAAAACAGAAAAGCAAAAAAAAATATAAAAGAAGCAAACGAACGCGCGCGCGCAGCACCTAACTAGCTGGCCCAGCCCACCTAAGCCTCTACCTAGCGCGCAGCCAGCCCGCAACGGCCCGATACCGCTTCGCAGCGCGCCCCCTCCTTCTGTCCCAAGTACGGCAGGGCATCCGCCGCGCCACGTCGCCGTACGGCCGCGCCCGACGGCCAGGAGAGCCCCGTGGCCGCTATAAGTACCCCTAGACCCCCTGGCACCTAACCCTAGCCTAGGTTTCCTGTTCCCCCTCGTTTTCCGCCGCCGATCGCCAACATCTACTCCAGTTCCCCTCCACTGCTACCTCACCGGAGTTCATCGACTGAATCCGCCATGATCGCCACCTCCGTAGCCACCAATCCTCCTCGCTAAGCCCTGGAACCGCACCACCTAGCCACCCTCTTCCTGTTGGACACCGGAGGGAGCACGGAGAGCCACGGAGTCCGCGCCGCCGTCCTCGTCACTGCCGCGACATCGCCTCCGTCGTCGAGCTCGACCGCGGCCAACCCCACGGTGAGCCACCACCGTATGCTCCTCCTCTGTGTCACCCTCTGCGCGCACGCATCTGCACACTCTTCACTGTGCACCACTCCCAGCACAGCACATCGAGCATCCACGCGACGGTGATCGCCGCAGTGAGCCGCCGGGCAGCTGTCGGGTTCAGTCGGATGTTTCTGTCAGTTAAAATTTCAGATCCACGTTCGTAACGATATCCTCCCCGCGTCGTTGTTACTGACAACAAACGAGCACACAGCCCACTGGTTCAGGCACAGCGCACGCGAGCGAGGGGTACCAGGTTCGAGTCCTGGCTCTCCCCGGGAGAAATCCCACCCTTTTTTCCACGCCACGCTGACAGGGAGGGCCCCCTGTCAGCCACACAGTAGCCACGTGAGCACGCGCAGGCCAGGGCCCCCTGGCAGTGGCTAGGGTGTGCTTCTACACGGTAACAAAAGTTTTTAACAGTTTCTGTTTTTAAAACCAGTCCTTAAAAATCACAGATTGGTCCCTGGTTTTAAAAACCTAATAACTTTAGTTTTATAACTCCAATTAATCAAATAAAATATGTGTGCTGGTCTAAATTTAATTCTCTACCCATTGGTACCATTTGTTTCCTGTTTTGAAATTTCAAAATGCAATTCAAATTTGAATTCAAATAATTCAATTGCAATTTGCTAAAATTCATAACTAATTCATTATTAATCCAATAAATGCAAATAAAATATGTTTTCCATGCTATTTCAAATAACCTTTTCAATTATAAATTTTGTTTCATGGTTTGAATAATTTAAATTGCCTAAATAATTTAATCCTTATTTAATTCATTTAAATTTTGCTAAAATCATAACTTGCTCGAAATAAATTATTTTTGAACATGCAAAATATGTTTTCAAACTAGAAAAGTATGAACTTTTCAAATATGAGTTTGAATTTATGTTTTGAACAAATAAAATTCAAATAAAATTCACACTTGTTTTAAATTCAATTAAAACTTGTTTAATATTGTTTAAGTCATAATAAATTCATCCTAACTCCTATTTCAAAATTTGAAACATGTAATCCAACTAAAATTTGATGTTCTTTTCAAATATAAATTTTGTTAATTGTTTTGCACACTTTAACTTGATGAAAACAACAATTGTTTGTGTGACATGTTTAAGTAACCCAAAATTTCTAAACTTAATAAATGATTTCCAAACTTGTTAAATTCCTTTTTCACTTGCATCTACTATTGTTATTTTGTTGTTGTCATCATGCATGCATCATGATAAGCAAACTTTCACATGTTAATCAATTATAGATCATTGTTTCCACTTAATCAATGGACCTTTTTCCATATGCAATCCAAATGCATAGGGGTCCCTTTAAATTGTGTTACCATGTCACTTAGTTTATTTTGATGCATCTATTAAATTGACATGCATCATCCCATGATTGTGCACTATGCCATGATAATGATTGTTTATATTTCTGTCTTGTTTGTTTGCTTCTTCTCGAATAGACGACGACGTTGAGACAGACGATCTTTACAGCACCCCTTCTGAGGATCTAGCTCAGTACCCGGCTGCTGAGTTTGCAGGCAAGTTATCACTCACATGAACCATTGTGTTCCTTTCAACATTGGTTACCGATACTTTCCGTTGTCTATTTCTGCTAGCCTTAGTAGTAGTTGTTTCTGTTATGAACCTATCACATGAATCCTTTAACCCTGATATTGCCTCACCTCCACTCCTACAACCCTATTGATTGAGCCAGTGTCTTACTAGCATGCTTAGGTTGTTTTGCTCGAGTCTGTTACCCGTTACTTTCAGTTACTATATTTTATTATGTTCTGGGGGCTCGATGTTTAATCAATCAATCATGCTAATGTTATTGTTAAATAATAATTTGATGATAAGGCACCGGCAGGAGGCCCTGTGTGGTTTTGAGGCCTGCTAGTGTCGACCCTAATAGGAAAAGGGTCTTGTCTACTGATCCATGATGAGCGCACTACCCGCATGTGGGAAGCGAGTATGGGCGCCCCCCTCAATTTGATTCGATTCGCATCTCGTCCAAATCATCTCATTTAGTTCGTGTTTTCCATTTGCCGCATGCATGTTTTTGCGAGCCCAGCGCAGGGTGGAACTTTTGTAGTCGGCATATAGGGGGACACGTTCTTAGAGTGCTATGAGGGTCCATTTTCTTCTGGGCTCGATTAGCCGTGCGCCCAAGGTGCTTTGGGCTTGATGCGAAGAAGAGTTGAGTTGTGTTGAGTGCCCCGCTTGGTGGGAGGCATCCCATCTGGCGGGTTATTCATACGTGTACGGCCAAATTGGTGCAACCCTGCAGGGATAATCTTCTCGAGAAGCCGTGTTTTCCGCGGTTATGGTTAACTTGGTGAAAGTACTGGCTAACAAGTACTCAGGACAACTTAAACCTAATGATTCACAACCTTACACCCAATGATTAACAACTTGACTAGTAATAGGCTTATTGACATAATAACTTGGTTCATCTTTAATCCAACTGTGTGAGTTATCCTCGGATTGCTTCTTTGGATAAGGGGCGAGATCCAGGATGGGTTTGTTTGATGTTATCTTTCAGTTGGTTACAATACTCGATCTTATCTCCTTTCTTTTAGTCGGAAGTGGTAGAATCTCTGTAGTTGGTTAGCGCAGCCAGTTGCAGCATCTTTTATATCCCCTTCCTTCCATTGAACCCAAGGCATCTGTGCTTGGTGTTGACGGGCTACACTTTGGTGAACTGTGAGTCTTGCTTGCCAGTACGTCTATGTACTGACCCCTTTGGGGTTGTGGTTTCCGCAGACTACGCTTACAAGGATCCAGGTGACGGCTACTACGTGGAGTTTGACGAGGCTGCTGACGAGTAGTTAGCGGACCCGGGCAGGATCCGAGACATCGTGGATGGGCTCCGTCTTTATTTCAGTTTCCGGCTTCTTAAGCCTATTTGGATTTGTCTGTACTCAGACCCCTTGAATGCCTCCGCTGAGATGTAATGATGTTATGTTGGGACATGTGTCCTCTGGATGATTGTATTTGCTATCTCTGCTCTAGTGAGAGCTATTTGCAACTTATTTCAATCTTTTGTGTCTTAGAGATATGTTGTGTTATCATCTTGTTCAAAGCCGTTGACGTACCATGTGTGTATGGTATGAAGTACGTCAACGGTAGTGTCCTGATTTCTACGGGATAGTTTACATCGACGATGAACAGTAACGATTTGTTGTCGCACATAAGTGTTGGCCTACTCGTAAGAGGACGCGGGTGCCGGTAAGCCCCGTAATCCAATCCAAATACTGTTCAGTTCGTACGGTAAGTATCCTCTTGAAGTCCAGGTGCGACATGGAGCATCAAAAATTATGTATACGTTAGGGACGTATTACACTACGTATTGTTCTTAATGCATTTGCCTATTGCACACTGATACGTTGCAAACGTGTCTATACTTTTTTATGCTCCATACTTGTTTTCTACCTAATCCCTTTTGTTCTGCATATATTTTATTTCGTTTTCCGGATGTTTTCACACACTAACCTATTAACAAGATGCCCTAGGCCATTTGTTGTTTTCTTTTGTTTTTCTATTTCAGAAAAGTTCTTAAGGAAATATTCTTGGAAAGGGCTGAAAATCCACAGAGTTCATTTTTTATCCACAACGAAGACGGGTGATACGTCTTGGAAAGGGCTCCATGTTTATTTTCTTTCCTATGCATTTATGTTTTCCACATGTTTTCACATGTTTTCCTTTGTTTTCCAGATATATACATGGACAAACCTAATGACAAGATGCCATAGCGCCAATTCTTGTTTTCTGCTTTTATTGTTTCAGAAAAGTTGTTCTGGAAATATTTCCGGAATTGGATGAAACTAAAACCCAGGGTCCTATTTTTTCCGACATGTCAACAGAGTCCAAAGAAGAGATGGAGGAGGGCACCAAGGTGGCCACACCATAGGGTGGCTCCGGTCCCCCTGGCCGCGCCACCACATGGTGTGGGCCCCTCGGGCACCCACCAACATCGCCCTTTCGCCTATATATTCCCCCGACGCAAAAACCCTAAATGAATCAGCCTCCATCCAGGAAAATTTCCGTGGCTCCGCCGCCATCGAAGACAAGTTTTGGGGGACAAAAATCTCTATCCAGCACCCTGCCGGGATGGGGAATTGCCCCCAGAGCCATCTCTATCGACTCCACCGCCATCTTCATTGCCGTTGCTGACTCCCATGATGAGGAGCGAGTAGTTCTCCCCCGAGGCTGAGGGCTCTACCGGTAGCTATGTGTTTCATCTCTCTCTCCCATGGTGTGATCTTTAAGTGATCATGAGCTTTGTAATCTAGTTTAATAAGTAGATGTTACTCTTCAGCTATTATGCTACTCAAGTGGTTTTGTTAATGTGATCTCCGGAGACACCTTTGTCCCACGGTGTAAAGGTGACAGTGTGTGCACCATGTGAGGCTTATCATGCTGTATATATTTTGTGTTGGATAACCCTATGAAATTGTGGTGTTTGTCTTGAACCATCTAGGGCTCAAGGTGACAGTGTGGGGTTACCTAGTGGGGAATGCAACTTTAAGGTGTGCTTTTATAGCCCTACGCAATGAATTGGTGTTCGTTATCCAACCAGAGAAAGGTTCAGAGTAGCATAGTGAAGAGATGATATTTATGTATTCAATTATGTTATTATTGTTGAGAGTGTCCACTAGTGAAAGTATGATCCCTAGGACTTGTTTCTATGCATTGAAACACCGTTTACAACCAGTTCTGCTACATGTTTGCTTGCTGCCATTTTTATTTCAGATTGCAACTACTACTTATAATCATCCATATTATTTGCATTTCACTATCTCTTCTCCAAACTAGTGCACCTATAAAACTAACAATTGTATTAGGTGTGTTGTGGACACAAGAGACTTCTTGTATCTTAATTGACCTCTACCTCACTGAGTTCGATAAACCTTGGGTGATCCACTTAATGGGAACTTGCTGCTGTTCTACAAACCTCTGCACTTGGAGGCCTAACACTGTCTACAAGAATAGAAGCCTACGTAGACATCAACAGGGTTCAAAGGTGAGATGGAGGGGAGCCAGGGGGACACCAGGTACACCAGGTGGGCACCAGGCACGACCTCTACCTTGGTCGCGCCAGTGGGATACTAGAAGCCCTAGCCTCTGCCTCACCTCCCCTCTTTGCTCATAAATTGCCTTCAACCCTAAAAACGTCAGGGACAGAGCTATTTTTTGACGAAACATACAGAGAGGCATCATCACCCCAAAAGTTCAGTCTAGGGCTTCGGCAGCCCTATTTTGGCACCTTGTCTGAGAGGGGAATCACCACTGAAGGCCTCTACATCGCCATAATCGCCTCCGGACAGATTCGTGGGTAGTTCCACCGTGGATTATGGGTTCATAGTATTAGCTATTTGGTACTCTCCCCCCTTGATGTTCAATACCACGGTCTCTTGAGCTGCCTCACATGATAGAGATCCATCTAATGTAATGCTATGTGTTGTGTTTGTTGGGGTCCGATGAACTATGGAATTATGATTATTTTGTTCATGTCATTATATGATAATCTATATCTATACCTAATAATAAAGGCGTTAAGGCTTCCCTGGTTTGGTTTGGTAGGTCATTAAAACTTGGTTTGGTAGGTCATTAAAACTGCCCCTAAAGTTCGACACAAATTACCCACCTGCCACCGGTAATCGGTCGTTTGTCTGTCGCTCTGGGGTTCCGTACGTTTCGTAGTCATTGGTCGATCTTAGGCTGGTTCCTTTCTTTTCTGATTTGGAAAGTCCAAAAAGAATACGTGCCGGATTTGGTGTGTTGATCTCTACCCAATATATTAATGCATACCACCAAGTATATAAACACCACGCGCAGAATCGATCGAGGCCCTAACTGCTCTTCCGTGAATCGAAGCTGCACGTACGTCGTAGCTGCCAAGAACACAAACCTGCTGACACCCTGCTCATTCCGCCAGATTCGGAAGCGCCTAATGGCTGGGGCAGAGGAGGGTGCCGGCGGCCGGCCATGTTTGCCGTGCCCTAGGACCACTGCCGTGTTGCTTTGGAGGACGCCGACGAGCAACGATTTACACTGTCGCCCGCCAGAGGTTTGTGCCTTATCTCCCTCCGGTCATGGCGCACCACCTCACTCCGTCCCTGCCGCCTTTCCGCTCTCCCCGTCAGGCTATCGACGAGTAGGACGACGTGTCTCACTAGCCTCCGGCCATGTGGGCGACGACGCCTCCCTGCACATGTGCTTGTTCCTCGGCTGCTGCTGATGCTTTGGTGCTCCTTTCCTCACCAGACGATGATCAGGCAAAGCCCCATCAGACGCCATTTGTGGAACCTGTAATTTGCAGTCGAAGAGATGGTGCCCGCAATGCCAATTCGGCTGGAATATAAACCATCATTTACTGTCGTACTGTCCTGAAGTGTGTAGACATGAAATTCATGGTGTGTGTAGTGATGCGGATCTTCATCTTCTTTACTTTATTTGTATCATGGTTAGCTTTAATTGTTGGCTCATATGTCCGCGACAATGAAGTTATAGGAAGAATGGCTAAATATTAAAATAGAGTTTCTCCGATGAAACCAGTGTCTTGTAATCTTTGGTATCCACCGTCTAAAGATTGTCTAAAGATAATTGTGGATGGTGGCCTAAACATCCAATATGGAGCAGATGTGGTGATCAGGCGTGACATCGAATCTTTTTTGCAGGTAAATACTCCAGGTTTTTAGATGTTCTGCAGGTTCGTGCCGAATTGGTTGCTGCAAGGAGAGGTGAAGATGTCAGGGAATCTTTTCTTGCCATCTCAGGAAAGCAACAAGGTTACCTCTTCCTTATTAGATTCAGAATTAATTTTGCTTGGCTACCCTTGTGCAGCTTTGATGTGAAAAGATCAATATAGTGAGACGAAGTGGGAAGCACGTATCAACCAGCGTAATTTTTTTCTGCTATATTGTTTAGGGCTTTGCAAGCTCTATGTGTTATCCTATGTTTAACTATTTTTTAAGTTTAATACTATCGATATATACATTACATGGTTGGTGCTTTTAGGATTATATCGATAAGAAACAATATTTCAGTTATGAAATCAAATGTGGTCCGCAACCATTAGGGTAGGAAAGTGTAATTTTTCAAACCCGTCGCAACGCACGGGCATGTTCTGCTAGTATTCACTTATATCCTTACAGTATTTCAGTGTGTTCTTTCATGCTCTCCGATGTCTAAGATTATCTTGATCACATAGTTGTATGCATCTCCAAGAGGGATTATTTATGCCAGATAGTGGGTTCATGCTTCCTTGTTGCCTGTGCTCGAGTGACAGAAACGTGCCGGGGGAGGATGTGATGTTTCCACTAGGCAGAAAACAACACGATGCTCTTGTCTACAGATGAGAACCATTGCTTACACTACGCATTTTTAATGCAATTTTTGTTGCTGCAACTTAATACCAGAGAGATTTGCTGGATAGCTTTCTTGAGGTGGACTATTAGATATAGATGTGTGCTGGATAACGGTCTATATGCCTTGACGCAATGCCTACCATGTTAGAATTCGTGAACTATATCTTGTCATAATAGCATTGTTATGCCCCCATGATTTGTCAATTGCCTAGCTGTAATTTCTTTACCCATCACTTGTTAAATTGTTTGGAGAGTCGGCACTAGTGAACTTGTGAACCCCGGTCCATCTTTTACTATTATTGGTATTGGTTTTACATGCTTTTACTACTTTTTTTCCTTGCTGGTCCGTTTATTACAGATTACACATATCACTTGTTTCACTCCATATTTCACCACTTTCACTATCTCTTCCCTGAACCAGTGCAACTATACAATTGCCATGTTATTAGGTGTGTTGAGGGCACAAGAGAAACATCACAACACCACTCGATCCATTGTTTTATCCACCTTGTGTTACTAATATCATTTGCTAAGTGCTTCTCAGGAGTGGCTGAATTGACAACTCAACTGCTAAGGCTTATATGTATTCTTTGGCTCCCCTTGTGTCTAATCAATAAATTGGGTTACACTATACCCTTGAAGACTATTGGTGTGCTACCTTTAAAACCATCAAAATTATAACCTGTTTTGCGTTCCTGTTTTAGCTCATGGGGAAGTAGTTTAAATTTTATTATGGTTTGTGTCAAGCAACTTTCTTCTTCCTTATTTCACCCGATGAGTATGGAATCTATTCTCATCTAAATTTGCAGAGAGCTGGTGCCAAATAATAACAAAAAGGTACTTCCCCATGGTTTGATGAAAGTTGGTGGGTACTCGTGAACACGGCTAGCCCTGGTTTATGAAAGAAAGGTGGGAGAAGGGCCAAACTAAAAAAACAACGGAAACCGCTCTCAAAATTCTAAACACTTTGCTTGACATGGATTATGATAAGTTTTCATCACCATTTGTTGACATAGACATACACCTCTCGCAAAATCGTTTTCAATACCTATGTTTTATCAAATAAAAAGCTCTAGCACATGAGTAATCCCTCCTTCCCTCCGCGAAGGGGCTTTCTTTTACTTTTATGTGGAGTCTTCATCTTGTTACTTTATGCACTAGATAAGATAACATAGTTGTCCTTCCGAGTATAATATGCATAGTCCCAAAATTTATTATTGATTGATTCACGATTGTGGCATTGCTTTCTCTTAAATTATTTGTATCTAGTCACCATTTGAACTTTGAAGGTGTCCTGGCATTTATGTTTTGCTACCATACGAAAGAATAGTTGGATACCACTTTATTATGCTTTTGTTTATTATTGAAACAACTGTATAACTTTCAATGCTTCATTATTAATTTTATATTGTTTGTGTTTCTTTTCATGTGCAACATGAGTTGCTAAGTTTACATTAGTTGAAATAATATTTATCATGCCTTTGTTAAAGTAATTTGATCTGAGCTTTCAATGCTTTTACATAACGTTGATATGGATTTGTGTTGGCTTCATGTCGCCTCAAAAATTATTTTTTTATCACTTACCTACTTGAGGACGAGCAGGAATTAAGCTTGGGGATGCTGATACGTTGCAAACGCATCTATAATTTTCGATGCTCCATGCTTGTTTTCTACCCAATACCTTTTGTTTTCCACATGTTTTCTTTTGTTTTGAGGATGTTTTCACACACTACCTATTAACAGGATGCCCCATGCTAGTTGTTGTTTTCTGTTGTTTTTCTATTTCAGAAAAGTTCTTAAGGAAATATTCTCGGAAAGGGCTGAAAATCCACGAAGATCATTTTTTAGCCGGAACGAAGATGGAGTCCAACAGAGAGATGGAGGGGAGCCAGGGGCCACCAGGCGCGGTCTCCCCCATGGCCGTGCTAGTGGGCCCCTCGGAGCCCTTGCCACGACCTCCCGTCCCCTCTTCGCCCACAAATTGCCTTCAACCCTAAAAACGTCGAGGGCGGAGTTATGTTTCCATGAAACATACAGAGAGGCGTTGTCACCTCCAAAGTTCAATCTAGGGCTTCTCCAGCCTTGTTCGGGCACCCTGCCAGAAGGGAGGAATCACCATTGGAGGCCTCTACATCACCATGATCGCCTCCGGTCAATTGCGTGAGTAGTTCCATCGTGAACTATGGGTTTATAGCAGTAGCTAGTTGTTACTCTCTCCCCCTTGATGTTCAATACCGCGGTATCTTGAGCTGCCTAACATGATATATATCCATCTGATGTAATGCTACGTGTTGTGTTTGCCAGGATCCGATGAACCATGGTATTATGATTATTTTTCTCATGTCATTATATGAGAATCTTCACTTATATCCTTAGAGTTTTTTAATGTGTTCTTGCATGCTCTCCGATGTGTATTATTATCTTGATCACATATTTGTATGCATCTTCGAGAGGGAGTATTTATGCTAGATAGTGGGTTCATGCCTCCTTGTTGCCTGTGCTCTAGTAACAAAAACATGTGGGGGGGTGTGATGTTGACGGTGCTCTTGTCTACGGATGAGAACCATTTCTTACATTATGTATTGTTCTTAATGCAATTGTCTGTTGCACACAAAGCAATCACTTCGTTGCTGCAACTTAATACCAGAGAGATTTGCTGGATAGCTTTCTTGATGTAGACTCTTAGATATAGATGCATGCTGCAAAGCGGTCTATATGCCTTGACGTAATGCCTACCATGTTGGAAGTCGTGAACTATATCTCGTCATAATAGCATTGTTATGCCCCCATTATTTGTCAATTACCTAGTTGTAGTTTGTTTATCCAACATTTGTTATATTGTTTGGAGAGTTTCCACTAGTTAACTCGTGAACCCCAGTCCATCTTTTACTATATTGGTATTGTTTTTACATGATTTTAATACTTGTTTCCTTGCTGGTCTGTTTATTACAGATTACACATATCACTTGTTTCACTCCATATTTCACCACTTTCACTATCTCTTCGCTGAACCAGTGCATCTATACAATTTCTATTGTATTAGGTGTGTTGAGGATGCAACAGAATCATCACAACACCACTCCATCCACTGTTTTAGTGCACCTTGTGTTACTAATATCATTTGCTAAGTTCTTCTTAGGTGTGGCTGAATTGACAACTCAGATGCTAAGGCTTATAGATATTCTTTGGCTCCCCTTTTGCCGAATCAATAATTTGGGTTACACTTACCCTCGAAGAACCTTGTTTCCTATTTTCCTCATTGTATACAAGCTTGTTTACTTGATTTTCATCATCACTTGCTTGGTGTTCCCATTTTCATTTAATTATCTCCAAATATTCGATACAATTAATTCTCTTGTTTTCAGCAAGACGGGAAAATTAACAACCTTCTTGGAAAGTTGGGAGCAAGAGAGAGTTTGTGTTTGTGTGAAGGTCCACGCTTTTTGAAGCGCCAGATACAAGCAAGAAGGCTCCCATCAATATCTCTTTTCGTACGCAATTGTCGGGTGTTAAAAAGTCATCTCAAGCAACCTAGTGAGAGACTTCGAAGTCCTACTAGATTGATAACCCTGGTTCCATAAATAGAGCAAAATACTGCTACGCTACATCATACCTTCCTCTTGGGGTCTCCCAATGAACGTGTGGTTTCACATCAGAACCCCTTCGTCCCATACTAGAACCTTTGGTTGACGCGTAAATACGGTGTTGGACAAGTCACGGGACACTTGTTATTAATCCCAACTTTCCCGTACGATGGAACCTACACCACAGCAATGAATTTGTGGTTCCACGGCCAAGCAATTCTTCATATAAACTTTTCTTTTTGCACTTCAGCAGATACGAATAGGGATTATGTAAAAATGTTGGAACACTAATCCAACGAGCATGCTAGAATGAATTTTCCTTGATATTGAGATAAAGTGCAGTCTAAAGCTTCGAGTGACTCGCGAACTTTGGGTTTTGAAAAACATCATCATTGTCTTTTAAGACAATGTTTAATACCAATGGCATGCGAATGTGCATAAATGATATGCCCTTGCAAAACCCTTCAATTTAATTTGAAATCATTTTGATAAAATTTCCCCAGATTAATGAGCAATATTTATTTTAAAAACATTTATAACAATAATTAAACTTATAATGATTTGAGATTCAAATATCTCATATAATTCAACTTTATAACTATTTTCCCATTCTTAAGAAAATAATTTTATTTCAAATCATGTCCACTTAAGGATCTTTCAAATTTTATTTAAAACTTTTCAAATCATTTCACTAAAGGATCTTTGAAATTTTATTTAAAAAACTAGTCATCAACCCGTGCGCCTGCACGGTCTAGCTATAGATTTTTCCTCGACTAAAATATTAAAAATACATATAACATGATCGATTGAATATTTTATAGGAATTGTAAATATGGAAAATGTACGAAATTATGCATATGAAAGGAAAAATATGAGTGATTATTACTATTCTAAGTAAACTGGTAGTGTGGTAGAGGATAGAGCCAGTGAACCTCATGGACTCGGTGCCATTTAAAGGAGGTGAATGTTTGCTGAAACCTAGTGGGAGCTTGTGCGGTTTGTTGGTCCATTTGCTTCACTAAAAGGATACCGGGTTTGATAAAAAGAACTCTAATCCCTTTCATGTTATCTTCGTGACGGTCAATTAGTTGTGTTCGTGGTATATCCTGCAACGACTGGAGGGCGTCCTGTGTTTAGAGTGAATTGCCAGGAAATAGACGTCCCAACATTGATTGTGAATCGACGCCGGATACTTTACTAAGCTAACGCAGTACAAACAGAAAATCTGTATAACTCTCGAATTTTTAAGTACAGGCTCATAGTGTTGGTGTATATGGAATTAGAAATAAAACTTCACTTGGGAAACTGAAGATGATATACACTGATGTAAATAAAATTTCAATATTTTATGAAACACTAAAGAGGAGAACAATATAATTCCATGTAAATTATTACATGTTAAGAACCGATGAGGTGTCAATTTTACAATACCAAACTTTGTGCTGATTTTCTTTTGTAGACCTTGAAAATTACCTCAATGGAAGAAAACGACTTTTCCAACTATAAAATAGGTGAGACCATAAGGTTCTAGGTATACTCTTCAGATTAATCATGGCCATGAGAACATCCATAGTAAATGAAAGGATCTCCACTAACAGTTACCGAATCAACTAAAGCGTTGCAGAGATGTAATGCTGAATTATTCTATCTACTCCGTAACAATTGCAGCTCTAGGATTTCTCCTTCCTCCCTAACACCCTGCAAAAACACAAGCAGTGCGTGAATGCTTCATTTGGAGCATGTATTTTTTTTATACATAATATTGGTATATCACTCTGGTAGATACCATGGTATACCACACAAAGTAGTTATATCAAAGGCAAGTTATAGAGAAAGTGCAGAAAAAGCTAATATTTGAGGTACTACTACCCATGCTACAAATTTATAGTGTCTAATGATTTCTCAATAATTTCATCTCCTCGTGTACAATGAAGTCGTGACCAAACACTCACAGCCAAGGTGAGACCATGCCTGCAAAATAACATCAAACATAAATAGTACTTTCTACAATATAAGTCGCACTAATCTTGAATAATACCTAGATAAGCATAGTATCATTCTAAGTTCGAACATTCATATTATGCTCCAGGTCTGACCAATTTCAGTAAATAGATGGATCTTCAGCTAAATGGAAAGTTGTGAAACGTGAAAAAAAATTAGAAAATTAATCCATGTAGTGACAAACCCTATCTACTAAATTTGGTCCAAAGCTTAGATTCTACCTGATCATTTGTCTTTCATTGCTAATTTAACACCTAAGTACGTCTTCAAGAACCAAGATAAGTGCAATCCAACTTTCTTTTCTTTTCCCTTTTGCGGATCAACATGCGTCTATTTAATGCCCCCATCTGATGTGCTGTTATGTTTTAGTCTCCCTCCTGCAGTGATTTTATAGTGCGTGATGGATAGCTCAACAACTCTGTAGTAATCAATACAGTTTGCAGGACAATACTGGAAAATAGACATATCTCTCTAGAAACAGACATCCCCGGGTCAGCTTATAAGGATAAGGATACATCCAACAATTTATGAGGTAGACTACTCTCTTGCAATAGCAGATCATCTGTTTAACACCATGGACAAAAGAAAGAAGAGTTTCTTCATGGGTCTGCGGTCTGCCATTACTTCAAATCTGTCAAACTGAACACAATTTCGTTCTGAATATAGAGGCATGATCATTTAGGCATACGATTTAAAAAATAATAGCAGTTGCGTGTATATTGGTGACACAGAAAATGTCGGACGTGTTTTCCATGCTTACAATCCTGTATGCTCAGATTTTTTGTCAGTTAATTACTTACCGAAACAACTATGCATGCTTTCAGGAGATAGAGCAACTGATATCGGTGGATACACGATTGATCCAATTTAATTTCACCAGACATGCACCATACGTATGGTTGGAAGTGTTGAGATTTAAGCTGCGAACAAAAGATAGATTCCACTTTTAATTACTTCATACCATGAAATCATTTAGTCAAGTATAGCTATCAACAACGTCAATTATGATGTAGAGAAAAGATAGATGTGATAATATAACAACAGGACTTTTTAACTTAACCATAACCATAAGAACTGCATACGGAGACATAATTTCACATCAGTTGAGGAGAGATTTCTTGAGGTGAGTATCAACCACACCAATGGAAACGCTGCTGCTAGCTGTTGATATCGTTTCTCCGGCAAGACAGCATCACTGCATCGCTAGTAGCATGCATGGATGTATTATTACTTGTCTCCAGCAGGCTGCAGCTAGATGTATATGCTTGCCACAGTCTTCTTCATCTCAAAATAATATTGGAGTAGCTCTTACATCACGTATCTCTTGTTTGGGAAGTCAATTACTGGTGCTATATTGTTCTCTAGGAGGGAAATCTCCAGAAGATAGGACACAACGGCGCAGCAGGAACCGCACAAGAGGGACAGATTAGAAACGGCAAGACAGCATCACTGCATCGCTAGTAGCATGCATGGACGTATTATTACTTGTCTCCGGCAGGCTGCAGCTAGATGCATATTCTTGCCACCGTCTTCTTCATCTCAAATAATAATGGAGTAGCTCTTGCATCACGTAATCTCTTGTTTAATTTGGGATGTCAATCACTGGTGCTATATTGTTCTCTAGGAGGGAGATCTGCAGAAGATAGGAGACAACGGCAGCAGGAACCGCACAAGACGGGCAGATTAGAAAAGTGGAGGAAATATCAGCCAACCTTGAGAGCAGAATACGTGAAGTCCATTGGGAGAGAGAAGATGCGGAGGAGGATGCACCAGTTTCGCCGGCGGCGACGGCCCGATTTGGAGGCGTCGGGTAGAGCAAACTACGACGGAGATCTAAAGCGGAAGGATCGAGGAAACCATCCTAATGATGGAAGGAGATCACGCCAATCTGGGCTACATCTACCGTTTATTTTAGACCCAACGGTGATCAGGAAAGCCATCCTAATTACGGAAGGATATCACGCCTATGTGGGTTATCGCTGCCGTTTATTTTAGATCCAACCGTGATTAACAGTTTAAACGTAAGGATTAACGTGGAAGCTCGTAGGGAGTATCCAATTAGTAAATATAAGATTTCATATCATTTCCACTTAAGGATCTTTGAAATGTTATTTACAACTTTTCAAATCATTTCCACTTAAGGATCTTTGAATTTTTTCATACAAAGAAAAGGCTTTCAAAAATTAAATAAAATTTAGAGTCAAATTGATCATATTTTTACGAGTGTGTGGAATATTTTATTTTAATTTTTGGGTGTCTAGAACTCCATCAACAAATCTTTAAAGCTTAATTATTATTTGGTAATTAAACAAATAACCAAAATTCCCCTAATGATAGGTGGGATACTCACTTAAGTGATTTGACTCAGCTCAAAGGACTCGGTCAGACTCGTCAGTCTCACTCTCTCCTCTCTCCTTCTGTTTGATGTGCTCACACTTATCCCCTTTTCCTCTTCCGATAGAATTGCTAGCACTCCCACTAACGTCCTCCGGCCACCATGGCTGTCACTGTAGTGCACAAATGAACCGTCTCACTCCTCTCTTACTTCCTATACAACTTCATTCGATTTTCTTTCTTGGGACCGAGCTCTCGCGTCCCCGATCCCCCAACCTAGGGTTTTGGTGGTGATCGCGATTCATGGTGCCACCATGCTTGGCTCTTCTCCAGGCTGCCTTGGTTGTTGTGGGAGTTGTTGGGTTCTCCTTGTGACCCTGTGGTACCGACTCACGTTGTTATACGCCGATGTTGCCACGGTGGGTGCCGCCATGGCCTCGGATGGCGATGGTGCTACCGCACTGCGTCGACTCACCACTACATCGTCGTCTTCAACGATTTCATCGGGTACGTCCTCCTATTCGTCCTACTTTATCCCTATTCTTGTTATGTATCTAAGGTTTCCCCTGTTTCTCTAAACCTTGTTCTTGTGATGTTAGTGTAGTTCCAGACTCCGTAGAAAATAGGTCTTCGTCTCCCTAATTCTGATATTAATCCTGCTCTAAACTTTCTGAATCTTATGCATGTTTAGGTTTGTAAATATTTTAAGTATATGTTCTATTGGATATACACTACCAAATTCCGTGCGGTCTGTGACGTTTCAATAACGTTGCGGATGGGCTCCAAACCGCCTCTAAGGGCAATCCGTGACGGTTTACGCGACGAAATGAGAACGTCCCTGATCGACTGTCACGGACGATTCTGCGACGATTAAGTTAACACTAAACCTCCGTGAAGACCGCGACGGACCATTCGAACGTCGCGAGCTACTGGCCGGCCTAGCACAAGGCCCAACAAGGAGCGACGTTTTTTCGTAGCAGCGTGTGCACATGTGGCATCGTATTTTCCGTTACCCGTTACGGGCGCCATTGAAGTCAGTTTTGCCGTTCCTGGCGTCATCATCGTATTGACAATTTTACAATGTCGCGATTGGAAATACCATTACCTCCTTCTATGACGTCATTGTTCCTGTTTTATGACGTCATAATATGTGCGATGTTTATTTTCTCCTCGCGGGTTCAAGCACTATAGGGGTGCCACGTGGCGCTCTCATAAATTTCCACGTATACGCTTATTCTCGATGAATTTATAACGTTGTCCGACAGTGCGACGTTTCAAATCGTTGTAAGACGTTGCGAATCATGAGCCAGCACTGAAGGGTACGTTGCATAGAAAACAAAAAAATTCCTACGCGCGATAAACCCGAATGGCCAAGATCTAATCTATGAGATGAAAGGCAACATGGAGAAAGAGAGTCTTGAGATAACATACCCTCGAAGACTCAAAGTGGTACGAGATAAAATCTCCTTGTTGGCGTAGTCGTACTCACGCCGATCCCGAGCGAGAAGAAGTGCATCGCAATCCGGCGGTGCCTCCGTAATCGGTCACACGTTCAGCTCGATCAACACTTCCGTTCCCTCGATCCAGCGGGTAGCGGAAGTAGAGGATCCCCGTGGAACTCCAGCAGCACGACGGCGTGGTGGTGGTGAAGAATCAAAACGGTCAGGGCTTCGCCAAGCCGGAGACCATGGAATGGAGCAGCGGGTGGAGGGAAAAGGGAGTGGGCAAGTGTGTGGAGAAGAGGGAGCTCTCACCCTCCTTTTATTGGGGAGGGGGAGGCAGCCCAAGGGGGGTGCAGCCAGCCATGGGTGCCCCCACCCCTTCCTCTCTTCATGTGAGTGGAAGCCCCACTCACACCCACTCATACTCCCTTAATTTTCCACTTCGAAAATCCAAAGGTTTTTCTTTAATAAATAAATAAAACATTTTTATTTCTTTATTTATATTTGTTAATTCCATTAACAAACATTTTCATGCAGCACCTCGAATCATTTGTTAATTCTATTAACAGCCATTTGATGGAAAACCCCTTGAACTATTTCAATTTTCCCCTGAAACAATTTTTCGGAGCTGCCCAAAATATTCTTCGGTATTCCGTATCCTCTCTAATGCTTCATCGAACCTTAAGTGTGTCACCCTATGGTTCGCGAATAATATAGACATGACCGAGACTCCTCTCAGATCAATAATCAACAACGAGATCTGGAGATCCGTGATGACTCCTATATATTCAAGGATGACTCTCGTGATCATGTGAACCTTTCAACGTCGTAACGATTTCCCTTTGTCTTGCGATATTTTACTTGTTCGAGATCCGATCATCGGAATCCACCATACCTTGTTCGATCTCGTTATTCGACAAGTACTCTTTTCTCGTTCCCATGATATAACATCCTTGTGATCATATCACGTGCTTGCAAGCGGTGTCGATGTGATATCACCTAGAGGGCCCTGGGTATATCTCTTCGTCATATTGGATGGACAAATCCCATTTTAGATCCACGAGCTTCAACTAACACTTTCCGAATACCTAATGCCACATTTATAGTCACCCTGTTACGATGTGACGTTTGATGTCATCAAAGTATTCTTTCGGTATTAGTGATTAACATGATCTCATGGTCTAAGGAACAATGTTACTCCGAATGTAAGACACAACAACAAAACTAAATGACTTGATCGTATTGTTATACTTAGTTAGGGTCTAAGTTCATCATGTCATTCTCCTAATAACATGATCCCGTTATTAACAACATCCAATGTCTATGATCAGAAAACCTTGATCATCTGTTAATCAACGAGCTAGTTAAAAGAGAGGCATCACTAGGAACGTTGGTTTGTTTATTAATCACACATGTATCAATGTTTCCTGTCAATACAATTCTAGCATGAGAAATAAACATATATCATAAACAAGGAATAACATAATAAACACTTTATTATTGCCTCTCGGGCATATTCCCTTCAGTCTCCCACTTGCACTAGGGGCAATAATCTATATTACATAGTGATGAATCTAACACCCATTGAGTTCTGGTGTTGATCATGTTTTTCCCTTGAGAGAGTTTTAGTCAACGGATCTGCCACATTCAGATCCGTATGTACTTTGCAAATTTTCACATCCCCATCTGCGGCATGCTCACGGATGGAGTGAAAACGGCGCTTGATATGCTTGGAATTCTTGTGAGACCTTGGCTCCTTAGCATTGGCTATGGCACCATTGTTGTCACAATAGATAACCATTGGATCCAACGCACTCGGAACCACGCCTAGTTCGGATATGAACTCCTTCATCCAATCTGCTTCCTGTGTTGCCTCCGAGGCAGCAACCTATTCTGCTTCTGTTGATGATCTCGCCACCACGGATTGCTTGGAACTCCTCCAGCTTACAGCTCCTCCATTCATAACAAATACGTACCCGGATTGAGACTTAGAGTCATCCGGATCAGTGTCAAAGCTAGCATCGATGTAACATCTTGCGACGAGCTCTTGTTCACCGCCATATATTAGAAACATATCCTTAGTTCTTCTCAAGTACTTAAAGATATTCTTGACCGCCGTCCAGTGTTCCAAACCTGGATCGGATTGGTACCTACTAGTCAAACTAATAGCATGTGCCACATCCGGTCTTGTACATTGCATAGCATACATGATAGAACCTATGGCTAAAGCATAGGGAATCTTATTCATTCTCTCTCTATCTTCTGTTGTAGCTGGACATTCAGTCTTACTCAACGTTTTGCCTTGCAACATAGGTAAGAACCCCTTCCTACTCTCTTCCATTCTGAACTTCTTCAGAATCTTGTCAAGGTATGTACTTTGCGAAAGTCCAATTAAGTGCCTTGATCTATCCCTGTAGATTTTGATGCCTAATATATAAGCTGCTTCACCGAGGTCTTTCATCGAAAAACTACTATTCAAATAACCTTTTACGCCTTTTAAAAGTTCTATATCATTTCCAATCAACAATATGTCATCCACATATAGTACTAGAAATGCTACAGAGCTCCCACTCACTTTCTTGTAAATACAAACTTCTCCGTATGTTTGGACAAATCCAAACCCTTTGATCACCTTATCAAAACGGAGGTTCAAACTCCTGGATGCTTGCTTCAGTCCATAAATGGAACGTTGAAGCTTGCACACCTTGTCAGCATCCTTAGGATCAACAAAACCTTTGGGTTGCATCATATACAACTCTTCCTCAATGTCACCATTAAGGAACACCGTTTTGGCATCCATCTGCCAGATTTCATAATCGAAAAATGCAGCAACTGCTAACATAATCCAAACTGACTTAAGCATCACTACTGGTGAGAAAGTCTCATCATAGTCAACTCCTTGAATTTGTCGGTAACCTTTTGCGACAAGTCGAGCTTTATAGACGGTCACATTACCATCAGCGACAGTTTTCTTTTTAAAGATCCATTTGTTCTCAACGGCCTTGCGATCATCGGGTAAGTCCACCAAATTTCGAACTTGGTTTTCGTACATGGATCCTATTTCGGATTTCATGGCTTCAAGCCATTTGTTGGAATCTGGGCTCATCATCGCTTCATCATATGTCGCAGGGTCATCACCTCCATCTACCATGAAGTTTAATACGGGATCTCCATACAGTTCAGGAGTTGTATGTTCCCTACTTGACATGCAAGGTGTGGTAGTTTCCTCTACTGGTGTTTCATGATCTTGATCATTAGCTCTCTCTTCAACTGACGGGGTCGGCACCGGAACAACTTCCGGCGCTGCGCTACTCACCATTCCAAGAAGAGAAGGTTCAATGACCTTGTCGAGTTCTACCTTCCTACTATTCACACCTTTCGAGAGAAACTCCTTCTCCAAAGAGGATCCATTCTTGGCAACGAAAATATTCCCTTCGGATATGTGATAGAAGGTGTACCCTATTGTTTCTTTAGGGTATCCTATGAAGACGCATTTTTCTGCTTTGGGTTCGAGTTTATTAGGTTGAACCTTCTTCACATAAACATCGCATCCCCAAACTTTTAGAAATGACAGCTTAGGTTTGTTTCCAAACCATAATTTTTACGGTGTCATTTCAATGGATTTAGATGGTGCCCTATTTAAAGTGAATGCAGCGGTCTCTAGTGCATAACCCCAAAACGATAGTGGCAAATCTATAAGAGACATCATAGATCCAACCATATCAAATAAAGTACGATTACGACATTCAGAAACACCATTACGCTGTGGTGTTCCGGCAGGTGTGAGTTGTGAAACTATTCCACATTGTTTCATATGCATGCCAAACTCGTAATTTAGATATTCACCTCCACGATCAGATCGTAGAAATTTAATCTTTCTGTTACAATGATTTTCAACTTCACACTGAAATTCTTTGAACTTTTCAAATGTCTCAGATTTGTGTTTCATTAAGTAAATATACCCATATCTACTCAAATCATCTGTGAAAGTGACAAAATAACGATATCCACCATGCGGCGATACACTCATTGGTCCACACACATCAGTATGTATGATTTTTAGTAAGTCTGTCGCCCGTTCCATGGGTCCAGAAAACGGGGTTCTAGTCATCTTGCCCATAAGGCATGGTTCACATGTTTCAAATGATTCATAATCAAGTGATTCTAAGTGTCCATCAGAATGGAGCTTCTTCATGCGTTTAACACCAATATGATCTAAGCGGCAATGCCACATGTAAGTAGCAATATCATCATTTAACTTAATTCTTTTGGCATTCAAATTATGAATATGTGTATCAATACTATCAAGATTCAAAAGAAATAAACCATTCTTCTTAGGTGTATGACCATAAAAGATATTATTCATATAAATCGAACAACCATTGTTCTCAGACTTAAAGGAATAACCATTCCGCATTAAGAAAGATCCAGAAACGATATTCATGCTTAATGCAGGCACCAAATAACAATTATTGAGGTTTATAACTAATCCCGATGGTAGACGTAGAGGCAGCGTCCCGACGGCGATCACATAAACTCTTCATCCATTGCCGACGCGCATCGTCATCTCATCCTTTGCTAGTGGTCTCTTATTCTGCAGCTCCTGTTTCGAGTTACATATGTGAGCAACCGAACCAGTATCAAATACCCAGGTGCTACTACGAGTACTAGTAAGGTACACATCAATAACAAGTATATCATATATACCTTTGTTCACTTTGCCGGTCTTCTTATCTTCCAGATATTTGGGGCAATTGCGCTTCCAGTGGCCAGTACCCTTGCAATAAAAGCACTCAGTCTCAGGCTTAGGGCCATACTTGGTTTTCTTCTCAGGAGCAGCAACAGATTTGCCACCCTTCTTGAAGTTTAACCTTGGCATTCCTTTCTTGTCTTTCTTGAAACTAGTGGTCTTATTGATCATCAACACTTGATGTTCTTTCTTGATCTCCACTTTAGCAGTTTTAAGCATCGAGAGAAGCTTAGGAAAAGACTTCTTCATGCCTTGCATATTATAGTTCATCACGAAGTTCTTGTAACTAGGTGGCAGAGATTGGAGAACACAATGTATCCCTAGCTCATTGGGAATCGTTATTCCCAACGCTATGAGCTTATCAGCGTACGCAGACATCTTGAGTACGTGCTCACTAACGGAGCTGTTCGCTTCCATCATGCTGCCAAAGAACTTTTCTAAAGCGTCATAACTCTCAACTGCGGCATGGGTATCGAAAATCATTTTCAATTCTCCCATTGTAGCAAAAGCAGTGTTGTTCTTGAAACGTTTTCGCAGCTCTGGCTCTAATCCATAAAGGATGCTGCAATGAACTATATTGTGGTCTTCTTGTTAAGTAAGATAAACATTTTTATCTTTATCAGAAGCATCATCAGCGGGCTAGTCACCTAGCGGTGCGTCAAGCACATAGAGTTACTTGCAAGCGGTGAGGAGAATCCTCAGGTTAAGTGCCCAGTTGGTAAAGTTGCTCCCATTGTTCGCTAGTTTTTCTCTCTCCATGAACATATTGAAATTGAAGGTAGGTGGTGCCATGATCTACAACATATTTGCAAAGACTATTTAGACTATGTTTATGATAAATTAAGTTAAAGTTAGTTCTAAAATTATCCATGAACTCCCACTCAAAAACAACATCCCTCTTAGTCGTCTTTAGTGATTACACGAACCAAATTCACTACACCGAAACCAATCATCACGTGAGACGGTGTAGTTGCAAAGGCGAACATCAACATGTTCATCATATCATCCATATGACTCATGCTTTACCTTTCGGTTACGTGTTCCGAGGCCATGTCTGTACATGCTAGGCTCGCCAAGTAGAACCGTAGTATTGCGTGTGTTTCATGGCCATGTCTGCACATGCTAGGCTTGAAAACACCCGTTGTACGCGAATGTTGAGTCTATCACACCCGATCATCACGTGGTGTCTCGAAACGAAGAACTTTCTTAACAGTGCATACTTAAGGAAGAACACATTATTATCGTGATATTAAGTGAGATGGATCATCTTATAATGCTACCGTCGCGATCTAAGCAAAATAAGATGCATAAAAGGATAAACATCACATGCATGGATAATGTGATATGATATGGTCCTTCTTGCATTTGATCTCCATCTTGTGAATCATGGTATGATCTCCATCATTCCACCGGCGTGGCACCAAGGTTCGTGGCACCTCCATCTTGATTGTCCATTACAACATATCACATGGATATGATATACAACACGCATGCCATAAAAATAAGACAACCATATGGCTCCAGTCGGTATGTCAGTAATTTACAAAAGATATCATCTCATACATAACGTTTGTAACATTGACCATATCACATCACATGCCCTGCAAAAACAAGTTAGACGCCTCTAATTTATTTTTGCATATTTTACGTGGCTTGGGCTTACGAGGCTAGAACCGTTCATACCTTCTTACAAGAGCCACAACGTTGATAAAATATTTTTTTAACAACCCTTCGTATATTAGATCTTAACTATAGTAGGAGAAACCGACACCCGCAAGCCACTTATGCAATACAAGTTGCATGTCAGTTGTGGAACAAGTCTCATGTACGTGGACATGTAAAGTTAGTCCGGGCCGCTTCATCCCACTATGCCACTAAGATCATAAAATACTCAAGGAGGCAATAACATGATCATCAACGCCCACATACACCACTGAAGAGTACGTTGAATAGAAAACAAAAAAAATCCTACACGCGATAAACCCGAATGGCCAAGATCTAATCTATGAGATGAAAGGCAACGAGGAGAAAGAGAGTCTTGAGATAACATACCCTCGAAGACTCAAAGTGGTACGAGATAAAATCTCGTTGTTGGCGTAGTCGTACTCACGCCGATCCCGAGCGAGAAGAAGTGCACCGCAATCCGGCGGTGCCTCCGTAATCGGTCACACGTTTAGCTCGATGAAGACTTCCGTTCCCTCGATCCAGCGGGTAGCGGAAGTAGAGGATCCCCGCGGAACTCCAGCAGCACGACGGTGTGGTGGTGGTGAAGAATCCCACGGTCAGGGCTTCGCCAAGCCGGAGACCATGGAATCGAGCAGCGGGTGGAGGGAAAAGGGAGTGGGAAAGTGTCGCACCCGGACTTCTAGAGGATACACACAGCCCGCTAAATAGTAGATAATTGGCTTACGGGGCCTACCTGCACCCGCATCTCAATATGAGTAGGCCAACACGTAAACGTGTGACAACCATCCTCTACTTTTCATCGTCTGTGAAACAATCCAATAGGAATCCGAATACTTCCATTGACGTACTTCATAACATACACACATGGTATGTCAACGGCATTTGAACAAGTGATACCACAACAAATCTCTAAGACACAAAGAAATAGAAATAAGTGGCAAAAGCTCTCACTAGAGCAGAGATAGCAAATACAGTCATGCAGAGGACACATGTCCCAACAAGTCATCATTACATCACAGCGGAAGCATCCAAAGTGTCTGAATACAGACAAGATCCAAATAGGCCTAAGAGGCCGGAAACGAAAAGAACGGAGCCCATCCACGAAGTCTCGGATCCTGCCCGGGTCCGCTATCTACTCGTCAGCAGCCTCGTCATACTCCACGTAGTAGCCACCATGGGGATCCTCGGAAACGTAGTCTGCAGAACCAGCAGCCCCAAAGGGGTCAGTACGGACGAGTACTGGCAAGCAAGACGCACAAGATACCAAAGTGTACCCGACAACACCAAGTACAGATGCTTTGGGTTCAACGGGAGATAGGGGATACAAAGGTGCGGTAGCGGGCTGCACTAACCAACTACAGAGACACGCTACAACAACCGGCTAAAAGAAAGGGATAAGATAGCGCATCGGAGCCAACTACCACTAACCTCAAACAAACCCATCCTAGATCTCGCCCCTTATCCAAAGAAGCAATCCGAGGATAACCCACACAGTTCGATTAATGAGGGTTCAGGTTATTGTGACAATATGCCTATTACTAGTCAAATTATTATTAATTAGGTGTAAGTTGTCTAATCCTTGTTAGCCAGCCCTATCACCAAGTCATCCATAACCGCGGACAACACGGCTTCTCGAGAAGATTTAACCCTGCAGGGATGCACCAATTTGGCCGTACACGTAAGAATAACCCGCCAGGCGGGGATCAAACCCACCAAGCAGGCCACTCAACACAACCCAACTCTTCTTCGCATCAAGCCCAAAGAACCACGTGCTGTGCGTGCGCGGCTAATCGAGCCCCCACGAAGAAAAGGGGGACCCTCATAGCACTGGAAGACCACGCCGCCCTAAATGCCGACTACAAAAGTTCCACCCTGGCGCCAAGGGTTCGTACCTGCATATGCGTGCATCAAATGGAAAGCCCGAACTAAGTGTGGCGATTTGGACGAGATGCGAATCAAATCAGAGTTGCGGAGGGCGCCCATACACGCTTCCCACATGCGGTTAGCGCGCTCATCATGGATCTAGAGGACAAGAACTTTTCCTGAGTTCGACACTAGCAGGCCTCAAAACCATACCCGGCCTCCTGCCGGTGCCTTATCATCAAGTTATTATTACGTCAAACATTAACCGTTGGTTGTTTAAATATCGAGCCCCCAGAACATATTAAATATGGTAAAAGAAATAACAGACATCAGACTCGAGAACAACAACCCTAAGCATGCTAGTAAGACACAGGCAACAGGCAACAGGGTTATAGGTGTGGAGGTGAGTCTATATCAGGGTTACAGGATAACATGTGATACGATAGGAACACAAGCAACGAATCATAAGGCTAGCAGATTAGACAACGGAAAGTATCGGTATCCAGTGTGGAAAGGACACAATGGTTCAGGTGAGTGAATACTTGCCTGCAAACTCAGTAGCCTGGTACTGGGCTAACTCCTCTGAAGTGGTGTCGTAAACCTCGTCTGTCTCAACGTCGTCGTCTATTCGAGAAGAAGCAAACAAACAACGAAGAGAGACGGACAATCAATAACATGGCATAATGCACAAACATGGGATGATGCATGACAATTTAATTGATGCATCAAATTAATGATAAAGGACATAAGAGCAATCTTAAATGGGCCCAAAAGTAATTTAGGTTGCATTTGGGAATTACCCATATGTAATATTAATGAATTAAAAGGATTACAAGTAAACATTAAGTTGAAGTGATTACATGCATGATGAATAATGAAAACAGCAAGGAAACAACTTTAGCTTCCAATTGATGCCTCATTTGTCAAATTTGGAATTTTAAATAATTAATTATGAATTTTGCAATTTAAAAGATGGAATTAAAGTATTGATTTAATGCACCAACTTTATTTGCGCAAAACAGGGAACAAATTGCATATTTGGCATCTACAGGAAATTTTGAATGGAATACATATTTTGTTTGTTGAATTTGGAATTTTTATGCCCAAGATATGATTTTTGCAATGTTTAAAGCATTTAACAAGTAATAAATATTTTCAGCATTTTAAATTAAAAAAAATCAGGAATAAAGTTGAAAATGTGGTAGAACATGAAAAATGGAGTGACTTTCATGTACAAAGCTTTTCATTTTGAGCATTTGTGTAAAAGATATTAATTTTATAAGTTTATTATTAATTCTGCCATTTTAAATAAAAGCTAGGGACTAAGCTTAAAGGAAAAGGATCTGGTTGTGATTGTGAAAAGGACCTGGTGGCGAAAAATTTACTGGATCTGGACAGAAACAAAGGGAAACAGCCCCAGGAGCCAGCCACAGTCACCGACTGGTGGCCCCAGCGCACAGGTGGCGCCAGCGTGGCAACGGGTGAAGGATGAGGTGGCCTCCAGGGCCAATGACCTGTGGGGCCTGTGCGCTGGCGTGGCAAGGAAAAAAAGGGGCCTTTTGCGCCCCCGGGGATTCGACCTCGCGGCCTCAGGCGCGCGCGCACGGATGCGCTAGCCGCTGGGCTACTCGCTGCGTTGTGATGGAACTAGGACGCGAAGGGTTTTGAGGTGAATGTTCAGGATTGCACGTTTTCTGACGAAAACTGAACCTGGTTCAGTTACTGAACCTCGCCGATCCTGGACGGAAAAATAGACGACGTCGGGGACGGCAGCCGCTGCTGCGGTGCCGTGCGTGCGCGGCGCGGCGCGTGGGCTTGCTCGCGGATGCAGAGGGGGAAGGAAAAGGGGCAGGGCGAGCTCACCGAGGGCCTTGGCGAGCTGGAGCATGGAGACAAGAAGATGATGGCCGCGGCGTCGACGGCGACAAGACGGAGACGGCGGGGTGGTCCTGCTGCTCCCCGGGCTCGGCCGAGGTGACGAGGAGTAGGCCGTGCCCGCGGTGGTTCCGTTCCCGCTCCTAACCAGCTCGGAGGGGCTCCATGGCGACGGCAATTCCCGGCCGCTCTACTCGGTCGTCTCGGTGGTGGAGGTTCAGAGAAGAAAGAGCAAGGCAGTGAGAGGGAAAGGGAGGAGGAGACGGCGGCGCGAGGAGCAGGAGGGTGGAGGCTAGGGTTAGGGTGATGTGCGGCTCGGGGAGCTGATATAGGAGGAGGGGAAGCAGGTGGATGCTGCAGGTGGGGAAGGGTCTCCCCTCCTCTGTCTCCGTACAGAGGAGGAAGACGACAGCGTAGGGGGGCGCCTGGGCCTTGGGGTGGTAGGTGGGCTCAGCCCACTTGGGCTGGCCTGCCTCCCCCACTGTTTTTCTTTTTATTTTTATTCCTTTCTGTTTTTTTTTGTAGAGAAAGCAAAAGGCAGAATTTGAAAGAGTTTTTGAATTCCTAAATTCATGAATTTAATTTGTATTGCTTAAGCATTGTAAATGCCCAGTTGCACCACTTTTAGTTTTCAAAATTCAAATGTTTAGCCACTGTTTGAAAATTAAACAAAAAATTGAATTTCACATCAAATGTATTAGTTGAAATTTAACCAAGTCAAATTACTAGAACAATTCAAATTTAAAAAAAACAATTGAATTGATTATGTTTGTGAATTGTTTTCAAACATTGGAACATACCAAGTATGAACCAAAGATTTGCAACTGATTTGAATTTGAAATGGAAACAACACAATTAAAAAAATGCAATGCTCATGATGGAATGATGCTTAACTGAAGTTAACAAAAAGCAAAGCACTCTAAGGGTGTTTTCATACTTGGGATGTTACAAAATGCCCCCCCTTGAAGGAATCGCGCCCCGAGATTCCTACTGAGACGAGAAAAGGTCCGGATACTTCTTGCGAAGATCCTCTTCGGTCTCCCACGTTGCCTCTTTATCGGAATGATGAGACCACTGCACTTTTAAGAACTTGGTGCTCTTGTTGCAAGTTTTGCGCTCTGTCTCATCAAGAATGCGAATAGGGTGCTCCTAATAAGAGAGATCTTCTTGCAGTTCAATGGAATCATGATCAATTGCACGACCTGGATCTTTGAAGCACTTCTGGAGCTGTGACACGTGAAAGACATCGTGCACCTTGGATAGCTTTTCTGGAAGTTCAAGACGATAGGCATTTTCTGCACGCCTTGAGAGAATGTTGAAGGGACCAATATATCTTGGTGCAAGCTTTCCTTTGACACCAAAACGATGAGTGCCTCTGAGGGGAGTTACACGGAGATATGCTTTGTCTCCAGCTGCATAGACCATGTCCCTGTGTTTGCTGTCATAGTAGCTTTTCTGACGAGACTGAGCAATCTTCAGATTGTCACGAATGATGCGAACTTTCTCTTCGGCCTCTTTAACAATGTCAGGGCCTAAGAGTGAATGTTCACCAGCTCTAGACCAATTGATTGGACTCCTGCATCTGCGGCCATAGAGAGCCTCGAATGGTGCCATGCCTAGACTTGCCTGGAAGCTGTTGTTGTAGGAGAATTCAGCATATGGAAGACATTCCTCCCATTTCATGCCAAAAGAGAAACCACATGCTCTGAGCATATCCTCGAGAATCTGATTGACTCTTTCGACTTGCCCTTGAGACTGAGGATGATAGGCTGTGCTGAACAGAAGCTTGGTGCCCAAGGCTTCTTGAAAGCTTTTCCAGAAATGAGAAGTGAAGATGCTTCCACGGTCTGAGCTTATTTCTAGCGGAACACCATGAAGAGGAACAATCTTTGTTGTATAGAGCTCTGTTAACTAACTAGCTGAGATTGTCTCTTTGACAGGAAAGAAGTGAGCGACTTTAGTGAGTCGATCAATGACAACGAAGATTGCATCGTTGCCCCTCTTGGACTTTGGGAAACCCGTAACGAAGTCCATTTCAATCATGTCCCACTTCCATTCAGGGATTTTCAGAGGTTGGAGAAGACCGGTTGTTTTCTGATGAACTGCCTTGACACGCTGACAGACGTCGCATTCAGAAACGTATTGAGCAATTTCACGTCTCATGCTAGGCCACCAATACAATGTCTTGAGGTCCTGGTACATCTTTGTACTTCCAGGGTGTATGGAAAGAGGAGTTTCATGAGCCTCTTTGAGAATGACATCTTTGATACTTTGAATTTGAGGAACTGCAATGCATCCTTCGAATAACACAGTTCCCTTGTCATCAATTGAGAAACACTCAAATTTCTCATTGCCTGCTTTGATGTGTTCTACAATCTTCTTGATTTCAGCATCACGAAGTTGTTCAGAACGAATCTTGTCCTCGAGAGTTGGACTGGCTGTCAAGTTTGCAAGATAGCCTTGAGGAACAAGACCAAGATTCAGCTTCTGGAATTCTTCATGAAGAGGAGGTTGGCTTTCCATGATCATGAGATTATTGCAATACGACTTGCGACTGAGAGCATCGGCCATAACATTAGCCTTGCCTGGAGTGTAAGAAATGGTAAGATCAAAGTCTTTGATCTTTTCAATCCATCTCCTTTGTCTGAGGTTTAGATCTGGTTGAGTGAAGATGTATTTCAGACTCTTATGATCGGAAAAGATTTCAGTGCGATTACCCAACAAGTATTGTCTCCATTTCTTGAGGGCAAACACAACTGCTGCGAGTTTAAGGTCATGAGTGGGATAATTGAGCTCATGTGTGTTCAACTGACGTGAAGCATAAGCCACAACTTGACGTTCTTGCATGAGAACTGCACCTAGACCTTGGAGAGAAGCATCACAGAATATTTGGAAAGGTTTGGTAGGATCTGGGCCAACCAGAACTGGTGTAGAAGTGAGTTTAGTCTTCAGGAGATTGAAGCTTTCATCACATTGTGGAGACCAGACGAACTTCTTGTCCTTCTTTGTGAGGTTAGTGAGAGGTTTGGCAATCTTGGAGAAGTTTGGGACGAAGCGACGGCAATAGCTAGCCAAGCCAATAAAACTTCTTACTTGCTTCACCGTCTTTGGAGGTTTCCAATCAACAATTTCTTTAACCTTTTCTGGATCAATGGCTATGCCCTTGGCAGAGATGACATGACCAAGATAAACGACTTCGGAAATCCAAAACTCACATTTGGAGAACTTGGCATAGAGACGATGCTCGCGAAGCTTCATGAGAGTGAGACGAAGATGTTCTTCATGCTCTTCCTCGGATTTTGAGTAGACAAGAATGCCATCAAGATATACCACAACGAACTTGTCTAGGTATTCATGGAAGACAGAATTCATGAGTCGAGAGAAGGTCGCCGGTGCGTTGGTGAGACCAAAGGACATGACGGTGAATTCATATAGACCGTAGCGAGTGGTGAAGGCTGTCTTTGGAATATCCTCTTTCCTGATCTTTATTTGATGGTAACCCATTCTCAAGTCCAACTTGGAGAATATAGAGGCTCCAGCAAGTTGATCAAAAAGATCATCGATGCGAGGAATTGGATACTTATTTTTTATGGTCTTCTCGTTAAGAGGACGATAGTCAACAACGAGTCTCTTTGTTTGATCCTTCTTCGCAACAAACAGAGTTGGGCATCCCCAAGCCGAGGAACTAGGTTGAATGTAACCTTTTTCCATGTACATATCAATTTGTTCCTTCAACAACTTCAGCTCGGGAGTTCCTATCTTGTAGGGATGCTTAGAGATTGGAGCAGTACCTGGTTCAAGTTCGATCACGAACTCAACAGCTCTGTCCGGAGGCATTCCTGGCAATTCTTCTGGAAAGACGTCAGGGAAGTCGCAAACCACCGGAACATTTTCAAGTGCAGGTAGAGGTTTTGCATTGAGGGTGCATAGCTGAATGGAACTTGATTCATGTGGAGAATAGATTATCTGGCCAGAAGGGTGGGACAGAGTTATTGACTTTTGAGCACAGTCAATTCTTGCTTTATTAGCCTTCAGCCAATCCATACCAAGAATGACATCAATGTCAGAATTGCCAAGCAGTATGAGAGAAGCAAGGAATATGTGGCCTCCAATTAGAATTTGATTTTTGTGACTGATCTTTGAAGTTTGCATAGTTGCTCCAGGGGAGCTGACTACTAGCGGGGAACCCAAACCAACAAAAGGGAGTTTAATTGTTGTCGCAAAGATCTTTGACACGAAAGAATGTGATGCTCCGGTATCAAACAACACTTTATCTGGAATAGAGTTTACGGGAAATGTACCGAGAACGACGTCAGGAGCTTCCTCAGCTTTGTCGATCTTGACATGATTCACCCTTGCGGTCCTCCCGACAGGCCTGTTGTTGGAGTTGAAGGCCTTAGGCGGGGGAGCGCGCACCATTGCCTGGTTTGTGTTAGGACGAGGTGGTGGTGGTGGTAGCTGCCTCTGCGTGCACTTGTCGGCGTAGTGTCCCGTCTGCTTGCACTTGTAGCATGTGACGACACGAGGAGGCCCTGGCCTTGGCTGCCCCATCGAAACCCTTGGATCATGCAGCTGAGTAGGGTTGGGTGGGCGGGGAGCGAAGCCTGGAGAAGTTTGGGCATATGGAGCCCGAGTGACAGCACCATTTGGTACCCAGATGCGGCGCTTCTGCGGAGGGGTGGTCATGTTGGAGGAGGAACCACCCTCACGCGAGTGCTTGCGAGACTCCTCGAATGCCTTGCGCCCATTTTCTTCATTGAGCGCGGTGTTAACGAGATCCTCGAAGCTGTCGGCCTTGACATTGGTGAGGGCATACTTGAGTTCCGGGTTAAAGCCTCTGCGGAACCTTGCCATCTTTTTAGCTTCAGTGGACACCTCATCTCCAGCGTATCGAGCGAGGCGATTGAACTCACTCTGATACCCGATGACGTCCAACTTTCCCTGCTTGAGTGAGCAAAACTCTTCACGCATTCTTTCCATGAGACTATCTGGAATGTGGTGTTTCAGGAAGGCTTCCTTGAAACGATCCCACGTGACTGGCATGCCAGTTCTCATGGCCTGGAAGTTTTCCCACCAAGAAGCTGCCTGACCCTTCAGCAGATAGGAGGCATACTTGACCTTGTCTTCTTCAGCTACATGTGCAATATCCAGAGCCTTGGCTATCTCACGGATCCAGTCATCAGCGTCCAGAGGCTCGCGTGTGGCCACGAAAGCTGTTGGGCCCAGACTGAGAAACTCCTTGATGCTCACTCGTGGAGCTGTCTGGTTGATGTGCTGATTGGCCTGAAACTGCGCCATCTGCGTCATAACTTGGGTCATCTGAGTCAACAGCTCCGTGATTGGCGGTGGCTCAGGCGTAGTGTTCCTTGTTGGCGGCACCTGAATGGAAATGCATTTTAGCACAACAATAAAAAAGGATAGACTTGGCAACCGAAAGAGAGATTACTCTGACGCATGAATAGATAACCAACAGGTAAACCATCACATGTTCAATTACATCAGAATATCCAACACACCATAAATGGTTCGAATACCAAAGGATAACTAAACATAGCTAAGAATGGATACATCGGTACTCCCATGCTCATCACGCAGGACGGCGACGAGGAGTACGGCGAGAGGTACGGTGAGGAGCACGCCCACGAAAGTAGGTGGAACGACGATCCACGTAGATCTGACGTGGTCTGAGACCGACTCTAGGCGTGGTGAAGTACATAGCGTCGACTCCCTGTGCTCCAAAGCGGGGAATCCCAGTGTAACCAGCACCAAGGTTAAGGAGTGGACCTCTGATCGGCTCGTAACCTCCAGCATCTGGCAGACGACGCCCAACTGGCTGATCGAAACGTGCAAAGCGCTCGTCTCCAACAAAGTCTGTGGTGTAAGTCGCCAGACGAGTCAAAGCAAGGTAAAGCTGCTCTCTGACTGAAGCCAACTCCTGAGATAGTGTGCGGGCAACTGCGTCACTGTGTCTCACAAACTGAGCGGTGGTGTGCAGCCTGGAGTTATCATGCTTGTAAACATCCAAGTTGTCGTAGAGCGTGAAATGAGCTCCCTCCGAAGTGATGTAACCACGGGGAATGTGGCGATAAATATAATCGTCAAATCCCCAGTAGTCAGCACGAAGGACGGTGAGGCTCACATAAACTGCCTGCTGCACAGCCATATCCACTGTGGAACCCACTGCCTCGTAGCGGTGGACTACGCTCATGCCATCATCTGACAGAATGTAGACGATAGCCTGGTAGTAGGTCTGCTCAAACTCTCACTGCTGCTCGTAGACCTGGTACTCTGGTGCCCAACGGAAACCCAGAAAAGTGACCATGTCTCTCAGCATCTCCGGATAACCGGTAGTGCTCTCACAACGAGTCATACGAACCACCTGCGGGTAGAACCTGAGATCCATCTGCAGATGATCGGGGAAGCTTTGATTAGACGCCGGTAGAAAAACTGAAGTGGCAAGCAACAACAAGGTTTCAACGGACGAAAAGGATGTTGAGAAGAACAGGATATCGAAGCAACATTTGGGAAACACGAGACCAAACACTCCTGAGGTACTACGGAAAAACCCATCCGGGCTTCTAGAGGATCAATATCTACTGCTTAAGGAATAGAGGATCTGCTTCCGGGGCTTATGTGCCTCCGTTCTCAATCGTGAGTAGGCAACATGAAAATCATGTCACAACCACATCCATTCCTATGGTCTATTAGATATAAGCATCCTAGAGAAACCAGGATACGTGAAATCCTAACTTGAAAGTTTAGATGAGAAGAGAAAACAACGTTGCACTTCCTTACCAGAAAAGGGAGGGTGGGTGGGGAAAGAAATAAAAGAACAGAATTCCTACTCTCACGTTTCATTTTTCCTATATAGCTACAAAATAGTTTCTAGACTCAACTGCGACCAGTAAAAGGGATCCTACACGCAGACAGGCTCTGATACCATTTGTCGCACCCGGACTTCTAGAGGATACACACAGCCCGCTAAATAGTAGATAATTGGCTTACGGGGCCTACCTGCACCCGCATCTCAATATGAGTAGGCCAACACGTAAACGTGTGACAACCATCCTCTACTATTCATCGTCTGTGAAACCATCCAATAGGAATCCGAATACTTCCATTGACGTACTTCATAACATACACACATGGTACATCAACGGCATTTGAACAAGTGATACCACACGAAATCTCTAAGACACAAAGAAATAGAAATAAGTGGCAAAAGCTCTCACTAGAGCAGAGATAGCAAATACAGTCATGCAGAGGACACATGTCCCAACAAGTCATCATTACATCACAGCGGAAGCATCCAAAGTGTCTGAATACAGACAAGATCCAAATAGGCCTAAGAGGCCGGAAACGAAAAGAACGGAGCCCATCCACGAAGTCTCGGATCCTGCCCGGGTCCGCTATCTACTCGTCAGCAGCCTCGTCATACTCCACGTAGTAGCCACCATGGGGATCCTCGGAAACGTAGTCTGCAGAACCAGCAGCCCCAAAGGGGTCAGTACGGACGAGTACTGGCAAGCAAGACGCACAAGATACCAAAGTGTACCCGACAACACCAAGTACAGATGCTTTGGGTTCAACGGGAGATAGGGGATACAAAGGTGCGGTAGCGGGCTGCACTAACCAACTACAGAGACACGCTACAACAACCGGCTAAAAGAAAGGGATAAGATAGCGCATCGGAGCCAACTACCACTAACCTCAAACAAACCCATCCTGGATCTCGCCCCTTATCCAAAGAAGCAATCCGAGGATAACCCACACAGTTGGATTAATGAGGGTTCAGGTTATTGTGACAATATGCCTATTACTAGTCAAATTATTATTAATTAGGTGTAAGTTGTCTAATCCTTGTTAGCCAGCCCTATCACCAAGTCATCCATAACCGCGGACAACACGGCTTCTCGAGAAGATTTAACCCTGCAGGGATGCACCAATTTGGCCGTACACGTAAGAATAACCCGCCAGGCGGGGATCAAACACACCAAGCAGGCCACTCAACACAACCCAACTCTTCTTCGCATCAAGCCCAAAGAACCACGTGCTGTGCGTGCGCGGCTAATCGAGCCCCCACGAAGAAAAGGGGGACCCTCATAGCACTGGAAGACCACGCCGCCCTAAATGCCGACTACAAAAGTTCCACCCTGGCGCTAAGGGTTCGTAGCTGCATATGCGTGCATCAAATGGAAAGCCCGAACTAAGTGTGGCGATTTGGACGAGATGCGAATCAAATCAGAGTTGCGGGGGGCTCCCATACACGCTTCCCACATGTGGTTAGCGCGCTCATCATGGATCTAGAGGACAAGAACTTTTCCTGAGTTCGACACTAGCAGGCCTCAAAACCATACCCGGCCTCCTGCCGGTGCCTTATCATCAAGTTATTATTACCTCAAACATTAACCGTTGGTTGTTTAAATATCGAGCCCCCAGAACATATTAAATATGGTAAAAGAAATAACAGACAACAGACTCGAGCACAACAACCCTAAGCATGCTAGTAAGACACAGGCAACAGGCAACAGGGTTATAGGTGTGGAGGTGAGGCTATATCAGGGTTACAGGATAACATGTGATAGGATCGGAACACAAGCAACGAATCATAAGGCTAGCAGATTAGACAACGGAAAGTATCGGTATCCAGTGTGGAAAGGACACAATGGTTCAGGTGAGTGAATACTTGCCTGCAAACTCAGTAGCCTGGTACTGGGCTAACTCCTCTGAAGTGGTGTCGTAAACTTCGTCTGTCTTAACGTCGTCGTCTATTTGAGAAGAAGCAAACAAACAACGAAGAGAGACGGACAATCAATAACATGGCATAATGCACAAACATGGGATGATGCATGAAAATTTAATTGATGCATCAAATTAATGATAAAGGACATAAGAGCAATCTTAAATGGGCCCAAAAGTAATTTAGGTTGCATTTGGGAATTACCCATATGTAATATTAATGAATTAAAAGGATTACAAGTAAACATTAAGTTGAAGTGATTACATGCATGATGAATAATGAAAACAGCAAGGAAACAACTTTAGCTTCCAATTGATACCTCATTTGTCAAATTTGGAATTTTAAATAATTAATTATGAATTTTGCAATTTAAAAGATGGAATTAAAGTATTGATTTAATGCACCAACTTTATTTGCGCAAAACAGGGAACAAATTGCATATTTGGAATCTATAGGAAATTTTGAATGGAATACATATTTTGTTTGTTGAATTTGGAATTTTTATGCCCAAGATATGATTTTTGCAATGTTTAAAGCATTTAACAAGTAATAAATATTTTCAGCATTTTAAATTAAAAAAAATCAGGAATAAAGTTGAAAATGTGGTAGAACATGAAAAATGGAGTGACTTTCATGTACAAAGCTTTTCATTTTGAGCATTTGTGTAAAAGATATTAATTTTATAAGTTTATTATTAATTCTGCCATTTTAAATAAAAGCCAGGGACTAAGCTTAAAGGAAAAGGATCTGGTTGTGATTGTGAAAAGGACCTGGTGGTGAAAAATTTACTGGATCTGGACAGAAACAGAGGGAAACAGCCCCAGGAGCCAGCCACAGTTACCGACTGGTGGCCCCAGCGCACTCGTGGCGCCAGCGTGGCAACGGGTGAAGGATGAGGTGGCCTCCAGGGCCAATGACCTGTGGGGCCTGGGCGCTGGCGTGGCAAGGAAAAATAAAAGGGGCCTTTTGCGCCCCCGGGGATTCGACCTCGCGGCCTCAGGCGCGCGCGCACGGATGCGCTAGCCGCTGGGCTACTCGCTGCGTTGTGATGGAACTAGGACGCGAAGGGTTTTGAGGTGAATGTTCAGGATTGCACGTTTTCTGACGAAAACTGAACCTGGTTCAGTTACTGAACCTCGCCGATCCTGGACGGAAAAATAGACGACACCGGGGACGGCAGCAGCTGCTGCGCTGCCGGGCGTGCGCGGCGCGGCGCGTGGGCTTGCTCGCGGATGCAGAGGGGGAAGGAAAAGGGGCAGGGCGAGCTCACCGAGGGCCTTGGCGAGCTGGAGCGTGGCGACGGGAAGATGATGGCCGCGGCGTCGACGGCGACAAGACGGAGACGGCGGGGTGGTCCGGCTACTCCCCGGGCTCGTACGAGGTGACGAGGAGTAGGCCGTGCCCGCGGTGGTTCCGTTCCCGCTCCTAACCAGCTCGGAGGGGCTCCATGGCGACGGCAATTCCCGGCCGCTCTACTCGGTCGTCTCGGTGGTGGAGGTTCAGAGAAGAAAGAGCAAGGCAGCGAGAGGGAAATGGAGGAGGAGACGGCGGCGCGAGGAGCAGGAGGGTGGAGGCTAGGGTTAGGGTGGTGTGCAGCTCGGGGAGCTGATATAGGAGGAGGGGGAGCAGGTGGATGCTGCAGGTGGGGAAGGGTCTCCCCTCCTCTGTCTCCGTACAGAGGAGGAAGACGACAGCGTAGGGGGGCGCCTGGGCCTTGGGGTGGTAGGTGGGCTCAGCCCACTTGGGCTGGCCTGCCTCCCCCACTGTTTTTCTTTTTCTTTTTATTCCTTTCTGTTTTTTTTGTAGAGAAAGCAAAAGGCAGAATTTGAAAGAGTTTTTGAATTCCTAAATTCATGAATTTAATTTGTATTGCTTAAGCATTGTAAATGCCCAGTTGCACCACTTTTAGTTTTCAAAATTCAAATGTTTAGCCACTGTTTGAAAATTAAACAAAAAAATTGAATTCAATTGAATTTCACATCAAATGTATTAGTTGAAATTTAACCAAGTCAAATTACTAGAACAATTCAAATTTAAAGAAAACAATTGAATTGATTATGTTTGTGAATTGTTTTCAAACATTGGAACATACCAAGTATGAACCAAAGATTTGCAATTGATTTGAATTTGAAATGGAAACAACACAATTAAAAAAATGCAATGCTCATGATGGAATGATGCTTAACTGAAGTTAACAAAAAGCAAAGCACTCTAAGGGTGTTTTCATACTTGGGATGTTGCAGAAAGTGTGTGGAGAAGAGGGAGCTCTCACCCTCCTTTTATAGGGGAGGGGGAGGCAGCCCAAGGGGGGTTGCGGCCAGCCATGGGTGCCCCCACCCCTTCCTCTCTTCATGTGAGTGGAAGCCCCACTCACACCCACTCATACTCTCTTAATTTTCAGCTTAGAAAATCAAAAGGTTTTTCTTGAATAAATAAATAAAATATTTTTATTTCTTTATTTATATTTGTTAATTACATTAACAAACATTTGCATGGAGCACCTCGAATCATTTTTTTAAATTCTATTAACAACCATTCGATGAAAAACCCCTTGAACCATTTCAATTTTCCCCCGAAACAATTTTTCGGAGCTGCCCAAAATATTCTTCGGTATTCCGTATCCTCTCTAAAGCTTCATCAAACCTTAAGTGTGTCACCCTACGGTTCGCGAATAATATAGACATGACCGAGACTCCTCTCCGATCAATAATTAACAACGGGATCTGGAGATTCGTGATGACTCCTATATATTCAACGATGACTCTCGTGATCGTGTGAACCTTTCAACGTCGTAATGATTTCCCTTTGTCTCGTGATATTTTACTTGTCCGAGATCCGATCATCGGTATCCACCATACCTTGTTCGATCTCGTTATCCGACAAGTACTCTTTTCTCATTCCCGTGATATAACATCCTTGTGATCATATCACGTGCTTGCAAGCGGTGTCGATGTGATATCACCGAGAGGGCCCTGGGTATATATCTCCGTCATATTGGATGGAAAAATCCCATTCATGATCCATGAGCTTCAACTAACACTTTCCGAATACCTAATGCCACCTTTATAGTCACCCTGTTACGGTGTGACGTTTGATGTGATAAAGTATTCTTTCGGTGTTAGTGATTAACATGATCTCATGGTCCAAGGAACAATGTTACTCTGAATGTAAAACACAACAACAAAACTGAATGACTTGATCGTATTGTTATACTTAGTTAGGGTCTAAGTTCATCATGTAATTCTCCTAATGACATGATCCCGTTATTAACAACATCCAATGTCTATGATCAGGAAACCTTGATCATCTGTTAATCAACGAGCTAGTTAAAAGAGGGGCTTCACTAGGAACGTTGGTTTGTTTATTAATCACACATGTATCAACGTTTCCGGTTAATACAATTCTAGCATGAGAAATAAACATCTATCATAAACATGGAATAACATAATAAACACTTTATTATTGCCTCTCTGGCATATTCCCTTCAAGCACGTGGACCAACACAACATCTCCACGTCGAAACGTATCCGTGACGGGTTTTTCCGTTGTGATTTTCATCCAATAAGGTGCCACCTCATGGACCTACCATATAGTACCACGTGTCCTCGTATCCGTAACAGATCGTATCCGTCCCCAGATACTCTGGTAACATCATCGTGCATCGACGCTTTTTTCCGTCGGGGTTCGAAAGGCCGTTTAGCCAGTGCGGACGAATTTTAAATTCTAGCATTACTAGTTTTCACAGAAAAGCACACGCAAAAACATGAAGCAAATAATACTGGTTACAGCCTCACAAGGGCCGCCCGCAGAGGCATCAAAGGTCATCTGCAATAGTTCACAACCTCACAAGGGCCACCAACCGAGGCATCAAATGCCATCTGCTATAGTTCACAACCTCACAAGGGGCACAAAAAAGCTCACCAAGGGCCCTTACCAAAAAGCCACCAAAATACATCACGAAGAGAAATAGTTTCATATCAGCTACCCAGTTCCCCAGCCGCGGGGTTGTGTTGGGGCGTACCCAGTTGTGCAGCCGCGGGGTTGTGTTGGATCATACCTAGTAGCTATTGAATAAGGGCATTGGATTTAATTTGAGTCTGGGTATACTCTGCAGATTGCTTTCGAATGTCATCCAGTTCTTGTTGGCGGGCAATCTTGTCTGCATCAGCCTGATCCCTGGATGCCTTCAGCTCCACGACAAGTTCCCGCTTCCCAGCTATCTCCAAGTCAAGCTGACGCTGGAGCTCAAACTTTGTTGCTCTAAATCGGATGGTTGTCACGCCTATGTTCTTTAGGAACGTAGGCCTTCGGTGGTCCTGCCTAAGCACAACAGCGACATCTTCGGCGGCAGAGAGAGGTGGCCTGACAGTGCCCCGGCGAAGCTGGCGCCATCTTCTCTTCCATTTCAGCCTAAAAAGCATGCAAAAGGATAAGATGAGATAACGGATGAACTAGCTCATAAGGAACATTGATATGAAATATAAGATGACAAGCATATATGAGCTAGCAGATGACAAGCAATTAAACACGCATGTACATTACTAGCGACAAGCGTAGATAAATTAGCTGACGACAAGGATGTACAAACATAGTTGGAAACCACGCTGAAATGACACCACGCTCAAGTGCATATTTTAACAGACGTATCTGGTGATGCTGAAATAACAAGGGATCTGCATGTACAAACATATATGCAACAACAGCTGAACTAGATTTGTTTGTAGATAAAAGGCATTTTATTGCCCAGCTTTTTGACTAAACAAACCTCAGAGTTCGCACAGAGTTGATTACACGCGCTGCGGCATACAACTTAGCCAAAGTAGCTTTTAAGGGACATAGATGATGAAAAAACAGGCATCTGAGGAACATAGATGAAATAGCACATGACAAGCATGTACAAAACATAGATTAAAATAGCAGATGGCAAGCAAGTTAAAGCATGTGTGTACATGAACTAGAAGATGACAATCATGGGTGAAATAGCTGATGACAGAAGTTTGCTGCAGAATTCACAAAGGAAATGTGTCCTACAAGAATCTATTGAGGTAAACTGTTGATTACAGAGATGTGAAGAATTCTTGGGGCTTACAATTACTTTTTTCACGGGCGAAAGGTCTGTTCCATCCCTTTTGCTAAAGTGCGTAGCTTTGAACAGTTGAACTGCATCTTGATCCATGTCGCAACAAATGTCATAGCTCCGAGAACCCGTATGAGCAGGGAACATGACACAACTTCTGTTATTGCGGCTTTCATACAGGTCGTCTACACAAACGAAGTATGAAGTATTAGCAACAATCATGGTTATAGAATGGATGCAATAGCAGTTCGAGTGAGCAAAGACACAAACCTATTTCTTGGTTGAGCCCCAACTGGCTAGTAAAGCTTGCCATTCAGCTCTTAAATCTTCCCTATTGGTGGAGCTTTAGGCAAAACCCTACTCTTGTCTTTGACTTTGTCCAAATACTCCTTCTTCAGACTATGACGCCTTTGCTTTGTACTGCTCTTGAGATGCATTTCAAGAGAGTACACAATATAGGGGTCGTCCAGGTCCATCAGAAACTTTGACTAAAACAAAAGAAATAGCATACTTCAGTTTTATGAACATCGGTGGACAGAATTGGAATCAAGAGTTACAAAACTTACAGCCACATGGACAGCAAAGGCTTTAAATATGTCAATCCTTTTCTTGTATTGCTTCTAATGGAGTAAGATGGGGACAACCTCCTTGACCGCAATTGAACATGCAGTGGCATACATGGCAGCAATGTTCTCGTCAGCTACCCTAGAACATCCTGAAGGAATAACAATTCTGAGCCTCTTTCCTCTGGACATCCTGTCCAGCCCCTTTCCCATGTTTATTCCCCTATCAACCCCACCCCCACCACTTGTAGTGATGTCTCCAGGTTGATTATCTAAAAAAATGTGGCCGCGTTAGAGTTATTGTTCTGCATTTTGGATTTAATTCTGGAAATGGATAGCGCAGTTCTGCAACATGTTACCTTCCTGGCACAAGTGATGCCGATCTTCAGACCATGGGTTAGAAACCAGTGCCTCGGAGTGGGCATCTACCTCCTCGACTTGGGAACCTTGCCCCTCATGTTGGAATGGTGGGAGCTCGACTTGGGGACCTGGCAGCTGGCCAACGAGAAGATCCTGCTCGTACTGGGTGTGTGTCTCCTCGTGGTGGTCAGCTGCATCCTTGTATTGGGCAGCTTCCAGATGGCCATGGGCAACTTTCTGCTTGTCTTGGGCAGATTCATGCTGCCCAAGTTGGGGAGTTGTCTGCTGGCCTTGGGGAGCTTCCTACTGGACTTGGGGAGCTTCCTGCAGGACTTGGGGAGTTTCCAGCTCGAGCGGGGCGGCTGCCTTCTCGGTCACCACATCTACCACCTTAGGTTGGACCGTTGATGTCTGCTTGTGTTTGACATCTGTCGTCTTGTCATTGTCAGATGGCTTCTTGGGTGACTTAGATGGCTTCTTGTTCCCAGCTGGTGGTGGCCTGACTGGATCTATGGGCTAGTTCTGCAAGCTCGTACTCCTTGTTCGACCCGTTCTAGGTGCGGAAACTGCCAGTGCACTCTTTTGGATATTTTTATCTCCTGCCGGAGTAGCAAGTGATGTGTTGTCATATTTTTCAGCACGGACACGCTTCTTGCCACAATGGGAGTGGCCGCTGGAGGCATCTGCCCCCTATTGGATGTCGTCTTGACTTTGAAGTTCCTAACCTACACAGTTCACATGTACAAATCAATGAGGCTGGTAGCACAACATATATGTAAATGCAGTAATTACGCCAGCAGTCCCACACGAGATAAGTAAGGAGAACCTTCACTATTGAGCTATCATGAAAGGCTGTTGAGCTAGAAGGTAAGGGTTCAGCTTCTTCAGTGAGGTCTTCCTCCCCATGAGGATCATACTGGGATCCAGAGCTTTCCTTCTTGCTCTTTTTAGGGGAGAGTACAGTCGGGCTTGCAACAACATATGCTAATGTCCTACCCAGCCGCGGATGGTTTTTCAGGATATTATTGATCCGTGTATCATCAATGAATGATACAGGTGGTTCTAACATAAATCAAGAGCTCGGTGTAAGCTTTCAAACATCACACTAGATACTATAAGAACCCATTACAGCTACAGAGTAAGATTTGGGTTTCTTCCATGGAGTGATGTTCTAACATATAGTGTTGTTGTTGATTGTTATGTACTATTCCCTCTGTAATACTTACCATTTCAATTTTAACCACATACATAGTAAAATGAGTGCATCTATGACAAAATAAGCAAAATTTGACCATAGGAACTCATCAAACATAAGGAATCACATAAAATGCAATTTTCTCGAGACCAGGAGCTAAAACATAAAAAAAATGTGCAGGGAATAAGCATCAAACAGGCTGAAATAATTATCTCGAGATCGCCTCAGGATTTAGGTCCTTTTTCTTACTGTTTCCATGGCGGAAACCACTCTCCAGGAGTCATGGTGGCAGGCCTTGACGAGATAGTTGCCTTGAGGTTAGTGAAGAGGTGGTAGACCTCAACGAGGAAGTGTCTGCGAGGTTAATTAGGCGGTGGCAGACCTAGATGTAGGGTGAGGTTGGTGACGAGGTGGCCGGACTGCGAGCTGGACAGGGAGGTGGCAGATTCTAATGGCGACTTTGGAAGGCGAGGTGGCAGATCTGGCGGCGAGGTGACAGATCTAGGGGCGGTAGATCTGGCGGCGAGGTGCCAGATCTGGCGGCGAGGTGGAAGATCTGGACGATGACCTGAACGACGAGGTGGCAGAACTGGACGGCGAGGTGGAAAAGGTGAGCGGCGACCTGGGAGTTGGGAGAGCGGGAAGGCGAGTTACACGGCGAGGTGGAAGACCCGCACGGGACGGAGCTACGCGTTGAGGTGGGAGAGCGGCACGGAAAGCTATACGGCGACGTGTGGGAGCAGGACGGAAAGCTACACGGCGAGGATGCGAGGTGGGAGAACTACGTGGCGAGGTGGAAGAGAGAAAACAGGGAAACTTCATCAATGGAAAAAAGGGGGCGGGGGTAATTTCGTTGAGAGGTCACGGGTGGGTAGAGGAAGGTGCAAAATTTTGCAAGAGGCGTGCGCGCGCGCTGTGGGGGAGGTGCCAAAATCTGATCCATAATTTGGGTTGGGTGCGGCACGAAAATTCTGCGCGCCTGAGTTCGTGTGGGCGTGGACAGAAGCACTGCTGGCCGTCGGATGCATGATGGGTGACCTAAACAAATTGACAATCTATACAATTAGTTATCAAATGACTATGTAATTAAATATAAAAGTAATTGACCAAAAAGTGGGGAATGTCGGAATCCTTCCTAAGACTAACAAGATGCAACCCTATCATATCTATACAAGTATTATGTGAGGTTCCCCCCGTTGCCACAGATCCGGAAGTTTCGGGCTCTAAGTAGTCCTGGTGCCCATCAAAGAGAATCTGACGCCGGTGAAGCCCTACCACAATGAGTGAGGGAATCTTTGGAATCTAATACCCATGCCACACTCTAACACACATGGTATGTCCTACCACGTGATTTGGTGGCATTTAAAAGCTCCGGAGCCCCTCTACGAAGCAACCCTAGCCCCCTTGGGGAAAAGGATGGAACTGCCGTTCTGGCCCCTCTAGGTGAGCCGGAAGGGGGTAGAAAAGTGGAACCAATTGCTTGGTGGTGTTAGGTTAGGACAAAGGAACACCCAAATAAATGGTAGGGCCCACCTATTGGCAATATTCTCCCCCGTTCCGTCAGATCCGGGAGTTTCGGGCTCTAAAGTAGTCATGGAACCCGCTAGAGAGAATCTGACGACGGTGAGACCTAATACGGAGAGTGAAGGAATCTTGGGCATCCAAGACCCATGACACACTCTAACACTCATGGTATGGCATACCATGTGTTGTGGTCGCATTCATATGCTCCGGATCCCCTCTGCAGAGAAATCCTAGCCCCGCTGGGGGAAAAGGTGGAACTGTCGTTCTGGCCCCTCTACGTGAGCCGGAAGGGGGTAGCAAAGTGGAACCAATTTCTTGGTTGTATTATGTTAGGACCAAGAAACACCCAAGAAAATTTTAGGTCCCACCTCTTGGCAAATGGTGGCATTCAGACGCTCTGTAGCCCCTCTCCGGAGAAACCCTAGCCCCGCTGGGGAAAAAGACGAAACTGCCGTTCTCGCCTCTCTACGTACATGAGCCGGAAGGGAGTAGAAAAGTGGAACCAATTGCTTTGTTGTAATAGGTTACACCCAAGTAACACCCAAGACAATGGTAGAGCCCACCTTTTGGCAAGATTCCCCCCGTTCTGTCAGATTTGGGAGTTTCGGGCTCTAATTAGTCCTAGAACCTGCGAGAGAGAATTTGACGCCGGTGAAGCCCTTACACAGAGAGTGAGGGAATATTGCGAATCAAAGACCCATGACACACTATAACATACATTTTATGGCATACCATGGGATTTGGTGGCATTCAGACGCTCTGGAGCCCCTCTCCGGACAAACCCTAGCCCCGGTGGGGAAAAAGGCGGAACTGCCGTTCTGGCTCCTCTACGTGAGCTGGAAGGGTGTAGCAAAGTGGAACAAATTTCTTGGTTGAGTTAGTTTAGGCCCAAGTAACACCTAAGACAAATGGTAGGTCCCACCTCTTTGCAAGATTCCCCTCGTTCCATCAGATCCGGGAGTTTTAGGCTCTAAGTAGTGTTGGAACCCAGTAGAGAGAATCCGATGATGGTGATGCCCTAACACAGAGAGTGAGGGAATATTGGGAATAAAAGACCCATGGCACACTCTAACACACATTTTATGGCATACCATTTGTCGTGGCGGCATTCAGACGCTCCGTAGCCCCTCTCAGGATAAACCCTAGCCCCTTGAGGGAAAAGATGGCACTATCGTTGTGGCCCCTCTACGTGGGCCGGAAGGGTGTAGCAAAGTGGAACCAATTACTTTATTGTGTTAGTTTTAGGTCCAAGGAACACCCAAGGAAATGTTAGGCCCACCTCTTGGCAAGATTCCCCCTGTTCCGACAGATCCGGGAGTTTCAGGCTCTAAGTATTCCTGGAACCCGCTAGAGAGAATTTGACGCCGGTGAAGCCTTAACACAAAGAGTGAAGGAATATTTGGCATCCAAGACCCATTCCACACTCTAACACACATTTTATGGCATACAATGTGTTGTGTTGGCATTCAGATGCTCCGGAGCCCCTCTCCGGAGAAACCTTAGCCCCATTGGGGAAAAGGCGAAATTGTCGTTCTAACCCCTCTACATGAGCGGGAAGGGGTTAGAAAAGTGGAATAAATTGCTTGGTTGTGTTTGGTTAGACCCAATTAACACCCAAGATAATGTTAGGGCCCACCTATTGGCAAGATTACCCTCATTTCGTTAGATCCGGGAGTTTCGACCTCTAAGTATATTGTCCTGGAACCCGCCAGAGAGAATCTGACGCCGGTGAAGCCCTAACACAGAGACTGAGGGAATCTTTGGCATCCAAGACCCATTCCACACTATAACACACATGTAAGTCATACCATCTGTTGTGCTGGCATTCAGACGCTCCGGAGCCCCTCTCCGAGGAAACCCTAGCCCCGATGGGGAAAAAGACAGAACTGTCATTCTGGCCTCTCTACGTACATGAGTCGGAAGGGGGTAGCAAAGTGGAACCAATTGCTTGGTTTGTTAGGCTAGGTCCAAGGAACACCAAAGACGATGTTAGGGCCCACTTTTTGGCAAGATTCCCCCCGTTCCACCAGATCCGGGAGTTTAGGCTCTAAGTAGTCCTCGAACCCGCTAGAGAGAATCTGACGCTGGTGCATCCCTAACACAGAGAGTGAGGGAATCTTGGGCATCCAAGACACATTCCACACTCTAACACACATATTATGGCATACCATGTGTTGTGGCATCATTCAGACGCTTTGGAGCCCCTCTTCGGAGAAACCTTTGCCCCTTGGGAAAAAAGACGGAACTGCCGTTCTGGCCTCTATACGTACATGATCTGGAAGGGGGTAGCAAAGTAGAAGAAATTGCTTGGTTGTGTTAGGTTTTACTCAAGGAACACCCAAGGAAATGTTAGGTCCCACCTTTTGGCAAGATTCTCCCTGCTTCTGTCAGATCTGGGAGTTTCGGGCTCTAAGTAGTCCTAGAGCCCGCCAAAGAGAATCTGACGCCGGTGAAGCCCTAACATAGATAGTGAGGGAATCTTTGTCATAAAAGACCCATGATACAATCTAACACACATGGGATGTCATACCATCTATTTTGGTGGCATTCAGATGCTCCAGAGCCCCTCTCCGGAGAAACCCTAGCCCCGTTGGGGAAAAAAGACGGAACTGTCGTTCTGGCCTCTCTACGTACATGAGACGGAAGGGGGAAAAAAGTGGAACCAATTTATTGGTGTTCTTAGGTTATGTCCAAAGAACACCAAAGAAAATGGAAGGGCCCTCCTCTTGGCAAGATTCCCCTCGTTCCATCAGATCCGGGAGTTTCAGGCTCTAAGTAGTGTTGGAACCCACCAGAGAGAATCTGACGAGTGTGATGCTCTAACACAGAGAGTTAGGGAATATTGGGCATACAAGGCCCATTCCACACTCTAAAACACATTTTATGGCATACCATGGGCTTTGGTGGCATTCAGACTCTCCAGAGCCCCTCTCCGGACAAACCCTAGCCCCGGTGGGGAAAAAGGCGGAACTGCTGTTCTGGCCCCTCTACCTGAGCCGGAAGGGGGTAGAAAAGTGCAACAAATTTCTTGTTTTTGTTAGGTTTAGGTCCAAGGAACACCCAAGGAAATGTTAGGTCCCACCTCTTGGCAAGATTCCCCTTGTTCCGACAGATCCGGGAGTTTTGGGCTCTAAGTAGTCCTGGAGCCTGCTAGAGAGAATCCGACGACGATGAAGCCGTAACACAAATAGTGAGCGAATATTCGGCATCCAAAACCCATTCCACACTCTAACACACATGATAATTCATACCATCTGTTGTGGTGGCATTCAGACGCTCCAGAGTCCCTCTCCGGAGAAGAGGGAACTGGCGTTCTGGCCTCTCTACGTAGTACATGAGCCGGAAGGTGGTAGAAAAGTGGAACCAATTTCTTGGTTGTGTTAGGTTAGGTCCAAGGAACACCCAAGTCAATGGTAGGGCACACCTTTTGGCAAGATTCCCCCCGTTTTGCCAGATCCGATAGTTTTGGGATCTAAGTAGTCCTAGAGCCCGCCAAAGAGAACTCAACCCTGTTGAAGCCCTAACACATATAGTGAGGCAATATTAGGCATCCAAGACCCTTTACACACTCTAACACACATGGTATGGCATACCATATGTTGTGGTGGCATTCAGACGCTCCGGAGCCCCTCTTCGGAGAAACCGTAGCCCCGCTGGGGAAAAGACGGAACTGCCGTTCTGCCCCTCTACGTACATGAGACGAAAGGGGGTAGCAAAGTGGAACCAATTGATTGGTTGTGTTAGGTTAGGTCCAAGGAACACCCAAGGAAATTGCAGGGCCCACCTTTTGGCAATATTCCCCCGATCTGCCAGATCCGGAAGTTTTGGCCTCTAAGTAGTCCTCGAGCCCGCCAAAGAGAATCCGACGGTGGTGAAGCCCTAACACGGAGAATGAGGGAATCTTTGGCATCCATGACCCATGCAACAGTATAACACATATGTTAAGTCATTACATCTGTTGTGGTGGCATTCAGACGCTCTGGAGCCACTCTCCGGAGAAACCCTAGCCCCGCCGGGGAAAAGATGGAACTGTCGTTCTGGCCTCGCTATGTACATGAGCCGGAAGGGGGTACCAACGAGGAACCAATTTCCTTTTTGTGTTAGGTTAGGTCCAAGTAACACCCAAGCCAATGGTAGGGCCCACCATTGGCAATATTCCCCCCGTTCTGTCAGATCCGGGAGTTTCGAGCTCTAAGTTGGAACGCGCTAGAGAGAATCTGACGCCGGTCAAGCCCTAACACAGAGAGATGGAATATTTGGCATACAAGACCCATTCTACACTCTAAGACACATGGTATGGCATACTATGTGTTGTGGTCGCATTCAGACGCTCCGGAGCCCCTCTCGAGAGAAACCTTAGCACCACTAGGGAAAAAGGCGAAATTGTCGTTCCGGCCCCTCTACATGAGCGGGAAGGGGTTAGAAAAGTGGAATAAATTTCTTGGTTGTGTTAGGTTAGACCCAAGGAACACCCAAGATAATGGTAGGGCCCACCTCTTCGCAAGATTCCCCTCGTTCCGTCAGATCCGGGAGTTTTGGGCTCTAAGTATATAGTCCTGGAACCCGCTAGAGAGAATCCGACGCTGGTGAAGCCCTAACACAGATACTAAGGGAATATTTGGCCTCCAAGACCCATGACACACTCTAACACACAAGGTAAGTCATACCATCTGTTGTGATGGCATTCAGACGCTTTGGAGCCCCTCTCCGGGGAAACCCTAGCCCCGTTGGGGAAAAGACGGAACTGCCGTTGTGGCCTCTCTACGTACATGAGACGGAAGTGGGTAGAAAAGTGGAACCATTTGCTTGGTTGTGTTAGTTTAGGTCCAATGAACACCAAAAACAATGTTAGGGCCCACCTCTTGGCAAGATTTCCCGTGTTCTGCCAGATCCGGGAGTTCAGGCTCTAAGTAGTGCTAGAACCAGCCGGAGAGAATGCGATGCCGGTGAAACCCTAACACAGATAGTGAGGGAATATCACACATGGGATGTCATACCATCTGTTGTGGTGGCATTCAGACGCTCCAGAGTCCTCTCCGGAGAAACCCTAGCCCCATTGGGGAAAAATACGGAACAACTGTTCTGGCCTCTCTACTTACATGAGCCGGAAGGGGGTAGAAATGTGGAACCAATTGCTTGGTTGTGTTAGGTTATTTCCAAGGAACAACAAAGAAAATTTTAGGGGAGTTTAGGCTCTAAGTAGTCTTGAAACCGGCGAGAGAGAATCCGACGCCGGTGAAGCCCTAACATAGAGAGTGAGGGAATATTGGGCATCAAAGACACATGAAACACTCTAACACACATAGTAATTCATACCATCTGTTGTGGTGGCATTCATACGCTCTGGAGCCCCTCTCCAGAGAAACCCTAGCCTCGTTGGGGAAAAAAGACGGAATTGTAGTTCTCGCCTCTCTACGTACATGAGCCGGAAAGGGGTAGAAAAGTGGAACCAATTGCTTGGTTGTGTTAAGTTAGGCCCAAGGAACACCCAAGACAATGGTAGAGCCCACCTTTTGGCACGATTCCCCCGTTCTGTCAGATTGGGGAGTTTCAAGCTCTAAGTAGTCCTGGAGCCCGCCAAAGAGAATCTGACCCGGTTAAGCCCTAACACAGAGAGTGAGGTAATATTTGGAATACAAGATACATGACACACTCTAACACACATTTTTAAGGCATACCATGGGATTTGGTGGCATTCAGACGCTTCGGAACCTCTCTCCGTACAAACCCTAGCCCCGTTGGGGAAAAAGGCGGAACTGCCGTTCTGGCCCCTCTACGTGAGCCGGAAGGGGGTAGCAAAGTGGAAACAATTGCTTCGGTGTGTTAGTTTAGGCCCAAGGAACACCAAAGACAAGGTTAGGGCCCACCTCTTGGCAAGATTCCCCTAGTTCCATCAGATCCGGGAGTTTTAGGCTCTAAGTAGTGTCGGAACCCGCCAGAGAGAATCCGACGATGGTAATGCCCTAACACAGAGAGCAAGGGAATAATGGGCATCCAAGACCCATGCCACACTCTAGCACACATTGTATGTAATACCATTGGATTTGGTGGCATTCAGACACTCCGGAGCCCCTCTCCGGACAAACCATAGCTCCGGTGGGAAAAAAGGCAGAACTGCCGTTCTGGCCCCACTACGTGAGTCGGAAGGGGGCAGAAAAGTGGAACCAATTGCTTGGTTGTGTTAGTTTAGGCCCTAGGAACACCCGAGACAATGGTAGGTCCTACCACTTATCAAGATTCCCCTCGTTCCATCAGATCCAGGAGTTTCAGGCTCTAAGTAGTGTTGGCACCCGCTAGACAGAATCCGACGATGGTGATGCCCTAACACAAAGAGTGAGGGAATATTGGGCATCCAAGACCCATGCCACAATCTAACACACATTGTATGGCATACCATGTGTTGTGGCGGCATTCAGACGCTCCGTAACCCCTCTTTGGAGAAACCCTAGCCCCTTGGGAAAAGACGGAACTATCGTTCTAGCCCCTTTACGTGAGCCAGAAGGGGGTAGAAAAGTGGAACCAATTGCTTGGTTGTGTTATTTTTAGGTCCAAGGAACACCCAAGGAAATTTTAGGTCCCACCTCTTGGCAAGATTCCCCCTGTTCCGACAGATCCGGGAGTTTTGGTCTCTAAGTAGTCCTAGAATCTGCTAGAGAGAATCTGATGCCGGTGAAGCCCTAACACAAAGAGTGATGGAATATTCGGAATCCAAGACCCATTTACACTCTAACACACATGGTAAGTCATACCGTCTGTTGTGGTGGCACTCAGACGCTCTAGATCCCCTCTCCGGAGAAACCCTAGCCCCGCTGGGGAAAAGAGGGAACTGCCGTTCTGGCCTCTCTACGTACATGAGCCGGAAGGGGGTAGGAAAGTGGAACCAATTGCTTGGTTTTGTTAGGTTAGGTCCACGTAACACCCAAGGCAATTTTAGGGCACACCTTTTGGAAAGATTCCACCCATTCTGTCAGATCCGGGAGTTTCATGCTCTAAGTAGTTCTGGAGCCCGCCAAAGAGAATCCGACGCCGGTGAAGCCCTAACATGGATACTGAGGGAATATTCAGAATCCAAGACCCATGACACACTCTAACACACATGTTAATTCATACCATCTGTTGTGGTGTCATTCAGACGCTCCGGAGCCCCTCTCCGGACAAACCCTAGCCCAGCTAGGGAAAAAGACGGAATTGTCGTTCTGGCCTCTCTACGTACATGAGCCGGATGGGGGTAGAAAAGTGGAAATAATTTCTTGATTGTGTTAGTTTAGGTCCAAGGAACACCCAAGGAAATTGTAGGGCCCACCTTTTGGCAAGATTACCCCCGTTCTGTCAGATCCGGAAGTTTCCGGCTCTAAGTAGTCCTGGAGCCCGCCAAAAAGAATCCGACGCCGGTGAAGTCCTACCATAGAGAGTGATGGAATCTTTGGCATCCAAGACCCATGCAATAGTATAACACACATGGTAAGTCATACCATCTGTTTTGGTGGTAGTCAGACACTCCATAGCCCCTCTCCGGAGAAACCCTAGCCCTGCTGGGGAAAAAGACGAAATTGCCGTTCTCGCCTCTCTACGTACATGAGCCGGAAGGGGGTAGGAAAGTGGAACCAATTGCTTTGTTGTGATAGGTTAGGACCAAGTAGCACCCAAGACAATAGTAGAGTCCACCTTTTGGCAAGATTCCCCCCGTTCTGTCAGATTCGGGAGTTTCGGGCTCTAAGTAGTCCTATAACCCGCGAGAGAGAATTTGAAATCGGTGAAGCCCTAACACAGAGAGTGAGGGAATCTTGGGAATCCAAGACCCATGACACACTCTAACACACATTGTATGGCATACCATCTTTTGTGGTGGCATTCAGACGCTCCGGAGGCCCTCTCCGGACAAACCCTAGCCCCGCTGGGAAAAAAGGCGGAACTGCCGTTCTGGCCCCTCTACGTGAGCCGGAAGGGGTAGCAAAGTGGACACAATTTCTTGGTTGTGTTATTTTAGGCCCAAGGAACACCCAAGACAATGGTAGGGCCCACCTCTTGGCAACATGTCTGATCCCTATTTGATTCATATATGCGTGATATATAGTACATATGGCATAGTTCATGGTGAATTAATTTTCCTTGTTGCATATTGGCAAATCCGTGATAGAACATATATGACATAGTTAATTTACGACATGCATATTGGAAAATTGCATAGGATAGCAAAATGTTCCCATTTTAATTCTACATGAAAGATCAATTACTATTTAGTAGTGAATTAATTTTTCTTGCTGCATATTGGCAAATCCGTGATAGAATATATGACATAGTTAATTTAGGACATATTGGCAAATTGCATACGATAGCAAATTGTTCCCATTTGAATTCTATATGAAAGATCAATAATATTTAGTAGTGAATTAATTTTCCTTGTTACAAATTGGAAAATCCATGATAGAACATATGACATAGTTAAATTTAAGAGTTTCTTATATCACTTCATATAGGTTATACAAATTGCATAGATCAATTTGTATTTATTAGTGAATTTATTTTCGTTTTAACATATTTGCATATATATATTTATTAGGTTATTTTTATGATTCTTAATGAATATTTGTTCCATTTTAATTTGTTGTTGCAACAGTGACAAGAACTGTCCAGCTCTCATGAACTTCCTTTGCAGCGACATACGGTTTGCTACCGTTGATATAAACAATGACAAGATCAAGATGAAGAAAAACTTCAGTGTTGAGATACCGGCTTCCTGCCACATTGATATCTAGGACATATTCAGGCCTCGGCATAGGAGGACCTCAATGGTTCATATGGCAGTCGATTTGATCGACGACTACTATGCTAATATGAAGAACAAGATCAAGAACCACAATGAGTGGGAGACGACCCCACTTCACGACAACAACATTGAGTATGCTGCCATAGATGCTTTTGTTACATACGAGTTGTATCGCATGATTTGAGTCGTGAACCATGGGAAGCTTCACCTCGTACCGGAAGCACCAGTTTGGGGGCAAGCATCTGATGATGATTCAGACGACTAGTGCTTGCGTGGGGGAACATATTTATATATCTCTATGATGTAGTGCTTGGGGTCGATCCTGTGATCTCTATGATCTAGTACTTTATATACCTATATGATGTAGTGCTTCGGGGTCGATCATGTGATCTCTCTGATGTGAGACCTTCGTGTAGTGTTATTATGTAATACCTTCGCTCTAAGTCATTATGTAAGCAACTAGTTACACTTTTCTAACCCATTTTGACGCCGTTACCGGCTTTATTCGCATCACGATGGTTTTTCTCCAACGAGGCTAGGATTTCATCGGAGAGGGACTCCAGACTGTTGGGATCCCACCACAAGATAGGGGGTGCCATAACATGTGTGTAGAATTGTGCTATGGGTTTTGGATGACAAATATTGCACTTCGGGTGTGACCTGCTGCAGCGGCATCCACTTCTCTGTAGGGAGTTTCATGACTTATAGCCTGAAAGTCTCAGATCAGACAAACATGAGGGAAACTTGTCAAGAGTTGGGTCATATCTTTGTCTGACTTCCTAGGGCCTAGACTAACACAACCAAGCAACTAGTTACACTTTTATACCCCATTTTGGCATCGGTACCAACTTTATTCGTATAAGCCTGATTTTTCTCCAACGGGGCTAGGGTTTCATCGGAGAGGGGCTCCAGAGAGTTGGGATCCCACACCACAAGACAGGGGGTGCCATAACATGTGTGTACTAGTGTGCTATGGGTTTTGGATGACAAATATTGCACTTCGGGTGTGACCTGCTTCACCGGCATCCACTTCTCTCTAGGGAGTTTCATGATTTATAGCCTGAAAGTCTCTGATCAGACAAACATGAGGGAAAATTGTCAAGAGTTGGGTCATACATTTGTCTTGTGACTTCCTAGGGCCTAGCCTAACACAACCAAGCAACTAGTTAAACTTTTCTACCCCATTTTGATGTCGGTGCCTGCTTTATTTGTATAAGCCTAGTTTTTTCCAACGGGGCTAGGGTTTCATCGGAGAGGGACTCCGGAGCGTTGCGATCCCACCACAAGATAGGGGGTTCCATAACATGTGTGTACAAGTGTTCTATGGGTTTTGGATGACAGCCAATGCACTTCGGGGTGTGACCTACTTCACTGGTATCAACTTCTCTTTAGGGAATTTCATGACTTATAGCCTGAAAGTCTCGGATCAGACAGACATGAGGGTAACTTGTCAAGAGTTGGGTCATACCTTTGTATTTTGACTTCCTAGGGCCTAGCCTAACACAACCAAGCAACTAGTTAAACTTTTCTGCCCCATTTTGGTGTTGGTACTGGCTTTATTCGTATAAGCCTGATTTTCCTCCAACGGGGCTAGTGTTTCATCGGAGAGGGGCTCCGGAGCGTTGGGATCCCACACCACAAGATAGGGGGTGCCATACCATGTGTGTACAAGTGTGCTATGGGTTTTGGATGACAAAGATTGCACTTTGGGTGTGACCTGCTTCACCGGCATCCACTTCTCTCTAGGGAGTTTCATGGCTTATAGCCTGAAAATCTCGGATCTGACAAACATGAGGGAAACTTGTCAAGAGTTGGGTCATACCTTTGTCTTGTGACTTCCTAGGGCCTAGCCTAACACAACCAAGCAACTAGTTAGACTTTTCTACTCCATTTTGACGTCGGTACCTGCTTTATTTGTATAAGCCTAGTTTTTCTCCAACATGGCTAGGGTTTCATCGCAGAGGGACTCCGGAGCGTTGAGATCCCACCACAAGATAGGGGGTGCCATAACATGTGTGTACAAGTGTTCTATGGATTTTGGATGGCAAACAATGCACTTCGGGGTGTGACCTACTTCACCAGTATCAACTTCTCTCTAGGGTGTTTAATGACTTATAACTTAAAAGTACTAGATCAGACAAACATGAGGGAAATATATCAAAAGTTGGGTTATGGATGTCATATTTGGATTTCTCTCATTTTTCTAATTGATTTATACATATTATTTTCAAATTTCAATTTACGGATTTGCATATATGAGTTATTCAACATTAAATGGAAAAAGGAAAATAAGTTAATTATTATTTGCACTTAAGAATACTTTAATTCAAATTATTATTAATGATTTATTTCATTTTATTTAAATAATTATTTCGATTTATAAAATAAATGTGTGTGACATCATAGCCCATGGGTTAATAGGATTGATATGATCCTATTGTCAGGTAAGTATCTCTTGTTTGTAGGTAGCTCAAATGGAAGGAACTAAGAAGTTAAGCGTGCTAGTGCTGGAGTAGTCTGAGGATGTGTGACCTATGGGGAAGTGTTAGTAGAAGCGAGTAATTTAGATTGAAATTAAGAATGCTTAGTGATAAATGTGTGTTTAAGTAGTTAAACAATAGAAATAAAAAAATGGAAAAAAATGATTTTTTTCTAAAAGAAATTAAAAAAGCTAACCTTTAGTACCAAAGGTATCTGGCCCGTGGGCTCCTCTAGGGCCACGTGGAGGCCCTTTTAATACCGATCCATAAGGAACCGGTGCCAAAAGGTGGGGACCTTTAGTGCCGATTAATTGGTACCGTTGTCTAACCGATACCAAAGGCCCTCTAGAACCGATATTAATGAGGCGTTTCTACTAGTGTACTGAGAATTAAGCTAATTCTCAGTCGGGTGACGTCATCCACGTAAATTTCGAGCGATTGAATTTGGTGACGGTCGTTTGTTGAGCTGCATACATGTATATTGTTGTTCTTTTCCAACTGAACTTTCCTATCGCTTTGAGTGAAGCCTGACCGCTGGTCCGCTGCTCGCGCGGCAGTATACAACAGCTAGTATCATTACTAGTATGAGTACAGTTTATCCGGCCAGTTGTTTGTTGTGTGGGTGTATGGGTGTATGTGGTGTATGGTGGTCGGCCGGCCGGCTAGCCGCCCACCCATGCTCGAAGACCACCGCTCGCCTCACCTGGATGGGCCCACCTCAAGTCCGGGTGGTTAGCAAGACGTGCTCTTGTCGGGGGCCATCGTTCAGTTTCGAACCCTTAGATCATGCCAAGATCTCTACAATCACCCCACCGTGCCTCTGGACAGCTCTTGGAAGCTCCACATTGCCCATCCGGGATCTCGTCGGGTCTGCTCAGACAATCCCTAGCCGCCCGACCCTTCACGAAAACCATCGACCCTAAAGAAGTACAACACTCAACAAGCATCAACGGCTCTTGATAAGCCTCTCATGGAGTTCGATAAGCCTCAGCGGATTACCTCAACACTCAACATGAGTCCTCAACAACACCAATCGTCTGACTCCAGTCGACACTAGACGTCGCCTATTGTCCCCTGATTATGTCAAGTCTACATGAACAAGCGTCCTCGGGACTGACCACCTCATGGAAGCGTGGCACAACTGCAACAACCTAGGTGTACTTCAAGATCTTCTCCCCCATATATCCTGGAAATATTGAGTCGAGCATCAAGGTCATGAAGGAGGGTCTCCACCCCATATCAAAGGTGTCGCCCAAAAATCATAGTCACCCAACTTGCAACTCAAAAAGCTCCTCGGTAAATACAAAATCTCAGTTGTAATTAGAAAATCAAAGTGATAACCTACTTACTATTAGAACGCCATTTGCAATTAGAAAATGTCACCTACAATTCCATTTTCAATTAAAAAACACTTTTTCCACCAACTTGCAGTTATAAAAACTAGTTGCAACCATATTTGCAACTAAAAACTCAGTTGTAAACTCGCATGGAACCGAAAAAACTCGGTTTCAAGCCATTTACACCTCAAAATCTCAGCTGAAATCAGAAAAATCTTAGGTGTAATCTCAATTGCAACTGAAATAAAACTCAGTTGCGACCCACTTACACCCGAAAAATATCAGTTACAACCCGACTTGAAACCGGAAAAACAATATGAGTTGTTACAACCCAACTTGAAACTGGAAAAAAAAAAGTTGTAAGTCCACTTGTAACTATAAAAATTCTTAGGTGCACCCTCCCTCACTTGCAACTGAAAAACAAACATAATTGCAACTCGGCTTGCAATTGGGAAAATTTCTGTTGCTTGTTGCAACCCCGCTTGCAATTGAACAAAAACTCACCTGCGACCCACACCCGGAAAATCTGTTGCAACCTGATTTGCAATCGAAAAATTCTCAGCTGCACCATGAACTGCTACTAAAAATAGTTGCAACCCGATTTACAACTTAAAATAATCTAGGTTATAGTATGACTCTTTTTTTTTTAGAAATGGGAGCCTCTGCCCCGGCCTCTGCATCAAAATGATGCACACAGCCGGACTTTATTAAAATAATAAAAAATATCCAGGAACGAGTGCAGTTACAGTTTACGGATCACACAAAGTGGCCACAAAGATCAACCACTCAAAAATAAGCAAAGGTAACTTATGCATCTATCCGTCTTGCATTAAGCCACCCACCCCGGCTGTAGATAGCCCGCACGACCGCCAGCAGCCGGGTACAGCCTGAATCCATAAGTCCTCGCTGATCGACAGGGAGAAGGAAGGACCATGTCTGTAAGGAAAATACCGCCTTGTTTACAACCTGCAAAAAGTGAACATTGTTTCTTTTGTTAAAAATCATATCATTGCGGCTGTTCCAGATCTCCCACAGAAACGCAGCCACACCGACACGCACGTGTGCCTTAGTTTTTTTATCAATGCCATTTAACCAACTACCAAACATATGCGCAATGTTAGTCGGTGGGTAAATGTTAAAAGTAAAGTGAAGTAGACGCCAGATATCACGAGTGAAAGGGCAAGAGATAAACAGATGCTCAACAGTCTCATCTGTATCACAGTGAACACACTTTTTAGACCCATTCCAATTTCTCTTTATCAAATTATCTTTGGTTAGAACCACTTTTCTATTAAGAAACCAAAGAAAAATTTTGATTTTTAAGGGGACCTTTAATTTCCACAAATATTTCCGCAAAAATCTTGTGGAACCATGAAGCAAATCAGCATAATAGGATCTTACCGAAAAAGATCCATCCATCGTTAATTTCCAATGGAACGTATCCATCTCATTATTGAGAGTGACATCCATCAACCTCTCGACAAGTTGTAGCCATAAACCTCTCCTATCCCCAAAAATAGTCCTCCTGAAACGAATTTCCAGAGGATTGTGTGCTAACACATCTGCTACCGTAACATTTTTGTGTAGCACTATATTAAAGAGCGATGGGTATGATTGTGACAACGGTTCATCACCTAACCATGTATCCTCCCAAAACCTAATATTTTGTCCATTCCCAAGAACAAACTTGCCCCGTGAAAAGAACTCGTGCTTCACCTTCATAATCCCCTTCCAAAACGGAGAGTCTAACGGTTTGGCTTCCACTTGGGACAATGTTTTGTCACCTAAGTATTTGTTAGATAATAGCTCTTGCCAAACCCCCTCCTCATGCATCATCTTAAACAACCATTTACTTAAGAGACACATATTTTTAATCTCTAGAACCTCAATGCCTAGACCACCCTGATCCTTTGGTCGACAGACAATATTCCATTTCGTAAGACGGTATTTTCTTTTCTTGTTGTCACTTTGCCAAAAAAATCTTGAGCGAAAAAAGTCTAATCTCTTCCTAACCCCAATCGGAATTTCGAAAAAAGAGAGAAGAAACATAGGCAAACTCGTAAGGACAGAATTAATCAAAATAAGGCGATCCCCATAGGATAAAAGTTTCCCAGCCCACGAACTCAGTTTCCTCTCGAACCTATCCTCCACCGGTTTCCACTCTTTATTTAACAACTTTCTAAAGTGTATTGGGATGCCAAGATACTTAAACGGTAAACTTCCTACTTCACAACCGAAAATTTGACGATAATCGTCTTCCGCATGCTTTGCTGCCCCAAAACAAATAATCTCGCTCTTATGAAAGTTTATCTTAAGACCCGATAATTGCTCAAAAAACGCAAGTATGAGCTTCATATTTAATGCCTTTTGTAAATCGTGTTCCAGGAAGAGAATCGTGTCATCCGCATACTGTAAGATTGAAACCCCTCCTTCGACAAGGTGTGGTATCAACCCTCCAACTTGGCCATCTTCCTTTGCTCGCTCAATAAGGATGGCCAACATATCGACTACCAGGTTAAAGAGGATAGGTGAGAGAGGATCCCCTTGTCTTAAACCTTTTAGAGTTTGGAAATAATGACCGATGTCATCATTCACCTTAATACCAACGCTTCCTCCTTGGACGAAACAAGCCACCCACTCACACCAAACCGTTGAGAAACCTTTCATCCTTAACACTTGTTGTAGGAAAGACCAATTTACCTTATCATACGCCTTTTCAAAATCAATTTTAAACAGTACCCCGTCCATCTTTTTCCGTTGCAATTCGTGAATCGTTTCGTGTAAGACAACTACTCCCTCTAAAATATTTCTACCTGGTAGGAATGCAGATTGGGTCGGTCGGATTACTCTGCTCGCAATAGAAGTAACCCGATTAGTTCCAACTTTAGTGAAAACTTTGAAACTGACATTCAAAAGACAAATTGGGCGATATTGTTCAATACGACTCGCATCCTCTTTTTTTGGTAGCAATGTGATAACCCCAAAATTTAGCCTAAATAGAGGTAAGTCACCCTCATGTAGCTGATGAAACATAGACATCAAGTCCTCTTTGAGGACAGGCCAGAATTTTTGATAAAACTCCGCGGGAAACCCGTCTGGTCCCGGGGCTTTATTTTTCTCCATCTGAGAAATAGCATCAAATACTTCCTTTTCGGTAAAAGGAGATGTCAGAATACTATTCTCCTCAGGGGAAATCTGTGGCATATCATCAGTCATCCCTTCGATCAAAGAAACATGGCTCGGTGCCGATGCACCAAACAAGTTCTTATAATATTCAGAGATAAAAACCCGCAAATTTGTCTCTCCTACAATCGTACCCTGATCCTGTTCAAGCTGAAATATTTTCTTTTTTCTATGCTTCCCATTAGCAATGAGATGGAAATACCTCGTGTTACTCCCACCTTCTTGGATATATTTTACTTTCGCTCCTTGAGCCCATTTAGATTCTTCATCTCGTTTTAAGGTAGTTAAGCATTCGTCCGCTTCCTTCTTCGCAGCCCGTTCGGCCGCAGATAGAGGAATGGTTTCAGCTTTGATATCTAGTTGATCAATCAGAAGAGTTAATTTTTCTTTTTGTTTTTTGTACTCGCCACTCAAATTCTTTGCCCATCCCCGTAGAAACTGCCGCAAATGTCTAATCTTATTTTGCCATCTCTCAACCGGGTTATGACCAAGATGGATCGATATCCATTCTCGCCGAACCAACTCAAAGAAACCTTCCTGGCGCATCCATGAAAGTTCAAAGGAGAAATGACTCGTGTTACCAACATGCGCTTGCGCCCCAGAATCTAGAATCAGCGGTGTATGATCTGACCCCGTCCTGGTCAAAGCATGCACCGAAACTAGAGGATACTTCTGTTCCCATTCAACACTCGCCAGAAAACGATCTAACTTCTCGTAAGTCGGATTATCCCCCCAACTAGCCCACGTAAATTGTCTTCCAGACAAACGCAACTCCTTTAAATCTAAACTTTCGATAATGGCATTAAAAATGAAAGGCCATCTGGCATTAAAATTATCATTGCTTTTTTCTTCTTGTCGTCGGATAATATTAAAATCCCCTCCAACCAAGATCGGAAGTGGTTCGTTTTCGCAAATACGAACTAATTCCGCCAAGAACTCCGGTTTCTTTGAGTCCTGCGCTGCCCCGTAAACCACCACAAAGGCCCATAAGAAACCATCTTGTTTAGTTTTAACATGAAACTTGGCGCAAAAATCTCCGGACACAACGGTTTGTGCCGTGAGACTTGCATCATTGAAACCGATTAACATCCCTCCGGAGCGCCCATGAGGCGGAAGACAAAACCAAGTGAAACATTTCCCCCCAGAAAGGAATTGCAAAAAATGAGTGGCAAACGTGGATCTACCTGTTTCAATCGAAGCAATAAAATCTAAATCATGTTCTTTAACGAACTCAGAAAGCGCCTGGTGCTTGGCATGATCACCGAACCCATTACTATTCCAAATTAATCCTCTCATTTTATTTCTTAAATTTTTTAATTCTACCACTCCTTCTAGGTTTAGCAGAACATACACCTACTTTCTTCCGGTTACGTTTAACCGTTTTCAAAGTAGTCAACAGGTCCGAATGATCCTCCGTTGAGTCAACATCAAAAGCATCTAGATCTTCACTCAAGTTAGACGCATTTCTAAGAACCAAACTTGATTTGGAGTTCAAAGCATCAACATTAATATTCTTATTAAGGTAAGTGATAGATCTACTGTGTTCCGTGTCTAAAATACTCGCGATAGAAGAACGAATTTGATCCTTGTTCTTACCCAAAGAAACCCCAAGCTTATCCGCTCTATCCTTAATATCAGAATGCGAAAAGGAAAGCAAAGACAGGCTAGACATAGTAGAAGTACCTGCGACGAAAGCAAGATCCTTCTTTTCCGCCAAGGCCATTGCCCGTTGCTCCTGGGGCAAATCCGCGCCGGGCTTGGCTCGCAGCCGTGGACTGGAGCGTACCTCCATCTCCGCCGCGGAAATCCCCGCATAAGCTCTGACCTCGGCCTCGGTAGGCCTGGCCAAGCTCGAGTGGACGGCAGCTAGCCCCAACCCGCCTGGTTGGGGCGAGGTGTGCCCATCGCCGACGTCTGGGGCGCGCAGCACAGCAGTCAACCCGCCTAGTTGGAGTGCATGTGTTGCCACCCCGCAGAAAGCCTGGTCGAGGCACCGAGCCACCGGGACACACCCGACAGCCGGCACCATCCTCGTCGTCGGAGAAGAACGTGGCGACGGTTCGCCACGTGGTGCACCTGCCGAACGTACAGCAGCCACCGCCGCCACGCGACCTCGGTCACCTCTCGGCCCCTGGTGGGGCCCAACGCCTGGCCCACCCGCTGGGATGCCCGCCGCGGACGCAGGTGACGCCGTTGCGTCACGCGACTGTCCCGGCTGGGACCCACAGCGTGGCCCTCCCGCGCGGAAGCCAGTATCGAAGCCAGGGGCCTCCGATGTGCCCCTTTGCCCGACAGGAGCAGCAGCAGCATGCTGCACCACCGAACCCTGCAGCGATGGCGCCGAACGCTGCTGGACCTGCTTCCGTAACAGTCCATACGCAGCATCAACAGACCGAGCCACCGATGGCGAGAATACCACTCCTGGAGCGAAGGTTTTTTTTGCCCTGGTACCGTCCACTTGCTTACCGGTGCCAGATGACGCCCCACCGGAACCGCCCTTCTCCTTCTCATGTGGTACCACATTATCCGTAGCAACATCGTCACCCGCATTTTTAGACTCAGCCCCATCATTATCGTTCTCATCAGAATCTCCCTTATTAGAATCAATAGCCATAGGAGTGTCCTCGTCAGCGTTAGGGTCCTCAACTGAAAACTTAAGCTCGTAGAAACCATCTCGAATAAAAACGGGCCAATTGTCTGGTATCACAGCATAATCCATACAACCCACTAAAATGCGAAGCACTCCATGCTTCCTGGTAAACTTCATATCCACCTTAATCGTTTTTCCAAAAACAGACCCGAGACTCCAAAGCAACAAGAAATCACCCCTATGAGGAGAAGGGATGTCAGATACTCTGATCCAAACCTCCGGCAAAGTCCAAAGGGGCTTGAAGACAGCCGCCCAGACTTCCACCGTAATCACACACGGACTGTTGGGAATATGGCAAGCCCCAAAAACTATCATACGATCGAGTTCACTCCTGGATGGGAAAGAAACCTTGAAAACATTAGCTCCCACCTCGAGAACCTCCCATCGAAACTGATCAGAAGGAACCAGCCTCTGCAGCTGAACAATAACCTCATCAACTGAAAGCGACCCTCCGGTTACTGTGAGCCTACCCAATCTCGCAGAATCAAGTTTTGGCTTATATGACTTGGTAACCACTGCCTCATAAAACATCAACCTCTCATCAAGAAATCCGTGCGTGATAACCTGCTGCTTCACAGCAGACAAAAGGTGGCACTCCTCGGATTCGTGGCCAGAACCCTCACAATACTCGCACGTGATAACTGTGCAGTCGGCACTGAGGTGACCCTGCACACCACACTTGAAACATTTAGCCTTATCTCTCTTTGCTTTTTTTGTAACCAAATCATCATCACAATCTGAAGTCGAAGCCAAATCCGAACTCACCGTCGCCGTTTGCAACGTAGGTTGGACCTCGTCAACTCTAGCCCCACTTGCCGCAGCCACCCGACGGGCAGCAAAATCTGCGCCGGATTACAGGAAGACGAACGGCCGGCTGTGACGCAGCTCTCGGAGGCGCCACTGCCTGCTGCACCGCAGCAGTTACAGGTGCTGCAGCCGTCAAAGTGGCCTGCTGCACTGGCCCCGTCTGAGCCCGCAGCGCCTCTGTGACCTGACGGACAACTGCCGCCACCGTGTCCTCGCGAAGCCCACCGGCTCCTCCATCGTTAGCCCGTACAGGAACCGGGCTGCGCCCCCGACCACGGCCACGGTTGGCCGCAGCGGTGCGCCCACGTCCCCGGCCGCCGTAATTGCCGTAGGGCCGGCGAAACCGGTCACCGCCGGCAGGACCTTGGTTGAAGCCAGCGCCGGCGTTGAAGCCGCCGAACCCGCCGCCGTTCCCCTGCTGGAAGTCGCCATTACGCGGGAACTGCCCCTGCGCCGGCCCCTGGTTGTAGCCAAAGCGACCCGGCGCGCCGCCACGGTTCGGGGGACTTATAACTGGAAAAAAAAATCTAAGTTGCAACCCCACTTGCGAATGCAAGATTATCAGGTGCAACCTAACTTGCAACTTGAAAAAAAAACCAAGTTGCGATCCGACTTGCAGCTAGGAATAAAGTCAGTTGCAACCCCACTTTCAACTATAAAAAATCTTAGTTGCACCCTTCCTAACTTGCAACTAAAAAAATTCAGTTACAACCCGGTTTGCGGCTGGGACAAAGTCACTGGCAACCCTACTTGCAATTGAAAAAGTTTCAGTGACAAGCCAACTTGCAACTAAAAAATCGACCCCAACCCGACTTGCAACCAAAAATGGGACAAAGCAAATTCCTATAATTGTGATGCTAAACACGAAGTCCGTGGTCATACGCAGCAAAAAAACTTTCACATCCATGAATAGAAAACACAAACTAACAATTGACTGACATGGATCTTGGCGTGCTAGATCCAACGACTACGAAGTTGACTGGAATTTAACCAATTATCATACGCGTAACAATTGATAGTTGGAAATAATCTTAAATTAACAATTGTATAAAAATGTCATCCCAACGTATGTAAATATAAATATGTGGAGCGCTTAACACAAAAAACTCGGCAGAGAAAATTTCGGACATGAACGGGAAGATAAAATGATTAGAATAAAATAAGTTTAAGCAAATACAAAATAAAAAATCTTTTGAAACTAAAAAATATATATTAAACAGCCGAGAGTTCCTCTTTTTCCTTCAACAGAAGACAACACAACATAAAAAAAAAAACACACACATGCCGGCAAATGGCTAAACTTTGTAGATAAAACGAAAACGAAGAAAGGCACATAAAACAGAAACGAAAAGGCCTAGCTAAACACAGGTCAGCCCATGTGGTTGCCTAGCCCTAGGATCTCAGCCCAGCCCAGCGACTTGAAAAAAAAAGAACACTTCACTCGTTGCTTACAAGCTTTCTCTCACTCTCTCGAGAAAGAAAAACAGCTTTCTCTTCTTCTGCTCTCCCTCGCCCGACGATGGATAGATTATTCTCGGCGCTGTAGCCCATGAAACTGCATGGGTCCGCGTCGCAAATGCTCTATATTCGGTAGGCACGAGATCGCCATCGACGGCAAATTGGTACGGATCTGGATAGCATCATATCATTCTATGCCATCACTGGGAGTCGGCCCGGGTGCTACAGAACAAACAAGGAAAGCCATTTAGTGAGTGCGACGAGATCGAGCAACTAACCGAGTAGACATGCGATTCTAAGAAGCTACAGCAGAAAGGTAAAAGAACTGGCTGTTCAGCCTCAATCGTCTCCGTGAGGTTAAACAATTTATTACTCAGTTTTAATTACAAAATAAGCATTTTAAATTCATGTAAAAAAACAGGCTACTGAGGTATAGAGAATTAATGACAAATCTAATTTTTCGGGTGCAGACTAACCAAACAGTAATTACTGAGCCATGTCTGCCCCGGCTATGTATATTGTTGAACAAAAATCAAAAGTTTTACCTATTATATTGACTAGTAAAAGTGCCCGTGCGTTGCCACGACCAACCAAATTTAGATAGAAATATGTATATAATAGTCTCAGAAATTTAGACGAAACAAATCAATATAAGTTAGGATGAACGACAAATAAAAACTGACGACAACCATATTTTCCCTTGAAATCTATATTTAATACGCTAAGTAAAAAATACAGCTTGATAATTTTTTTTTATTGAATGAACATGTAGTGTAAAGGAGCTTCAATTTAAATTGAATGAAAGTACCCCCTTTTTAAAACAAAATAGTGTAGAAATTTGTGATTTATTTATTACTGAAAATAATAGACATCTTCAGAAGGGCAACATGTCCTTTTGTCTTTTGAAAAACCCACCCAATTATAGGAACTTCCCAATAAAACTCTACAAACATGTAGATCCATGCTTGTAAAATAATATACAGATTGCATTGAGCATCATCTTTATGAATAACAAAATTCTTCTCCACATACAAATTTCTGATTTCGTGGTTGGGTCATCTTTTTCTTAAGAATCTTCCTAATAGCGTCAATGCACCTCTAATCGTTAGAAGTTTAGATCAAAAGTACTACCATATGCATATCTTGAACCGCCAATATCATACGAGAATACTGATGCCAAATTCAACATATAAGATGCTTTACCATTTCCTACACAACATGTATCTAGCCCTGATTTAGTGTGTAGATTCATGGGTATCTTACACTAAAACATCTCTAAATACGTTTTTTCCTAGAAAATGCTAAAACATCTTACATTTCGATACAAATGGAGTAATATTTAGTAAACCTCCACACACAGTGGGAAACAAAACATATCATCTTATCCCTTCTCACACACCGAAGCTCTGAATGTTCAGAGTTCAAATCAGTGTGCCATGTGAACACTTAATTTCCAAGTTTTTTTTTGAAAATTTAATTTCCAAGTTATTAGATGGTATTATCTCACTCCAATCGGTTGACCAAATCATGCAACGGGCTAATCTTTAACTAAACGCTCCTTCACTTCAACATTAGAGCATATAAAAGTTTACTTCTCCTTCTTGCTAGTCATGATCTTCAATCAAAATTTTCAGTTGAAGAAAAACAATACGGATATTTTTTTAGTCAAAAAGTGTTAACACAATCCAAATTGTACCCCAAAGTTGATTGACCTCCATAGACTATTATTGTTATTTTTACCAAGTCGAGCATCAAGTTGACACAACAATAAAAATATACATGATGATACATTCTTATCTTACTGATAACCTCTTGGTATACATTGATGACTTCATATTCTATTATGCCATATATGTAGGGCTCTCCGGTGTTGGCTATAATTTTCCCTATGCTAGCTTGTTTTCCGTTTTAATTGTATATTTCTATCTTTCTCACACGCATTTTTATCTGAACCGAATCTGTAAAGTTTAATTTTTTTATCAATTGGGTTAAATCTTTATATTTTTTTCTTTTTCCAGATTGGCTTCACGCAATTTTTCAGTTTTTCTTCATTGATCATGAGTGCATACCGATATCCATCGACTTTTCCTTCCTTACTCCTTGACCTATATTTTTTTAAGATTACTTCCCAAATTGCTGAATTAAAAAGAAGAAACCAAAGCTAGCAAACATGCTGGTTGATTGATCAGGTGACATGCAGGCATTGGCTAGCTTGGCTATGACAACCTTGCTTAGCTAGCTGGTCGAATTGCTTCTCACCAAAACAGACATACGCGAAAGACACAGTTTGGTTGCACGCGCGTGCTCTGGTTTCTTCTTAATGGGTATCGATTACATGAGTATTACTCATGTATATATAGCATTTTTTGTGTACCTAAGCTAGTATGATTATAACTTTTAATCTCTACAGTAATGGGATATTCAGACTGTACGTCCGTGCTTATTTCCAACACGCACTACATGACTACCCAAGTGCTAACGATGGAAAAGAGCAAAATTAACCCAGCAGGCACGCCTAGTAAAATGTCTTCACTACTGTAGCATAGAGCATGCAAAGGAATGATGATATCTGAAGAAAACTAAAAGCCGCAAACACTTTAGAAGTAGTACAAAATTCAGGAATACCTTTTCATCTTGTCGATGCAAGACATTACAGATGCATGCAGTGTGCAGACCTAAGGTGTAGTAATAGGTTAACTGTACCTTTTCAAATATGAAAAATTCAACGCCTGCTGCCTGCAATTCCTATGATGGGAGATCGAGCACCCATCGTTGGCTTCATGTGTATCTCTCTGTACACGATTCGATGCCATCTCGTCAAATCAGCTAGCTTAAGCTGAGCATGTCCGAGATGAGATCAAGGTCTATCTTCTCCAGCGAGAGTGCGTGGCCCTTGGCCAACCGAGAGCAGTCGGCCACCGAGAACGCTCCTTGGGCAACCCATACGGCGACACCGTGGTCTTCTTGTCATCTCGAACGTCACGGCGTTCTACGAGACGACGGGGGCGACGGGGCAGGAGGCGTTGGTGACATGTGGGCGGACCGGCGGCGCTGCGCTGGCTGTGCGGGCGCCCTTGCAGGCCATGCAGACACTATGAACTGGATTGAACGGCGTCGTGGAAGGGTCAGAGACTGTCCGGGCAGTCGTCTTCGCAAGCGCAAGGCAGGAAAGTATCTAGGTCTCGTCCCCGGTCCCTGTCTAGCGTACTACCACGGTGGTCCGGTTAGACGCGTACGGGCTACGTCCTGGTAACTGTGGGCGTTGATATGATGTAACCAGCCGCCTCGTACGATGTACCGTGTAGGCCCGATCTGAGGCCGACAACATATCTCCGCCATGGAACCTGTTCCCAAGCTCCTTCGCGCCGCCTTCCGCCTGAATCCCCCGCCTCAGTGCTGGCTGGAGCTGGTTGCGTCCTAGTAATGTTGGGATCGCGCTGACGTGAGGTAAAGCAGCGGCCTCCTAGTAGACAGGAAAGAAGGTCGGAGGGCTCGGCGCGCCTTGGATGCAATCTCTGGTCGAATTGCTAGCTCGCGTCCCCGATAGCTTGGAACCTCGATTTGTGAGGTTCGATCGATTTGATGCAGCCCAATCGACCCCTCCCATATTTAAAGGCTCATAGAAGATTAGAAGAGACCGAAACGGTCTCTAATCAGGATACCGGATATGATCTCACGTGAGGATAACAAACGGAACAAATCAACCGCCTAGCAGCATACGACACAAACCCATTGAATTTTTAGACCGATCGGGCAACATACGACGTATGAGACCTACGGTCGTCAAGGGTAGAGATTATCAAGTATAGATAGATATTTTGGTGGAAGGGCAAAACGGTAAAACACCAGGTTGGACCGGAAGAAGCCTTCCTCTCTTTATTATTAGGTAAAGATATAGAAGGAGTAAACATGGCACGGCCAAAGCCGCAAAAAGGAAAAAGAAAAGGGCCAGAAGGCCCCAAACAAAGATTACTATAGAATTGCCGCCAAGCACTTGGCACCCGCCAAAATCTCTCGTCCTTGATTTTCTGGAAAAGCGCCGAGGGCTGCAAAATTTTGCTGTTGAAAACCCTCGCGTTTCGCTCCTACCATATTTCCCGTGCGATCAAAATGATGGCATACTTCAGGCCCTTTGGATGGGCAGTAGGTGTCCGGGCCAAGTGCTGCCAGTATTGCAAGACCGTGGGCCTATCAGAGCCCAGGTTGGTGAAAGCCAAGAGGCAGCAGAAAGCTAGATGCGCCTGGAGTAGCGGCACTCAAAAAGGATGTGGCGTGCAGTTTCGGGCTGAGACCTGCACAGCTGGCACTGAACGATGTGTGGCCATCCACGGATGGCAAGGCATTCGGAGGTCCACAATCTGTTCTGGAGTACGAGCCAGACGAAAAAACGACACTTGGGCAGGGACAAAACCTTCCAAACAAGGTTCCCAAAAGAGCAGGAGGTGGACCCCCAAGAACTGTGCCTTGTAAGCCGAGCTGGCAGAGTATCTTCCGTTTGCCGATATGGTCCAGGTGATGGAATCCGCCACGTCTGGCTGCAGGACAACCCCTTGTAGTAGCGCCCAAAGGCTAACGAACTGCGTCATGTGGTTGTCGGAAAACAGGTTGACCGAAATGTCTGCCACCCACGTCTGATTGTGAAGAGCATCATGAACAGGCCGTTTTTTGCACTTCGATGCCGTATAGATAAGCGGCGCCACCGTCTTAAGGTGTGTCCCGCTTAACCAAGAAGAGTTCCAAAAGGAAGCGGACTTGCCGTCCCCAATGGTGATGGAAGTGGAAGCACTGAACAGATGTCGGTCCTTTTGATCATTTGGAGTTTCCATGCCAATCTAAGATTTCTCCGGGGCCACCCGCTCGTACCAGAGCTAGCGAAGGCGAAGGGCTCTAGCAAACTTGTCCAGATCGAGGATTCCCAGCCCTCCCAGCTTCTTTGGGCGACACACCTTCACCCAAACCAGTTTGCACTTCCCACCGCTGGCCGACTCGCTGCAAGCCCAAAGCATACCCCTGCGGATTTTATCAAGTGCCTTTATGATTCCCTTGTCCACCTTAATCGCTGTGAGCAAGAAAATTTGCATCGCAGTAAGGACCGATTTGACCAGATCCGTGTAGCCCGCACGGTTTAGAAATTTAGCTTTCCAAGGAGCAGGTTTGGAGGAGGCCTTGTCAATGTAGGGCTGGAAGTCCACCTTGCGCAGGCGCCCAAGGGATAGCGGCAAACCAATGTAGCTGATAGGGAAATTTGCCAGAGCAGTCGGGAAGTTCTGGAGGATCCCCTGGAGATGAATGGCACCGCATCTGATAGGGGCCACAGAGCTTTTCACCACATTTGTCCCGAGACCCGTAACCTCACTAAATTTATTCAGCAAGCCCGAAAGGTTTGAGAGGTCTTCGTCCGTGGGGGCCAGGAAGATTACAGTGTCATCGGCGTAGAGAGAGACCCTAGACTTGAGGAAGTCACCTGGAAGTGGCTCCAGGATACCTTCCTCCGTGGCCAGCTGCAGAATTTTCCCCAGGGGGTCAATAGCCAGGTCAAACAGAAGAGGTGACAAAGGGTCACCCTGCCGCAGACCACGCTCGTGGAGAATTTCCTTGTCAGGAATGCCATTCAAAAGCACGCAAGAAGTGGAGGTCGCTAAAAAGAGAGAAGTCCAAGCCCGCCACCTTGGCGGGAAACCCCGACGTTGCATAATATCCAGGATGTAGTCCCATCTCACAGAATCAAAGGCTTTGGCAATGTCCAATTTCTCGCGTGCTTTGGCGGAAACCCCGACTATGTATATGATGGCATGTAGACCCCTCTCTGTCCCTCCTCCATGACTCAAATGTCGCTTTCTTTGTCCCCGGTACAGTGTCAGGTTCCATTCGGTAGCGGTAAGAAATGCATGCAGGGGAATGTATGCTACAATTTCTTTTTCGTTTACACCTCATCATCTTGACCACACTATATCGTAACTTTCTTGACCACACTATGAGTATGTTTGTTACTGCCGGTTGTTTTTCCAATGACCGTGAATCCAACGTGTTCCTTTGGAAGCCGATCAAAAAAATCTGGTTCAGTGCTCAAGTTTACTAGTCTAGATTTTTATGATGAGGGGGGGGAGGCTCTGGAAGAGCTCGCTCCCTCTCTCGCGGCGTGCTAGGGTTTGGTGGCGGGGAATAGCTGCATCCTCCGTTCGGTGGTGTAGCCTCTGCTGCTGCGGCTAGGTCCATGTCGTGGCTTCCTGGGTTGGAGCGGGCCTCTAGGGCTGGGTCCTTGGCGGCAGGTGAAGGGGTCCTTGCATAGAAAACAAAAAATTTCCTACGCGAGAGACACCCAAAAGGCCAAGATCTAATCTAGAAGACGAAGTGCAACATGCAACAAGAGGGTTAAGGAGAACACATACCCTCGAAGACACAAAGGGTTACGAAATCAAATCTCGTTGTTGGCGTAGTCGTACTCACATCGATCCCGATAGCGAGAAGATGTGCACCGCATCCGGCGGTGCCTCCGTGACCGGTCACACGTACGGTTGATGACGACCTCCGTTCCCTCGATCCAGCGGGGCGCGGAAGTAGAGGATCCCTCGGAACTCCAGCAGCACGACGGCGTGGTGGTGGTGAAGAATCCCACGGTCAGGGCTTCGCCAAGCCGGAGACCATGGAATGGAGCAGCGGGTGGAGGGAAAAGCTAGTGGGAAAGTGTGTGAATGTAGAGGAGACCTCACCCTCCTTTTATAGGGAGAGGGCAGCAGCCCAAGGGTGGGGTGCGGCCAGCCATGGTGGTGCCCCCACCTCTTTCCTCTTCATGCGAGTGGAAGCTCCACTCACACCCACTCATGCTCCCATTATTTTCCACTTGGAAAATCCAAAGGTTTTCTTTTAATAAATTAATAAAAAATGTATTTCTTTATTTATATTTGTTAATTCCATTAACAAACATTTTCATATAGCACCTTGAATCATTTGTTAATTCTATTAACAACCATTCGACGAAAAACCCCTTGAACTATTTCAATTTTCCCCGAAACAATTTCGGTGTTGCCCAAAATATTCTTCGATATTCCGTATCCTCTCAAACGCGTCATCGAACCTTAAGTGTGTCACCCTACGGTTCACGAATAAGATAGACATGATCGAGACTCCTCTCCGATCAATAATCAACAACGGTATCTGGAAATCCGTGATGACTCCTATTTATTCAACGATGACTCCCGTGATCGTGTGAACCAACAACGTCGTGAACTATTTCCTTTGTCTCGCGATATTTTACTTGTCCAAGATTCGATCATTGGTATCAACCATACCTTGTTCAATCTCGTTACCGACAAGTACTCTTTTCTCGTTCCCATGATATAACATCCTTGTGATCATATCACGTGCTTGCAAGCGGTTTCGATGTGATATCACCGAGAGGTCCCAGAGTATATCTCTCCGTCATTTTGGATGGACAAATCCCACTCTTGATCCATGAGCCTCAACTAATACTTTCCGAATACCTAACAGCACCTTTATAGTCACCCTGTTACGGTGTGACGTTTGATGACATCAAAGCACCCTTCCGGTATCAGTGATTGACATGATCTCATGATCTAAGGAATAAGTTACTTCGTATGCAAGATATAACAATATAAACTAAATGACTTGATTGTATTGTTATCTTGATATTGGGTCTATGTTCATCACATCATTCTTCTAATGATATGACCTCGTTATTAACAACATCCAATGTTCATGATCAGGAAACCTTGACCATCTATTAATCAACGAGCTAGTTAAAAGAGAGGCTTTACTAGGAACCATTGTTTGTTTATTAAACACACATGTATCAACGTTTCCGGTTAATACAATTCTAGCATGAGAAATAAACATTTATCATAAACAAGGAATAAGATAATAACCACTTTATTATTGCCTCTCGGGCATATTCCCTTCAGTCTCCCACTTGAACTAGAGTCAATAATATAGTCTGTAAGCACTTAACACATGTGGCGTTCCATTGTTATTACCATGCTTCGCATGTGGTAAAAATCATCAAATAAATCTGAACGGTTCAGGTCCTATTGTATTTGCATGTTCTTTGCGTCTACACGCATCACTCATTCTTTAATGAGATGGCTTTGTATTTATATGGTCAATAGGTGAAACCTTAATTCCTCAGCTTAAACTGATGTCACTAACATTATGAAAATGTAGCTTCATAGTGTTAGCATTCTTGGAAATTCACCAAGTTCCGGTGATACCTTAATTCCTCAGCTTAAACTGATTTCACTAACATTGTGAAAATGTAGCTTCATAGTGTCAGCATTCTTGCAAATTCACCAAGTTCAATAAAGAACTCCTTGACACAAAATACGCTTACTATCAGTTGTTAACAACGATATACTTTAGCTTTTGTTGTACTATCTATCACAATATTTTAATTTTGAAACTCTTTCAAATCCAGCATGGAACTTTCTTCCAGCCTATTGTGCTACCCTTCATCACATATTTTAATTGAGATAAAATTACTTGAATAAATGACAAAACTATTAGTGTAACATATTACAACTGATATTTTGTCATTACTACACAGGAAAACATATCCTTAGCATTTCTAAAATGACACAAGGATCTCTCCCGCTGGTGTCTAATCATCATATGGATTATCCTGCTATAACATTTTATAGCATAGGACTCATCTAGTTGTGTACATAGCATGGAAACATGACTTAGAAATCTCAATTTCAATGATGCTCATCATGTGTCAAAACACTTGAATCTTTCTCAATTATTTTCCATGTGACAAGAACTCCTTCTTGTCATTTCGATATTGACTTACTTCAATATTTCATAGATGTAATTTGGCTTCAATCATATCAGGCGCTTCAATCCATCTCTTATAGATATCGATGCCCAATATCTTCTAAGACTTTCATCAATATGAATTTCTTAACCGTGTTAATTTAAAATACATATTTTTCAATCAACCATATGTCATCTACATAATGTATTGGAAATATGTCATAGCGCTCCCACTTAATTTCTTGTAACTCTACAAGCATCTTTATCATTCGTGATGGAATCAAACTCTTTTGATAACTTTATTAAGGTAAAGATTTCAACTTCATTATGCTCACTTCAACCATTGAAGTGTGCATACCTTTCTAGCAACCTTTTGAATTTTACAAAACTCTCAGACTGTGTCAAGTACACATCGTTGATCAAACTTCCTCGAGAGGAGAGTTGGTTTTGTTATTCAACATCCATATCATAATATGTAACTTTGCTAGAACTATCCGCAAAGACTAAGCATCACTACTGAAGATCAAAATCTTGTAGTAGTCAACTCTTTGAACTTCATCGAAAACAACTTTTCGATAAGTAAAACTTTCAATGGATGTAAAAATCCATGTCTTTGTCGCTATATAGACCCTTTTGCTATCGTTAGGCATCAAGCCTATCGAAAGGACTACCAAGTCACATACTTGATATTCATACAAGGATACTATGGCGGATATAATGACTCATAGTCAATTTTACGAAGTCAGGGCCCATCATTTGCTTCCTTTATAAGGTCTAGATCCTTTGTTGTCAAAACACCACTTTACTCTTAAACCATAAAGTGGTCTAAGTACAAAGTTTTAGGACTCTTGTGGTTCAGTTTGCAAACTCATTCGAAGTATCTACAACATTTGTAGTGTCTTCTACTTAGTCAAAATAGGAAACCCCGGAACAATTTCCAGTGCTGCGCTACTCTTGACATGGTAACGGAGATTCTCTAATCTCGTTGAGTTTGTACTTTCCTCCCACTCACTTGTTTCGCAAGAACTACTTTCTCGAGAAATCAACCCTTTCTGAAAAACAACATTTGTCTTTGGTCGGTGATAGGAGAAATACCCAATGGATTCGTTGGGATAACCTTATAAACATATATTTATCCCATTTTGGCTGTAAACATTTTGTACACATGCTATGCATACCAAAACTTAAGAAAATGACAATTCGGGTCACTACCCAAACCATATCTTATATGTTGTCAATTTCAACGGATCATGATGGTGCTCTTTTCAGTGGAAAAACGGTTGTCACTAATGTATAAACTACAAAATTATAATGGCATTTTTATTTATCTTACCATGTCAAACAAGGTTTGATTTTGTCTCTTGAATACTCCAAACTAATGTGGGGTATTCGAGAAGTATAAGTTGTAGAACAATTCTGCAACTTCTCAGATGTTTTGCTAAACTTGTAACTCAAACTTTATCCTTTATGATCCAATCATAAATACTTGATTATCTTGTTACATTGATTTTTACTTCATATTAACAACTATTTGAACCAATTCAAAAGTCAAACTCCATTCTCTTTAAATAGATATACTCACATATCTACTCAAATCATTGACAGAATTTTATGAAGGAAAAATTAATCCACTATACATGACTACACATAATGGACTATATACATCAATATGTATAATCTCCACTAAATTAGTCGTCCATTCTACTTTGGCCTAAGAGAATTCTAGTCATCTTTTGGAAGAGGTCTCACAAGCGTCAATTTATTCAAAATAAAATGACTCCGGAAGTCCATCAATATGGAGTTCCTTCATGTTTTCCTTTCCGATATGAACTAAAATGGTGGTGTCACATTTTAAGTGAAACTTTTTTTACGTCTTGCAACGTTTAGCATTTAGTCTTATAGATGTTTACTTTACCACATGATTTATATTAACATATCCATCAATTATGGAATATGGTCATAGTTTGAACAATCTCATTTGTTCTCACAAAAGACCAGAACAAAATAACAACTTATTAAGTTCTTAAAATAAATCTTGAATGTTTGGTTCGATACGACAATGAACACAATAAAACTTTATTTATGTTCTTGTCATAATCGATTCCACGTCTATTACTAGTTCCTTTTAGGCCCTTGTATTTCTTGCATTGCGTTGCTTTGTATGACAACTCATACCAACCAATGTGGTATCAAAATACCCAAAAATACTTTGTTAACTAGTAATACATCTATAACTTGTATATCAAGCATATACTCATGAGCTGGATTTTTCCAGTTATCTTATTTTTCTGCCATATATCTTTTTGTAATTCTATTTTCAATATCCCCTTTCCTTTATAGAAGAATCATTCAACATCAAACAATGCTAGTCGTAGTAGCACATTATCCTTGGTGTGTTAGTCATATACTATCACCCATTGAGTCATACTTTGAGTTTGATTGTTCTACTAATATCACCATATTAATAGTATTCTTCTAGATTCCATTCTTAGCGATCTCCAAGTAAGGTAAACGATTTTACCCATACTTTTAATCCATCCCATCATAACAATTTTATGATTAAGCTACTATAGCTCGAAGGGAGGAATTTAGAGGATAATTTTTTTAGCGCCCAACTTCTTGGAATATTCAAACGCCCAGCGTCTTCAATCATTGCATATATTCAGATATATAAGCAAACATTTTCACGCTAAATTATACTCAGTCATGTTGCCACAAATAAGTTTCTAGATATCAATATATCTTTCACTTGATTGTTTATGAAAACAACTCTTTTCAGTTCCAAAATCACCTTGATAAACAAAACATTCTTTTGAAGATAAAGTAATATGGAAGCAACCATGACTCTAGATTCTAAGTAGGAATTGGTTGCTATTTATATCAATCAATCATTAACCATATGGAGCTAGGTAGGAAATACCAAAAATCTACAATAGGACTCAATTTTAAATTTCACTAATACGGTACCAATCTTAAATGATTTTTACCAGATCATAACAGTTATATCTCAATCAACAATCTAAGTGTAAGATAGTTTTGTGGATGCCAATGAATACTACAATTTGTGCAAATTCACTTTGATTGGTTGTTTATGATAAATAAGTTTAAGTTAATTCAAAATTATGCCATGAACCCACTCAAAAACAACATCCCTCTTAGTCGTATTTAGTGATTACACGAACCAAATTCACTACACCAAAACCGATCATCACGTGATATAATGTAGCTTAAAAGGCGAACATCGACATGTTCATCATATCATCCATATGACTCATGCTTTACCTTTCGGTTACGTGTGCCGAGGCCATGTCTGTACATACTAGGCTCGCCAAGTAGAACCGTAGTATTGCGTGTGTTTCAAGGCCATGTCTGTACATGCTAGGCTTGAAAACACCCGTTGTATGCGAACATTGAGTCTGTCACACCCGATCATCACGTGGTGTCTCGAAACGACGAACTTTATTAACGGGGCATACTTAAGGAAGAACACATTATTATCTTGATATTAAGTGAGAGGGATCATCTTATAATGCTACCGTCGCTATCTAAGCAAAACAAGATGCATAAAAAGGATTAACATCACATACATCACATGTAAGGATAACGTGATATGATATGGTCCTTCTTGCACTTGATCTCCATCATGTGCATGCATCATGGTATGATCTCTATCATTCCACCGGCGTGGTACCAAGTACCTTGGCACCCCAATCTTGATTGTCCATCAATAATAAGACAATCAAATAGATACCTTCCGGTATATCAACAATTAACAAAATAGATCATCTCATAATCAAATTTGTAACATTGACCATATCAATTCACATGCCTAGCAAAAACTAGTTAGACGCTTCTAATTTATTTTTGCATATTTTACGTGGCTTAGGGCTTTCGAGGATAGAACCGTTCATACCTACGAACATCAACCACAACGTTGATAAACACATTTTTAACAACCCTTCGTAGATTAGATCTTAACTATAGTAGGACAAACAGACACCCGCAAGCCACTTATGCAATACATGTTGCATGTCAGTTGTGGAACAAGTCTCATGTACGTGGACATGTAAGGTTAGTCCGGGCCGCTTCATCCCACTATGCCACTAAGATCATAAAATAATCAAGGAGGTAATAACATGATCATCAACGCCCACATACACCTATGTGTTCTACCCGTATAAAACATCTACGTATATATCCGGCTCTGATACCACTGAAGGGGTCGTTGCATAGAAAACAAAAAAAGTTTATACGCGAGAGACACCCGAAAGGCCAAGATCTAATCTAGGAGACGAAGTGCAACAGGCAACAAGAGGGTTAAGTAGAACACATACCCTCGAAAACACAAAGGGTTATGAGATCAAATCTCGTTGTTGGCGTAGTCGTACTCACACCGATCCCGATAGCGAGAAGATGTGCACCGCATCCGGCGGTGCCTCCGTGATCGGTCACACGTACGGTTGATGACGACCTCCGTTCCCTCGATCCAGCGGGGCGCGGAAGTAGAGGATCCCTCGGAACTCCAGCAACATGATGGCGTGGTGGTGGTGAAGAATCCCACGGTCAGGGCTTCGCCAAGCCGGAGACCATGGAATGGAGCAGCGGGTGGAGGGAAAAGCTAGTGGGTAGGTGTGTGAATGAAGAGGAGCCCTCGCCCTCCTTTTATAGGGAGAGGAAGGCAGCCCAAGGGTGGTGTGCGGCCAGCCATGGTGGTGCCCCCACCTCTTCCCTCTTCATGTGAGTGGAAGCTCCACTCACACCCCACTCATGCTCCCATTATTTTCCACTTGGAAAATCCAAAGGTTTTCTTTTAATAAATAAATAAAACATTTTTATTTTTTTATTTATATTTGTTAATTACATTAACAAAGATTTGCATATAGCACCTCGAATCATTTGTTAATTCTATTAACAACCATTCGATGAAAAACCCCTTGAACTATTTCAATTTTCCCTGAAACAATTTCGGTGTTGCCCAAAATATTCTTCGATATTCCGTATCCTCTCAAACGCGTCATCAAACCTTAAGTGTGTCACCCTACGGTTCGCGAATAAGATAGACATGATCGAGACTCCTTTCCTATCAATAATCAACAGCGAGATCTGGAAATCCGTGATGACTCCTATTTATTCAACGATGACTCTCGTGATCGGGTGAACTAACAACGTCGTGAACTATTCCCTTTGTCTCGCGATATTTTACTTGTCCAAGATTCGATCATTGGTATCAACCATACCTTGTTCAATCTCGTTACCGACAAGTATTCTTTTCTCGTTCCCATGATATAACATCCTTGTGATCATATCACGTGCTTGCAAGCGGTTTCGATGTGATATCACCGAGAGGGCCTAGAGTATATCTCTCCGTCATTTTGGATGGACAAATCCCACTCTTGTTCCATGAGCCTCAACTAATACTTTACGAATACCTAACGTCACCTTTATAGTCACCCAGTTACGGTGTGACGTTTGATGACATCAAAGCACCCTTCCGGTATCAGTGATTGACATGATCTCATGGTCTAAGGAATAAGTTACTTCGTATGCAAGATATAACAATATAAACTAAATGACTTGATCGTATTGTTATCTTGATATTGGGTCTATGTTCATCACATCATTCTTCTAATGATATGACCACGTTATTAACAACATCTAATGTTCATGATCAGGAAACCTTGACCTCTATTAATCAACGAGCTAGTTAAAAGAGAGGCTTTACTGGGAACCATTGTTTGTTTATTAAACACACATGTATCAACGTTTCCGGTTAATACAATTCTAGCATGAGAAATAAACATTTATCATAAACAAGGAATAAGATAATAACCACTTTATTATTGCCTCTCGGGCATATTCCCTTCAGCAGGCTGGCGTGGCGGCACTCGGCTGTAGTGGCGGCTTGGAAACAAGGTGGTGCACGAGGCTGATGCTGCGTGGGGTGATGCCGGTGGTGGTCGATGCCCCTTCTTGGCACCGATGTTCCTTTCCTCCCTGTGGTGATGGCCCAAGCCGGCTTCTTGTGTCCATGTCCCCCATCTTCAGTGCTGTCAGCCAGCTCCAACAACATCAGGGGTCCCGTGGATGCTTTGCTCGACGGCGGTCGATGCCGAACAAGGAGATGCAACCATGTGTCGTTCCTTTCTTCGAGGTGTGGTCATGGCCTTCACCGGGCATTCCTCCCCTCGGATGCCGGGGGAAAGCCTAGGTCTGGTCCACTGGACCAGACGGTGGCGACACCACAGTGTCGTTATCTTCTTGACGAAGGCGTGTAGGATACATAGGGAGAGTGACGAAGGGATGGATCTTAGACCCTGCGGATAAGGACACCCCGTCTCAGTCCCAACGTTAAGGCCCACGAAGGGAAGCCCTTGGAGTGTTCCAGAAGGCCTACGTGAAGCCCACCCGCAATACCTTGCGGGCTAAGTTAGGGAACTTGTAACCGACATAGGGTTAGAGTTCGAGTCCTCCCCGGGTAGGGTTTGAGACCTGGCCACCTATATAAGGCCAGGAGAACCACCGGAAGAGGACCAAGCAATACCGCACCACCAAGCCTTGAGATCGAGATCATACTCTCGACTTGAGCAACCACCATTGTAACCGATCTACTCGTTAATACAGATCGACAGAGGCATGAGTAAGGGTTTTACCTCTACGAGGGCCCCGAACCTGGGTAAATTGTGCCCCCTGTCTAGCCGACGATCGCCACCAGCGCTCATGGGTTCTCCTATTCGAAACCCTATAGGTTCACCTGAGGGATTTGCCGAGCAACAGATTCGACAATTGGCGCCGTCTGTGGGAACGGCGGGCGCTGGATCTCCGGCGTCATCGGCTTCATCATCCAACTCACGTTGGAAACCTTCGACCTCGGCTCCAGTCAATCCTATTCGGATCGGATCTGTTGTGGTCACCCCTCACTCGCCGGAATCATGCCCGGTATTCAGCGATCTGGAGAAGAGCGTGACCTTGACGTTCGGAAGCTTGAAGTTCTACACCAACAAGGACGGGATCCTCCACTTCCCTGAAGAATCAGGGTCGGAATCAGAAGCTGTCGACTCGCGCCCCCATCTGGAAAAAAGTGGCGAGTCCATCCGCTTCAACACCAGCGACTACCATACCCTCTCGACAGAGGAACCTTCGCAGATCCAGAAAACTTTCCGGGCAACGCCTAGGACGCACGGACCACGATTGGCCCAAGTCTGCATGGCAGGATCAGAACAACCTCCAGAAACAGAACAAAGCGCTGCGGAGCGCGCTGAGATCGGCGTCTCGTGGGACGCCTGGGACCGAGCTAAAGAAGCTTTGAGAACAAGCAAGCCGCCCGTAGCAGGAGCGCCACAGGAAGATATGGTCGCCTACCACTACCATCTAGTGAGAGCAGCCACAGCTATCAAAGAAGCTCGGAGAGACCTGGCACATCGGAAGAGATTGGCGGATGAATCAAGTCAACGCCGGGCTGAGCTATCCCTAACACCTTCGGTTGCTACTCGACCCACAAGGAAGGGACACGCATCAAGAACAACATCCATGGACGCCGAGTCCCTGGGAGGGATCAGTAAGTCACTCGCACCTTCCCTCATGCGGGTTGACAAGGAAGGAAACGTCTACCCGAAAACTCCAGCTGCGGCCGTCCTGGCCGCAGCAACCTACATGCAGATGAACCAGCCAGCGGAGGACGACCCGCGAGCAGAGCAGTACAAACAGGTTCGGAAAGGATTGGGTATGGCAGCCTCAAGGCTCGCCTCCTACGACCGCAGGAAAGCTGCCGAACAGCAAGAGAAGGAGAAAGAAAAAGAGGCATCGCGCAAGCACAGGAGCACTTCGCCTGGGAGAGACAAATAACCTAGCCGTGGTCGAGGAAAAGAAGCTCGGCAACGCGGTGATAGTCGAAGCAGCAGCGAAGATAGCCCGAGAGATAAAAGCTCACGGCGTCATAGCAGCCGCTCGCGGAATCGCAGCAAAGAGCCAAGGAAGGAAACTGATCGCAACCAGCCAGGATATAACACGCGGTCAGATATCGCGCAAAACAAGGTGGATAAGGCAAGAGCTGCACGGAACCGCGCGCGCTCCTCGTCCAGTTCTCCTCGCCCGCAGCATCCGCGAGGCACCCCTACCCAAGAGATTCAAGCTCAGCACAGAAGTCACGAAATACGATGGTTCACTCGAACCTTCGTCGTGGCTAAACGATTACCTCGCGGCAGTAAAATGCCAACGTGGGAATAAAAACACGGCTATGCAGTACCTCAACCTGCACTTGGTCGGCGCGGCACGCAGCTGGCTAGAAGCGAGGCCAAAGTCCTGTTACGCATCATGGGATGACCTGGACTACGACTTCTGCAAGAACTTCCAGGCCACTTACAAGAGACCAGCAGCCATTGAAGAACTGCGAGCCTGCAGGTAGAAGAGCGGCGAATCCACCCGCGAGTACATTCAGCGATGGACAACACTCAGGAACACTGCGGGAAATATTTCAGAAGAAGTAGCGGTTGAGGCCTTCGCGAAAGGCGTCCGACGAACTGCTTTTAGAGAAGAGCTGGGCCGAGCAGCACCCAAAACTATTGGGGAACTAATGATCATAGCCGACAAATGGGCTAACGGAGAAGACGCGGTGCACAATGAGAGGGCAATATCGCCCGCGCCCGAAGAAGACCGCCATGGTCGAAAGAAAAGGAGAAAATATTACGATCACGACGACCGGGAAGAGATGGTAGCGGCAGAATTCACACGAAGCCGCGATAATGGGCGCCGCGGGAGTCGCGAGTGGAAACCAAAAGCTGAAGACAAAAGCCCCGAGGAGGTTCTGAACGCGTACTGCTCGCTGCATCTATTTACAGATAAGCGCACGGCAAAACTAAGGCAACGCACCTCCTCAAGGATTGCCGAAAGTTCATTGAAATCCACGAGGCCTTCTCGAAGAAAAGCAGATCAGCAGCTAATCAAAACTACCCGTCACTCCCAGGAGGAGAACATCAAGGGTTCCAGCCACCATTACCCCCACCTCCACCATGAAATCCGAACATGGCGCTAGCAGCACTAAACGCGCCACCCGCACCAAACGCAGGCGCTAACGCGTACCCGAACCCGGCTGGACAGTTGGGGATGATACAAAAAGTCTGCCCATCCCGCAGAGCTCAGAAGACAAACACGCGGCAACTGTGCATGGCTGTGCATACCCCGCCAACAAAGCCCGAGTACCTGAAGATGGCGGACCAATCGATCACTTTCTCGATGGAAGATCACCCGCCACGAGTCTACCGACCAGGACACGCTGCCTTGGTAATCCAAGCACAAATTGGTAATTACGAACTGGCTCGCGTATTCATGGACGGAGGCAGCGGCATCAACATTATCTACGCGGATACGCTCCGCCGGATGAACCGGAACCTGGACGGACTCGCAGAGTCAGAAACATCCTTCCACGGGATAGTTCCAGGAAAGGCGATCCGCCCACTAGGAACAATTAACCTAGAGGTTGTGTTGGGCAATCGACGCAACTACAGAAGAGAATTACTCGACTTTGAAGTAGTCGACTGGCCCTCACAGTACCACGCCATTCTTGGTCGAAGAGCGTTCGCCAGATTCATGGCAGTACCATATTACGCGTACCTAAAGCTCAAGTTACCCGGAGAATATGGTGTAATCACCATCGACGGAGATTTCCAGAAGTCCAACAAATGTGACATCGAGTTCAACGAGATCGCACAATCTTTTGGGATGCAAGAAGAACTGCAGGAGCTGGCAAAGACCACGGAGCACTCCGTGATGCCCCTAACAAAGAAAAACGCGGCAGAGTTGGAGTTCAGCACGAACAGCGATACCCGAAAGCATCAGGTGCATCCGACGGATTCTGCGAAAACAGCGATGGTCTCGACTACCCTCTCGCCAGCATAGGAAAGCGCGCTCGTCGAACTCCTCCGTGAGTACTGGGAAATTTTCTCTTGGCAGCCCTCAGATATGCCAGGAATACCCAGGGAGTTCGCCGAGCACTCACTCGAAGTCTTCAAGGATGCAAAACCGATCAAGCAGACCACTCGACGATTTTCAGAACCCAAGAAGAAAGCGCTTGGGGAAGAAGTAAACAAATTGCTACCTGCAAAATTCATCAGAGAGATCAAGATATCCACCTGGTTAGCAAACCCGGTGCTGGTTCCAAAGAAGAACACTGACATCCTTCGAGTGTGCATTGACTACACCTCATTAAATAAGCACTGCCCCAAGGATAATTTTCCCCTCCCGCGAATCGACCAGATCGTGGATTCTACTGCGGGCTGTCAACGCCTCTCCTTCCTGGACGCCTACTCGGGATATAATCAGATCTGGATGAAGCAGGAAGACGAGGAAAAGACAACATTCATCATGCCACACGGTGTGTACTGCTACACGACAATGCCTTTCGAGCTCAAGAACGCAGGCGCGACGTATCAGCGCTGCATGCAAAAATGCCTCGCCAAGCTCATTGGCAAGAACGTACAAGTGTACATTGACGACATCGTCATCAAGACTCGGGTAGAGGATAAACTCCTCGAGGACATTAGAGAAACATTCGACGCTCTCAACGCATACAGGATCAAGCTCAATCCGACAAAATGCGTCTTCGGCGTCCCAGCAGGAAAGCTTCTCGGGTACCTGGTATCCGCCAGAGGCATCAAAGCCAACCCAGAGAAAATACAAGCAATCTCGACAATGAAGGAGACAACCAATCTACGCGGAGTCCAGCAGCTCGCAGGACGACTAGCCGCCTTGAGCAGGTTTATCGCGCGATTGGGCGAGCAAGCATTACCCTTCTACAAGCTGCTGAAGAAGACAGACAAGTTCGAGTGGACACCAGAAGCTAAGCAGGTATTCGCGGACCTGAAGCGATCATTGCAAAGCAAGCGTATCCTTGCAACACCGCAAGAGAGGGAGCCATTATACTTATACCTAGCCGCAACAAACCAGGTCATCAGCACAACAATTGTAGTCGAACGACCTGAGGAGGGCAAGGCATATGGGGTCCAACGACCAATCTACTACATCAGTGAAGTGCTCTCGCCATGCAAGCAACGATACCCTCACTATCAGAAACTCGCTTATGGAGTTGTTCTCACGGCTCGAAAGCTCAAGCACTACTTCCAGGAACACACCATAATAGTGGTTAATGATCCGTCACTCGGTACAATCATGAACAACCCAATGGCATCTGGACGGATAGCAAAATGGAGCATCGAGCTGGGCGCTTGGGACATCATCTATGCAGGGCGCAATTCAGTAAAATCCCAGGTACTCGTGGAGTTCCTGAGCGAGTGGACAGAGCTACAAATGCCCGGCCCGCCAGAATACAAGAGTAATTGGATCATGTACTTCGATGGGTCGAAGAGAAACGAAGGAGCAGGAGCTGGAATCGTTCTAATATCACCTAGAGGGGACAAACTGCAGTACGTCCTCCGATTGGATTTTCCACCTGATGATCCAGCATCAAACAACGACGCAGAATATGAAGCTTTGTTGCATGGGATGAAGATTGCAGTTGCGTATGGAGCCACCCGACTGATGATCTACGGCGACTCCAATCTCATCGTGCAACAGACAATGAAGGAATGCGACGCCATCGCTGAAAACATGGTCGCTTATCGTGACATGTACAACCTACTCGAAGGAAGTTTCAAAGGATGCGAGCTGAAGCATATTGCGAGATCCAGCAACGAAGAAGCAGACATGCTGGCAAACATGGGTTCCACAAATACACCCATACCGCCAGGGATATATTTTGATCGGATGACTAGACGATGAGTAAAAATAAAGAAAACTGCAGACGTACCCACAACATCGGAGACAGAGGTCAGCCTGCAAGTTGCCATTATCGAGTTCATTCATCATATTTCGCGACAAGTTTTTCTGGTCGAGCCAGTCTGGACGCAGAAATACCTCGACTACTTGTCCGCAAAACAGCTCCCAGCAGATCCACGAGAGGCTCGACAGATAGTCAGGCGAAGCAAATCCTTTCGGGTGATCAACGAAGAGCTATACAAGCAAAGCATCTCAGGCATATTGCAACGATGCGTAGCACCAGAGGACGGCAAATAATTATTGCAAGATATCCATCAAGGAGATTGTGGACATCATGCTAGCTGGAAAGCAATCATGGGGAAAGCCTTCCGATCAGGATTCTACTGGCTTACAGCCGCCATAGACGCAAAGGAGCTGGTCGACAGGTGCAACGCTTGTCAGCGATTCGCACCAAAACCACACGCACCCGCTACGGAATTGCATATGATACCCATCGCCTGGCCCTTTGCACAATGGGGGCTAGACATGGTAGGACCACTACGCAAGTCCACGCCAGGTGGATACACACACTTGCTGGTCGCAGTTGACAAATTTACCAAATGGATCGAAGCCATGCTGGTAACCTCGGCTAGCGCCCAATGCGCCATCAAATTCCTCGACTCCATCGTATGCAGGTTTGGAGTACCACATGACATCATTACAGACAATGGCACTAACTTCACGACAAAGGAAACACAACAGTTCTGTGAAGAAAAGGGCATCAACTTCAAATTTGCCTCAGTTGCCCATCCGCAAACCAACGGCCAAGTCGAAAGATCCAACGGATTAGTTTCGGCTGGCATCAAGAAACATCTACTTGATCGTCTACACCCAGCAACAGGACATTGGGCAGAAGAGCTACCCTCCGTGCTATGGAGCCTCCACACAACTCCAAACCGATCCACAAACTACACACCATTTTTCATGGTCTACGGGGCCGAAGCAGTCCTTCCCGAGGACGTTAGGTTCAGCGCCCCAAGGGTTGTAGCTTACAACGAAGAAACCTCCAACAGGGCACTCGCGGATGACATGGGCGCACTCAACGAAATACGCGATATTGCACTCGCAAGATCAGCAGTATACTAGCAGTCACTGCGCAACTATCACAGTCGCCGCATACGCCACAGGGCCTTTGCAGTAGGAGATCTGGTGCTACGGCTCAAGCAGAAAGAAGGACACAAGCTCGAGCCACAATGGGAAGGAACCTTCATCATACACGAAGTTATCCCAGGTGGCGCCTATCGACTGAAGAACCCGGCGACTGGAGGCGTCTATTCGAATCCTTGGAATGTCGCACAACTCCGCAAATTTTATCCCTAGATTTATTTTACTCGCAGTAATAAGGCTATACTAGCCATCTTGTAGCTCGACATAAAAACACATGACTTCTCAGTCATTGCAATAAAATACATGGTTTTTCAACCATAGATATTCGAAGATTCTTCATCCTTACATGCTAAAAAGTAACGGGTATACACCCCACAAACACACGGGGGCTACGCCTAACTCAGCATTACAGGAAAATTTATATACACAAGGTTAAACACCTTACAACGGTTTTTACAAACTATACAGAACAACAAGATACATACATCCTACATTTACACATGGCGATGAGCATTCTCAGCCGCCAAAACCCGGTCAACCTCATCCAAGGTCAATCGAATGATTTCCTCTGCTGCAGGTCGAACAGCCCTATAATGAGGAGACATATCGTCGACTGGACCATCAGGAAGTCTAGCTATGGAGTTGAAATTCACCTCAGGATGCCACAACCGGACGAAAGAGATAGCCACGACCGAGCCGCAAGTCATCTGATTGCGAACACTCTCGCGAATCTCTCCTTCTTGACCAAACACCCTGAGAAGATGGCTCCAATCTTCAGGACCCCTTTGCAGCGGATAGAAAGCGGCATTCATTGCAATCAAAACCTCGTGAAAGGAACTCACGAGTATCTTCGCCTGAATGACTCGGAACTTCAAGGTAGCAAGCACAAAACCTCGACTACGATCGGACCAAAAATTATTCGCATGAGGCCTCGAGCTGCCGGCTTATTGAAAGATGTGGTTCTCCACCCACGGTTTCTCATTCCTGTCATCCGGCCGAACAACTGAAAAGCAAAGATACATGATCAAAAAAGGGCACAAGACAAGAAAGACTTGGGGGCCGAACTACTTACAGAGCAAATCATTGGCAACATACGCCAATTCATCCATCACAAACTGCTCGCGTTCAGTCGCCAGCTTTTGTTTGGACTTAGCCACATCGGCTATCCCACGCAACGCTTTTAGTTTGCGTTCACCATCAGCCACACGATCACGGAGACCTGCAAAGGTCCCAACAGCGGCAACAAGAGGATTTGCTGGAGTAGCAAGTCCACCTGAAGGCTCCGCAGCCACCCCAGCTACCTGCCAAATACAAGGAAGTTAAAGGAATAAGATGCCCTATTCGAGATATATTAACCACCTATTCGACAGGTGCTCGGGGGCTACTCCCATCGGGAGGAAACACACAATCGCGAGAAGCATTTCAGAAAAAAATTTCGAATAAAACATTGAAAATACGAGAGCACATCCCAAGGTTCATTACAATCGAAACGGCAAAATACGGAAGAAATATACTAAGGAGCTACAGTTGTGCTGCCACTCGCGGCGGTGGTCCCTCCCCTAGCACATGCAAACAACTCGGACAACTTCCGAGCAAGGACTCCGTCTGGCTCGCCAAAACGACGAAGACCTACCTTTTTGTCCGTAGCAGGATCGACAGGAAGCTCCGAGTAGGCCTCCTCCAAACCGGTGACTCCGTGTGCCAGCGCGAACTGGATGGCGGTCTTCGCCCCAGATTCTGACTGGGCGACCGCGTAGGCTTCAAGGAGATTGTTCTCCGAGAAAATCTTCAGCAAATCACTCAACGCGGGTGGAGACACGACGTTGACGAGAAGGCGGCCGTGCAGTTGCGTTAGCACTCGAGTGGCATCGCCAATCAAGCTGCAGACCTGTCGAGACATCGTAGTAGTTTTCATAGACGAGGGTGCCATGAGACTACGGTAGAGACGTGGGGTAACGGGATAGCATAGTAACACAGAACACAGGATTTTACCCAGGTTCGGTACGTCGCGACAGTACGACGTGCCTACTCCTGCACTTCTCACTAATTGGGGCTAAAGCCCGTAAACAGGGTTACAATGTGAGGGTTTTAGATCTAAGCTACTCGACGAGGATGAGCTTCTCGGCGAGTTGGCGTAGAGCTTCTCTGTTATTCCTCTCATCTATCTCCCGTCCGGCTTTATATAATAGCCGGATTAGGGCTTACAGAATAGGAAACCTAGAAGACTACGGTAACTTGTAACTTGGAAAGCAAGGAATCCGTCTTCTCCTCCAAGCCAGATCACATGGGCCATGATCCGGGTTCTTCTAGAATCCGGCTTCTGTGCGTCGGATTACTGGGCCGCCTAATGGACCTAAGCCCACTACCACTTAGGCCACCCTGGTAATCCGGCACTTTGTCTACCATCTTCTATACCCCTATTTGGTATATATCCGACATTAGCCCCCAAGAAGGATCGAAACTCTGATTCTCCGTCTTTCGCCAAATATACTTTGTCCGAGAAATAATTATTCAGCAGTCTTGATTCTTCTTATTCTTCTTTTGAAAAAGATGGTGACATGAAACTCGGAATCCTGAAAATCCGGCTTTTCTCTCACGATCCTTCGCGGAGAAGAAACTTCTTACGTCAGCGCACTTAACCATGCTGACGTAAGTGACGTTTGGGTTTTACTCGGAAAACCCAGAAACATATCTCTGACAGATTCTCGCGGGAAACGAGGAGATAACCATCATTACCCTGTCGTTTCATTTCCCGGATTTTCCGGCGAGTGACACGCGGCAAACATCCAACGGCCAAAATAGCCGTTGGCACGTATCTTGACGGATTTCTAGCTATAAATAGCCATCCTCGTCCTCAACGAAAACCTTCCGCACTCGCCATTGACGCGCACGAGCTCTCCAGCAAAGCACTGCCCCGAGCGCACCTCGCCTCTAAGCACACCGGAAACGAATCGCGCCGCCAGGAAATGGCAAGCTCACCGTCCTCGCCTACTCGCGCCGCCATCAACGACCTCATCAGCGACCTAGATCCACAACTTGGGTCACCCAAGCACGCCGGCGACGAACCGGAGAAAACCGCGGCCTCCGCGGCGGGCGGAGAAAACCTTTCCGCCGCCGCGGACGTTGCGGGCGCGAGCTCCGCCGCTTCCCCGCCGTTTGCTCCTGAAACGGCGGAGGAAAAGATCCAGCTCGTCGGTGACAAGCTCGCCGCCGTAGAAGCAGCCACCGCCTCCGCCACCGGAGCAGATGAAGAGGCGGAATCTGCAGGCAACTGGATTGCCTGCAGCATTCCCCCGGCTCTTCTTCCAAACATGGAGAAAGAGGGCCTGATCCTCCAAGGGAAATGGCGGCTCCCTGAAGACGAGAACGAGCCAACGCCGAGAAACGGCGAAAGGGTTCTTCTTTCTTCCCACCTCCTGAGAGGTATGGGGCTCCCTCCTTCCGCTTTTTTCCTCCAAGTACTTTCCCACTACAACATCCAACCCCATAACCTGCCACCCAACTCCATTCTTTATATGGCCGGGTTCCAGGCCCTATTCGAGGGTTACTTAGGTTTAGAGCCTAGGTTAGATTTCTGGATGTATTGTTTCGGGGTTAAACGGAACTCCTCGGAGGGCGCACTCCCGACTTGCGGGACCATCTCCTTTACTCTTCGGAGGTTTAGGGAAGATTGGTTCCCCAAGATCAAGACATCAGAATCCGTCAAATTTTGGACGGGTTCTTTCTTCTATCATCCCGATGTGCCTTTTCCAAAAAAGGCCATCGGGGTTCCACCTTTCTCCAACACTGCTGCCATTCCCCAAGATAATTGGGGAACGGAAGCCGTCCAGGTTCTGCCGCCTGATCTTCTAAGGATCAAGCGGCGCATCGCCAAGCTCACCTCCTCCACTCCACCTTTGTCCGGCATGGACACGGTCTTATGCTGGCTGAATAGACGAATTCAGCCATTGGCCAACCACGGTGGTCGTCTCCTGTGCGAATACACGGGAGTCAAGGATCCAATGCGGACAACCACCAAAGATTGGCCCGCGAAGGAGCTTCGACGGCGCATCAACCAGTTGGTCGCATCACGCGACCAATACGAAGCGAGTCGGCCAATGTATACGGCCGACAATCCGGTTGCCAAGGTAATTTTTTAGTCATTTGGGTATAGTTTCAGCATTCTTTCTCAGATTTTCTAGCTTCTGATTCTGATTTGTTTGTCCGACAGTTCGCGGATCTTCCAGATTCGGAGTTGGCCTCCGAGGCCGAGCTGGACGCGCTGCGCACTGCTGCTACAGGTGGACGCAAGCGCAAGAAGATTACTTCCTCCGAGGAAATTATCGACCTTGACGGAATCCCCGTCGCCACTTCCAGGTTCTTTCTTCTGGGTTCTTTTTCTTTGATGGGAACTTTTCATCCATCTTCCGTGTTTTAACTTTTCCGGGTTTTTTGTTTTTTAGCCTGCCTCCCTCCAACCTAAAGCCTAAGAAGCTCAAGAAACACAAAGTTGTTTCCAGCCGAGGCAGTCAACCTTCTCCCGCCGTTGCCCCGGACACACCGTCCACGATGGCGGAAGAGCACGCGGCAGCCCCCACGACCAAGCCGTTAGAGCCCAGCCAGCATGTTGTGTCGGACACGGACACGAAGGAAAGGGCGGCTCCAGAGGTGGGAAAATTTCCTCGGACTTTCGACGAAGAAATTCCCACCTTTGACAAGGACTTCAAGATTATCAATGACGGCCTAAGCGCGGCCGGAACCCTTTTTGCGGAATACGCAAAAGAGTTCAAGGAAAACTTGGCGGGTTTGCAACGAATGAGCCAGGTATGTAACTCTAGCCCCCCAAGCATTAAACAAAACTGCATGCCTTTTTTGCTTTGATGCTTTTTGTAACCATTCTTTTCCTTGCTATGTTCCAGCAAACCGCCGAAGCCATTAACATGGAAGTTTTCAACAAACTCTCCATCAAGAATAAAGAGGTTAGAAATCTGCTTTCTATTCTTGAGGAGAGAGAGACGGAACTGGCATCGTCTCAGCTCGCTTTGTCGGAAACAACAGGTAAACATTTTTCCTCTGAAGTTTGCGATTCAATTTTTTGTCTAAGTACTTATTCCGGAAATTTTCTAAACTCGGAATTTTCTTTGCTTTCCAGCTGCTTTGGCTAAGGCCAAGCAAATAGCTGAAGATGCCGGCAATGCCGAGAATCTCCGAAAGGAGAATTTGGAGCTTCACAAGCATCTTGTGAAGGCTCAAAAGGATCTGGAGGCCAGCAACTTGGCCCTTGGAGTTGCCAACTCCAAGGCTTCTGAGCAGGTGGAGAAGGATAAATCCACCATTCAGGATTTAGAAAATGCTCTGAATCTTCGCCTGGAGGAAATCTCCGAGATCGACAAACTTATCGGTAATTTTCTGTTACCTTTTTTATTTTTCCAAATCTTGTTTTTCTTCTCTGTTTTTCACCTAACACTTTTGGTTGTTTTGTCGGGAAAAAACAGGAGATACCCTAGATGGTACCCGGCTTGAAGGGATCCAGGCCTTTGGGAAGATGTGGACTTCGATCCGTGCTGCTGGAATGCAGCTGGTGAACAAGTTCTGTCGTGGGATAATCACGGCAGATGTTACCAGGGGTAACTGATCTTGGGGCAAGTCGACACAGGCGTTCGGGAGAGGGTTTAGCTCAAGAGAAGACATGGTACAACTTGATCTGACAGCCGGCAATCGAAGTCGCCGGATCTCTATTCTCGATACAATAACTCGATTTAGGGTTTACACTGGATACTCGATATCTCACGATATTGCTAGGGTTCTTAGATCTCTGTCTAAACTACCTCCGGGGGTCGGTTTATAAAGCACCCGTACCCCCTGGCTTGTCCTACAAGGCGTACCCTGAATCCTACCCGGACACGGCGTACTAACCCTGACTTGCCTTTACAGTAACCCACAATCCGGGTCATTGGGCCTACAAACTTGGGCCTTCACAAGTTTCCCTATCCTTAGCCGGATCCTGCACATCATCCCTTGAGCCGGGTTATTCCTTGGAGCTTGGCCCACCGGGTTAGCATCCCCCTGTCAGTAGTCCCCAGAATAGCCTGGGCTTCACGGATCTCCTTGAAGCGCTTGCTATTCCCTGCAAAGATATCGATCATACGGGTATATGAAGATCGGGTTAAGATGTTTTAATATTCAGCTAGGCCTTGCTCCTTGGCGGCCATGCAATAACCTCAGCTTTCCCTCCAAACACCTTGGTTCAAACTTCTGGGTCCAAACCATAATAATAACTCCAAGATCCTATGCTCGATAACCAATCCCATCATCACGGGACGAATCCCCTTCTTCCTTTTATCCGGATGCTTTGCTCAATACTTGGCGCACATCTCGCAGAAACTTTAAATAAATAGCCGTTTACCCCCTCCATTCTCGGCTTCCACTCACCAAACCGAGCTTATCCATTTGCACTATAAAAAAGCCCCTTAGGAGTGACCCGAACCCTAACGGCTCATTTCCTCCATTCCATTCCTTTCTCCCTCTGAGCTCTCCTTCTCCCTGAGCGCCACCACGGAAATCCCGCGCTCGTCACCGGAACCCATCGCCCGGAGATTACGCTCCGCCACTATTCGCCCCGCGCCGCCGCCAAGATCCGCCGGCGAATCCTCATCCGGCCCACCAAGAACCGCGAAGGGACACCAAGCCTGCGCCATCTGCCTCCGCAAGGCTTCCCTCAGATCTCCTCCGGTAAATCTTTTGCACCTATCAATTTTCCCTCTCAACCTTTGATTTTTTCCTCAGATTAGATCCAGATCGGTCCGCCTCGGATTTCTTGACTAGGCCGAATTAGAATACCCATAAACTCTTCTAGCTCGCACTCAAGACAAAGCGCATGCTCCAATCCGCTCCCCTACTACCCACAATCATTATTCTTGCCACAAATCCAAAAATAAAACTTCCAATCTAGGCTCGAACCACCCAAATTTTCCGCCTTCGCATCAATCACCCGGCTAGACCATTCCTTTTCAGTTACTTTTATTCACGTCTGGAACTTAAGCCGCCATCCATTGTATTCAAAAGGCTCCTTCAACATTTAGATCCCATAAATTTCACCACAATGCCTGATACCCGGAAACTTTCAAACTTTGCTCTGCATGCTAACACCCGGATCTCCCGTAACTTTTCATACCTCAATGCTGTCCGGCCTATACTTAGCCGGCTCACAACTTTCATGTCTTAATTTCCTTCTTACCTTGTGCTCTGCAGGTCAGCCATATGGCTCCCAAGAAACAGGGGAAGACCCCAACCAAGGCCAAAGCCACCAACACCATTTCCGCCAACTGGGCGCGGTCTATGGTCACAAAGGCCAAGTTGGAGGAGCTGGTGGAACTGGGAATTCTTCCTCCTCAGGAAAATATCCAATGGAGGGTACCGGGTAGGGAGACCCGGCCCACCCCTACCAAAGATGAGGTAATCTGTTTCGTGGATCACGTGACCCGGGGTTTTCGACCACCGGGTCACCCCTTTTTCCGTGACATACTTAGCCACTACGGCCTTCGTGTCTTTGATATCGGACCCAACTCTGTGCTAAATATTTCCCATTTTATTGTCCTCTCCGAATCCTACTTGTGCACTCCGCCAAGTCTAGCTCTTTTCATTGAGCTTTTTCAATGCAAACCATGCCGCGAAAGCGGTGATGGGGCGCTTCTCACTTGCGGCGGGGTTTCGATCCAACGCCGCAAAAACTCTCTAATGCCACCCCTCACCCTCAATTCCCATGTCAAGCATTGGCAGCTCTCGTACTTCTACTGCCAGGACACTTCCCCACCCGGCCAAAAGAAACTGCCGGGTTACTCGGAGGGTCTTCTTGATATTTCTGATAAGTTTAGCGCCTTCGCCCCTAACTCGGATAGGGAGGCAATTCAACCCTTGCTAGCCAAAATTGCTACTCTTACAACCCAGGGCCTCATCGGGCTCAATCTAGTAAAGACCTGGGTCGATTTTAGGATTCAACCCAACTCCATCCGCACCAAGTTGATGTGCGAGTATTCAGGAGAACCTTCCGATCCGCTCCGATACTCCGATAACATCTTCGCACCTGGCGACACCCATAAAACCATCAAAGGTTTTTTGACGGAAAAGCTCGAGGTAATCCGGAACATATCCGGGTTAGAGCCCTTCACGCTTGAAAACCCCGCCCCTGAGGTAAAAGTCCGACTCTAACGCCCTTACTTTCATTCTTTCCACTTGATACAGTTGGTAACCTGTGTATTAACACCTTTCAGGCTAGTGACGACTTTTGGAAAATCAACGCCTCCCCTAGCTCCGAAAGTCCAGAGGAGCAAGAGGCCGTTCACTCGGATGAAGGTACTCTTCGAATTCTATTTGGTTCCTTCGAGCTCGTCATAACCCCTTAATTTTCAACCATAACTTTGATGATATTTCAGAACAAGAGGATGATGAGGAAGAAAACTCGGATGGCAAAGTAGAATCTGCCAGCGACGAGGACGAACCGGAACCGGCAACCAAAGCCGGATCCAAAAGAAAAGCTCAAGAGGCCCCTTCCAAGGTTTCATATCCCCTCCTCGCATTCAATTCACGTCACCTTAATGATATACCTGAGTTATTTTGACATTATTCCACTGGCCATTCTTGAAGGAGTCGCCCATGATCAAGCGTAGGTCAACTCGAAATAACCCGGGTGACAACGTCATCAACCCGGGTATTTCTTCGACCCCCATTCGGCGGGCTGGTAATTATTCTATCTTTTCTCGGCCGGCACATTCCCCTTGAACTATTCTTATATGACATCTAACCTGACAATTTTCAGCCTCTCCCGAGTCTGATGACGGGTTTCCTTGTGACTTCGCGGTGAACACCGGGTAAGATCCCCTTCCGGACGCTCTTCCACACTTCACCACCCTTTCCTGACCGCGTATTTTAACTGCTTCTTGATAACATTTACAGGGCCACGGTCGTCGTTAGCGACCAAGAGGGCATGGAAGACGAGGGCCCGGGTCAGGGGAGCCCGGCCGATAAGACTACTGCCGTGTCTGGCGGTGAAAAGCAAACCTCGCCGATTAAACCGGACGCCCAAGAAACCGAGTATCCAATTGCTTCCCATGCGAGCAAGAAGAAGAAAGCCACAACCCTGGGTGCCGAAGGAGTGTCGGATTCCAATGCACAAATGACCCGGGTTCCGCCTCCTTCTAAGAAGAAAACCTCTTCTCGGAATTCCCAAGGCCCCGGGTCTTCTGATACGGGTAAAGATACTTTTGATCAATTGATGAACACGCTCCTCACCATGAAGGCTTCAGAGGGCGATATTTTAGAGCGCATGGCTGCAGAGCACCAGGTAAAAGCGCTTGTCATCTCATATTGCATATCTAGTCCCCAAGTTCCGAGTATGACTTGCAAAAGTTATGCTTGGTACTTCACGCCAAATTTATCTTATCATAACATCCCACTAATGCTTGCCCTCCTTTCTACTTACAGGCACAGATAACTCGGTCTGATGAAACTTTACTGAAGACCGAACAACGTCTTCTTGCCGAGATAAAACGACGGGAAATCCTTGAGGATGACATGGAAGCTTTGAAGAAGGATGTTTCCAAATATAAGAAGAAGTGCCACACCGCTCGGACCGACTTGAAGAATTTATCGGATCAAATCACCGACACTTACCAGATCTTACTGAGTAAGTTTTTGTCTGCCGACTAACTTCATGCTTCTTGTTATGCACCACTCTGGGTTACTGATGCCTTCTTGCTTCTGTTTCAACTGCAGGTGCCAACCTTGCACCTCCAGAGGAAGATACTATTGCCAAGGCTAGGACCCTGAAGACTGTGCTCCGGACTTTCTTTGCCGGCACAAAATTTATATTGGACGCCATACATTGGCCCACAGAAGCCTATCCGGGTGAAGAGAATCTTGTCCAAGCCTGCTCCACTGTGCCTGGCTGGATTGAACTTTGGAAACGTTCGTCCTGCCGAATTGGAATAACCCGGGCATTGACCTTGGCCAAAGCCTACTTTCCGAAGCTTGACCCGGCGAAGATAATATCCGGGTTTCCCGAGTTTAAGGCGGATGGTGCCAAATTTACGCCTAAGGACTTCAAGGCCATTCAGTCAGCAGTGCGCCCCTCGGCTACCTCTTTAGCCGATAGCTTGGACCTGAATACGCTAATGGCTGCGTATGACGCCGATGGCAAAGTTATCATAGAGGAAGCACCCCCGCCCTTGGACCTCTTGGAGAAGTGGGCTGATCACTCGGCCAAAAAGAAGGAGGCAACCGCGAAGAGGGAGGCCGAGTTAAAATCAGGGCCATCCGCCTCTACACCGTCCGTCCTTCCGCCCATCCGCCCTGGCGCGGTGAGTCCGGGTGGTTCTGCCAGGAAAGCTAAGCAGCAGGCCCAGGAGCAAGACCCGGAAGATCGCACTCAGGAGGCCGAGTAGGGTGATGATGTCATAATACCGTAATCACGTGGGACCTTTTCATTTGAACTATTTATCCTGCCAATGGTGCGCTTGTGCACTTCTGATACCGATGCCATAACTTGTAATGTACTTCTATTCGGTGACATATTTTTGCGGCTTTCCCTGCCCTTTGATAATCGTGCTATTTTGTCTGTTCTTTTGAACTTGTTCTTGATACCCAGCTTTCTTTTTACCTCCCTTTGTAAGACTCGGTTTTCTGAGACCAGGAGTTTTAATACGTGGGCTTTTTCTTTAAGTCCCCAAGACTCGGATGGTGAGGTTTTTCGAACTGCGATAGCCAAGTAGTTTGTTTCTGTTTCGAAGTCCCCCAGCCCCCATGACCCAAAGTTCGAGTAATGGGGGTGTGGCCTTTCTGAGAGAACAAATTATTATTTACCGAGTCGCAAACCTAAAGCCATTCCGTGTAAGTACTGAAGTTATGCTTGATAATTGTTGAGTTTCCGGCTTTTAGCCTTGTACTCTGCATAAACTTGTGGTTTAGATGACCCTTTTAACTATCTTGTACTGTAAGCCGGCTTTCGCGTGGATACCATGTTGTTACATCCATACGAGAACAGTGGCAGGCAAGTCCCATTGGGCTCCATGGCTGATTGTAATCGTAAGCGAACGAATCATGCCACTTTAGTGCGAGTCACATCAAGCTTAAGTAAGATAAGTCAAGAAAAGTTGGCTTCTTTGCCCAGTCATAAGATTGCAGCCGTGCTCGTTTGCGAGTATTCGGCCCTTATAACTTATAGCTATCTATGCCGGGTCATTCGGGTTAGTGGTTGGTTACCTGAGCAACCAACCCCCAAGACCTACATGCAATCGATGCTTTTGATGATACTGAATTATCGATGTCACAGGGATACTACTTACTTGTAATCAGGGTGTAATGATATAGGACTTGATAACCATCTCTTTATTGATACTAGAAATTTTGGATCAGCAGGCCGCCTCATTAAAAACCTTCCAGTCCCCTTAGGTACCCTGGGTAGGAAAAGAGCGCGTCTGAAACCTGCTGCCCGTTACATTGTTTAGTTCCTCATAAGCGCTGGTCCCGGTCTGGCTTGACCAATGCACATTCTCCATATGTTGGATCTTTTCCTGATGAGTACCGGGTTTGCTAGCCAACCCGGGTGGGGTGTTCCAATGACCTGGCTAGTTGTAAGCGGCCGTGTGGCTTCTTCCTTTACAGCGGGCCGCTTGGGGGAATCATCCTCGATTAAGGCCACCATTTTAGCATCTTGCGTTGCCTTGGATTTTGTTCTTTCGCCTTCAGTACTCGGCCTTTTTGATGTGGCTATATCCTCCGGGTCTGCTTGAGATCGGTAGTGCTTGAGTTCTTCTTTTCTACAGGCCTGCTCGGCCATTGCTGCGTCTCCTTCGTCACATTCAGCTGCTATATCTCGATTTCCATGTATGGTAATGGTCTTCTTGGGACCCGGGATTTTTAGCTGTAGATATACGTAACACGGCCTAGCCATGAATTTGGCATAAGCCGGCCTTCCAAACAGCGCGTGATAGGGGCTGCGTAATTTCACTACCTCAAAGGTGAGCCACTCAATTCGATAGTTATCCTTTGATTCTCCGAAAGCTACCTCCAATGCGATTTTTCCCTCGGGGCATGCTGAATGACCCGGCACTATCCCATGAAAAACTGTTGAGCTTTTTTGCAGTTGAGATTCCTTGAGACCCATGCGTAGGAAGGTTTCCCAATACAGTATATTGATGCTGCTTCCACCATCCATTAAAACCTTCTTTAGTTCGTACCCATTAACTTGCGGTGCGACTACTAGTGCCAAGACTCCTGGGTGTTCCACTCTTTCCGGGTGATCCCTTCTGCTCCATGTTACCTCCTGTTCTGACCATCTCAAGTATCTCGGAACGGCTAACGAAACTGAGTTGACTGCTTGCTTCAGTATCTTTTTGTCCTTGTTAGAGCCTCCTGTGGTATGCACATGATATTGACCCAATTGTTTGGGGTTAGCCTGGAAGCCTCCTGCCCCCCCTTGGTTATTACCTTGATTTCCAGCCGCCGGGTTATCAGCTGGGGGTGGGCCGTTGCCCGGGTTTGCCCCTGGACCCGGTCCTCCTCCCCGCCCTGCACCTCGCATAGCTCTGTGCACTTCCTCATTTTTCCATCTTTGTAAATCGGCGCACTGTTCTAGGGAGTGGTTAGCTGGCCTGCCATTCCTGCTGTGCTTCGGACATGCCATCCTGAATATGTCCCAATTGTTACCCGGCCTTGGTGGACCTTGATAGTTTCCTCCATGGTGGTTACCTCCGTTGAAATTTCCTTCTGCTCTTGGCCTTGAAGACCCGGCTTCGGTGTTGGCGACAAACTCGGAGCCTCCTTCGAAGGGGCGCTTGTTCTGGCTATTTCCATTGTTTCCTGACGCTGTTCCGTTGCCGGTTCTTCCATTACCGCTTGTGTTTGCTTTTGTCTTCTTGTCATCAGCTTCTTCTTCTGTAGTATCTGTCGCAGCGTGTTTGTTGCACGCATCCATCAATTCTCCCATTGTGACTTCCGACGCATTTCGACTGGACTTCATGCGAGTTAACTTTTGCACTAAAGGTATATACTTGCATGTTTTTGCCATGGCCTGTAGTGCATCCTTGGGCTGGATATCCGTGGATGAGTGAAGTATCTCCATAACCCGGCGCACCCAACTGCGCGCCGATTCTCCCTTCTTCTGGACGCATCGCTCTAGATCATCAATAGTGAATAATTTCCTGCAGGTCCCGTGAAAGTGCTTGATAAACGCGGTCTTCAATTCCTCCCAAGACTTGATCGATCCCTCTGGTAGATTGGTGAACCACAATTTTGCTGCTCCTTCCGACATCATCAGATACATGAACTTGGCTTGGAGGTTCTCGGACGCGTTGCGGATTGACATTGCCATCTCGTAACTGCTTAGCCATGTTTCGGGATCCATGGTTGGCTCATAATTCACTACTTTCCCTGGCTCTTTGAACTTTTCCGGGTAAGGTTCAGCTCTAATATTGTCCGAGAGACACTTGGGTCCCGCAAGAATGGTTGAAGCCGGCCTTGCTCTAGAAACGTGTGATGCCGCGGGGGGCGCGTCTGGGCGCGGTGCTGCGGGAGGTCCCTGCGCTGCAGACCCGGCCGCGGCCCTCCGAGCCCTAGAACTGTCCACGACGGCCTGTGCTGCTGATGCTGCCTGAGCGCGGGGAGGAGGCGGCATTTGCTGCTGCTCTTCCCTCCGCCGCGCTGAACTCGTTTGTAAATTCCCTTGCTGCTGGCTGACGTATGGCGTCCCGTGCATACCGCTTCTGTGATCCGGGTAATTGGCTTGCTGTGCCACCGCAGTGTGCAACAGCTCGATGGCTTGCCGAGTCTTCTCTGCATGGGGCGACTCTCCCACAGGTATTTGATTCAATGCGAGTGTCGCCGCATATACGTTGTCCATAGGATTGTTGTAGTGGCCGGCTGGCGTGCGGAATCGTGATGGTGGCGGCGGCAGTAGATCGTTGCCGGTTGTGACTCTAGTTTGCGGTGGGGGTAACCCGGTCCGTTCATTCGCCGGATGTGTCGCTGCTGTCGTCTGTTGGGGTGCGGTTCCCTGGTTCACCACTGGTATCGGTTGGTCCTGAGGCGTGACGAATAAATTAGCCGGATTAATAACCCCGCCCGTTGCTGGCAACCTGGTGTGGTGCCTTTGATGTATCCTGGACGTTTCCTCTCGAAGCCGGGTTTCCAACGCGTCTAGCTCGCGCCGTCGGGTGGCCATCCCCTGTCTATCTGCTTCCACTTGCCTTCTTTGCTGTTCCAATGCACGACGAGCCACGTCCAGATCTCTAACACGCTCTGCCGCGTTTTCTGGGGTGATAACCGTGGCGAGGACTGTAGGATCCAAAATCAAATTATTATCGAACAGGGCCGGGTGACGCGGATTCGAGGGACCCGCCCCTGGTGTCCGGTTGGCTTGAAACCCAAACATGTTGGCGTGTTGCTCCTCATCTGCTGCGCGACTGGTGACCGATGCTGACTCTCCATCGACCCGGGTCAAGACCGGGTCTCCGTTAACCGCGCCTTGTTGCTGGGCCACTGCCTGAGCCGCCCCGACTGATGCCGCGGCTGTGTTTCCTTGGTTGACCGCGGGGGCTGCATAGACTGCAACTCGGCGCGCGATATCCGGTGTAAATTCAGGCTGTTCCTCCTCACCGTTCTCCTCATACCGGTTTTCCAGTAGATCCAGGATAGACCCGGTGTCATCTTCTCCTTGGACCCGGTCGCGTGGGGTCCATGCCGGCTCCTCCGGCTGTTCCCACTCCGCGATGGGTTCTTCTGCCGGATATGTCGTTCCCGTTGATTCTTCATCATCTGATCGGATAGACGTGGCTTTTCCTGGCATAGAATCAGATCCAACGTTGTCAGGGACCGAATTGGAAGCACATACCATACCGATGAAGACGCTGATCCGGCCGATTGTCACGACGGATCCGGTTTCGAGGTGATCCGACTCCGGCCCCCAGCCGGAATCGTCCACCACCTTTTCTCCTTCGTGGTCGATGTAGATCTCGCCGATGACAAGATTCTCCATGCCCTTCCGAGCTTCTCCCGTGATGTAGACACCTTTGGACGCAGGCCCCACGGTGGGCGCCAACTGTCGTGGGATAATCACGGCAGATGTTACCAGGGGTAACTGATCTTGGGGCAAGTCGACACAGGCGTTCGGGAGAGGGTTTAGCTCAAGAGAAGACATGGTACAACTTGATCTGACAGCCGGCAATCGAAGTCGCCGGATCTCTATTCTCGATACAATAACTCGATTTAGGGTTTACACTGGATACTCGATATCTCACGATATTGCTAGGGTTCTTAGATCTCTGTCTAAACTACCTCCGGGGGTCGGTTTATAAAGCACCCGTACCCCCTGGCTTGTCCTACAAGGCGTACCCTGAATCCTACCCGGACACGGCGTACTAACCCTGACTTGCCTTTACAGTAACCCACAATCCGGGTCATTGGGCCTACAAACTTGGGCCTTCACAAGTTTCCCTATCCTTAGCCGGATCCTGCACATCATCCCTTGAGCCGGGTTATTCCTTGGAGCTTGGCCCACCGGGTTAGCATCCCCCTGTCAAGTTCCTTCCCGCAAGGACTGGGGAGTTCTCGGAGATTGAAAAACTTCCGGGAGCCATCATGGAGGTGGCGGAATCCAGGGATTATATCCTGCGTTCCGCTGCACGGGGTGGTGCGCGCATGGCACTCGGCCTTATGCGCATGCACTACCCTGGTGCTAAATCTTGGTGCGTGGCGTATGGTGTCCCTCAAGGATACACGGATACTCAGCGAAATACCATCTTTGATGAAATCAAAGGCCACGCCACCCAGATCGCCTCCATGGTAAATATTTCCGTCAATTATCCAGAAGAGGAGATCCCACCAATCCCCGAGGACGACAGCAGCGAGGAGGAATCAGATGCTTGAAGGGCTACCTTTGACCTGGATAGCAAAATTAGACAATAGGAGCATTACTGTTCTTTCAATGTAATCCAAAATGTAATGCTTCTATTTGTATGAATGAAAAATTCCGCCTTTTGCAGTTTTTAATTATGAAATTTTTTGCAAGGTTTTTCGGATGTTACTATTCCTTTATCTTCTAAGTTCTCTGGCATATATGTTTTAACTGTCCTTAGTGTTTGAAATGGCTCAAATAGCAATATGAATCATCATGCCGAGTAACTGGGTGTAACCAATCAGTTTAAACTCGGAAACATGGATCATGCTAAAGGCATTTTTACTAACTAGCTCCAGTAACCCAACACATACGCAATCAGATAATGCTTAGAGAAACAAGGAATTTTTTGACCGAAACTTGGGCACGCAGGCAATTCAAGTTTCGTTTAGCCGTTAACAGGCTGAAAAAACATTCAGTTTCTTAACGCCGAGTACGCAGGCACAATTCGGGTTAACATTGAGTATTTTGTAAGATCATTGGGAAATAGAGAAGGCGGAAACATGCTTTTACTATAATAAACTTGTAAAAAACATGGACACCAGAAATCCAACAACTTTATTTCATGATCTCAAAAGATGTTTACATAGATATTGAACTAAGTATGGAAGAGACATAACTGCTATGTATTCCAAAGCTTTGCTATCCACTTGACTTTGTCGGATTTCTTCAACAACTTGTATAGTGTTAGGGTTTTAGCCCCCAGCCGACTAATAAATCTGCTAACGGCAGCTGCGGAACCCGTCAATCTTTGGACATCTTTGACGCAGGCAGGTTTTGTGATGTTCAAGATTGCCTTGATCTTTTCCGGGTTAACTTCTATTCCTCTGTGAGAAACGATGAAACCTAGAAGTTTTCCTGAGGGAACCCCGAATACGCATTTAGATGGATTCAACTTCATCTTGTAGGTGCGTAAGTTCTCGAAAGTTTCTCGCAAATCCTCAAGGAGTGTATCTTTTTCCTTGGTTACGACAGCAATATCGTCCACATAAACATGGACATTTTTCCAATCTGACTATGCAAACAACGTTGCATGCAACGCTGGTAGGTTGCACCTGCGTTCTTCAGGCCAAACAGCATGGTTACGTAGTAATACGTCCCGTATGGGGTTATGAAAGAACTCTTAATTTGATCTTCCTTTATCATGCGTATTTGGTGGTACCCGGAGCATGCATCCAAAAAGCACAAAAGCTCAGAGCCTGCGGTGGCATCTATTATTTGATCGATTCGCGGTAATGCAAACCTATCTTTCGGACACAATTTGTTCAAGCCTGTGTAATCTATACACATTCTAAGAGTAGTAGTGTCTTTCTTCGGTACTAATACCGGATTTGCGGACCAGTCAGTATGGATTACTTCCTTGATGAAATCCGCTGCTAAAAGCCGGATAATTTCCTTGCCAATAGCCTTCCGTCTTCTTCCGTCAAATCGACGGAGACCTTGTTTGACGGGTTTTGATCCAGGAATAACCTTAAGTTGGTGCTCAGCAAGTTCCCTGGGTACACCTGGCATGTCAGCTGGACACCAGGCAAAAATATCCCAGTTCTCACGGAGGAACTTGATGAGCTCGCCTTCCTATTTGTCAGTCATCCCAGTCCCTACGACGACAAATTTTGTCGGATCTTTGGGATCTAGGATTACCTGTCTTGTATTTTCGGACGCCTTGAAGCTGTCTGTTGGCTTCCGGGTTTCTTTTCCTGCCGGCATTTCTGACGGCGATACCTCCTTGGCTAATTCCTTCAGTTCTTCCTTTGCTATGACTCTCTGAGCGCAAAGGGCGTTTTCTTTCTCCAACTCGTTTGCCAGCTTGAAATCACCGGCTATAGTGATTACTCCTCCCTTGGGTCCTGGCATCTTCAGCTTGTTATAGATATAACAGGATCTTGCCATGAATTTGGCGAAAGCTGGACGTCCGAGTATTGCGTGATACACGCTTTCGAACGGCACTACTTCGAAGGATACTTTTTCCTGCCGGAAGTGATCTTTATCTCCGAAGGTGACATCTAGGGAAATTTCTCCTAGGGATCGTGCTTGCCTGCCAGGAACAATGCCATGGAAGCGTATGTTGCTGTAGTTGAGCTGAGACTCGGAAATCTTCAGATGCTTCAGTGTATCCAGGTACATTATATTAATGCTGGATCCTCCATCCATCAGCACTCTTCTTAGCCTAGTGTTTTGAACAATAGGGCTTACAACAAGAGCTTGTGTGCCGGGTTCAGGGATATTTCCGGGATGATCAGACTGATCCCAGATTATCGGTGTGTTGGAGTACTTCAAGAACTTCGGGGTTGCCGGAACAACCGCGTTTATTTCTCGAAGTGTTCTTTTGGCCACCTTTGCTGACGGGGTTGCTAAGAAGGTTAGCATTGCTTCTCCATCAACTCTTGGAAACTTGGGTTCGCCTTTACGCTGTTGTTCCTGGATTTTTTCGTCAGTGTCCGATTCACTGTCTTCTTTGTCAGCTTCTGGCTTTTGTTTGGCGGGTTTCCTTTTGGAACCCTTCCCTTTATTTCCGGATCCTGCGCTGCCTTTCATGTGCTTATTCAGCCGGCATTGCGCGTTTGTATGGGTGGGTTTCCCAAATTGCGAGTGGTGAACACAAGTTTCCGACTTAATCCTCTCCCACTCCTCTGGAGTGTAGTTGATTGGATCTGGGTTGCGTCCTTTCCACTTGTTTCCCTTTTCTCCTCCAAAGGCTATGTTGACCTCTTTGGGTTTCGTCGTTGTTTCTGGAGTTCCTTTCTTGTCAGAACGAGGGGTTTTCTTGGCAAGTATCAGTGATTCGATATTGCCTCCTCTTGCTCTGATGTCATGTTCGGCTGCAGCGTGCTCATTGGCGGTTGTAAGCATAGATCCGAGATCTTTGTGCTTTTTGGAACCAACCATGAACGGTACGAGTCCGGGTTTTAGGCCATTGACGAAAGCATGCATTGCTTGCACGTAGTTACTCCAGAACAACTATTCTTCATTGCTGTCCATCTGGAGATGAAATCCACGTATGGTTCATCCTCAAATTGCGTGCAACGGTTTAGCTGGTTGATGTTGTTCGGGCGTTTGTACGTTCCCCGGAAATGCTGAGTGAATACTCTAGCCATATCATCCCAGCTGTCGACTGTTCTTGATGGTAATCCATTGATCCAATCTCTGGCTCCATCCAGCAGCATTAGGGGAAGAAACTTGACAGCTTCCAAGTCTGTCCCATTGTTGATCTGGATGGCTGTATAGTAATCCGAGAGCCAGGTATCCGGGTTTGTGCTGCCGGTGTATTTCTGGTACGTTGGACCGACCTTGGCAAAGCCAGAATGCAGCGTTATTCTTCGGATCCTGTCGGTAAAACATTTAGGACCAAAGTATAGATCATCCTTTTCTGCTCTGTCAATGTGTGCAGAATATCTTCCGGCTGAATGGACAGAAGGGGATCTGCTCTTTTCTCTTCCATTGTTGCGCGAACGCGCTTTTCCGAGATTATTTCTATCTCTTCCGTGATCACGCCCTTTTGGATTAGGCGGAGTTCTGCTCCTGTGCCTTTCTTTGTCCTTAGGAGGTGTCCGGGATCTCTCACGCCTGTGAGGTATATCGGATCTTCCAGCTTTCTCAGCTGGGTTTCTCGGAGGTGGCATTATTTTGCCGTTGTTCCGGTGTTTGTCTTCCCGATCATGGGGTTTATGTCCATCTTTCGGGAGATGGGATCCGGTCCTAGACGCTGCATCCCGGTTGTCGGGGTTTTTCTTGTCTTTTCTCGGATCCTCTTTTTTATCTTTTGAGTTGTCTGAATCCCCGGGTTCTTCCGGTCCAGGTGCTCCAGCAGCGCAAGTAGCTGTTTTGCATAGGGCGGAGTTATCATGCAGCCTCCCTGATCGCTCTTGGGCGCGCTGTTGTTGTTGCAATGCTTTTCCTAGGAAAGCATACACCCCTTGGAGTTTTTCCCCGTTGGAATACAGATCGTTGTTAAGAATCGCGAACGCTGCTTCCACGTTTTCTGCTGCGGTCTTGTATATTGGTTCGCCCTTGGCATCTTTGCCGTTTACCTGCTTTTGCCAAGATGGGTTATGGAACCTTTCTTTTGGCGGCAGTTCTTCCGGTCTTGCGATTCCGGGTAACCTAGTAGGTTTTAACGCGGATCTATTCTTTCTCTCGTACTCCTCTATTTCTTCCTTCATGACCTTGATGTCATTATGGGTTTGTTGGAGATGTTGCCGAGATCTGAGTAGATGTTGCTGTTGCCGTTGGAAAGCTTGTCTCCTGGCTTCCAACATCTCAGGGGGTTCATCTGGTCCGACTGGTGTTTGCAATAGCTCTTGCTCTTCCTGTTCCGTCATTGGCGGAGCAGTGATTTCTTTGGATTTCTTCTCCGCAGGCTTTGTTCCGCTAACATCTCCTACTTCCAGGTTTTCATCAGCGAGATCAGCTGATTTTTTCTTCCGGATTTTGTATTGGAGTTTTTTAGCAGCATGGTGCTTTTTCTTGGAAGAGGGAGGTTTTTTGACAGGTTCATCTTCTGTCATCTCCTTGACATTGGGGAATACCGAAGAAGTTTCTCCGTCTTCTCTCTCTTCCTCTGGCGGAGGGGTTTTAGGGCTTTCCTGGCTGCCGGCGTCCGTGGTATCAGCCGGTTTCGCCATTAAAACTTCATGGAATCCCTCTTGAAAGGACTTAACCTTTCTTACGAAGGCGTCCTCATCTTCGTATTGGAGTCGAAGTTATCCGATCCGGTTTCCGACTCCAACCTCGCCTCAATGGCGGCAAGCACGGATTCTGCTTCCGAGTTCATCGTCTTACTGACGGATGTCGGATCTTCCGCCTCTGTGACGGGTGTTTGATCTTCCGTCTCCATGACGGGTGCGTTGTTGTCTGCCTCTTGCACGGGATTTCCGTCATCCGTGTTTTCGGCGATTTCGGATTGCACCATGCCGATAAAGTGTGTATCACTTTTTTGTCGGCGATCTGAGCAGAATCCGCATCATAGTCATCTTCGACTGGGTATAGGGCGGGTGGGATAAATTTGCTTCCACCGCAAAACCCCATTGCTTCTGCAGTTAATCCGATAAAGATGTTAGCAGATCCTATCGGTAACACGCAGGCACTTACCAGGTGGTTTTACGCCGGTATGTAGGATCCGTTGTCAAGGAAGCGCCCGACGTCGTTGTCGAACTCCAAGCTTCCGACAGTGATTGATCTTCCGATTCCGCCAAGTATCCCATATCGGAATTTTACGCGTGACGTCGTTTGCCCCACGGTGGGCGCCAACTGTCGAGACATCGTAGTAGTTTTCATAGACGAGGGTGCCATGAGACTACGGTAGAGACGTGGGGTAACGGGATAGCGTAGTAACACAGAACACAGGATTTTACCCAGGTTCGGTACGTCGCGACAGTACGACGTGCCTACTCCTGCACTTCTCACTAATTGGGGCTAAAGCCCGTAAACAGGGTTACAATGTGAGGGTTTTAGATCTAAGCTACTCGACGAGGATGAGCTTCTCGGCGAGTTGGCGTAGAGCTTCTCTGTTATTCCTCTCATCTATCTCCCGCCCGGCTTTATATAATAGCCGGATTAGGGCTTACAGAATAGGAAACCTAGAAGACTACGGTAACTTGTAACTTGGAAGGCAAGGAATCCGTCTTCTCCTCCAAGCCAGATCACATGGGCCGTGATCCGGGTTCTTCTATAATCCGGCTTCTGTGCGTCGGATTACTGGGCCGCCTAATGGACCTAAGCCCACTACCACTTAGGCCAACCTGGTAATCCGGCACTTTGTCTACCATCTTCTATACCCCTATTTGGTATATATCCGACAAGACCCCTTCGGCGTGCCTCCTGAGCTAGGCGCAAGAATCCGTTAGGGCATCCACCCGATGGACCCTAGGAAGCTCCAGTGGGACACCCAGAAGACCTACAAAGAAAAATGTTAAGATCCAAAGGACTCGCCACGGCAGAAGACAAATCATAGGAAAAAGGTAACTTACCCGCAAAGCGCTCGGCAAGGGGACGAAGGAAGTCGGCAAGGTCGGTATCCGCCTTGGTGCCAGCTTCCTCCAACTTCTTCAGAGCATCCTGGGCAGCCGCAAGCTTTCCTTCAAGATCAGCCGACAACATGCGGGAGGACTCGAAATCCCGTCGAACAGCCGCCAACTCAGCCTCTTGAGCAGTTGCCCGAGTGGAGGCATTCGCCTTCTCGGTCTTCATAAACTCAATTTGAGCTACATAGCAGTAGTTGTTAGAGCCGAAGCATTGGTGGAAAAATAAAGACAAAAGAAGATGGTAAACTTACTTCGAGGAAGCTCGTTCTCCGAGGCGAGTCGATCACGGTCCGATCGAAGGATCCCGCATTCCGACTCAGCGAGAACAACACGACGACCAACCGCCGCAAGGGAGTCGATAAGCGACTGCAAGGAACATGAAGATGGAAGAATCAGAAAAGTGAAATTTGAGCCTATACTCGATTGTAAACATTCGAGTATAGCCTCGGGGGCTACTCCCATCGGGAGCACTGCCGTGCACCCGATAAAAAGAAGAAGAAGGAAAGGACTATCTCTGAGCCTGTAGCCGATCGCATGCGATCGACTACAACCTCGGGGGCTACTCCCATCGGGAGCACTAATGTGCACCCGATAACAAATCCAAGGACGATAAAGCATTAAAAAGCAGGTAGCGGAGTTTACCTGGCCTTGAGCAAAGGAGAGGGGATCCGCCGAGCTGCCCGACACCTCCTTCGGAGCCGAAGCCCTAGCAGCAAAACTAGGAATTCTGTATTCCGTAATCGCCGCGTTGGGGGCTACACTCGTGAATTTTGGACGGTGTCGGCGGTAGGAGTCTCAGCCGCATCTCCCACTTTATTCCTCCTTTCGGGAGGAAGGGAAGAGGTGTACCTCCGAGGGCTGATAGCTTGCAGGCTACAATGAAGACAATGCGTCAACAAGATGTGAAAGGAAATGTTCGACTAAGAGCGAGAAAAGAAACTTACTCGTCATCATCTTCCTCGTCCAGCATATCCGCATTCCAGGCGGTTTGGATTGCTGGAAATGAAGGAGAAGGGGCGAGTGTGTGCAGCGGAGTTACGATGAGGGGCCCCTTCCCGGGAGATTCCTCCAAGGAATTGTCCTTGGAAGTGGCCTCGTCACCTTCTACTCGACGGCGTTTGCGCTGGAGGAGACCGTCACCCGAATCCTCCACACTATCCGAGGAATCACTCTCGGAGCTCGAGGAGGCGTCAGCAACACTGGTGTCGGCTGGGCCGTCCAAGTTACTTGCCAGCAAATCCGAGGCATCTTCCCCGGATATTGGCGGCTAGCAGGTAGTCACGGCTAGGGTCTATTGAAGAAGACAGAAGAAAAACAAGAGAAAATTTCAGTCGACAAGATCTCAGAACAAGGAAAAGAAATGAAGACAAAGAAATTCAAAACTTACTTCAGCTGGCGGTGGCCTCGATGCCTCAAAAGCGGCTACCGGGCAGTCGGGGAAGGTATCGCCTTCCTTTAAACTAGTGATAGACGCGATCTTCTTTTCGAATTCAGCACTCGAGAGTTCTTCACGGTTCACGCGACTAGGATCCCCGGCGCCCTGGTACTCCCACATCGCGGATGGCCTATCTTGCAGGGGCTGAACCCTGCGCTTGAGGAAGACACTCGCCAAGTGCAGGCCGTTCAGCGCAATTCCTGCGGCTTGATTACGAAGAGTAGCCACCTTGGCGAGTAGGGGAGCGACAACTCGGTTTTCTTCAGCCGAAAGTTTGTGCGCCCAAGACTTCCGTTTCTTCAAAACAGCGAACGGATGGAATTCGTTGACTCCACCCGCGCTGTTGTCGGTTACATAAAACCATTTCTTCCTCCAGCCCTGCGCGGAGTCGATGAAGTGCATGGGGAAGTAGCCGTTCTCTGACTTCGCCTGGATCTCGAAGCCGTCGGTGCGCAACGGTTCCCCAAGCTCCGTCTCCACCCGTGATCTCTCGCGGAAGACACACACCTTGAAGAGGGCCTTCCAGAGGCCCCAGTGGGGGCGAATGCCCAGAAAGCACTCGCAAAGAACAATGAAGCACGAGATGTGCTGCATTGCGTTTGGAGGCAAATCATGGAGCTGTATGCCGTAGACATACATCAGAGCCATGAGGAAAGGGTGAAGAGAGAGAGAAAGACCGCGCGACACGTGATCCGCAAAGATCACGCGTTCATTCACGCGGGGATTAGGTACCTCCTCTTTCTTGCCGAGGCGTACCCGTTTCTCCGCTTCCGGAGGCAGCAGTCCGTCTCGCTGCCTTCCCTTGATACTCTTGGCCGTGGTGTTGGGTGAACGCCAATCACCTGAGCGCGGCGCGGGTGGCGGAGGAGCATCCCCTGAAGCCCTCGACGACGAGGCAACAACACGTTTCTTGCCGCCCGCCATTGCTGCTAGCACGAGCTTGGAGAGCGAGGGAAGATGGAGCGCGAGGAGGAAGATGAGCAAAGATGACAAAGGCTGGGAAGTTTTCACCGTTCCACCAAGGCCTGTATTTATACACAGGACCGCTCGATCCTGGCCACTCGATACGCCACGTGGCGTCCATCGCGGCCGCCGCGTGCGAAGGCGAAGCGAGAGGGCGGCGGATGCTGTTTCGTGCCACGATCCTAACGGAGGATCGTGCGCATTTACTGCGTTGTTCGCGTAAAAACCGGGAACGACGTCTCGTTTCCGGTCAAAAAGCTGACAAAGTGGGCCAGCCCTTCTGCTCTCACTCCGTCACGTCCCATCGGGAGGATAAAAGTGCGCCATGACGTCATAGCGTGCATCATCAAGCTGAAGAATCTGTCGGATGGAAAGCCCAAACACGAAAATAACTTCGTATGGACAAATTCCTCCGGATAGAAAACCAAAACACGAAAATAACTTCGTATGGACAAATTATGACGTGAAATCTCTTTCACAGGAAAAATACCCTACACGCGAAAAACTCTTTCGTATGGGCACAATACCCCGAAACATGAAAACTCTTTCATATGGGCACGAAAACTCCTAACACGAAAACTCTTTCGTATGAAGAAGGAACTACAAACCCAAAACTACACGAGTAGGCAGATCCTGCCACTCATCCACACGATGTTTGCACATCATAAACCTGGATTGTTCAGCCGACTAGGTACATCTGGATGCCATATTCTTTCGAATGTGAAGGTAAGACCCAAAAGATCTCTCTTGAGGGCCTGGAATCGCACTCAAGATGCGTCCTCCGGTATAATTCCGTGTCAACAACACGAAGAAAAATCCTAGCGGACGCGCCAGGTACCCCTATAGGTTAAGTTCGACTCGGTAAGACCACTACGGCCCAGTCGCAACAATCACCTCATCGGGTTCGAGTCGGAGGTCTCGAATCTGTGTAGGCCAGAACTGTTTTTGCCCTAGTCGCAATTAATTGGCCCCGATCTCTCGGGAGAGCCAAGCTACTGCGCCGTATCCTTCTGCGATAACAGCCATAAAAACAGGCACTTTCATTACTCGATACTCGAGTACAAAAGCTCATCACACAGGGTACACACCCTCTAAAACAGAAAACGACCATACTGGTTATCCGAAGGAAAGATGAACAATCTGACCGTCTACTCGACTGGAAAATCCCAATCGAGCAAACGCTCGGGGGCTACTGACGAAGGGATGGATCTTAGACCCTGCGGATAAGGACACCCCGTCTCAGTCCCAACGTTAAGGCCCACGAAGGGAATCCCTTGGAGTGTTCCAGAAGACCTACGTGAAGCCCACCCGCAATACCTTGCGGGCTAAGTTAGGAAACTTGTAACCGACATAGGGTTAGAGTTCGAGTCCTCCCCGGGTAGGGTTTGAGACCTGGCCACCTATATAAGGTCAGGAGAACCACCGGAAGAGGACCAAGCAATACCGCACCACCAAGCCTTGAGATCGAGATCATACTCTCGACTTGAGCAACCACCATTTTAACCGATCTACTCGTTAATACAGATCGACAGAGGCAGGAGTAAGGGTTTTACCTCTACGAGGGCCCCGAACCTGGGTAAATTGTGCCCCCTGTCTAGCCGACGATCGCCACCAGCGCTCATGGGTTCTCCTATTCAAAACCCTATAGGTTCACCTGAGGGATTTGCCGAGCAACAGATTCGACAGAGAGTCTGATGTGTCATGCCAGTTGGAGGCTTGGGGCAATCTGATGTGTTGCTGGTATTGGCTGATGTCCAAGGCCTTGGCTTCCGGGGAACAATGTACGACATGGCGGATAGAGCTTGGTCGACGTCTTCCCCGAGTCCGACAAGATCCTGTTTCTACTCGTTGACTCCTCTAGGAACATGAGGGGATGTACGTTGTTCTGGGTTGCCTTGGAGTCGAGGTCGAGCTACGTTGGTGCCTTGCTTGGTTCATGACGCGGTCCTCAAACCATGTGCTCCATCTCCTCACAATTCTTGGTAAGATGTTGGGCAATGCGAGTCGTTTATCATCGGGTCTATAAAGGGTGCGTTGTTTGCCACCGCTTGGCAATGTATTGTGTTGGGTGCATCAAGGTGTAGCCTTATTGACGATGTACCAGTCTTCTATATGATCAAAACACCTTCTAGAGTGTCTTCCTGAAAAGATTGCTACTTGACACACCCTCGTTCACGTTCGTTACAAAAAGTTTGCATCATTTATTACTTTTGTTGTTTTAATTAGGTCATGTACAATGTTGTTAAAACAATTTTGATCTAGATAAACTAATGGGTACCAGATCGTCTCTTAAGGGCCTCTTTGGATTACAAGATTATGAAACATAGGAATCTAAAAAACATAGAAATTTGACAGATTTGTCTATGCAAAATAGAGGATTGTAAAACACAGAAAAATAACAGGAATAGTCATTTGGATAAAATGCAGGAAAAACAATGGAAAAGATGTTGGAGTGGATGTTCAAAATCTTATGGAATTGAGGCATAGAAATCCATTCCATATGAATTCGGTTGACACCATTCGTTTGACCCAAAGGCAAACCATAGAAAAAAATACTAAGGTTTCGAATCCTCAATTTTTTTATGAAATTCCTACAATCCAAAGATACCCTAAGTGAAGGAAGGCAAACTTTTCTCCAATGTCCTTTATTCGAGCACGCCAGCCGGCTCCCACGCCGTTGGACAGCTTCCGGCAAATAGATTAAGCGGATGAAAGGAGAAAGCACGCGGGGAGTTTCCGGATATGTGTCTGAAACTTTGAATTGGCTGGAGGTGGGAGATCGGTTGGCGGCGATGGCAGCGGTCTGAGAGCTGCTCGGTCACCACCACCACGATTAAGATCTGCGGTCACCGGTCAGCCACCTGAGGTCTTTTCGTCAGGTCCCTTGGCCGCGCAGGCCCAGCACTGCTTATATACAGTACATCAAAGTAAACTTAATACGTTTTGGTACAGTTCTATGCCCTGCCAGTAGTCCGAATTAATCATCAAGTCCCTCCAACTGTCGCTATGGGTAGAGCCGTAGAGGTGCATCTTGCTTCATGCGCATCGATCGCTATAAAAAGAGGCCAGCTCCCGCGCTGAGTTCCATCCTGCTCCTACGTCAGGAAGTAGCAGTAGTACAAGGGAAGATGATGCCTGGTCATGCGCTACTGTTCGTTAACCTGCTGCTGATGACGATGATGGCGCTCCTCCCAGGAGCCCGTGGAGCAGCAGGCACGAGCAAGAGTAAGATCTCGGCCGTGTTCATGTTCGGCGACTCCATGGTCGATCCAGGGAATAACAACAACCGGCTCACGGAGGCGAGGGCCAACTTCCCGCCGTATGGGCAGGACTTTCCCGGCGGGGAGGCCACCGGGAGGTTCTCCAACGGCAAGGTTCCTGGAGACCTGCTAGGTATATGTTCAGTAACTTCAGTTTTTATGTTACTATAAGTAAATGTGCCCCGTGTGTCTGCTACTCCGTACAAGATAATAAAATTTGTGCGAGACAAGTTGACGAAAGAAACGCTCATGCATGCCAGAAACTTCCAGCTTGCTTCCAATCGTTTTATGTCATTTTATACGTCTACTTTCTCATATATCTCTCAAAATAAAGGTATGTTTTTTTTGTTAAAAGTTAACATAGTGTAACTTTGACCGATCTTATAGACAAATATATAAGCATTTACACGATTTAATAATCACCAAGAAAACATATTCTATGAAATGTCTATTGATATTGATTTGGTATTCTAAATGTTCATATTTTATCTATATGATTGGTCAAACTTATTATATGTTGAATTTCAATTAATACACCTTGTTTTGATAAACGGAGGAAGTACTTCTAGTATGATGACAAGGACCAAGATACATGATGTTCTCCTTGTCGGTTCCAACATGTGTGCTCTTCCTCAGTTTCTCTGGCTTTGTAGTCGATGCCAGTGGCAAAAGTCTACGGGGTCATCCTCCTTGGATATCAGGGACCAATCCCAGAAAATCAACAAATTGGACGGGGTATACGAAAAAGCTTACACGTAGCTCCGCCACCGGGTCGTTGCGGTGTTGTGATGCTTGAGAGTCATGAGCATGTTGTTGTCTAACTCAATAAGTCTTCGTTGGTATGTATTATCAATGCACCTTAATAGGGGAAACATTCTTCAAGCTCATGTGCGAAGTTGGCAAGGGTACCTATTTTTATGATGGTCTTCCCTGACCAACTTTTCTAGTTGGCTCCCCGCATCTATCTCTAGCTATCCAACGCCGCCATCTCCGATGCAAAACATTTTCCGGCAAAGCCATAATAAACTGTACAATACAGAAATTATCCTTAGACACCTCCACGTAAAAAAATTATCCAACATAATGCTGAACTCATATTCGCGAATTAACGTTGGGATGTGCATACCACTAATGTCCTCTCTCTCTCTTCTCTATTTGGATAGAGTGTACATTTGGGTACCTCATACTAAATACGAAAGCACACCAAATTTACAATCAATCCAAACAAGGCCTTATTGAGTTTAATTTGTTGATTTAGATGTCCTCTCGTAGCAACCCAATGAAAAACACTAACATACTTGATGAGAAGGTAGCGGTCCCATTGCAGTTGTGGATAAAATTCCGGTGAAAATCAAGTGAAAATATTCTAATGTTTTTATAAGTTTGTTGGCGAAGTCATGTTATACAAACATCTAAATTTTCAAGCACAACATCAAATACATCAAATTCATTGGACGATATAAAAAAAATCTAACAATGACTAATGACAAAATGTACAACATCACAATTCATGCATTTTTTTTTTGTTAGCTCCTAAATGAATATGCATTTTTTACATATCACAATTCATGCATTTAAAGCTGGTATTTAGCATGTTTATAGAACATGGGATTTTCAACATACCATATTTAGAATAAAGTTTCAAACATGGTCTCCACAAATTTTTATTGTAACTTGGTTGCCACTTACTATTGGCCTTGCTCAAATTTCAAATATGGTCTCCACAAATCTAACAATGATTAAGTACTACAGTTCGGTGTTCTCCAGGACCATGACTGGCCATCGAAGTTCCTACTACCCGAATTTATGTCTACAGCTAGCACTATTTAATGGGCTCAGGCAACCATGCTCTCCATGCACACTCATTTCAATCTCTGCAGTGCACGACAATAATTACTCCTTTCCTATCACGATAGAAATATATAGGCGCAAATTTCAAACACTTAATTATTAGAACTATATTATTATAGCAGGATGAAATTATTTTCAATATATTGGAATATGTAAAATAAATATGCATTTACAATGTTTAACTTTTCAATAATTGTTTATAATTTTTAAATTGTTAATATATTGTCAAATTTTTATCTATACACAAAGATCCTAGTCTTACACCATGTAAAAATGGTACTCCTACCTATATTGATGTTTGTTTTACTTGATTGAGCAGCTTCTAGGTTGGGAATTAAGGAGTTGTTGCCTCCGTACATTGGAGATGATCTTGAACTAACTGACCTACTCACGGGTGTAGCCTTTGCCTCTGGAGGAAGTGGATATGACCCCTTCACTTCAATACCTTCGGTAAAAAAAATCATATTACATGCATCTGATAGACGTAGTCTTCCAGAAATATAACTATTTTAAGTTTCACATAAAACGAAGCTTGTTTTAAGGATTTGCACATATTAATTTATTGTGCTTCAGGCTGCTACAACAAGTACCGGGCAACTTGAATCATTTCTTGATTATAAAGAGAAAGTCAAGGGTTTGGTTGGAGAGGAGGAGATGATACGTGTCATCTCAGAAGGAATTTACTTTACCGCGATGGGGGCAAATGACCTTGTAAATAATTACTTTACAATTCCTTTGAGGCGTCATCAATATGACCTTCCTTCCTACGTTGAATTTCTTGTCTCTGCGGCTGTTAACTTTACTATGGTAAGGGCTATTATCCAAACTCTAAGCTATTAGAAAGTTTCTCAGATCGTAGGTGTTCTATAAAACCTCGCTTGACCCTCTCTTCTCTTAAAACAAAAGGTTGATTATCATGTTTTTAAAACATTTCAAGTTTCAGATATTTCCATCGGACTCATACCTCATGAAACATTACTTCCTTAATGTACTTGTAATTTCCCTTTAGACACATGACAAATATAATTTTATGTGTCTTCACATTTACTGCGTCGTTGACATTTTTTTTTGTACAGAATCGATTTCCCTAACGAATTTTAGCGTAGGGATGTTTCATAATCACCAAGTGTATCATATATTATTTGCGCTCACCTACTTTTACTTTCATTCTTACCTCATATTTAACTGGAATTCCACCAGCACAAATGTATTTAGTCGAACATTATTACAATACAAAGATTGGGGCTTTCGTTCCCCTTTTCGTAAAAAAAACATTACTAAATACACACTCTTTTGTACAGAAATTAAATGAGATGGGTGCGAAAAGGATTGGATTCATTGGAATTCCACCAATTGGATGTGTCCCTTCACAAAGAAAACATGGATCAAGAGAATGTGATGCATTGCGGAATCAAGCAGCAGAATTATTCAATTCAAAAATGGCAAAGGAAATAGATCGACTTAATGCAGAAAGGAATGTTCAAGGCTCAAGGTTTGCTTATGGCGATATATACTACAATATGCTTGAGATCATTCAACGACATGGCTTTTATGGTGAGTGTATATAGGCCCTCAACCTTTATTTTAAGTAGATGCAATTAAACCATATATATTAACAGATAGTAATATAAGACACATTAACCTCTTAATTGCTTTAAACTTACAAAACCTTAGATGAACTGAAGTAACAAACAGGAGTAACAAAAAGAAGTGAGTGGCTGTACATATGGTAACCAAAACAAAAGTAATAATAGCTACATTTATAGTGGACCAATATGATATATATAAAATATTTATAATAGTATCCAACTTCTAACTTCGGAATATGTGCTAATGTACATTTCTTAATCATATGAATTCAGTACTGAATATTGTGAAACTTTCCATTTGATAGGTTTCAAGGAGGTAACGGAGGGATGTTGTGGTAGCACAGTGCTAAATGCAGCAATATTCATTGAATATCATCATGCATGCCCAAATGTGTACGATTATATTTTCTGGGACAGCTTTCATCCTACGGAAAAGGCCTACAGCATTGTGATTGATAAGATCCTCAAGCAAAATTTGCAGTACCTAATGTGAAGAAACTCCCTCTTTATCTCTCTGCTACCGTTTGAGCCAATACTATAAGAAACTGCAATGGATTGAGACTTGCTGCTCGTTGCCACTTTTAGGACTATTTGGCCATGCATGGAAATTTGTATAGCCGGGAATGTTTTCTTCTTTCACAAGGTTAAGTGCTAGCAGTGTGTAAAAACATTATATGAAACTTGTCCTTGTCGATTTAACCTTATGTCTTGATATACAGTATTCCCTCTGTCCCATAATAGTTGTCAATAAAATGGATATATATAGCATTGAAATATGTCTAAAAATCTGAATACATCCGTTATAGCGACATTTAATATGGGATCGAGGGAGTAGGATTCTAGGAAGATGTTTTAATCACTACGGGAAACGCTACAGACGCCGAAGGCCAAACGACGGGGCCGTCGGCGTAGACCCCGACCAGGCCACCAACAGAAAAAAAAATTGTAGCTACGCCGACGACCACCCTCGGCGTAGCTCGATTTTATCTACGCCGACGGCTCCCCCTCGGCCTAGCTCGAGGTATGCCGATGGCCACCCTCCGCCTAGCTATTTGTTTTTAACTTAGTCACCATTTTGATCATAACTTTTGCATTCGAACTCGAATTTTGATGTTTTTTACCTCGTTTCGAAGAGGAGAAGAAAATCTACATCATAATACAAATTATTCAAGATACTTTTTCAAAAAATAATCATGAGCACAGACGGATCCAACAATAAACCATGAAGTCTTTTTCTCCAACGGGGTTAGGTTTTTCACCGGAGAGGGGCTCCGGAGCGTCGGGATCCAACCACAAGCTAGGGGGTTCCATACCATGTGTGTACAAGTGTGTTATGGGTTTTGGATGGCAAATATTGCACTCCGGGGTGTGACCTGCTTCACCGACATCTACCTCTCTCTAGAGAGTTTCATACCTTATAGCCTGAAAGTCCCAAATCGGACAAACCGGAGGGAATCCTGTTAAGAGTTGGGTTATACCTTTGTATTGTGACTTTATAGGGCCTAGCCTAACACAAAAAATCAATTAGTTATACTTTTCTACCCCCTTTTGACGTTGGTACCGACTTTAGTCGTATAAGCCTAGTTTTTCTCCAACGTGACTAGGTTTTTCACCGGAGAGAGGCGCCGGAGCGTCGGGATCCAACCAAAAGCTAGGGGGTTCCATACCATGTGTGTACAAGTGTGTTATGGGTTTTGGATGACAAATATTGCACTCCGGGGTGTGACCTGCTTCACCGACATCTACCTCTCTCTAGAGAGTTTCATGACTTATAGCCTGAAAGTCCCAAATCGGACAAACCGGAGGGAATCCTGTTAAGAGTTGGGTTATACCTTTGTATTGTGACTTCCTAGGGCCTGGACTAACACAACCAATCAACTAGTTATACTTTTCTACCCCCTTTTGACGTTGGTACCGACTTTAGTCTTATAAGCCTAGTTTTTCTCCAACGGGACTAGGTTTTTCACCGGAGAGGGGCTCCGGAGCGGCGGGCTCCAACCACAAGCTAGGGGGTTCCATACCATGTGTGTACAAGTGTGATATGGGTTTTGTATGGCAAATAGTGCACTCCGGGGTGTGACCTGCTTCACCGACATCTACCTCTCTCTAGAGAGTTTCATGACTTATAGCCTGAAAGTCCCGGATCGGACAAACCGGAGGGAATCCTGTTAAGAGTTGGGTTATACCTTTGTATTGTGACTTCCTAGGGCCTGGCCTAACACAAACAAGCAACTAGTTACACTTTTCTACCCCCTTTTGATGTTGGTACCGACTTTAGTCTTATAAGCCTAGTTTTTCTCCAGCGGGACTAGGTTTTTCACCGGAGAGGGGCTCCGGAGCGTCGGGATCCAACCACAAGCTAGGGGCTTCCATACCATGTGTGTAATTAAAAGTGTGTTATGGGTTTTGGATGGCAAATATTGCACTCCGGGTGTGACCTGCTTCACCGACATCTACCTCTCTCTAGAGAGTTTCATGACTTATAGCCTGAAAGTCCCGGATCGGACAAACCGGAGGGAATACTGTTAAGAGTTGGGTTATACCTTTGTATTGTGACTTCCTAGGGCCTAGCCTAACACAACCAATCAACTAGTTACACTTTTCTACCCCCTTTTGACGTTGGTACCGACTTTAGTCGTATAAGCCTAGTTTTTCTCCAGCGGGACTAGGTTTTTCACCGGAGAGGGGCTCCGGAGCGTCGCGATCCAACCACAACCTAGGGGGTTCCATACCATATGTGTACAAGTGTGTTATGGTTTTTGTATGGCAAATAATGCACTCCGGGGTTTGACCTGCTTCACCGACATCTACCTCTCTCTAGAGAGTTTCATGACTTATAGCCTGAAAGTCCCGGATCGGACAAACCGGAGGGAATCCTGTGAAGAGGTGGGTTATACCTTTGTATTGTGACTTCCTAGGGCCTAGACTAACACAACCAATCAACTAGTTACACTTTTCTACCCCCTTTTGACGTTGGTACCGACTTTACTCGTATAAGCCTAGTTTTTCTCTAGCGGGACTAGGTTTGTCACCGGAGAGGGGCTCCGGAGCGTCGCGATCCAACCACAACTGTTGGGGGGATAATAACCCGGCACGCCCATGCACAGGAACAAAGACTCGGCTGGAGGAAATTTACGCGAGACCTTGTAATATGATAATGGGTCGAGTGTCACTGATGGGCCAGCAGTCGTATTGGTAACTCGGCTTGTGGAAAGGGAGATTCTGGAAGGCCAAAAGGTGGTGCGGGCCACGGAGTCCAAGACTTGGAGGGCACGAAAAGTAGTTTAGAGTTAATGTGGCCCCGAGTAGGACTCTGGCCATATCTTGTAAGGAAATCCAGGAAACCGGGTATTATATATAGACCGGTTCCTAGGGCGTAGAGGAGGATTCGAGTTATTCTAGTTATACGAGAGCAAGTACTTGTAACCCTAGATTGGAGTCTCGGCGACATTGCAGTCCAAGCCTCTAGATCGCCAATCAATATGATCCTAGCTGGAAGTAAGCTATCATTTCCAATGGAGAGGCTGAACCAGGATAAATCTTGTGTCCGATCTGAGCTAAACCCTCTCCCAAACACCAGAGTCGATTTACCCCAACCTAAGTTACCTCCGGTAACATTTGCCGTGAATTTCCCATGACAGTTGGCGCCCACCGTGAGGCCTACGTCCAAAGGTGTTTACATTACGGGAGAAGCTCTGGAAAGCATGAAGAACCTCGTTATCGGCGAGATCATCACCAAGTCGTCGATGATTTTGGCTGTGGGCCAGGGTCGGACCAGCTAGAAATCGGATCTGTCGTCATGATCGGCTGGGTTAACGTCTTCGTGGGTATGGTACGTACATCTGGTTCAATTTTTGACAATAATGAATATGATTCTGTGTTAGGGGCCTCCAGCTGTGTTCAATCTGATGGGGAAGAGTCGGTAGGCACGGCAGAACTAAAGAGAGCACCCACCACGAAGAGGGAACAGCCGGAGGAGCCGGCATGGACCCCGCGTGGCCGGGTTACTGGAGATGATGACACCGAATCTATCCTGCACCTGCTCGAAGATCGGTATGAAGAAGATAGCTGCGAGGAAGAAGAATATGAATCTTCACCAGGCATTGCGCGCCCAGTTGTGGTCTACACAGACCATGCGATAAATCTGAATCAGGGTGACGTGTCAGTAGCCGCGGCTGGTGCGGCACAAGCGTTGGCCCAACAACAGACTCCGATCAATGGAAACCCGGCTAGAGCCCGGGTCGATGGTGAGCAGACGTCCGTCCCAGTGAAACTGGGGAAACTGCTCATCACAGGAACATGTTCGGATTTAGGACAAACAGAACAGCTGGTGCGGGAACGTCACACCCACCAAATCCGACTCAGTTCAGCAACAACTTGATCTTGGATCCCACAGTGTTAGCAACATTGATAACCCCGGAGAACACGGCGGCCCGGGCCAGAGACTTGGATGTGGCCCACCGAGCATTGGAACAACAGAGGAGAGATGTAGGAGCCGAGAAACTACGGATGGCCGTGCGTCAACGTCAGTTGGATGAGTTAGAGGATCGTATACAGGCACAAACGACTAGAGCATATAATCAGAGGCATCAGACGAGACTGCCTGCGACAGGCGGAGCCCTACAACCGGCCGCGTTATTCATTACGCCTCAAGACCAGCAAATCCATATCGTGAATCAAGGATCTGGGAACGCAGGAGCAGCGCTCGGGGGACAACCGATTAACATGCCAGTCGGGTCACCTGCGCTACCCGCTGGGGCGGCCGGGGGCAATGCTGTGCAACCACCACCATCACGATTTCACACCCCGTCGGGTCACTTCAATAACCCTATGGACAACGTGTACGTCGCAACTTTAGCGCTCGACCGTATTCCACTGGGAGAGTCGCCTCAAGCAATAGAAACCCGGCGGGCTATAGAGATGTTACACACCGCAGTGGCTCAGCAAGCAAATTACCCGGACAACGTGAGTGGCATGCATGGGACGCCGTATATCAGCCGGCAGGAAGGTAATACGAGGAACATTTAGTCGAATTCATCACGACGGAGGGCAGAGCAGCAGCAAATGCCGCCTCCTCCACTTAGACCAGTAACTCCTGCGGTCTCAGCGGCACAGGCTATCGTGGATAGTTCTCGAGCAAGGCGTGCGGCCGGGTCTGTAGCGCGAGGTCCAGGAGTTGGCGCGCCTCCCGCCGCAGCGGAGGCTTCACACGTTTCCAGAGTAAGGCCGGTTTCGACAAACTTAGCCGGGACCAAATGCTTATCAGACGCTATCAGGGCCGAGCCTTACACGGACAAATTCAAAGAGCCTAGTAAAGTTGTCAACTATGAGCCGACCATGGATCCTGAGACCTGGTTAAGCAGCTATAAGATGGCCATGTCTATTCGCAACGCTTCAGAAAAGCTCCAAGCCAAATTTATGTATCTCATGATGTCTGAAGGAGCAGCTAAACTATGGTTCAATAACCTGCCTGGGAGGTCTATCAATTCGTGGAGTGAGCTTAAGTCGGCTTTCGTCAAGCATTTTCATGGAACTTGCAGGAAATATACACGATTGACGACTTGGATCGGTGTGTGTAGAGAAAGGGAGAGTCGGCACGCAGCTGGGTGCGCCGAGTCATGGAGATACTCCACTCTTCCACCGATATCCAGCCAAAGGATGCGATACAAGCTATGGCGAAAACATGCAGATATACGCCCTTGGTGCAAAAATTGGTACGCATGAAATCCAGTAGGCATGTTTCAGAAATTACTATGGGGGAGTTGATGGACGCGTGCAACAAGCATGCCTCCACCGACACCACAGAAGAAGATATTGAGGATAAGAAGGGAAAATCTAATGTGAACAGTAATGGAAGAGCCGGTAACGGGGCTGCATCGAATAACAATGGAGGTAACAATGATGGCAATAGAAACAACCAGCATAAACGTCCGTATGAGGGGGGCTCCGAGTTAGTCGCCAATACTGAGGCCGGGTTTGCAAGGCCCAGAGCGGACGGAAACTTTAATGGAGGAAACTTCAACGGAGGAAGCAATTATCAAGGGCCACCGCGGCTGACTAACCACATCGAAGCCTTCAAAATGCCTTGCCCGCGCCATAGTAGGAATGGCAGGCCGACTAACCATTCATTGGAGCAATGTGTGGATCTACAAAGGTGGAAAAATGAGAAAATACAGAAGGCGCTGCAAGGTGTAGGCCGGGGAGGAGGGCCGGGTCTGGGTGGAAACCAGGGCAACGGCCCACCCCCCGCAGGCAATGCAGGAGCTGGCAACACGAGTAGTAACCAGGGTGGTGCAGGGGGTTTTCAGAGTAACCCAAAAAAGTTAGGACAGTATCATGTTCACACCACTGGGACCACCAAGAGGGAGAGGAAGATACTCAAAAGAGTTGTAAACTCGGTTTCCTCGGGTGTTCCAAGATACATGAGATGGTCAGATCAGGAAGTAACATGGAGTAGAAGGGATCACCCGGAAGCAATAGAACATCCGGGTTTGCTAGCTTTGGTAGTAGCGCCGCAGGTCAATGGCTATGAGTTAAAGAAGGTTCTGATGGATGGTGGGAGCAGTATCAATATCCTATATTGGGAGACCTTTTTACGTATTGGTCTCAAGGAGTCTCAGCTGCAGAAAAGCTCCACGGTTTTTCACGAAATTGTACCAGGACATTCGGCCTGCCCCGAGGGAAAGATATCACTGGAGGTTGCTTTTGGAGAATCCAAGGATAACTACAGAGTAGAATGGCTCACATTCGAGGTGGTGAAACTGCGTAGTCCTTATCACGCACTGTTTGGAAGGCCGTCTTACGCCAAGTTCATGGCGAGACCGTGCTACGTTTACCTACAGTTGAAAATCCCGGGCCCCAAACAGACCATCACTATTCATGGGAGCAGGGTTGTGGCTGCGGAGTGCGATGAGGGAGATGCGGCCCTCGCAGAACAAGCCTGTGCAAAGGAAGAACTCAGGTATTACAGGTCTCAGGTAGACCCGGAAGATCGAACAGCTTTGAAAAAACCAAATACCGATGATGAGAGAGCTAAGTTTAAAGCAGCCCAAGACACAAAGATGGTGTCTTTCATTGAGAGCGACTCTTCCAAGCAGTTCACCATAGGGTCCAACCTGGATAACAAGGAGGAAGGCGCGCTCATCGAGTTTATCCGTGAGAATCAGGATGTTTTTGCATGGACGCCTAGCGACATGCCGGGTATCCCGACTGAACTCGCTGAGCACAGCTTACATGTTGACCCCAAGTCCCGGCCAGTGAAGCAGGGCCTGAGGAAAATGAATGAAGAAAGAAGAAAAGCTATAGGAGCAGAGGTAGCTCGGCTCTTTAGCAGCCGGCTTTATCATGGAGGCTTTCCACCCCAAGTGGTTGGCTAACCCGGTTTTAGTGTTGAAAAAGAATAACGAGTGGAGAATGTGCATAGATTACACGAGTCTCAACAAGCATTGTCCAAAAGATCCATTCGCCCTTTCAAGGATAGACCAGATCATAGACGCGGTGGCGGGAAGTGACTTGTTATGCTTTCTGGATGCCTATTCCGGGTATCATCAGATAAAGCTCAAAGAGGAGGATTGGGAGAAGACGTCGTTCATAACCCCCTTTGGAGCTTTTTGTTACAAAACCATGACCTTTGGATTGAAAAATGCCGGCGCAACATACCAACGGTGCATTCAGAAGTGCTTCGAGGATCATATTGGGCGTAATGTCCATGCTTATGTCGATGACATGGTGATCAAAACAAGGAACGCAGAAACGTTCATCGATGACCTAAAAGAGACCTTCAAGAACCTGAGGAGATACAAAATCAAGCTCAACCCAAAAAAATGTGTGTTCGGAGTTCCTGCGGGGAAACTACTTGGTTTCATCATTTCTGAACGAGGGATCGAGACTAACCCGGAGAAGATCAAAGCTATTCAGAGCCTAAAAAAGCCAGAGGAATTGAAACATGTTCAGAAACTTACAGGATGCGTAGCAGCGCTGAGCCGATTCATATCTCGGCTCGGAGAAAAGGCAATACCCCTATACCGACTATTGAGAAAACAAACAATTTCGTATGGGATCAAGAGGCGGATGAGGCGTTTGAAGCTCCGAAGAAGCAGCTATCGGAAGCCCCGGTTTTGGCAGCGCCGGGTCCCAAAGAGCCCATGTTGCTGTATGTTGCGGCCGGGCCTCGAGCAGTTAGTGCAGTAGTCGTGGTCGAGCGTAAAGAGGATGGAAAGGATTACCCGGTTCAACGGCCGATTTATTATATGAGCGAGGTCTTATCAGAGGCGAAGCAGCGGTATCTGCATTGGCAGAAGCTAGTGTTTGGGGTATTCATGGCCAGTCGGAAATTGAAGCCGTATTTTCATGAACACCCCATAACGGTGGTAAGTTCCATACCCATGGCAGATATCATAAGAAATTCAGATGCTACAGGTAGGGTAGCCAAGTGGGCCATCGAGATGGGTGATTATCACATCAATTATGAGCCCCGATCTTCGATCAAGTCTCAGGCGCTGGTTGATTTTGTCAATGATTGGACTCAGACAAGCGTGCCCTCGTTAGTGCCAAGTTCAGAATCTTGGGTTATGAATTTCGATGGTTCCAAGCAGTATGAAGGATCGGGAGCCGGTGTTGTGCTCACATCGCCAAAAGGAGATAAGTTGCGTTACGTTTTGCAAATTCATTTTGATTTCTCTAACAATGTAGCCGAGTACGAGGCCTTGTTGCATGGATTGCGTGTAGCAAAGTGATGCATGTAAAATGCATACATGAACTTTGCATGTTATTACTTGTTTTTCCTACATATTAGCAACTTATATTCATGTTTTATAATGATTTGGGGGATTTTCTAAACAACCCCCCTTCTTTTGGTTCTAACCTTGTTTTTCCAGAAAACGTACTTTTTAGTGTTTCAGACTTTTCGGGAGCTTCGGGACTCGAAAAAGGGCAAGGCCAAAGAGCACGGTTCAGAATTTTTGTGACGAAGACCATGGGCCAAAGTAGAGGGCCAAAAGGCCAACCACGTGGCAAAGAGGACCCTCCATGCGGCCAGATTCCTTGGCCGCGTGTGGGCCCCCTTTTTGCCCCCGTGGCTCCGATGCCGTCGATCTTTCTTCTCCCGAGTGTCTCGTGACCTAAAAACGACTATATAAAGGTTCCCCTGGCCTTTTCGAGAAGGAGGCGGCGCCGAGAGACGAAACCACGAAACAGAGAGACAGAAGGCTGCCGCCGGAGAAGATCGGAGGGGGGAAAAGCCGCCGGGATCACCCCCGGAGGGCTCCACCCCCCTCCGGCGTGTTCATCATCAACATCTACAGAAAGATCAGCTCCATCTCTCCACTGTAATCTCTTGGCAAACACGATGTATGATGCAATACTATATTCCCTTGATGTATTGTGTCTCCCCGTCTATGTTTGAGTAGTGAATTGTTCTTGGCAATGGTGAAATAGTTCGTTGATTGGTTGCATACAAGTTTGTTATCTTCTATGATTGTCTTTATGTACAATATATGAGTGCACGCATATGTTGGGGAATGCATGTAAGGTGATCACCGGTAGTATAATGGAGTGGTGGTGACTTGGGAGTGACAGTAACCTGAGACCGAGCCACAAAGTTAAGTTGGATATATATAGGGGACCTTAGAACATAAGGCTATGGTGGGACTTTATGTCTTAATCAATCTTGTGCAGTCATTTACTTGGCCACATGATCCATCATAAGGGGTTGTAGATCATTTACTTGACTATACCTATTCATGGCTCCTTCCTAGAAGAAACAACTAAGACTAAAACATGTGCTTCACTAATTGTGACAACCACACGAACGAAACACCTATTTCTAGAACACTTGCTCCCTTGAGATACTTGAGATATTTGCTTCTTGCTACTTGTGAAACTTGCTTAGAAACTTGCATTTTAAACTTGCTTCACTAGTTACTAGACAAACCACACTCCACGTCACTTGCTTTTAATTAGTTAGTTCCTTTTAGTCAAACTTATTGCTTTGCATAAACAGCCATATAAGAGGGTTATAGGGCTTTAGAGAATAGATAGCTTACCTTCAGCTCCTCGTGGGTTCGACACTCAAATACTTATCGAAAGGTACTACAATTGATCTCCTGCACTTGGGAGTCATCAAGCACTTTTCTGGCGCCGTTGCCGGGGAGCGTTGTGCTAAGCTTTTATTCTTGTTTGCATTGCATACTAACATATAAACCTAAAACACAAAAAAAATTATAAAATGGAAAACACCCAAACAATTTTAGAACTGTATAATATCTACCTTGAATTAGGACATGAAGTGTTTGAGGAGAAATTGAAAAATTATTTGCACAACAATCATATTTGTGGTAGTACTAATTCTTTGAACACCTTTATTGCTAAGGAAAACCTTGAGCTTGGGGAAGTTTGTCTTGATGAATATGATATTTTTAGTCCCCCTACTATTGAGGATAAAAATGATATACTTGCTGATTCTATGGAAAGTTTTAAGCTTGGGGAAGTTGGTTTTGATGAGCATGATATTTCTAGTTCCCCAAGCTTGGAGGAGAAAATTCACTTTGATGATACTATGCCTCCTATATATGATGATTGCAATGAAAATTATGAATGTTTAACTCCCACTATCACTAATGAGGATTTTACTTATGTGAAGAGTAGTGATTCTTTTATGCATGTGGCCCATGATAAGAATGTTTTATGTGATATTCATATTGTTGAATCTATTCATGATGCCACTGAAAATTATTATGAGAGAGGGAAACATGGTTACACATATTTCAACAATATTAAGTTTCCCCTCTTTATGCTGAAAGTATTGAAGTTGCACTTGATCTACCTTTCTATGCTTGCTATTATGTGCTTCTTTTATTTGTTTCATTACAAAATGCCAATGCATAGGAAATGGGTTAGACTTAAAAATAAATTGTTTAATATTTTTTTGGTGTGTTCCTTATGCTTTAATTTCCTATTCGGTTTGAGCACACATTTATGTCTTTACAACATGTAAAATGCCTTTACCTACTGTTATGTATCATTTAGTTTAAGATTTTCATTTTATAAAAAATTTGGGAAAGTAAATGAGAAGGATGAGTAATGGAGAAGTTGGGGTCGACCTTGAACATGTGTTGTTCATGCCAATGAAACCATTGCAAAGTCTCTATCATTAAAACTTTTTCCAAAGCTAAAAACAATAAAAATATTAGTTCACTACTGTAACATCACATTTCTGTCTTATTTCTCATCTTAAATGGCAAGAATAATCTTATATGAGAGATATGATTAAACAATAGTAATTAGCTGTCAAGAAAACAGATTCCTGAGCTTCACTGCGAAAAATGTTTAAAATCACAGAAGTGGAATTTTGACCTGGTAATTTACGACAGCAATATTTAGTTATCACTACATATTTCATTAGTTTTAAGTTTTCTGATTTGAGCAACTTAAGTGCCTCTAAAAATTCACTCTTTACGGGCTGTTCAGTTTTTGGCAGATTATGTCTTTATTTTGCATTGCTCTCATTACTTGTGTTTTGTGTGGTTCTTTTGATCAAGGAGAAATTCACAACTGTAGTAACAGTAGTTAATATTTATAATCAACTCATGATGTGTCTTTGCTGTACCTATGTGGATTTTATTTATGGAGGCACTAACCCCTCTAATCAAGTTTTATGTTGAGATTTGTGTAAAAAGAATTTTTCAGGAGGAACAGTTGAGTGAGATGAACAAAGATCAATAGGGACAACCAATCAAGCTTGGGGATGTACCCCTGGGCTCACCCTACATGTATCAAATAAGTACAAGAATCCAAGCTTGGGGATGCCGAGCCACCTCACTCCAACCATCATGATGTTAAGTCAGTAAAGCCTAGCTATATGGCTATAAAGAAAGCGCTTTACGGGAGGCAACCCGGTTGTTGTTTTTTGGATTTTCCTAGTGTCCTCTTGATGTATCAAGAGATTAGTTTTTTTGTTTTAATTCTGGAGTTTTCAATAAAGAGTCAAGTCAAACCCATTTGGACTTATAAGTTGCTATCCTAGTGCATGAAATTTCTATTTTAGCACGAGTCTGCTCACCGTATGATTTTACGTTTTTTATTGATATGTCTTATTGAGCTAATTGTTTAGTATGTTGTTCAACTTTTCGTCCTATGTAAGCACAAAAATTGGCTTAATTTTTTGACGAGTCTAGCTTAGGGAAAAAACGTTCGTTTTGCTGCTGTTGCTTTTCTGGACAGATTCTGCCTTCTTTTGTTTTATGCACTCTTTGGGCTTGGGAATCGAATTTCCATGATTCTTTCAAGAAAGAGAGTGAACATAAAACATAATGAACCTTATTGTCTATCTACTGGAGCATTTGATTTGGAATTTTGCACAGCAAGCATGTGATTTGTTTGTCCTTGCTAATCTCACCCCACAGAAAAAGAATGGGAGAAACATGTTTTGTGAAGTTTTTTCACAGGGAATAGAGGAGCTGCGCCTCAAGACATCCAAGAATGGTGAAAGCCATAAGCTTGGGGATGTGATGAACACCCCACTGGAGCTACACTCTTTTGGTTAGCACACGTCTACTTTCTGTTTTTCTAAGCAAAGCATTTATCGTAGACTTGAAACGTCTAGTTTTTGTTTTTATTTTTGTTTTGATAAGACCACACCCATCATTTTATATGAGATTGAGCTACTGGAGTTTGGGGTTGGAATGTATTGGATTCTAGTATTATGACTTGGAATAGGGATGCCATGGTTGATTTGAAGAGCTACATATGTTTGCATGATTTATAGGCTTTTTATGTGTAGAAATTTGCAATAATGTTGTCTTGAGCTATCTCTTATTCATGTCCTTGATGTTAATTGCTGGTTTATTTAGTTTGTCATGAAATGAGTAGTTCTATGTACATATGCATGCATAGTAGCTGGTCAACTATCTCCCTCTTGCTAGCCAAAAATTTAAAAATTCCAACAAGTAAAAACTTGTTTCCAACACTCCTTAGCCAAGTATTTCCAGTGAGTCCACCATATCTTCCCATTAGCTTCATTGCTATTCCGAGTATGTTCACCATGTTATTGTGTTATTTATGTTCTAAATTAAGATATTCACTTTATTAATTGTCATGGGTTGAACTTGGGATAGGACTCTCACGAACTTTTGAAGGCACACTTTACTTTTTATGCATCTAATAAACATGACCCAATAATGGGAGCCACAAGTTTTGCATTTGACAAGTGTGTGGTTGGGAGCTAGCTATAAACGTGTATCACCGGAAAGCTTTCAACATTGCACAAAAATTTACATTTGGTTGATATCATGTACTTTTGTTTTTGGACTCCTGCCATGCCGAAATGAAATAGAGGAATAGTAAGTTTTGATGAGTAAGTATCTATATGACTAGAGAAACGCATTGGGCCGCTAACCCAAGCCATGCTTTATCATGGTGGAAATTTACTTACAGCTTGAGTGACTCTACAACACATCCTACAATAAAATAAGAAGCTATGCATAATAGTGAATGAAAATAAAAAGGATGATGAGTCTACTCCGTTTGTTTGTCTTGTCATTGTGAGATGGGCTTGTTTCCATGTCATGGGGCAAGAGGTACCTCTTTGCGGTTCTCTATGATGTCATTAATACTTATTATGATTGTACAAAGCTTATTAGGAATCTTAAGTTGAGTAGTCATGGAGTAGGTTTTCACACTCACGGGGCATGAGGCTTTCAACCACCTTGTCATTCACATTACTTCAACATTCACCATTTAAGATGCTAGTGATAAAGGGGCAATGAGAGTCCTAGATCAATGGATACCACATTTCAATTAGTAATTTTAGTTGAATAATTTAGAGGCTAAATAAGACTTGATCATGTTTTACCTCTACTCAATTTTCTCCAAAGTGTCCACCATATTTTCTATTTGCCATTATGCTATTCTTTGACCAATATAGGATTTTATTTTTCATTTTTTGTATGCATTTGGTCCATAGTGCTTTTATTTCATTATACACTTTGTGAACTTTCATGAAACATCTTTGCTTGCATATTTTATATTTCTTACAACATGAATTGTATATTGATACTCATTTCTAGTATTAATCATTTGATTATATGTAGCATGAATAATCCTCCTTGATATCCCATGATTGTTACAATATGCAAAGTCCATGTTAGTTTTATCACCTTCATACTCGAGGACGAGCATGGGTTAAGCTTGGGGATGTTGATGCATGTAAAATGCATACATGAACTTTGCATGTTATTACTTGTTTTTCCTACATATTAGCAACTTATATTCATGTTTTATAATGATTTGAGGGATTTTCTAAACAATCCCCCTTCTTTTGGTTCTAACCCTGTTTTTCCAGAAAACGTAGCTTTTAGTGTTTCAGACTTTCCGGGAGCTTCGGGACTCCAAAAAGGGCAAGGCCAAAGAGCACAGTTCAGAATTTTCGAGACGAAGAACATGGGCCAAAGTAGAGGGCCAAAAGGACAACCAGGTGGCAAAGAGGACCCTCCACGCGGCCAGATTCCTTGGCCGCGTGTGGGGCCCCCTTTTTGCCCCCGTGGCTCCGATGCCGTCGATCTTTCTTCTCCCGAGTGTCTCGTGACCTAAAAACGACTATATAAAGGGTCCCCTGGCCTTTTCGAGACGGAGGCGGCGCCAAGAGACGAAACCACGAAACAGAGAGACAGAAGGCTGCCGCCGGAGAAGATCGGAGGGGGGAAACGCCGCCGGGATCACCCCCGGAGGGCTCCACCCCCCTCCGGCGTGTTCATCATCAACATCTACAGCAAGATCAGCTCCATCTCTCCACTGTAATCTCTTGGCAAACACGATGTATGATGCAATACTATATTCCCTTGATGTATTGTGTATCCCCGTCTATGTTTGAGTAGTGAATTGTTCTTGGCAATGGTGAAATAGTTCGTTGATTGGTTGCGTAAAAGTTTGTTATCTTCTATGATTGTCTTTATGTACAATATATGAGTGCACGCATATGTTGGGGAATGCATGTAAGGTGATCACCGGTAGCATAATGGAGTGGTGGTGACTTGGGAGTGACAGTAACCTGAGACCGAGCCACAAAGTTAAGTTATTGGGGGATATATATAGGGGACCTTAGAACGTAAGGCTATGGTGGGACTTTATGTCTTAATCAATCTTGTGCAGTCATTTACTTGGCCACATGATCCATCATAAGGGGTTGTAGATCATTTACTTGAATATACCTATTCATGGCTCCTTCCTAGAAGAAACAACTAAGACTAAAACATGTGCTTCACTAATTGTGACAACCACACGAACGAAACACCTATTGCTAGAACACTTGCTCCCTTGAGATACTTGAGATATTTGCTGCTTGCTACTTGTGAAACTTGCTTAGAAACTTGCATTTTAAACTTGCTTCACTAGTTACTAGACAAACCACACTCCACGTCACTTGCTTTTAATTAGTTAGTTCCTTTTAGTCAAACTTATTGCTTTGCATAAACAGCCATATAAGAGGGTTATAGGGCTTTAGAGAATAGATAGCTTACCTTCAGCTCCTCGTGGGTTCGACACTCAAATACTTATCGAAAGGTACTACAATTGATCTCCTGCACTTGGGAGTCATCACAATGGAGATGAGCATTAAGCGTATAAAGTGCTACAGAGACTCGGATCTTGTGGTACAGCAGGTCTCAGGAACGTGGGACAGGAAGGATGCAACGATGGCAGCATACCGCAGAGAGGTGGACAAAGTAGCCGGGTCTTTCTCAGGGTATCAGGTGGAGCACATTGACCGGCGTAAGAACGAGGTTGCGGACGCACTGTCGAGACTCGGCTCCCGTCGAGAGCCGGTCTCGCCTAATGTTTTCTTGGATGAATTGTGGCAGCCTTCCGTTAAAACCGAGTGAGAAGAAGAGATAGCTCACCGGGACCAGACTCGGAATTTGTAGCCGCGGTGCGCGCTATTCCAGAATGGACTGAGCCGTTCCTGGCATTTCTACTACGGGGCGAGTTACCACAGCAGGAAGTTGTAGCCCGGCAAATCCAGAGACGGGCAAAAGGTTACTCTATCATTGGCGGCGAGCTTTACAAGAGAAGTGCTACAGGTGTCTTTTTATGCTGCGTAGCTCCAGAAGAAGGCCGACAAATATTGAAAGAAATTCATGAAGGTGATTGTGGACACCATGCCTCCACAAGATCTCTTGTGGCCAAGGCGTATCGGCACGGTTTCTTTTGGCTTACGGTTTTAGCATACGCAGAACGCTTGGTGGCAAGATGTGATGGATGTCAGAGGTATGCTCGGCAAACCCATGTGCCGGCTATGGAGCTGCGGACAATCCCATTGACTTGGCCATTCGCTGTTTGGGGTATAGATATGGTAGGCCCTTTCCACATGTCTCCGTGCAAAAAGACTCATTTACCGGTGGCCGTCGATAAGTTCACAAAGTGGGTTGAGGTCATGCCAGTTACGAACTGTGAAGCGGCCACAGCTGTGCAATTCTTGAAGAAGATCATATATCGGTTTGGATACCCCCACAGCATAATCACAGACAATGGAACCAATATGTCCTTAGGAGAGATGGAGAAGTTCTGTGGAAACAATGACATTCGACTTGATGTAGCCTCGGTGGCCCATCCACAAGCCAATGGTCTGGTGGAGAGAGCAAACCAAGAGCTACTTCGTGGGTTAAAACCACGATTACGAGTCCCGTGTCTTGGAGCTGCTGGAGCATGGGTTGAGGAGTTACCCTCTGTGGTTTGGGGAATCAATACTACACCTAACAGGTCTACTCAGATGACCCCGTTTTTTATGGTTTATGGTGCAGAGGCCGTTCTCCCAAGCGATATTATTCATGACTCGCCACGAGTGGCGGCCTATGTTGAGGTAGAAAACGAGAAGACCCGGCAAGACGTTGTGGACATGTTAGAAGAGCACAGGGAGCAAGCCTTGGAGCGGTCTGCAGTATATCAGCAGGATTTACGGCGATATCACAGCCGCCGGGTCAGGACGCGTGCTTTTCAGGAAGGAGACCTGGTGCTGCGTTGGGTGCAATCTAAAGAGGGAAAACACAAGTTGTCCCCCCCATGGGAGGGCCCGTTCATTATAAGCCAGAATATACACAATGGATCGTATTACCTAGTGGATGCAAGGAAAGAGTCGGACTATGTGAATGACACTAATCATTCCACCTTTTCGATGCAAGAGCGCGAACGACTATGGAACGTGGCCCAGCTGCGCCCTTACTACACTTAGCATAGACTCGGTTTGTAAATTGTATTGCACGATGTAACAGGCAGCAGGTTTCAGACGTGCTATTTTCCTATCCAGGGTACCTACGGGGACTGGAGGGTTTTTAGTGAGGCGGCTTGCTAACCTAACCTTTTCATATCAATAAAGAAATGGTTAAATCATGATAGTTATTATGTTCCTCAAATTTTGTCAGTTTCCTGCATATTTTTTTGTATTAACTATGTTTTGTATATACTAGTTTGTTGTTTCAGTCAAATATGTTTCCTAATAGTAGGGAGTATGATTTAGTGGGTTTAAATTTGCGCATCTTTTCCTTTTTAGTGTTCAAATCATCTGTAAGCCGGTAGAGCAGAAAGCCTACTGTTGCATAGTACACATATGTAGGTCCTGGGGACTGATTGCTTGAATAGCACAGTTGCATACTCAGACCTGGCCACGATGCCATTAGGTTGTGAGGACTGATTACTTGCAATAAGTACAGTTGTAATCTCGTAACCCGGACAATATAGCCAAATTTTTTCTCGACCTTTTTGGTTTAACCTTGATGTGACTCGCAACAAAATGGCGTGTTTGCTAACCTATAAATCCAATCAGTCATGATGCCCATTGGGACTTGCCTGACCCTTTTTTTATTAGAGTTATAGCAACATTGAAAATCCATGCGAAAACCGGCTTATAGCTTCAGAAGGGTCAAAAGGATCATCTAAACCATAATTTATGCAGAGCAAAGGCGACAGCCGGAAACTCATTACATATTACGCATAACTTCAAAACGTACAAGCGTACATAGATATCGAGAATTTATAAGGGGTGATGGTGCACAGATTAAGCCTTCACCTTCATGTCAATGAAAGTTTGGGACTTGGGGACTTGAGAAAACAAAATTTCTCAAGTCAAGAATCCTCAGACCCAGAGTCCGGGTCTTGGGGACTTGTGAGTAAATTTTTTCACAATCCTAAGACCAAGACTCGGCATCTTTCTCACAAAGCATATAACAGTAAAGTTGTGCAAAAATGGGTTTATAAAGTGCATACCAAAGCGACAACTAGAAGGGTCATCGAAACTGCAGAAGTTTAAAGTATTACAAGCCTTAGGAAGAATATCAAAAATTGCACAGACGCACTATCAAATAGCAGTGTTTAAAAGGCATATTACAATGCCCATTGGCCGAATGATTGTTTACTAATAAGAGGGAGTAGCATTACTCGGCCGCAACAGCCGGGTCTTTAGTAGTCACCTCTGGCGCTTTCTCCATGTCAGTGTCCGGCTCACCCGTGGAGGGAGCATGAGCTGGAGGAGGAACTACCGGAGTTGACGAAGTTGGTGCAGTACGGCCTCGGCCTTTTCCTTGGCAAGCTCCGCCTTGAAGCGAGATAGCATGTCAAAGGGCACATGAGCCGTCTTATCCTCATCATTGAACGGCGCGGTAAGCTTGTTTACGTCAAGGTTCTCGGCGATCAAGCTAGCCGAGTGTAGGATCTGGGTGTTGATGGCCTTGAGGTCTGTGCCCGAGAACTTGGTGCCATCCGTCTTAAACTCAGGAAACCTGTCAACAAGCTTTGCCGGCTCAATTTTGGGATAGTAGGCCTTAGCCAAGGAAAGACCGCGTATCACGCCAACCCGGCATGCTGAACGCTTCCAAGCATCAATCCAAGCAGGGACTGTCGAGTATGCTTCGAGCATGTGTGTCACACCAGTGTAGTCACCGGCTAACTTCACAGCTTTAAGAGTCCACTTTGTCCCTGCCTCAAATTGCCGGATGACGTTCCTCAATATCTTGAGCTTTTGGAGGTCGTCGTGTTCCCCAGCAACTTCATTCGGACCTGCAATACAAAAAGGGGAGTAAGATAGTGTGATCCGGGTCAGAACCTTGTAAAATAGGGAAATTCGATTAACACAAAGCAATAGTGGGAATATAGATGTGCCTTACCTATGATGGAGTCATAGGTCTTGGTTATGAAAGTTGTGAGTTTCTTGACGAACTCCTCAGTGTTCCGGAGTTTCTTCTTCTGCTTGTTGTATTTCTTGGAGAGATCCTTGAGGTTGGCCTCCAGTTCTTGACGGAGTTTTACCTCAGCTTGCAGGAGTTCATTCGTTTTCGCAAGTACTTCATCAGTACGAGCTACATAAGCCTGAAAATGGAAAAGCAACATCAGTCGGTTTAATGCACAGAAAACAAGTTCTACCGGTTCTCATATATATTTGCAAGTACCAAGTGACTGTGGACAGTTTACTCGGAACTTAGGTACTAGGGTATTCTGAAGCTTGTATAAGAAAGACTATATATTTGCAAGTACCGAGTGACTGTGGACAGTTTACTCGGAACTTGGGGACTAGGATAAGCATAGAAATAACATCAGTTAAACAAACCTGATGCTCAGCCGCCAAAGACTTGACAATCTCGACTTCAGATGCTTTCAATGTGCGATACTCCTTCAGTAGCTTTTCAAAATCATGGCCACTAAGAGTCGGCCTGGAGGAGCTAGCATCCCGGTCAGCTGGTGGTGGTGTTGCCTTCTCTTCCTCCACGTCAAATCTGGCAGCGGCGGTCTCTGGAGTAGCAGCTGCCTTTTTTGTTCCAAGGTATTCAACCTCGGGATCAGTCGGCTAGAGGGCGGGAGGAGGAGACTCGGCTCCTGGGTTGGCTTCATTAGCCGGCTCTTCGGCGGGCTGGGGATTGGTGTTGCTCTCCGGGTCAACCGCCATCGGGTCTTCGGCGGGGGTTTGAACCGGATCGCTGTGTGACCTTGGCTCTGAGGGAAGAAAAACAATGTGTTTGGTGGTTGATAAAGGTGAAACATGAAAAGTATATGGGATATAGTCAAGCAAGTTATGAAATTTACCCGGTATTCACGATGAAATCACTGGGAAGATCGTTGCTTGACCCGGAAGACACTGACAGAGAGTTGGAAATTGAGACTCGGAGTTTTCCAGCTAAGGGGTGACTCGGAGTTTGATATTTTCGAGGAACATAATTGTGATAAGATGAAGGAGTACCGGCTCGGCGAGAGGGCGATCGAAGAGGAATTCCGGGGTTGAGGCCCTCGTCACCCGGTGAAGACCGAGTTTCCCGTCGCTTGGTTGGAGGAGGTGCAACCTTCTGTGATGATACAATACTTAGATATTCATTAAGTTTGCACATACCAGCATATGAGTACGGCTCTTTGGTCATGGAGGAGTATGGCACCTTGAACGTGACTCCCTTGGATTTCCTTTTCTTGTTTAACTCAGCTTCAGGTTGTTCGGGCTCGCTTTCTTTAGGTTGAGAGGCGGCCTTTTCAGCCGGTGCTGGTGATTGTGGCGTAATGTCAGGAATGAAGGTGGGAGGAGAGTCTTGGTCTAGTAAGTCGACAAAATAGTTGTTTAGTAACTCGGAATCACCTTCTTCGTTGTCACTTGGCTCTTCGTCTTCCGAGTTTTCTGAAGGAGGAGGGATTTTAATCTTCCACCAATCATCAGATTCCTGAGTAAGAACAACAAAGATAAAAGTTAGTATACGTGTGTTTGAAAAATTAACGGGTACAGAGGAGATTAGTCGGTTCTTACTGGTGGAGCCGGGTTTGTGCGGGTGAAGGGGGAGAGCCCAGAGATGCTCTTGATGACCTACACCTTCTCAGCCAGAAAGTTCTTCATGGCCTTGTTAACATCGAGGGCCGGATATGACTTCTCCGAGTATCGGAGAGAGTCAGTCAAGTGGCCCGAGTATTCGCAAAGAAGTTTGTTGCGAATACTATTGGGCTGGATCCTACAGCTGATCCAGGTCTTGATTAGATTCAACCCACAACGACCGTGGGCTGTTAAGACAGAGAGTTTGAGAAGGAGGGGTTGGATGGCCTGTCTATCGGCCTCTGGAGCGAAGGCGCTCAGATTATCACTAAGAGAAAGGGTTTCAATAGAAAAACCCGACAGAGGCTTCTCGCCGGGTGATGAAGTGTCTTTGCAATAAAAGAAGGTTTTTTGCCAATGCTTCTGTAGCATCCCAACTTTTAAATTAAGATGGAATACTTGTGTTATTGTGCTAGTCCCTGGATCAATTGCTAGCACCACAGTACGAAATGAAATATCATGCAAATGCATCAAATTCTATTACATCGCATGATCCAAACTTTACAAAATAGGGTTACAACTTGCATAGTCTTAGAAGACTAGCAGAAAACAAAGAAATACAGCGGAAAACCTAGTACAACATTGAGTGCGTATTCTTCATGTGCCATAGGAAAAACATGTTGGTGATAGTCTCGAGATCCTAAACGAAATCCTCACTCGTCTTCAAAATCATCTGCAGGATGGAATATGCAGCCACAAGGGAGTCAATACAATTTAATGTATTGGCAAGTAACACTACGGTGGATATAAATGGCAAGACTAATACTACATGCTTATTTGGCTGAGTGGAGTTTTGGCTATGTTTGCATAAAGATAGTTTTCTTATGTCTCTTTATAAATCAATTTTTGTTCTATTAAGTTTGGGATTCACTGGTAAAACCCCAGTGACCCTGTGACAATCCACGGTAAAACCCCGGCATGTCAAGAGACATTTTCGCCAAAACCCCGGAATGTCCCTACCTATGATTACAAGTTTTACATTCGAAAAGGTGATGTGATTCTTCTGTCCATCCTTGTCCAGCTGCTCATAGTTGTCAATAACCGGGGACACGACTAAGATCTTAGTTTGTTGACTCTGCAGAGTTTGTGCACTTTCACCTTCAGACTCAAATCAGCCCAAACATTCTATACACCCTGAGTGCATTAAGGAAAGGAGAAGATTGAGACGAGATCTTCCAGAAGCAAGAATTCAACCTAATGGCAAGACCCGTTCCACCTATAATTATGCTACATCTGCTTGTCAAGCCTAGGCTGAACCCTCACAACTTAGTTAATCTAGACAGAGCCCATATGACTAAAGGCTGCACCGGAAGCAATCTAAACTTGGGGAACATCATAATCATTTTGTTCCTGGGTGACATTCCTCAAGTGAACAACTCAGGTATTATCCCTGAGGAGACACTCAACTCTTATCACCCAAACAACCAAATCCACCCAGGTGGTTCATTGAAGTTTATACTTATAATTTTCCACAACATCAAGTAAAACAATTTTTGTAGCAAGGCTAAGCATCTACTAAGTACCAAGGCTATAAAGGTAAGGTAAAAGATATGGCTACACACTACTAGGATTTTGCATAGCATAATAATTACTTAGTAAGATATCCTATCATGCATACTACTCAAAACTCTAGTAATGCATAGGAAAATAATAGGTATTCGATGGTGTGTTACTTGCCTTGTTGAAGTTGGTGAAGATATCACACTCTCTTCACAAAAGATCATTGCTCTCCGTACAATCTATTCATTGAAAACACAATGACAAAATAAACAAACATTCTACCAAACAACATAAAAGTGAAGAATTATACAAGACAACAATCATGTAAAAAGGGATGTAACCAAGTTGGCTAGGACAAGGTCAAGGTTCGAGTTTTGAAAGATTTATTCTATAATGGTTCAATACATTGGGAAGGACTAGGTTGAGTTTGTATAAAACTAACTTTATTATAACCATACTTGTCGAGGAAGTTCCAATAGTTCACCAAGGTGATCTAACTATCTCAACTATTGTAACATATCACAATGTGTAACACTTAGTAATTTTCATCAAGACATTTGAGTACTCTAAGTTAGTATTTCCATTTTGGTTTAGGGTAGGTCTAGGTTCAACTAACTTCATAACAATGGATATAACAAGTTAAAACCTTTGGTATTTCCCATTTGGGTCAATGGTTGGGCAAAAACAACTTGTATTTCTTCAACTAGTGTGGATGGCTCCAAGTCTTCACATGCTTGTCTTCTTGAAGTTCACCTTCATGCTTCTGTTGTAGTTTCCTCCTTATTGTGAATCATCTCTTGTACTTTATAAATATTCATGATCTTCACTTCACTACTTGGTTTAGGTATGGGATGGGCACAAATACCACTAAGTCAAAAATGGAAAGAAAATAGAAGAAGGATAGAAAGAGAGAGGAAGATGTCTTTGAAGGGGATCGTAGCATAGAAAACAAAAAATTTCCTACGCGAGAGATACCCGAAAGGCCAAGATCTAATCTATGAGACGAAGTGCAACGGGCAACAAGAGGGTTAAGGAGAACACATACCCTCTAAGACTCAAAGTGGTACGAGATCAAATCTCGTTGTTGGCGTAGTCGTACTCACACCAATCCCGATAGCGAGAAGATGGCACCGCAATCCGGCGGTGCATCCGTGATCGGTCACACGTACGGTTGATGACGACCTCCGTTCCCTCGTTCCAGCGGGGCGCGGAAGTAGAGGATCCCTCGGAACTCCAGCAGCACGACGACGTGGTGGTGGTGAAGAATCCCACGGTCAGGGCTTCACCAAGCCGGAGACCATGAAATGGAGCAGCGGGTGGAGGGAAATGGAAGTGGCCAAGTGTGTGGAGGAGGGAGAGCTCTCACCCTCCTTTTATAGGAGAGGGGGGAGGCAGCCCAAGGGGGGTGCGGCCAGCCCCATGGTGTGCCCCCACCTCTTCCCTCATGATGTGAGTGGACACTCCACTCACACCCACTCATTTTCCTTTAAACCCCACTTAGAAAATCCAAGAGTTCTTCTTTAATAAATCAATAAAACATTTTTATTTCTTTATTTCAGCATTTGTTAATTCTATTAACAAACATTTGCATAAAGCACCTCGAATCATTTGTTAATTCTATTAACAACAATTCGACGAAAAACCCCTTGAACTATTTCAATTTTCCCCGAAACAATTTCGGTGCTGTCCAAAATATTCTTCGATATTCCGTATCCTCTCAAACGCGTCATCGAACCTTAAGTGTGTCACCCTACGGTTCGCGAATAAGATAGACATGATCGAGACTCCTCTCCGATCAATAATCAACAGCGGGATCTGGAGATCCGTGATGACTCCTATATATTCAACGATGACTCTCGTGATCGTGTGAACCAACAACGCCATGAACTATTCCCTTTGTCTCGCGATATTTTACTTGTCCGAGATTCGATCATTGGTATCAACCATACCTTGTTCAATCTCGTTACCGACAAGTACTATTTTCTCGTTCCCGTGATATAACATCCTTGTGATCATATCACGTGCTTGCAAGCGGTTTCGATGTGATATCACCGAGAGGGCCCAGAGTATATCTCTCCGTCATTTGGATGGACAAATCCCACTCTTGATCCATGATCCTCAACTAATACTTTCCGAATACTTAACGACACCTTTATAGTCACCCTGTTACGGTGTGACGTTTGATGCCATCAAAGCACTCTTCCGGTATCAGTGATTGACATGATCTCAAGGTCTAAGGAATAAGTTACTTCGTATGTTTGATATAACAATGTAAACTAAATGACTTGATCGCATTGCTATATTCTCTTTGGGTATATGTTCATCACATCATTCTTCTAATGACATGACCCCGTTATTAATAACATCCAATGTTCATGATCCGGAAACCTTGATCATCTATTAATCAACGAGCTAGTTAAAAGAGAGGCTTTACTAGGAACCATTGTTTGTTTATTAAGCACACATGTATCAACGTTTCCGGTTAATACAATTCTAGCATGAGAAATAAACATTCATCATAAACAAGGAATAAGATAATAACCATTTTATTATTGCCTCTCGGGCATATTCCCTTCAGTCTCCCACTTGCACTAGAGTCAATAATCTAGTCTGTAAGCACTTTAACACATATGGCGTACCAGTGTTATTACCATGCTTCGCATGCGGTAAACATCATCAAAAAGATCTGAACTGTTCAGGTCCTATTGTATTTGCATGTTCTTTGCGTCTACACGCATCACTCATTCTCTAATGAGATGGCTTTGTATATATATATGGTCAATTGATGAAAACTTAATTCCTCAGCTTAAACTGATGTCACTAACATTGTGAAAATGTAGCTTCATAGTGTTAGCATTCTTGGAAACTCACCAAGTTCCGGTGATACCTTAATTCCTCAGCTTAAACTGATGTTACTAACATTGTGAAAATGTAGCTTCATAGTTTCAGCATTCTTGGAAATTCACCAAGTTCAATAAAGAACTCCTTGACACAAAATACGCTTATAATCAGTTGTTAACACAACGATATACTTTAGCCTTTGTTGTAGTATCTGTCACAATATTTTAATTTTGAAACTCTTTCAAATCCAGCATGGAACTTTCTTCCATCCTATTGTGCTACCCTTCATCACATATTTTATTTGAGATAAAATTACTTGAATAAATGACAAGACTATTAGTGTAACATATTACAACTAATATTTTGTCATTACTATATAGGAAAACATATCCTTAGCATTTCTAAAATGACACAAGGATCTCTCCCACTGTCGTCTAATCATCATATGAATTATCCTACTATAACATTTTATAGAATAGGACTCATCTGGTTGTGTACATAGCATGGAAACATGACTTAGAAATCTCAATTTCAATGATGCTCATCATGTGTCAAAACACATGAATCTTGCTCAATTATTTTCCATGTGACAAGAACTCCTTCTTATCAATTTTATATTGACTTACTTCAATATTTCATCTATGTAATTTGGCTTCAATCATATCAGGCGCTTGAATCCATCTTTTATAGACATCGATGCCCAATATCTTCCAAGCCTTTCATCAATATGAAAATCTTAACCGTGTTAATTTAAAATACATATTTTCCAATCAACCATATGTCATCTACATAAAGTATTGGAAATATATCATAGCGCTCCCACTTAATTTCTTGTAACTTTACAAGCATCTTTATCGTTCATGATGGAATCAAACTCTTTTGACAACTTCATTAAGGTAAAGATTTCAACTTCGTTATGCTCACTTCAACCATTGAAGTGTGCATACCTTTCTAGCAACCTTTTTGAATTTTACAAAACTCTCAGACTGTGTCAAGTACACATCCTTGATAAAACTTCCTTGAGAGGAGAGTTGGTTTTGTTATTCAACTGCCATATCATAATATGTAACCTTTTGCTAGAACTATCCGCAAAGACTAAAGCATCACTACGTAAGATCAAAATCTTGTAGTAGTTAACTCTTTGAACTTCGTCGAAAACAACTTTTCGATAAGTACAATTTTAATAAGATGTAAAATCCATGTCTTTGTCGCTATATAGACCCTTTTGCTATCGCTAGGCATCATGCCTATCGAAAGGACTACCAAGTCACATACTTGATATTCATACAAGGATACTATGGAGGATATAATGACTCATAGTCAATTTTACGAAGTCAGGGCCCATCATTTGCTTCCTTTATAAGGTCCAGGTCCTTTTGTTGTCAAAACAACACTTTACACTTAAACCACAAGTTGTTCTAAGTACAAAGTTTTTGGACTTTTCTGGTACAGTTCGCAAACTCATTTGAAGTATCTACAACATTTGTAGTGTCTTCTACTTAGTCAAAATAGTAAACCCCGGAACAACTTCCAGTGCTGCGCTACTCTTGACATGATAACGAAGATTCTCTAACCTCGTTGAGTTTGTACTGTGCTCCCACTCACTTGTTTCGCAAGAACTACTTTCTCGAGAAATCAACCCTTTCTGACAAACAACATTTGTCTTTTGGTTCGGTGATAGGAGAAATACCCAATGTTTTATTTGGGATAACCTTATAAACATATATTTATCCTATTTTGGTTGTAAACATTTTACACATGCTATGCATACCAAAACTTAAGAAAGTGACAATTCGGGTCACTACCCAAACCATATCTTATATGTTGTCAATTTCAGCGGATCATGATGGTGCTCTTTTTAGTGGAAAAACGGTTGTCACTAATGTATAAACTACAAAATGATAATTGCAATTTTATTAATCTTACAATGTCAAACAGGGTTTGATTTTGTCTTTTGAATACTCCAATCTAATGTGGGGTATTCGAGAAGTATAAGTTGTAGAACAATTCTGCAACTTCTCAGATGTTTTGCTAAACTTGTAACTCAAACTTTATTCTTTATGATCCAATCATAAATACTTGATTATCTTGTTACATTGATTTTAACTTCATATTAACAACCTTTTGAACCAATTCAAAATGTCAAACTTTGTTCCCTTTAAATAGATATACTCACATATCTACTTAAATCATCGACAAAATTTTATGAAGGAAAAATTAATCCACCATACATGACTACACATAATGGACTATATAGATCAATATGTATAATCTCCACTAAATTAGTCGTCCATTCTACTTTGGCCTAAGAACGGAATTCTAGTCATCTTTTGGAAGAGGTCTCACAAGCGTCAATTTATTCAAAACAAAATGACCCCGGAAGTCCATCAATATGGAGTTCCTTCATGTTTTCCTTTCCGATATGAACTAAAATGGTGGTGTCACAATTTAAGTGAAACTCTTCAACGTCTTGCAACGTTTAGCATTTAGTCTTATAGATGTTTACTTTACCAACATGATTTATATTAACATATCCATCAATTATGGAATATGATCATAGTTTGAACAATCTCATTTGTTCTCACAAAAGACTAGAACAAAATAACAAATTATTAAGTTCTTCAAATAAATCTTGACTGGTTGGTTCGATACGACAATGAACACAATAACACTTTATTTATGTTCTTGTCATAATCGATTCCACATCTATTACTAGTTCCTTTTAGGCCCTTGTATTTCTTTCATTGCGTTGCTTTGTATGACAACTCATACCAACCAATGTGGTATCAAAATACCCAAAAATACTTTGTTAACTAGTAATACATCTATAACTTGTATATCAAGCATATACTCCTGAGATGGACTTTCCAGTTATCTTCTTTTTCTGCCATATATCTTTTTGTAATTCTATTTTCAATATTCCCTTTCCTTTATAGAAGAATCATTCAACATCCAACAATGCTAGTCTTACTAGCTCATTTTCTTTGGCGTGTTAGTCATATACTATCACCCATTTAGTCATACTTTGAGTTTGATTGTTCTACTAATATCACCATATTAATAGCATTCTTCTAGATTCCACTCTTAACAATTTCTAAGTAAGGTAAAATACTTTACCCATACTTCTAATCCATCCCATCATAACAATTTTATGATTAAGTTACTATAGCTCGAAGGAAGGGATTTAGAGGATAATTTTGAGCGCCCAACTTCTTGGAATATTCAAACGCCTAGCGTCTTCAATCATTGCATATATTCAGATAATATAAGCAAACATTGTCACGCTAAATTTGCATATATTCAGATAATATAAGCAAACATTGTCACGCTAAATTATACTCAGTCATGTTGCCACAAATAAGTTTCTAGATATCAATATATCTTTCACTTGATTGTTTCTGAAAACAACTCTTTTCAGTTCCTAAATCACCTTGATCAACAAAACATTCTTTTGAAGATAAAGTAATACGGAAGCAACCATGACTCTGGATTCTAAGTAGGAATTATTTGCTCTCTAGATTAATCAATCATTAACCACATGGAGCTAGGTAGGAAATACCAAAAATCTACAATAGGACTCAATTTTAAATTTCACTAATACGGTACCAATCTTAAATGGTATTTACCAGATCATAACAGTTATATCTCAATTAACAATCTAAGTGTAAGGTAGTTATGTGGATGTCAATGAATACTACAATTTGTGCAAATTCACTTTGATTTGTTGTTCATGATAAATAAGTTCAAGTTAATTCAAAAATTAAACCATGAACTCCCACTCAAAAACAACATCCCTCTTAGTCGTCTTTAGTGATTACACGAACCAAATTCACTACACCAAAACCGATCATCACGTGAGATGATGTAGCTTCAAAGGCGAACATCGACATGTTCATCATATCAGCCATATGACTCATGCTTTACCTTTCGGTTACGTGTTCCGAGGCCATGTCTGTACATGCTAGGCTCGCCAAGTAGAACCGTAGTATTGCGTGTGTTTCAAGGCCATGTCTGTACATGCTAGGCTTGAAAACACCCGTTGTATGCGAACGTTGAGTCTGTCACACCCGATCATCACGTGGTGTCTCGAAACGAAGAACTTTCTTAACGGTGCATACTTAAGGAAGAACACATTATTATCTTGATATTAAGTGAGAGGGATCATCTTATAATGCTACCAACGTTATCTAAGCAAAACAAGATGCATAAAAAGGATCAACATCACAGACATCACATGAAAGGATAACGTGATATGATATGGTCCTTCTTGCACTTGATCTCCATCATGTGCATTATGGTATGATCTCAATCATTCCACCAGCGTGGTACCAAGTACCACGGTACCCCAAACTTGATTGTCCATCAATAAGAAGACAACCATATGGATACCTTCCGGTATATCAATAATTTACAAAATAGATCATCTCATAATCAAATTTGTAATATTGACCATATCACATCACATGCCCAGCAAAAACTAGTTAGACGCTTCTAATTTATTTTTGCATATTTTACGTGGCTTAGGGCTTTCGAGGATAGAACCATTCATACCTACGAACATCAACCACAACGTTGATAAACACATTTTTAACAACCCTTCATAGATTAGATCTTAACTATAGTAGGAGAAACAGACACCCGCAAGCCACTTATGCAATACAAGTTGCATGTCAGTTGTGGAACAAGTCTCATGTACGTGGACATGTAAGGTTAGTCCGGGCCGCTTCATCCCACTATGCCACTAAGATCATAAAATAATCAAGGAGGTAATAACATGATCATCAACGCCCACATACACCTATGTGTTCTACCCGTACAAAACATCTACGCATAGATCCGGCTCTGATACCACTGAAGGGGAACGTAGCATAGAAAACAAAAAATTTCCTATGCGAGAGATACCCGAAAGGCCAAGATCTAATCTATGAGACGAAGTGCAACGGGCAACAAGAGGGTTAAGGAGAACACATACCCTCGAAGACTCAAAGTGGTACGAGATCAAATCTCGTTGTTGGCGTAGTCGTACTCACACCAATCCCGATAGCGAGAAGATGGCACCGCAATCCGGCGGTGCATCCGTGATCGGTCACACGTACGGTTGATGACGACCTCCGTTCCCTCGTTCCAGCGGGGCGCGTAAGTAGAGGATCCCTCGGAACTCCAGCAGCACGACGACGTGGTGCTGGTGAAGAATCCCACGGTCAGGGCTTCGCCAAGTCGGAGACCATGAAATGGAGCAGCGGGTGGAGGGAAATGGAAGTGGCCAAGTGTGTGGAGGAGGGAGAGCTCTCACCCTCCTTTTATAGGAGAGGGGGGAGGCAGCCCAAGGGGGTGCGGCCAGCCCCATGGTGTGCCCCCACCTATTCCCTCATGATGTGAGTGGACACTCCACTCACACCCACTCATTTTCCTTTAAACCCCACTTAGAAAATCCAAGAGTTTTTCTTTAATAAATCAATAAAACATTTTTATTTCTTTATTTCAGCATTTGTTAATTCTATTAACAAACATTTGCATAAAGCACCTCGAATCATTTGTTAATTCTATTAACAACCATTCGACGAAAAACCCCTTGAACTATTTCAACTTTCCCCGAAACAATTTCGGTGCTGTCCAAAATATTCTTCGATATTCCGTATCCTCTCAAACGCGTCATCGAACCTTAAGTGTGTCACCCTACGGTTCGCGAATAAGATAGACATGATCGAGACTCCTCTCCGATCAATAATCAACAGCGGGATCTGGAGATCCGTGATGACTCCTATATATTCAACGATGACTCTCGTGATCGTGTGAACCAACAACGCCATGAACTATTCCCTTTGTCTCGCGATATTTTACTTGTCTGAGATTCGATCATTGGCATCAACCATACCTTGTTCAATCTCGTTACCGACAAGTACTCTTTTCTCGTTCCCGTGATATAACATCCTTGTGATCATATCACGTGCTTGCAAGCGGTTTCGATGTGATATCACCGAGAGGGCCCAGAGTATATCTCTCCGTCATTTGGATGGACAAATCCCACTCTTGATCCATGATCCTCAACTAATACTTTCCGAATACTTAACGACACCTTTATAGTCACCCTGTTACGGTGTGACGTTTGATGCCATCAAAGCACTCTTCCGGTATCAGTGATTGACATGATCTCAAGGTCTAAGGAATAAGTTACTTCGTATGTTTGATATAACAATGTAAACTAAATGACTTGATCGCATTGCTATATTCTCTTTGGGTATATGTTCATCACATCATTCTTCTAATGACATGACCCCGTTATTAATAACATCCAATGTTCATGATCAGGAAACCTTGATCATCTATTAATCAACGAGCTAGTTAAAAGAGAGGCTTTACTAGGAACCATTGTTTGTTTATTAAGCACACATGTATCAACGTTTCCGGTTAATACAATTCTAGCATGATAAATAAACATTCATCATAAACAAGGAATAAGATAATAACCATTTTATTATTGCCTCTCGGGCATATTCCCTTCAGTCTTCTTCTTCATTTCTTCATACATTTTAACTTCATTGAGTTTCTTTTAGGTCTTGTGAAGCCCAATTCCCTTACTTCAAATTTTTCAATGATCTTCTTTGTAGCTCTTCATGTTGCCACCAAGTTGAAGATGGATTTCCCTCTTGTGGTTGAGTCTTGACTTCCATTTTGCAATCTTGATAGATTCTTGAAGCAAGAATGGGGGAGTGGAGAAGTGATAGAAAACTAAATTTCATTACTTGGTACTATATGTGATTGACACATTCTAAGGACTTGGATTGGCTCCAAATAGACATAACATCAAGGAATACCAGTTGAAAACAATTCCTAAGACATGGTGAAAATGGATGTATCACCATGTTGGGTTTTTGGTCAAATACTCATGTCCATGGTCCAGGGATGTCCAAAATGGTTGGTAAAGTTTGTTTCTGGTTCAAGGTCATCCAATGTAGCAATTTTGCAAAAGGAACTATATTGAAAATATTTCGAGAATTAAATCTATGTAAAAAATACTCAAATATACCACTTAATTCTATATTCAAATTTAATTTGTTCAAAAATTATTTTGGGGCATAGGGTATGAAAGTACACATCCTAAGGTTTCCAAATATATTTTATTTGAAATTTTTGGATTTGTAGAATTTGAATTATGCCGAAATTCATCAAACAAGCATATTTAAATTTTAAACCAATTTAAGTTTGTCAAATTTGAATTTGAACAGTGCTAAAAGATTCTACAGATTCAGGGGATTTCAAAAAGTCGATGATTGCTAAATTTATGCTTATGGATCAAAAGTTATGTTAGATCTAAGTTGTAGGGGCTTTTTTGCAAAATAGACATTTTATTTTTATTCGGGAATTAAATCCAGAGACAGATGGGCTCAGATCTGTTATATGACGCGCAGGGCCATGGATAGGGACTGGTCCTGGGCCGGCTATGTGCTGCGTGGGCGACAGATAACAAAACGGGCGCTGCCAAATGGGCTCACACGTGGCGTGAATCTATTGGCTCGTACCCCTTCGGTAAGTGATCTATTCATGCCCCTTGGATCTAGATCTGACGGTGCTGGGGTGTTGGGGATTACCCCCCGCCGGAGTGTTGCCGGAAAATGGCCCCGCGGTGGCCGGGGGCGCAGGGAGTCGACGCAGACGGCGATCCGGTGACCTTCGCGCTCGATGGAGACAACGATGAGCTTCGCCTCGACTCGGTGAAGCCGATGATGCCCACAGTGTGCACGGTGGCAGCCTCGAGTGGTGGCACGGAGATGTCCCGAGGCGGAGCAACTCCGGTGAGCTGCAGATGGACTCGGTGCCGCGGTTCCTGTGATGTTGCCGGAATCGGAGAAATGCGGCGGCGGCAGAGAGATCTCCGGTGAGGAATAACGGATTCGTGGGGGCACGAAATTGAGAAGGAGGAGGGGAAAACGAGGAGGGCATCGGGGGCTATAAGTAGAGCCGAAGAGGGGAGGGGAACACGGGCTTAATGGCCTTGAATCGATGGCGGGATTTTCGGCCGTGACAGAGGGGTTTCCAAAACGGAGGAAGAAGAAGATGACGTCAGGGTGACGTCATCCAATTTTTTTTCTTTTTATTTAATTAAATCATAACTTCTATTTTAATTATCCAAATGACATGAAACAAAATTCTAAATTCTTGAAATTGCAAATACTTTCTAACTGTACCATTTTTGAAAACAATTCAACATATTTTATTTTTGAATTTTGGAAATTTGTATAATTCCTTAATAGTGATTTAATGTTATTTCCAAAATAGGAAATAAACAAAAAGCAAAACAAATTAGTCAAAAGAATTTTTTAGTGACATTCTATAAGTTATAACTTATTTTTGAAAGTCATTACAACTTATTTTCATATTTTTTATAATTTATAAATAGGGGTAACCCTAATAGCAACTTATGCCATTTTTTAAAATAGAAAATAATTAAAGTGAATAATTAGGGAGATAGAAATTTGATACTTAACTATTTGAAACCATGTTTCTTGCAAGTCCTTTTCTCAAAAAGGAAAATTGTGAAAACTATTTTGGTACTGGATCATTAGTTGAAAGGTGATATAGTTGCTTTTTATCTTTGAATATATTTTCAGTAACCAATTAGTTGGAGGATGGAATATTTTTCTTAGGTAGAAGTTGAAAACAACCATTTGGCAAAAATATTGTGAAGAAAACCATTTAACACTCTTTAAAGTTGGATAAATAATTTTGTAGTCACAAGACTATTTTCAAATCCATAGATTAATGATGGTGAAAAATACCATTGGGGTTTGTAAGCCTCTAGTTTTGAATGTCATGAGAACATTTTCAAAGTGGTATTTGAGATGGAAACATTTTAGAGAATAGGGTTTTCTCAGGAGAAACTATCACTTTGAAATATGAAGACTTAGTTGAAAGAGGTTTGGGGATTATGGAAAATAGAGGCATAATGAATTTTTACTTTGTGTTTGGGGTTTTATTTGTTTTTGGAGGCTTGCTTTAATAGAAAACAAAAAGTTTTAAATTTTTGTGATTTTTGAACTTTCCAAAAATCAGGGATGTTAGAACTTCACATGGGTGTGAAGATTAAGAGTTGACATCAAAGATTTTTTGCGTCTTTGGATGGCCACGCCTCCACAGAAAAGGAGGGGACCATCCTGATTTTCGCGGCAAGGTTTGCACTGGAAAAGTTCAAGAATAATGCGATATTGGGGGCGATGCAGAGGTACGATTCGCAAAGAACAATGAAATGACAAATATTGAGAGTCGAATTTGGGCCTATGTCAAAGACCCGGAGTTTGTAGTGGTGAAGAACCTCACAAAAGAAAGGATGACCCGGGGGACGGAAACCCCGAGTCACGTGCTCGAGAAAGACTATAACTTCACCTTCTTTAGGTGAAGGCCGACTCTCCTCTTCGGGGCCCCCCATGAGATTTCCGATTGAGGAGGGAGGACCCCATACTCGGCCATCTATTCCAGCTTGTCCTGCGTGACAGTCGACCTGGCCCAGTTGGTCGTGATGGTCTGACTCGGCTTTTGCTTTACAGCAGTAGCCTTGGCCTTAGACTTGGGAGGGGCCTTGGGAGCCATTGGAGAAGATCTAGTGAAAAGAGAAAAGGAGAAATAAAATGATAAAAGGGGTGAATGCAATGAACACGAAGAACGCGAGTTCAAGATCCGGAAATGAAAGCTTAGATCTAAGGAGGTATACTAGGAATCGGCGGCGGAGATGGGGTTTGTTGAACGCAGCGTGGCGGCGCGGATCGGCGGGCCGATTCTGGCGAGCTGCGGCGGCGGTGCGTGTGAAGCTTGGTGGTGGAGCTCCAAGGTGCGGTCTTTAGCTCCAATGGTGCGGCTCGAGGTTGAAGACGAAGCTAGGGGAGATGGTGTTTGTGATTAGGGTTTCACTGTTCCCTGTATTTATAGGCGCGGTGAAAACCCTAGAGTGCAAATGGTAAAATGGAGAAAATCACGGGATAATATACTCAGACCGTTGATTACGGAAACAAGTTCGTGGAAGTTATTTTTATGCAGACGAGTTATAAATGACCGCCAAAAGATCCGGTCTCGGAATTATTACTCGGACTAGTCGGGTTATGAAATGGTCACTATGAAGAGTTGATTTGAGAATTGATACTCGAATTAATACAATGGTTGGGTTATTATATGGACCTCCGAAAGAGCCGTCCTAGCTATAGTTAAAGCAATCTAACCTATAACACTATTGTATGTAAATGTTTATTGTTTTGCAGAGAATAGCATGCGCTTCGTGGCTGGAGGTTTGTCTTATGCTTAAAGTTTGAAGCTACAAGAGGGGCGTGCCAACCAAGATGCCCAAGCTATTCTGGGGACTACTGTTTGGTGGATAATAACCCGGCATGCCCATGCAGAGGAACAAAGACTCGGCTGGAGGAAGTTTACGCGAGTCCTTGTAATATGATAATGGGCCGAGTGTCACTGATGGGCCAGCAGTCGTATTGGTAACTCGGCTTGTGGAAAGGGAGATTCTGGAAGGCCAAAAGGCGGTGCGGGCCACGGAGTCCAAGACTTGGAGGGCACGAATAGTAGTTTAGAGTTAATGTGGACCCCGAGTAGGACTCGGGCCGTATCTTGTAAGGAAAGCTAGGAAACCGGGTATTATATATAGACCGGTTCCTAGGGCATAGAGGAGGATTCGAGTTATTCTAGTTATACGAGAGCAAGTAATTGTAACCCTAGATTGGAGTCTCGGCGACATTGCAGTCCGAGCCTCTAGATCTCCAATCAATATGATCCTAGCTGGAAGTAAGCTATCATCTCCAATGGAGAGGCTGAACCAGGATAAATCTTGTGTCCGATCTGAGCTAAACCCTCTCTCAAACACCAGAGTCGATTTACCCCAACCTAAGTTACCTCTGGTAACATCTGTCGTGACTTTCCGAGGACAACAACCTAGGGGGTTCCATACCATGTGTGTACAAGTGTGTTATGGGTTTTTGATGGCAAATACTGCACTCCGGGGTGTGACCTGCTTCACCGACATCTACCTCTCTCTAGAGTGTTTCATGACTTATAGCCTGAAAGTCTTAGATCGGACAAACCGGAGGGAATCCTGTTAAGAGTTGGGTTATACCTTTGTATTGTAACTTCCTAGGACCTAGCCTAACACAACCAATCAACTAGTTACACTATTCTACCCCCTTTTGATGTTGGTACCGACTTTAGTCGTATAAGCCTAGTTTTTCTCCAGCGGGACTAGGTTTTTCACCGGAGAGGGGCTCCGGAGCGGCGGGATCCAACCACAGGCTAGGGGTTCCATACCATGTGTGTACAAGTGTGTTATGGATTTTGGATGGAAAATATTGCACTCCGGGGTGTGACCTTCTTCACCGCCATCCACCTCTCTCTAAAGAGTTTCATGACTTATAGCCTGAATGTCCTGGATCGGAGAACCCGGAGGGAATCCTGTTAAGAGTTGGGTTATACCTTTGTATTGTGACTTCCTAGGTCCTAGACTAACACAACCAAGCAACTAGTTACACTTTTCTACCCCCTTTTGATGTTGGTACCGACTTTACTGGTATAAGCCTAGTTTTTCTCCAGCGGGACTAGGTTTTTCACCGGAGAGGGACTCCAGAGCGTCGGGATCCAACCACAATCTAGGGGGTTCCATACCATGTGCTTACAAGTGTGTTATGGGTTTTGGATGGCAAATATTGCACTCCGGGGTGTCACCTGCTTCACCGACATCTACCTTTCTCTAGAAAGTTTCATGACTTATAGCCTGAAAGTCCCGGATCGGACAAACCGGAGTGAATCATGTTAAGATTTGGGTTATACCTTTGTATTATGACTACCTAGACCACAACCTAACACAAACAAGCAACTAGTTACACTTTTCTACCCCCTTTTGACGTTGGTACCGACTTTAGTCTTATAAGCCTAGTTTTTCTCCAGCAGGACTAGGTTTTTCACCGGAGAGGGGCTCCGGAGCGTCGGGATCCAACCACAAGCTAGGGGCTTCCATACCATGTGTGTAATTAAAGTGTGTTATGGGTTTTGGATGGAAAATATTGCACTCCGGGTGTGACCTGCTTCACCGACATCTACCTCTCTCTAGAGAGTTTCATGACTTATAGCCTGAAAGTCCCGGATCGGACAAACCGGAGGGAATACTGTTAAGAGTTGGGTTATACCTTTGTATTGTGACTTCCTAGGGACTAGCCTAACACAACCAATCAACTAGTTACACTTTTCTACCCCCTTTTGACGTTGGTACCGACTTTAGTCGTATAAGCCTAGTTTTTCTCCAGCGGGACTAGGTTTTTCACCGGAGAGGGGCTCCGGAGCGTCGCGATCCAACCACAACCTAGGGGGTTCCATACCATATGTGTACAAGTGTGTTATGGGTTTTGGATGGCAAATATTGCACTCTGGGGTGTGACCTTCTTCACCGATATCTACCTCTCTCTAGAGAGTTTCATGACTTATAGCCTGAAAGTCCCGGATCGGACAAACCGAAGGGAATTCTGTTAAGAGTTGGGTTATACCTTTGTATTGTGACTTCCTAGGGCCTAGCCTAACACAAGCAAGCAAGTAGTTACACTTTTTTACCCCATTTTTACGTTGGTACCGACTTTAGTCGTATAAGCCTAGTTTTTCTCCAGCGGGACTAGGTTTTTCACCGGAGAGGGGCTCCGGAGCGGCGGGATCCAACCACAAGCTAGGGGGGTTCCATACCATGTGTGTATAAGTTTGTTATGGGTTTTGGATGGCAAAGATTGCACTCCGGGGTGTGACATGCTTCACCGGCATCCACTTCTCTCTAGGGAGTTTCATGACTTATAGCTTAAAAGTCCCAAATCGGACAAACCGGAGGGAATTTCGTCAAGAGTTGGTTTATACCTTTGTAAAGAGTTGGGTTATGGATAATATGGATGTCATATTTTGATTTCTCTCATTTTTCTAATTGATTTATACATATTATTTGTCAAATTTCGATTTACCGATTTATAGATTTGAATTATTTAATATTAAATGGAATAAGGAAAATAATTAATTATTATTTGAATTCAAGAATATTTTTAATCAATATTATTATTAATGATTCATTTCTATTTATGTAAATAATTATTTGGATTCATCAAATAAAGTTGCGTGATATCATATTCCATAGGTTAATAGGATTGATAGGATAGTATTGTGAGTAAAGCATGTGTTGTTTCTAGGTAGCTCATAGTTAAGGAACGAAGAAGTTAACCATGCTGGGGGTGGAGTAGTCTCAGGATGGGCGACCTGTCGGGAAGTGTCATTAGAAGAGAGTAATTTAGATTGTAATTAAGAATGCTTGGAGATAAATGTGTCTATAGTGCGATTAACAAGTTAAAAAATTAAAATACAAAAATGGAAAAAAAATTGATTTTTTTTTAAAAAAAAGGTCTAGGCCGACGGCATACTGTCGGCGTAGCTAGGCAGTACGCCGGGGGGCGAGTGGGGCCCACAGACAAGACGCCGACGGTGTATTCTACGTCGACGGCCAAACGACATTCGCCGACGGACGTCTATACCGAGGGAGAGACGCCGACGGTGGCCGTTGGCGAAAGGCTACGCCGAGGGCAATGGTGGCTACGCCGACGGGGAGAGGCCATAGGCGTCTAGTGCGTTTCCTGTTGTGAATTTTCCCGGAACTCAGCGAGTATGCCTTAATTTTCGGTCGATTTCAAACCTATTTTCCATTGGTGCGGATGTTGAGAACTTAATGAGGGATCTTACTGATTTGACTGTGGTGGTCTCTGCAATTAGCAAAATGATGTGTTCTTGTAGGGACGAATCCTATTAGCTTGGTTCCGTTGTGGTCCTTACATGGTAGCCTACTCCAGCTCTGTACCTTCGTCGCTAGAAGGTACTCACTCCGTTCCATATTACTCCCTCCGTTCCATATTAGATGACTCTTAAATAGATGTATCTAGTACTAAAATATGTCTAGATACATCTGTATGGGAGTCATCTAATTTAGAACGGAGGGAGTAGATGACTTTTATATACTTGTATCTAGATATATTATTTTAGTATTAGATACATTTATTTAGTTGAGATTTAACTAATATGGAACGAATGGAGTAGCTATGTTCGACCCAGTAACTCCATGCATCGGTGCATTTTCGCTCGAGTGCATCTTCTAGCTACACGGTATTAAATTCGCTCGTCGCAGTATTCAAATCAAATCCCCCATTCTCCTTGAAATAAAAAATTAGACAGTACACAGTACTACAGTATGGTTGTTCATGTGGACGCAATCAAGTGTTGGCTGGTGGAAAGGCCGCATCGGGAGACTACGATGTTGCTTAATTTGTGCTTTGCTTGATTACACAAGAAACAGTGCTACGGCAACATCGGACTACAGACCAAGAAGACATGACGTGGTCCATCCCTTCACAGGCTGCTCCAGATATATTCTTCCGTGCTCAATGTTATTTTACGGTGATCCAAATTTACATGAAGATAAAGTAAAGTTCGGACGGAACGGAGCGAGACCCGTTGGAATTGGAGTTGGATTCGCAGTTACCGACCTAGATAGGTCAGAACCGTTTTTATATACCTCTTGTAAGCCGTCGCACGGGATAAGCCACACATTGCAAATCCTGGCGGGTTTGTAACCTCACCCAAAAATAGTAAAGTTTTGCTCGCTGGCGTCCATGGTTTTTTCTCTTCCTTGTTGGAAGGGTTTTCCACGTTAAAATCTCGTGTCCACTTTGGTTTGATCTTACTTACTTTCATCGTTGTTTTGCTATTGCATGTGACACTCAATTCTACCAATCGTCGTTTATTTGACACTCAAGTCTCGCCAAGAAAGCGGATGTCGTCTACAAGAAGACGATGATTGGTCATGGAGCTAAGGGCATCTCCAACAACTCTCCCAAACAAACATTAGCGGTATGTTCCTATCCGCACTGACATGGGGTCAAAACATCTCCTACGAGACTGCTTACTTCATCCGGACCGGCCAGATTTGAGCAGCTCGGCCGAAAATCAGACCCCTACGGCGCTGCCTAAACGGACTGTGGTCATTTTTTTGTGCGGGACTGTCGCACCCGGACTTCTAGAGGATACTCACAATCCGCTAAACAGTAGATAAATGGCTTACGGGGCATACCGGCACCCGCATCTCAATATGAGTAGGCCAACACGTAAACGTGTGACAACCATCCTCTACTATTCATCGTCTGCGCAAACCATTCCATAGAAATCCGACTACTTCCATTGACGTGCTTCATAACATACACACACGGTACGTCAACGGCATTTGAACAAGTGATATCACAACAAATCTCTAAGACACAAATAAATAGAAATAAGTTGCAAATAGCTCTCACTAGAGCAGAGATAGCAAATACAATCATACAGAGGACACATGTCCCAACAAGTCATCATTACATCACAGCGGAAGCATCCAAAGTGTCTGAGTACAGACAAGATCCAAATAGGCCTAAGAGGCCGGAAACGAAAAGGCAACGGAGCCCATCCACGAAGTCTCGGATCCTGCCCGGGTCCGCTATCTACTCGCCAACAGCCTCGTCATACTCCACGTAGTAGCCACCATGGGGATCCTCGGAAACGTAGTCTGCGGAAACCACAGCCCCAAAGGGGTCAGTACATACAAGTACTGGCAAGCAAGACTCACAAGATACCAAAGTGTACCCGGCAACACCAAGTACAGATGCTTTGGGTTCAACGGAAGAATAGGTGATACAAAGATGCGGCAGCGGGCTGCTCTAACGAACTACAGAGTTGCTACAACTTCCGGCTAACAGAAAGAAGATAAGATAGCGTATCGGAACCAACTACAACTAACCTCAAACAAACCCATCCTGGATCTCACCCCTTATCCAAAGAAGCAATCCGAGGATAACTCACACAGTTGGATTAAGGTGACAACATTCTTATGGTGGAAGTAATCTCTATTACTAGTCAAATTATTATAGTTAGGTGTAAGTTGTCTGAGTACTTGTTAGCCAGCACTTTCACCAAGTCATCCATAACCGCGGACAACACGGCTTCTCGAGAAGATTTAACCCTGCAGGGATGCACCAATTTGGCCGTACACGTAAGAATAACCCGCTAGATGGAATGGCCCTTCCACCAAGTGGGGCACTCAACACAAGTCAACTCTTCTTCGGATCAAGCCCAAAGAACCCCGTACAAAAGCGCACGGCTAATCAAGCCCCACGAAGAAAAGGGGACCCTCATAGCACTCTAAGAACATGTCTCCCTAAATGCCGACTACAAAAGTTTCCACCCTGGCCTCGGGTTCGTACCTGCATATGCGTGCGGCAAATGGAAAACCCGAACTAAATGAGGCGATCTGGACGAGATGCGAATCGAATCAAATTGAGGGGGGCGCCCATACACGCTTCCCACATGCGGTTAGTGCGCTCATCATGGATCAGTAGACAAGACCCTTTTCCTAATTAGGGTCGACACTAGCAGGCCACAAAACCACGCCGGGCCTCCTGCCGGTGCCTTATCATCAAATTATTATGACCGATAACATTAACATGATTGTTGTTTAAACATCGAGCCCCAGAACATAATAAATAAGGTAACAGAAATAACGGACAACAAACTCAAACATAAACAACCCTAAGCATGCTAGTAAGACACGGGCATCAAGCAACGGGGTTATAGGTGTGGAGGTGAGGCTATATCAGGGTTAAAGGATAACATGTGATAGGATCGGAACACAAGCAACGATTCATAAGGCTAGCAGAATAGACAACGGAAAGTATCGGTATCCAATGTGGAAAGTAACACAATGGTTCATGTGAGTGAATACTTGCCTGCAAACTCAGTAGCCTGTTACTGGGCTAACTCCTCAGAAGTAGTGTCGTAAACCTCGTCTGTCTCAACGTCGTCGTCTATTCGAGAAGAAGCAAACAAACAACGCAGAGAGACAAACAATCAATAACATGGCATAATGCACAATCATGGGAATGATGCATGACAATTTAATTGATGCATCAAAGGTAAGCTAGTTGACATGGTAACATGATTAAATGGACCCATATGCAATTTGGATTGCATATGGAAAACCCATGAATTAAGGTTGGATTAAATGATCTACAACTAACCATCATGTGAAAGTGGATTAGCATGATGCATGGATGATGAAAAAAATAAGAAAACAACAATAGACTCAATTTGATATGTTGTTTACCAAGTTTGGAATTTTATTTATTAAGTTATGAAATTTTGGGTTATTACAGAAGTTACACAAGCAGTTGTTGTTTTCACCAATTTTAAGTGTTCAAATTAGATAACAAAGTTCATAATTGGAAAGAACACAAAATTTTAGGTGGAATACATGTTTCATTTGTTGAAAAAGGATTTAAGATGAATTAATTATGAATTAAACAAGTTTGAACAAGATTTAAATGAATTTAATTCAAGTATGAAATTATTTGAATTTTTATTTGTTTAAAACATTAAATCAAATTCATATTTGAAAAAGTTATACTTTTCTGGTTTGAAAACATATTTTATATGTTCAAAAAGAATTTAATTTGACCAAGTTATGAATTTAGCTATTTTAAATGATTTAAACAAGGTTTAAATTATTTAACCAATTTTAATTATTCAAAACAGAACATAAAGTTTATATTTGAAAAGGTGGTTCAATTTAGCATGGAAAACATATTTTATATGTGCCATTTGAATTAAGTTTGAATTAGTTATGAATTTAACCAAATTTGCAAGCAGAACGCGTGTGGATGCTTGCGTGGCATCCGCGGTCACTGGCAGCTGGGCCCGGTATGCCTGCGTGGCAAAGGAACAAAAAGTGGGGATTAATCCGCGAGGCGAGGGATCGATCCCGCGACCTTGCGCGCGTGCGTGCAGTGCTGTTGCCACTGCGCTGCGCTGCTGTTTGTTGTCAGGTAAGGGGGCTTGGGGGGTATGAGCTTCAGTTAGCGGTGTTAACTGAAACTTTTTCAGTTTGAGTTAACTGAACCTGACAGAGGCCGCCGGCGGTGAGCGTTGCTCGCTGTGCTGCTGCTGCTCGCCGCTTGGATGCGTAGTGCAGTCCAGGGAGGTGGTACGTGCGCGTGTAGCCGTGATGCAGAGAGGGAAAGGAGCGAGGTGGGCGTGCTCACCGGGAGGGATTCGTGCTCGGGAGGAGACCGTCGTCGACGGCGGCGACAGGGAGGTGGACGGCGGCGGCGATCCGTGAGCTCCCCGTCCTCGCTGGAGCGTCGAGGAGGAAGAGGGAACAGAGGGGAACACGTTCCCGTGCCTAACCTGCGCAGAGGCTAGCCATGTCGACGGCGATCGCCGGAGTGGACGCGGTGGTTGTGCGGTGGGGTTACAGAGAGAGAACAGCAGGAGAGAGGAGAGGAAAAACGACGGCGGCGAGAGGGAGAAAGGAGGAGGAGGTTAGGGCAGAGGGAGAGGATCTCGAGGCAGCTAGGTTTTAAGGAGGGGAAGGCCTGTGCGCAGCCGTTCCCTCCTCTGTACCTCGACGTGGACACCTCCGATGGTGTGCCGTACAGAGGTAAGGGAAAGGGGGGTAGCAGGCCGTGGCTGGTGGGCTGGGCTCAGCCCACTGGCTTGCCCTCTCCCTCTCTGTTATTTTTTTTTTGTTTCTTCCCCTTTTTTTTTTGCTGAAAAGAATAGCTAGGAAAAAGGAGAGAAAAGAGAGGTGTTTGGGGGGTTTTAAATTTTGGAAAAAAAATTTATAGGTTGATTATTTCAAAAGCTCAGCTGTGCAAGTGTTTGTTTTCAAAAATTTGAATTTTGGTTGCTGTTTGTAATTTCAAATGAATTTGAGTGAAACATGGGTATAATTAAATTATTGAAACTTAAGCAATTCAATAGTTTGGACTTTATAGTTTAATAGAAAGAATTTGATGTTTTGATTTGAATATTTCATTTGAAAATTGTAACAGAACAAGTATGAACAAGAATTTGAAAATTGGTTTGAAATTCAAATGGAAAAACAAGGGAAAACAAATGAAAACAAATTCAATGATTATGATGTCATGATGCAAAACATAATTTAACAAAAAGCAAACATTCTAAAGGTTGTTTTTCATACTTGGGATGTTACAAAACGCCCCCCTTTGAAGGAATCGCGCCCCAAGATTCCTACTGAGAAGAGAAAAGGTCCGGATACTTCTTGCGAAGATCCTCTTCGGTCTCCCACGTTGCCTCTTTATCGGAATGATGGGACCACTGCACTTTCAAGAACTTGGTGCTCTTGTTGCGAGTTTTGCGCTCGGTCTCATCGAGGATTCGAATAGGGTGCTCCTCATAAGAGAGATCTTCTTGCAGTTTAATGGAATCATGATCAACTGCACGATCTGGATCCTTGAAACACCTCTTGAGTTGTGACACGTGAAACACATCGTGCACCTTGGATAGCTTTTCTGGAAGTTCAAGACGATAGGCATTTTCTGCAAGCCTTGAGAGAATGTTGAAAGGACCAATATATCTCGATGCAAGCTTTCCTTTGACACCAAAACGATGAGTGCCTCTGAGGGGAGTTACACGGAGATATGCTTTGTCACCAGGTGCATAGACCATAACCTTGTGTTTGCTGTCATAGTAGCTTTTCTGACGAGACTGAGCAATCTTGAGATTGTCCCGGATGATGCGAACTTTCTCTTCGGCTTCCTTGACAATGTCAGGGCCTAAGAGTGAACGTTCACCAGCTCCAGACCAATTGATTGGACTCCTGCATCTGCGGCCATAGAGAGCCTCAAATGGTGCCATGCCTAGGCTTGCCTGGAAGCTGTTGTTATAGGAGAATTCAGCATATGGAAGACATTCCTCCCATTTCATGCCAAAGGAGATACCACATGCTCTGAGCATATCCTCGAGAATCTGATTGACTCTTTCGACTTTCCCTTGAGACTGAGGGTGGTAAGCTGTGCTGAACAGAAGTTTGGTGCCCAATGCTTCTTGAAAGCTTTTCCAAAAATGAGAAGTGAAGATGCTTCCACGGTCTGAGCTTATTTCCAATGGAACACCATGAAGAGGAACAATCTTTGCTGTGTAGAGCTCTGCTAACTGGCTAGCTGAGATTGTCTCTTTGACAGGAAAAAAGTGAGCTACTTTAGTGAGTCGATCAATGACAACGAAGATTGCATCATTGCCCCTCTTGGACTTTGGAAAACCAGTGACCAAGTCCATTTCAATCATGTCCCACTTCCACTCAGGGATTTTCAGAGGTTGGAGAAGACCGGCTGTTTTCTGATGAACTGCCTTAACACGTTGACAAACGTCGCATTCAGAAACGTATTGAGCAATTTCACGTTTCATGCCAGGCCACCAATACAGTGTCTTGAGATCCTGGTACATCTTTGTACTTCCATGGTGTATGGAGAGAGGAGTTTCATGAGCCTCCTTGAGAATGACATCTTTGAGACTTTGAACTTGAGGAACTGCAATGCGTCCTTCGAAGAACACAGTTCCCTTGTCATCAATTGAGAAGGACTTAAATTTCTCCTTGCCTTCTTTGATGTGTTCTACCATCTTCTTGATTTTAGCATCACGAAGTTGTTCAGAACGAATCTTGTCCTCGAGAGTTGGACTGGCTGTCAAGTTTGCAAGATAGCCTTGAGGAACAAGACCAAGGTTGAGCTTCTGGAATTCTTCATGAAGAGGAGGTTGGCTTTCCATGATCATGAGATTATTGCAATACGACTTGCGACTGAGAGCATCGTCCATAACATTAGCCTTGCCTGGAGTGTAAGAAATGGTAAGATCAAAGTCTTTGATCTTTTCAATCCATCTCCTTTGCCTGAGGTTTAGATCTGGTTGAGTGAAGATGTATTTCAGACTCTTATGATCGGAAAAGATTTCAGTGCGATTACCCAACAAGTATTGTCTCCATTTCTTGAGGGCAAACACAACTGCTGCAAGTTCAAGGTCATGAGTGGGATAATTGAGCTCATGTGCGTTCAACTGACGTGAAGCATAAGCCACAACTTGACGTTCTTGCATAAGAACTGCACCTAGACCTTGGAGAGAAGCGCCACAGAATATCTGGAAAGGTTTGGAAGGATCTGGGCCAACCAGAACTGGTGTAGAAGTGAGTTTAGTCTTCGGGAGATTGAAACTTTCAGCACACTGTGGAGACCAGACGAACTTCTTGTCCTTCTTTGTGAGATCAGTGAGAGGTTTGGCAATCTTGGAGAAGTTTTGGACGAAGCGACGGCAATAGCTAGCAAGCCAAGAAAACTTCTTACTTGCTTCACTGTTTTTGGAGGTTTCCAATCAACAATTGCTTTAACCTTTTCTGGATCAATGGCTATGCCCTTGGCAGAGATGACATGACCAAGGTAAGTAACTTCTGAAATCCAGAACTCACATTTGGAGAACTTGGCATAAAGACGATGCTCGCGAAGCTTCATGAGAGTGAGACGAAGATGTTCTTCATGCTCTTCCTCGGATTTTGAGTAGACAAGAATGTCATCAAGATATACCACAACGAACTTGTCGAGGTATTCATGGAAGACAGAATTCATGAGTCGAGAGAATGTCGCCGGTGCATTGGTGAGACCAAAGGACATGACAGTGAATTCATATAGACCGTAGCGAGTGGTGAAGGCTGTCTTTGGAATATCCTCTTTTCTGATCTTTATTTGATGGTAACCCATTCTCAAGTCCAACTTTGAGAATATTGAGGCTCCAGCAAGTTGATCAAAAAGATCATCAATACGAGGAATTGGATACTTGTTTTTGATGGTTTTCTCGTTAAGAGGACGATAGTCAACAACGAGTCTCTTTGTGTGATCCTTCTTCGCAACGAACAGAGTTAGGCAACCCCAAGCCGAGGAACTAGGTTGAATGTAACCTTTTTCCATGTACATATCAATTTGTTCCTTCAACAACTTCAGCTCGGGAGTTCCTATCTTGTAAGGATGCTTAGAGATTGGAGCAATACCTGGCTCAAGTTCGATCACGAACTCAACTGCTCTGTCCGGAGGCATCCCTGGCAACTCTTCTGGAAAGACGTCGGGGAAGTCGCAAACCACCGGAACATTTTCAAGTGAAGGTAGAGGTTTTGCATCGAGGTTGCATAGCTGAAAGGAACTTGATTCATTTGGAGAATAGACTATCTGGCCAGAGGGGTGGAACAGAGTTATTGACTTTTGAGCACAGTCAATCCTTGCTTTATTGGCCTTCAGCCAATCCATACCAAGAATGACATCTATGTCAGAATTTCCCAGCAACATGAGAGAAGCAAGGAATATGTGGCCTCCAATTAGGATTTGATTGTCCTTACTTATCTTGGAGGTCAACATTTGAGATCCCGGGGAGTGAACAGTGATTTGATTGCTTAGTGGAACCACAATTAGGTTGTTTGTTGTGGCAAAGGTTTTTGACACAAAAGAATGCGATGCTCCGGTATCAAACAACACTTTAGCTGGAATAGAGTTTACGGGAAATGTACCGAGAACGACGTCAGGAGCTTCCTCAGCTTTGTCGATCTTGACATGATTCACCCTTGCGGTCCTCCCGACAGGCCTGTTGTTGGAGTTGAAGGCCTTAGGCGGGGGAGCGCGCACCATTGCCTGGTTGGTGTTAGGACGAGGTGGTGGTGGAGGTAGCTGCCTCTGCGTGCACTTGTCAGCGTAGTGCCCCGTCTGCTTGCACTTGTAGCAAGTGACGACACGAGGAGGCCCTTGCCTTGGCTGCCACATCGAAGCCCTCTGATCATGCATCTGAGCAGGGTTGGGTGGGCGGGGAGTGAAGCCTGGAGAAGTTTGGGCGTATGGAGCCCGAGTTACAGCACCATTTGGCACCCAGATGCGGCACTTCTGTGGAGGGGTGGTCATGTTGGAGGAGGAACCACCCTTACGCGAGTGCTTGCGAGATTCCTCGAACGCCTTGCGCCCATTTTCTTCATTGAGCGCGGTGTTAACGAGATCCTCGAAGCTGTTGGCCTTGATATTGGTGAGAGCATACTTGAGTTCCGGGTTAAAACCTCTGCGGAACCTTGCCATCTTCTTAGCTACAGTGGACACCTCATCACCAGCGTAACGAGCGAGGCGATTGAACTCACTCTGATAGCCGTTGACGTCCAACTTGCCCTGCTTGAGTGAGCAAAACTCTTCACGCATCCTTTCCATGAGACCATCTGGAATGTGGTGCTTCAGGAAGGCTTCCTTGAAACAACCCCACGTGATTGGAAAACCAGCTCTCATGGCCTGGTAGTTTTCCCACCAAGTAGCTGTCTGACCCTTCAGCAGATAGGAGGCATACTTGACCTTGTCTTCTTCAGCTACATGAGCAATCTCCAGAGCCTTAGCTATCTCACGGATCCAGTCATCAGCGTCCAGAGGCTCGCGTGTGGCCACGAAAGCTCTCGGACCCAGACTGAGGAACTCCTTGATGCTGACTCGTGGAGCCGTCTGGTTGTTGTGCTGATTAGTCTGAAACTGGGCCATCTGTGCCATGACTTGGGTCATCTGAGTCAACAGCTCCGTGATTGGCGGTGGCTCAGGCGGGTTGTTCCTTGTTGGCGGCATCCTGAATGGAAATGCATTTTAGCACAACAATAGAAAAGGATAGACTTGGAAACCGACAGAGAGATTATTCCGACGCATGAATAGATAACCAACAGGTACATCATCACATGTTCAAATACATCAGAATATCCAACACACCACAAATTGTTCGAATGCCAAAGGATAACTAAACATAGCTAAAAACGGATACATCGGTACTCCCATGCTCATCACGCAGGACGGCGGCTAGGAGTACGGCGAGAGGTACGGTGAGGAGCACGCCCACGAAAGTAGGTGGAACGACGATCCACGTAGATCTGACGTGATCTAAGAGCGACTCTAGGTGTGGTGAAGTACATAGCGTCGACTCCCTGTGCTCCAAAGCGTGGAATCCCAGTGTAACCAGCACCAAGGTTAAGGAGTGGACCTCTGATCGGCTCGTAACCTCCAGCATCTGGCAGATGACGTCCAACTGGCTGATCGAAACGTGAGAAGCGCTCGTCTCCAACAAAGTCTGTGGTGTACGTCGCCAGACGAGTCAAAGCAAGGTAGAGCTGCTCTCTGACTGACGCCAACTCCTGAGATAGTGTGCTGGCAACTGCGTCACTGTGCCTCACAAACTGAGCGGTGGTGTGCAGCCTGGAGTTATCATGCTCGTAGACATCCAAGTTGTCGTAGAGAGTGAAGTGAGCTCCCTCCAAAGTGATGTAACCACGGGGAATGTGGCGATAAATGGAATCGTCAAATCCCCAGTAGTCAGCACGAAGGACGGTGAGGCTCACATAAGCTGCCTGCTGCACAGCCATATCCACTGTGGAACCTGCTGCCTCGTAGCGGTGGACTACGCTCATGCCATCATCTGACAGGATGTAGACGATAGCCTGGTAGTAGGTCTGGTCAAACTCTCGCTGCTGCTCGTAGACCCGGTACTCTGGTGCCCAACGGAACCCCAGATAAGTGACCATGTCTCTCAGCATCTCCGGATAACCGGCAGTGCTCTCGCAACGAGTCATACGTGAAGGGGTCGTTGCATAGAAAACAAAAAATTTCCTACACGAGAGACACCCGAAAGGCCAAGATCTAATCTAGGAGACGAATTGCTACGGGCAACGAGAGGGTTAAGGAGAACACATACCCTCGAAGACTCAAAGTGGTACGAGATCAAATCTCGTTGTTGGCGTAGTCGTACTCACACCGATCCCGATAGCGAGAAGATGAGCACCGCAATCCGGCGGTGCATCCGTGATTGGTCACACGTACGGTTGATGACGACCTCCGTTCCCTCGTTCCAGCGGGGCGCGGAAGTAGAGGATCCCTCGGAACTCCAGCAGCACGACGACGTGGTGGTGGTGAAGAATCCCACGGTCAGGGCTTCGCCAAGCCGGAGACCATGAAATGGAGCAGCGGGTGGAGGGAAAGGGAAGTGGCCAAGTGTGTGGAGGAGGGAGAGCTCTCACCCTCCTTTTATAGGAGAGGGGGGAGGCAGCCCAAGGGGGGTGCGGCCAGCCCCATGGTGTGCCCCCACCTCTTCCCTCATCATGTGAGTGGATACTCCACTCACACCCACTCATTTCCCATTATTTCCCACTTGGAAAATCCAAAGGTTTTCTTTTAATAAATAAATAAAACCTTTTTATTTCTTTATTTCAGCATTTGTTAATTCTATTAACAAACTTTTGCATATAGCACCTCGAATCATTTGTTAATTCTATTAACAACCATTCGACGAAAAACCCCTTGAACTATTTCAATTTTCCTCGAAACAATTTCGGTGCTGTCCAAAATATTCTTCGATATTCCGTATCCTCTCAAATGCGTCATCGAACCTTAAGTGTGTCACCCTACGGTTCGCGAATAAGATATACATGATCGAGACTCCTCTCCGATCAATAATCAACAGCGGGATCTGGAGATCCGTGATGACTCCTATATATTCAACGATGACTCTCGTGATCGTGTGAACCAACAACGCCGTGAACTATTCCCTTTGTCTCGCGATATTTTACTTGTCCGAGATTCGATCATTGGTATCAACCATACCTTGTTCAATCTCGTTACCGACAAGTACTCTTTTCTCGTTTCCGTGATATAACATCCTTTGTGATCATATCACGTGCTTGCAAGCGGTTTCGATGTGATATCACCGAGAGGGCCCAGAGTATATCTCTCCGTCATTTGGATGGACAAATCCCACTCTTGATCCATGATCCTCAACTAATACTTTTCGAATACTTAACGACACCTTTATAGTCACCCTGTTACGGTGTGACGTTTGATGCCATCAAAGCACTCTTCTGGTATCAGTGATTGACATGATCTCAAGGTCTAAGGAATAAGTTACTTCGTATGTTTGATATAACAATGTAAACTAAATGACTTGATCGCATTGCTATATTCGCTTTGGGTATATGTTCATCACATCATTCTTCTAATGACATGACCCCGTTATTAATAACATCCAATGTTCATGATCAGGAAACCTTGATCATCTATTAATCAACGAGCTAGTTAAAAGAGAGGCTCTACTAGGAACCATTGTTTGTTTATTAAGCACACATGTATCAACGTTTCCGGTTAATACAATTCTAGCATGAGAAATAAACATTCATCATAAACAAGGAATAAGATAATAACCATTTTATTATTGCCTCTCGGGCATATTCCCTTCAGTCTCCCACTTGCACTTGAGTCAATAATCTAGTCTGTAAGCACTTAACACATATGACGTTCCAGTGTTATTACCATGCTTCGCATGTGGTAAACATCATAAAAAAGATCCGAACTGTTCAGGTCCTATTGTATTTGCTTGTTCTTTGCGTCTACACGCATCACTCATTCTCTAATGAGATGGCTTTGTATATATATGGTCAATTGGTGAAAACTTAATTCCTCAGCTTAAACTGATGTTACTAACATTGAGAAAATGTAGCTTCATAGTGTTAGCATTCTTGGAAATTCACCAAGTTTCGGTGATACCTTAATTCCTCAGCTTAAACTGATGTTACTAACATTGTAAAAATGTAGCTTCATAGTTTCAGCATTCTTGGAAATTCACCAAGTTCAATAAAGAACTCCTTGACACAAAATACGCTTATAATCAGTTGTTAACACAACGATATACTTTAGCCTTTGTTGTAGTATCTGTCACAATATTTTAATTTTGAAACTCTTTCAAATCCAGCATGGAACTTTCTTCCATCCTATTGTGCTACCCTTCATCACATATTTTAATTGAGATAAAATTACTTGAATAAATGACAAGACTATTAGTGTAACATACTACAACTAATATTTTGTCATTACTGTATAGGAAAACATATCCTTAGCATTTCTAAAATGACACAAGGATCTCTCCCACTGTTGTCTAATCATCATATGAATTATCCTACTATAACATTTTATAGCATAGGACTCATCTGGTTGTGTACATATCATGGAAACATGACTTAGACATCTTAATTTCAATGATGCTCATCATGTGTCAAAACACATGAATCTTGCTCAATTATTTTCCATGTGACAAGAACTCCTTCTTGCCATTTTCATATTGAATTACTTCAATATTTCATCTATGTAATTTGGCTCCAATCATATCAGGTGCGTCAATCCATCTTTTATAGATATCGATGCCCAATATCTTCTAAGCCTTTCATCAATATGAAATCGAAAATATTAACCGTGTTAATTTAAAATACATATTTTCCAATCAACCATATGTCATCTACATAAAGTATTGGAAATATGTCATAGCGCTCCCACTTAATTTCTTGTAACTCTACAAGCATCTTTATCATTCATGATGGAATCAAACTCTTTTGATAACTTCATTAAGCTAAAGATTTCAACTTCGCTATGCTCACTTCAACCATTGAAGTGTGCATACCTTTCTAGCAACCTTTTGAATTTTACAAAACTCTCAGACTGTGTCAAGTACACATCCTTGATCAAACTTCCTCGAGAGGAGAGTTGGTTTTGATATTCAACTGCCATATCATAATATGTAACTTTTTGCTAGAACTATCCGCAAATACTAAAGCATCACTACGGAAGATCAAAATCTTGTAGTAGTTAACTCTTTGAACTTCGTCGAAAACAACTTTTCGATAAGTAAAACTTTCAAAAGATGTAAAATCCATGTCTTTGTCGCTATATAGACCCTTTTGCTATCTTTAGGCATGATGCCTATCGAAAGGACTACCAAGTCACATACTTGATATTCATACAAGGATACTATGGCGGATATAATGACTCATAGTCAATTTTACGAAGTCAGGGCCCATCATTTGCTTCCTTTATAAGGTCCAGGTCCTTTTGTTGTCAAAACAACACTTTACACTTAAACCACAAGTTTTTCTAAGTACAAAGTTTTTGTACTTTTCTGGTACAGTTCGCAAACTCATTTGAAGTATCTACAACATTTGTAGTGTCTTCTACTTAGTCAAAATAGTAAACCCCGGAACAACTTCCAGTGCTGCGCTACTCTTGACATGATAACGAAGATTCTCTAATCTCGTTGAGTTTGTACTGTGCTCCCACTCACTTGTTTCGCAAGAACTACTTTCTCGAGAAATCAACCCTTTCTGACAAACAACATTTGTCTTTTGGTTCGGTGATAGGAGAAATACCCAATGTTTTATTTGGGATAACCTTGTCAACATATATTTATCCTATTTTGGTTGTAAACATTTTACACATGCTATGCATACCAAAACTTAAGAAAAATGACAATTCGGGTCATTACCCAAACCATATCTTATACGTTGTCAATTTCAATGGATCATGATGGTGCTCTTTTCAGTGTAAAAGCGATTGTCCTTAATGTATAAACTACAAAATTATAATGGCAATTTTATTAATCTTACCATGTCAGACAAGGTTTGATTTTGTCTTTTGAATACTCCAATCTAATGTGGGGTATTCGAGAAGTATAAGCTGTAGAACAATTCTGCAACTTCTAAGATGTTTTGCTAAACTTGTAACTCAAACTTTATCCTTTATGATCCAATCATAAATACTTGATTATCTTGTTACATTGATTTTAACTTCATATTAACAACCTTTTGACCAATTCAAAATGTCAAACTCTGTTCCCTTTAAATAGATATACTCACATATCTACTTAAATTATCGACAGAATTTTATGAAGGAAAAATTAATCCACCATACATGACTACACATAATGGACTATATACATCAATATGTATAATCTCCACTAAATTAGTTGTCCATTCTACTTTGGCCTATGAACGGAATTCTAGTCATCTTTTGGAAGAGGTCTCACAAGCGTCAATTTATTCAAAACAAAATGACTCCGGAAGTCCATCAATATGGAGTTCCTTCATGTTTTCCTTTCCGATATGAACTAAAATGGTGGTGTCACAATTTAAGTGAAAATCTTTTACGTCTTGAACCGTTTAGCATTCAGTCTTATAGATGTTTACTTTACCAACATGATTTATATTAACATATCCATCAATTATGGAATATGGTCATCGTTTGAACAATCTCATTTGTTCTCACAAAAGACTAGAACAAAATAACAAATTATTAAGTTCTTCAAATAAATCTTGACTGTTTGGTTCGATACGACAATGAACACAATAACACTTTATTTATGTTCTTGTCATAATCGATTCCACATCTATTACTAGTTCCTTTTAGGCCCTTGTATTTCTTTCATTGCGTTGCTTTGTATGACAACTCATACCAACCAATGTGGTATCAAAATACCAAAAATACTTTGTTAACTAGTAATACATCTATAACTTGTATATCAAGCATATACTCCTGAGCTGGACTTTCCAGTTATCTTCTTTTTCTGTCATATATCTTTTTGTAATTCTATTTTCAATATTCCCTTTCCTTTCTAGAAGAATCATTCAACATCAAACAATGCTAGTCTTACTAGCTCATTTTCTTTGGCGTGTTAGTCATATACTATCACCCCTTGAGTCATACTTTGAGTTTGATTGTTCTACTAATATCACCATATTAATAGAATTCTTCTAGATTCCACTCTTAGCAATCTTCAAGTAAGGTAAACGACTTTACACATACTTTTAATCCATCCCATCATAACAATTTTATGATTAAGCTACTATACCTCAAAAGAAGGGATTTAGAGGATAATTTTTAGCGCCCAACTTCTTGGAATATTCAAACGCCTAGCGTCTTCAATCATTGCATATATTCAGATAATATAAGCAAACATTGTCACGCTAAATTATACTCAGCCATGTTGCCACAAATAAGTTTCTAGATATCAATATATCTTTCACTTGATTGTTTCTGAAAACAATTCTTTTCGGTTCCTAAATCACTTTGATCAACAAAACATTCTTTTGAAGATAAAGTAATACGGAAGCAACCATGACTTTTGGATTCTAATTAGGAATTGGTTGCTCTCTAGATCAATCAATAATTAACCATATGGAGCTAGGTAGGAAATACCAAAAATCTACAATAGGACTCAATTTTAAATTTCACTAATACGGTACCAATCTTAAATGATTTTTACCAGATCATAACAGTTATATCTCAATCAACAATCTAAGTGTAAGATAGTTTTGTGGATGCCAATGAATACTACAATTTATGCAAATTCACTTTGATTGGTTGTTTATGATAAATAAGTTCAAGTTAATTCAAAAATTAAACCATGAACTCCCACTCAAAAACAACATCCCTCTTAGTCGTCTTTAGTGATTACACGAACCAAATTCACTACACCAAAACCGATCATCACGTGAGATGATGTAGTTTCAAAGGCGAACATCGACATGTTCATCATATCATCCATATGACTCATGCTTTACCTTTCGGTTACGTGTTCCGAGGCCATGTCTGTACATGCTAGGCTCGCCAAGTAGAACCGTAGTATTGCGTGTGTTTCAAGGCCATGTCTGTACATGCTAGGCTTGAAAACACCCGTTGTATGCGAACGTTGAGTCTGTCACACCCGATCATCACGTGGTGTCTCGAAACGACGAACTTTCTTAACGGTGCATACTTAAGGAAGAACACATTATTATCTTGATATTAAGTGAGAGGGATCATCTTATAATGCTACCAACGTTATCTAAGCAAAACAAGATGCATAAAAAGGATCAACATCACAGACATCACATGAAAGGATAACGTGATATGATATGGTCCTTCTTGCACTTGATCTCCATCATGTGCATTATGGTATGATCTCAATCATTCCACCGGCGTGGTACCAAGTACCACGGTACCCCAAACTTGTTTGTCCATCAATAAGAAGACAACCATATGGATACCTTCCGGTATATCAATAATTTACAAAATAGATCATCTCAATCAAATTTGTAATATTGACCATATCACATCACATGCCCAGCAAAAACTAGTTAGACGCTTCTAATTTATTTTTGCATATTTTACGTGGCTTAGGGCTTTCGACGATAGAACCGTTCATACCTACGAACATCAACCACAACGTTGATAAACACATTTTTAACAACCCTACATAGATTAGATCTTAACTATAGTAGGAGAAACAGACATCCGCAAGCCACTTATGCAATACAAGTTGCATGTCAGTTGTGGAACAAGTCTCATGTACGTGGACATGTAAGGTTAGTCCGGGCCGCTTCATCCCACTATGCCACTAAGATCATAAAATAATCAAGGAGGTAATAACATGATCATCAACGCCCACATACACCTATGTGTTCTACCCGTACAAAAACATCTACGCATAGATCCGGCTCTGATACCACTGAAGGTGTCGTTGCATAGAAAACAAAAATTTTCCTACACGAGAGACACCCGAAAGGCCAAGATCTAATCTAGGAGACGAATTGCTACGGGCAACGAGAGGGTTAAGGAGAACACATACCCTCGAAGACTCAAAGTGGTACGAGATCAAATCTCGTTGTTGGCGTAGTCGTACTCACACCGATCCCGATAGCGAGAAGATGAGCACCGCAATCCGGCGGTGCATCCGTGATTGGTCACACGTACGGTTGATTACGACCTCCGTTCCCTCGTTCCAGCGGGGCGTGGAAGTAGAGGATCCCTCGGAACTCCAGCAGCACGACGACGTGGTGGTGGTGAAGAATCCCACGGTCAGGGCTTCGCCAAGCCGGAGACCATGAAATGGAGCAGCGGGTGGAGGGAAAGGGAAGTGGCCAAGTGTGTGGAGGAGGGAGAGCTCTCACCCTCCTTTTATAGGAGAGGGGGGAGGCAGCCCAAGGGGGGTGCGGCCAGCCCCATGGTGTGCCCCCACCTCTTCCCTCATCATGTGAGTGGACACTCCACTCACACCCACTCATTTCCCATTATTTCCCACTTGGAAAATCCAAAGGTTTTCTTTTAATAAATAAATAAAACCTTTTTATTTCTTTATTTCAGCATTTGTTAATTCTATTAACAAACTTTTGCATATAGCACCTCGAATCATTTGTTAATTCTATTAACAACCATTCGACGAAAAACCCCTTGAACTATTTCAATTTTCCCCGAAACAATTTTGGTGCTGTCCAAAATATTCTTCGATATTCCGTATCCTCTCAAATGCGTCATCGAACCTTAAGTGTGTCACCCTACGGTTCGCAAATAAGATAGACATGATCGAGACTCCTCTCCGATCAATAATCAACAGCGGGATCTGGAGATCCGTGATGACTCCTATATATTCAACGATGACTCTCGTGATCGTGTGAACCAACAACGCCGTGAACTATTCCCTTTGTCTCGCGATATTTTACTTGTCCGAGATTCGATCATTGGTATCAACCATACCTTGTTCAATCTCGTTACCGACAAGTACTCTTTTCTCGTTTCCGTGATATAACATCCTTTGTGATCATATCACGTGCTTGCAAGCGGTTTCGATGTGATATCACCGAGAGGGCCCAGAGTATATCTCTCCGTCATTTGGATGGACAAATCCCACTCTTGATCCATGATCCTAAACTAATACTTTCCAAATACTTAACGACAACTTTATAGTCACCCTGTTACGGTGTGACGTTTGATGCCATCAAAGCACTCTTCTGGTATCAGTGATTGACATGATCTCAAGGTCTAAGGAATAAGTTACTACGTATGTTTGATATAACAATGTAAACTAAATGACTTGATCGCATTGCTATATTCTCTTTGGGTATATGTTCATCACATCATTCTTCTAATGACATGACCCCGTTATTAATAACATCCAATGTTCATGATCAGGAAACCTTGATCATCTATTAATCAATGAGCTAGTTAAAAGAGAGGCTCTACTAGGAACCATTGTTTGTTTATTAAGCACACATGTATCAACGTTTCCGGTTAATACAATTCTAGCATGAGAAATAAACATTCATCATAAACAAGGAATAAGATAATAACCATTTTATTATTGCCTCTCGGGCATATTCCCTTCAATACGAACCACCTGCGGGTAGAACCTGAGATCCATCTGCAGATGATCGGTGAAGTTTTGATTAGACGCCGGTAGAAGAACTGAAGTGGCAAGCAACAACAAGGTTTCAACGGACGAAAAGGATGTTGAGAAGAACAGGATATCGAAGCAACATTCGGGAAACACGAGACCAAAACACTCCTGGGGTACTACGGAAAACCCATCCGGGCTTCTAAAGGATCAATATCTACTGCTTAAGGAATAGAGGATCTACTTCCGGGGCTTACACGCCTCCGTTCTCAATCATGAGTAGGCAACATGATAAATCATGTCACAACCACCTCCATTCCTATGGTCTAGTAGATATAACTATCCTAGAGAAACCAGGATACGAGAAATCCTAACTTGAAAGTTTAGACGAGAAGAGAAAAGAACGTTGCACTTCCTTACCATAAAAAGGGAGGGTGGGTGGGGAAAGAAATAAAAGAACAGAATTCCTACTCTCACGTTTCATTTTTTCTATATAGCTACAAAATAGTTTCTAGACTCAACTGCGACCAGTAAAAGGGATCCTACAGGCAGACAGGCTCTGATACCATTTGTCGCACCCGGACTTCTAGAGGATACTCACAGTCCGCTAAACAGTAGATAAATGGCTTACGGGGCATACCGGCACCCGCATCTCAATATGAGTAGGCCAACACGTAAACGTGTGACAACCATCCTCTACTATTCATCGTCTGCGCAAACCATCCCATAGAAATCCGACTACTTCCATTGACGTGCTTCATAAAATACACACACGGTACGTCAACGGCATTTGAACAAGTGATATCACAACAAATCTCTAAGACACAAATAAATAGAAATAAGTTGCAAATAGCTCTCACTAGAGCAGAGATAGCAAATACAATCATCCAGAGGACACATGTCCCAACAAGTCATCATTACATCACAGCGGAAGCATCCAAAGTGTCTGAGTACAGACAAGATCCAAATAGGCCTAAGAGGCCGGAAACGAAAAGGCAACGGAGCCCATCCACGAAGTCTCGGATCCTGCCCGGGTCCGCTATCTACTCGCCAGCAGCCTCGTCATACTCCACGTAGTAGCCACCATGGGGATCCTCGGAAACGTAGTCTGCGGAAACCACAGCCCCAAAGGGGTCAGTACAGACAAGTACTGGCAAGCAAGACTCACAAGATACCAAAGTGTACCCGGCAACACCAAGTACAGATGCTTTGGGTTCAACGGAAGAATAGGTGATACAAAGATGCGGCAGCGGGCTGCTCTAACCAACTACAGAGTTGCTACAACTTCCGGCTAACAGAAAGAAGATAAGGTAGCGTATCAGAACCAACTACAACTAACCTCAAACAAACCCATCCTGGATCTCGCCCCTTATCCAAAGAAGCAATCCGAGGATAACTCACACAGTTGGATTAAGGTGACAACATTCTTAGGTGTAAGTTGTCTGAGTACTTGTTAGCCAGCACTTTCACCAAGTCATCCATAACCGCGGACAACACGGCTTCTCGAGAAGATTTCACCCTGCAGGGATGCACCAATTTGGCCGTACACGTAAGAATAACCCGCTAGATGGAATGGCCCTTCCACCAAGCGGGGCACTCAACACAAGTCAACTCTTCTTCGCATCAAGCCCAAAGAACCCCGTGCAATTGAGCGCACTGCTAATCAAGCCCCACGAAGAAAAGGGGACCCTCATAGCACTCTAAGAACGTGTCTCCCTAAATGCCGACTACAAAAGTTTCCACCCTGGCCTCGGGTTCGTACCTGCATATGCGTGCGGCAAATGGAAAACCCGAACTAAATGAGGCGATTTGGACGAGATGCGAATCGAATCAAATTGAGGGGGGCGCCCATACACGCTTCCCACATGCGGTTAGTGCGCTCATCATGGATCAGTAGACAAGACCCTTTTCCTAATTAGGGTCGACACTAGCAGGCCTCAAAAACACGCCGGGCCTCCTGCCGGTGCCTTATCATCAAATTATTATTACCCATAACATTAACATGATTGTTGTTTAAACATCGAGCCCCAGAACATAATAAATAAGGTAACAGAAATAACGGACAACAGACTCGAACATAAACAACCCTAAGCATGCTAGTAAGACACGGGCATCAAGCAACGGGGTTATAGGTGTGGAGGTGAGGCTATATCAGGGTTAAAGGATAACATGTGATAGGATCGGAACACAAGCAACGATTCATAAGGCTAGCAGAATAGACAACGGAAAGTATCGGTATCCAATGTGGAAAGGAACACAATGGTTCATGTGAGTGAATACTTGCCTGCAAACTCAGTAGCCTGGTACTGGGCTAACTCCTCAGAAGTAGTGTCGTAAACCTCGTCTGTCTCAACGTCGTCGTCTATTCGAGAAGAAGCAAACAAACAGCACAGAGAGACAAACAATCAATAACATGGCATAATGCACAATCATGGGAATGATGCATGACAATTTAATTGATGCATCAAAGGTAAGCTAGTTGACATGGTAACATGATTAAATGGACCCATATGCAATTTGGATTATATATGGAAAACCCATGAATTAAGGTTGGATTAAATGATCTACAACTAACCATCATGTGAAAGTGGATTAGCATGATGCATGGATGATGAGAACAATAAGAAAACAACAATAGACTCAATTTGATATGTTGTTTACCAAGTTTGGAATTTTATTTATTAAGTTATGAAATTTTGGGTTCTTACAGAAGTTACACAAGAAGTTGTTGTTTTCACCAATTTTAAGTGTTCAAAATAGATAACAAAGTTCATAATTGGAAAGAACACAAAATTTTAGGTGGAATATATGTTTCATTTGTTGAAAAAGGATTTAAGATGAATTAATTATGAATTAAACAAGTTTGAACAAGATTTAAATGAATTTAATTCAAGTATGAAATTATTTGAATTTTTATTTGTTTAAAACATTAAATCAAATTCATATTTGAAAAAGTTATACTTTTCTGGTTTGAAAACATATTTTATATGTTCAAAAAGAATTTAATTTGACCAAGTTATGAATTTAGCTATTTTAAATGATTTAAACAAGGTTTAAACTATTTAACCAATTTTAATTATTCAAAACAGAACATAAAGTTTATATTTGAAAAGGTGGTTCAATTTAGCATGGAAAACATATTTTATATGTGCCATTTCAATTAAGTTTGAATTAGTTATGAATTTAACCAAATTTGTAATAGTTGTTTGAATTTGAATTTTGAAATCATTTGAAATGTTCAAAACAGAAAACAAATGACTTAAACAGGTAGAGAATTAAATTTGGTGCAGAAAACATATTTTATTTATTTTATTTGAATTTGAAATGCACAAGTTATTCAAATTTGAAATTTGGGGCTAATCTGTAATTTTAAAAGCATACAGATTGGTCCAGGGGCCTAGGTGCGAAAATAAACTTCAGATTAGGTCCCTAGGGACCTTTTCTACCCAGCAGAATGACCCCTGGGTCACTGGCCTGTGGGCCAGTGCCCAGCTGGCGCTGCGTGGCACGCGTGTGGATGCTTGCGTGGCATCCGCGGTCACTGGCAGCTCGGCCCGGTATGCCTGCGTGGCAAAGGAACAAAAAGTGGGGATTAATCCCGCGAGGCGAGGGATCGATCCCGCGACCTCGCGCGCGTGCGCGCAGTGCTTTTGCCACTGCGCTGCGCTGCTGTTTGTTGTCAGGTAAGGGGGCTTGGGGGGTATGAGCTTCAGTTAGCGGTGTTAACTGAAACTTTTTCAGTTTCAGTTAACTGAACCTGACAGAGGCCGCCGGCGGTGAGCGTTGCTCGCTGTGCTGCTGCTGCTCGCCGCTTGGATGCGTGGTGCAGTCCAGGGAGGTGGTACATGCGCGTGTAGCCGTGATGCAGAGAGGGAAAGGAGCGAGGTGGGCGTGCTCACCGGGAGGGATTCGTGCTCGGGAGGAGACCGTCGTCGACGGCGGCGACAGGGAGGTGGACGGCGGCGGCGATCCGTGAGCTCCCCGTCCTCGCTGCAGCGTCGAGGAGGAAGAGGGAACAGAGGGGCACACGTTCCCGTGCCTAACCTGCGCAGAGGCTAGCCATGTCGACGGCGATCGCCGGAGTGGACGCGGTGGTTGTGCGGTGGGGTTACAGAGAGAGAACATCGGGAGAGAGGAGAGGAAAAACGACGGCGGCGAGAGGAAGAAAGGAGGAGGAGGTTAGGGCAGAGGGAGAGGAGCTCGAGGCAGCTAGGTTTTAAGGAGGGGAAGGCCTACGCGCAGCCGTTCCCTCCTCTGTACCTCGACGTGGACACCTCCGATGGTGTGCCGTACAGAGGTAAGGGAAAGGGGGGGTAGCAGGCCGTGGCTGGTGGGCTGGGCTCAGCCCACTGGCCTGCCCTCTCCCTCTCTGTTATTTTTTTTGTTTCTTCCCCTTTTTTTTTGCTGAAAAGAATAGCTAGGAAAAAGGAGAGAAAAGAGAGGTGTTTGGGGGGTTTTAAATTTTGGAAAAAAAATTATAGGTTGATTATTTCAAAAGCTCAGATGTGCAAGTGTTTGTTTTCAAAAATTTGAATTTTGGTTGCTGTTTGTAATTTCAAATGAATTTGAGTGAAACATGGGTATAATTAAATTATTGAAACTTAAGCAATTCAATAGTTTGGACTTTATAGTTTAATAGAAACAATTTGATGTTTTGATTTGAATATTTTATTTGAAAATTGTAACAGAACAAGTATGAACAAGAATTTGAAAATTGGTTTGAAATTCAAATGGAAAAACAAGGGAAAATAAATGAAAACAAATGCAATGATTATGATGTCATGATGCAAAACATAATTTAACAAAAAGCAAACATTCTAAAGGTTGTTTTTCATACTTGGGATGTTACAGGGACTGCTCATCTCCAGCACAAATTTGATCCAGATTTGAGCACCGTCCGGACACGTCAGGACAACGCTCGTGTCCTGATTTCTCCTCTCCTGGACGCGTCGGGCCCGTCCCGCAGCGTACCCTCCCTCGTGTTTCCCCATCCCCGTCTCACCTTCTCGCCGCCGGCCCGATTTGGCCACCCTCGGCCGCCGTTCTCCCATCCCGCCGGCTCAAAATACAGCCCACCCTGCCCCCGCCGCCGGCCACGCCTAGTCCTGCACACGCTTGGCCGCCCTCGCCGCTGGACGGACTGCCCCGCCGAGTACACCCGAGCGGCCGCACAGAAGGTGCTCGTCCATTTGCCTGGACCGAATACAGCACCGTTCCGGCCGAAAAAATGGCCGACAGTGGGGACGAGTTCTTGTTCAACAACGTCCTCATGTACTCGTCCTCCTCCTCCGAAAACTCTGAGGACGATAGCGACATCCTCGTCACCAACCTTGTGGTCAATGACCATATTGCGAGGATACGGCCAGTTTTCAGAGGGTCATCTTCGGGCATGCGCCTGCCTTGGGCAGGGACAGAGAAGCTGGCCATATCCAGGTGTACAATGACTGCTTCCATCTCACGAATCCATTCTACAGTGCCAAGTTATTCCGGCACCGTTTCCGGATGAGAAGAGACATGTTCAACCGTATTCGAGTTTGAGTCATGAACTACGATGATTTCTTCAGGTGCAAACCGGATGCATGTGGTAAGCTTGCCTTCTCCTCTTATCAAAAATTCACTGCGGCAATTAGGATGCTTGACTTCGCTGCGCTTCAAAGGTGCTCGGAAAGATGTGGAGCGTGCCTTCAGTGCGCTTCAATCTCGATTGGCTATTGTTCGGCACCCTGCTAGGACATGGAAACCGGAGATTTTGGGCACTGTGATGACAGCTTGTGTGATCATGCACAACATGATCATAAAATATGAGCGTGACGACAGTCTTTACGATGAAAACTGGGAGTTCCAGGGTCAGAATGTTGAGCCTCGGCCTGGAGTGTCAACATTTCAGGAGTTCCTCCAGTTTCACATTGAGCTGTGTGATCGCGACGTGCACACCCAACTTCAGGATGACCTTGTTCAGCATGTCTGGAACTTCGTCGGAGGCCAGTAGAACTATGCACTTTGATTTTATTTATTTATGTTAATTCATCCGGTTGAGTTGTAAAACTATGAACTTGCCATATTTGTTGAATTATGCACTTTGATTTTTTATTTATTGCCAAGTTCAGTTGTTTAAAGAGATAGCAATTTTGAGAAAAGGAAAAAAAGGGACAGTCCCAAAGTGAGCAGTCCCATAGGGTGCACTGTCCAGAAACAGGCGGACAATTGCCCGGACCGCTGCTCAAACGGACAAATCTGGGACGCATTTGGTCCAGATTTGAGCAGTCACGTAGGAGATGTCCTCACACCTGATCCAAGTTTAGTCTAGATATACGGTGGACCGGACAACGTCCGCGTCTTCCTTTGTCCTCCACTTGTTCTCCCCATGCCCTCCCGCCAGCGGCTCATAGATCACATCCCCACACTCGAGCCCATTCCTCCACCTCTCGTTCTTCTCCACAGCCACAATGAGGATGCACTTCAAAGGCTCAGAGGATAGGTACCGGGTCTTGCTCTAGACTTGGACCCAGATAGAGAAGGCGATCATGAACAACTTTTACAAGAACTATTTCCATCTCACCAATCCAACCCAACGTTCCTTGAGTTTAAATTTTGGTGCTACTTTAGGATAGCTAAACATGTGTTCACGCGTACTCTGAAAGGAGTGAGAGAGTGCAATTATTACTTCAAATGAAAACCTGATGTCACCGGTAAGTTTGGCTTCTCTTCTTACCTGAAATGCACTGCGGCTATCCGGATGCTTGCATGTGGAGCTACACGTGATCTCATTGATGAGTATTTTTGCATGAGAGATCCCACTTGCATTTTTTGAATTTGAGGTTTCGCAAAGCGGTGGGTCGGGTGTTTAGCACTAAGTATTTGTGTGCCCCAAATTTTGCCGACACTGCTCGGCTATTGTGGATCAACGAGTTGAAGGAGATATGCGCTAGAGTCAATTAATAAAGATGTTATTTATCATATCTCATTTTGTTAATAATATGTTTTATATCATACTATAATTGTATTATGTGGAAACATTAATACACGTGTGATATGTAAACAAACAAGTCCCTCGTAAGCCTCTATTTAACTAGTCCATGGGGCAATAAGTGATCAAGGTTTCCTAATCATGGGCAATTACATCATTGGCAATGGAGTCATGTCATTAGATGAATAATATGATGGAGACATATCCAACGTATAAATATCCAGAAAACGCAGTACCCAAACTTCTAACCATGTGATGGTATTTAATCACCGTCTCCGAGCTTATCTTGGCTGCATCAACCGTCACTAACTTAAATGGGTGATCATAAAGGTGTCATCAAATAACCGGAGGGATACATTAAGACATATGCATCTAGATCGGGATTTGTCAGTCCAGATAATGGATAGATACTCTGGGCCCACTCAGCGGTGTTGCATCAAGTAAAGCTTGCAAGCTTATGACCAAGTCACGGGGATGCAATATCGTGGTAATGAGTAGATGTGTTTGTCGGTAACGAGATTGTACTAGGTATGCATATGTCGGAGTACGGATCTCGGACAAACTGACTTTCATTGACAAAGGGTGTGGATACTTTACGTTTAAGGTTCAAGCGACGAAGATAGTTGTGGATTGGGGGCCATCATGGTTTCCAGATCCCGCTATTGGCATTGACCGGAGAATGGTATCGATCATGTATGGAATGATCCCGAACCGCTAGGGTGTCACACTTAAGGGTAATTTACGATGGGTTGATTTGTTACTTAAGAGAAATAAGAGAGAACAGAGCCGGAATAGTTCTGGGATTTATCCGATCGAGATCAGATGGCAATGAAAGGTGTTTCGGTGTTCAAATGAGTTAAATAATATGTATTTATTATTAATTAGTGTAATAAACAATTAAATATTGTTTATTGAATTTATAAAGTCATTTTTCCATGAATGGGACTTAGTGGAAAAACAGACCCATTAGGAAAAAGGAGAAATGGATGGAGGAGGGAGCTCCAACTCGCATGGGCCTTAAGGGCCCCATGGGTGTTCGGATCCCCCCCTCCCCCGGCCGGCCAGCCATGTGGGCATAAGTCCCACATTGATAAGACAATGGGAAAGTCCCCTCCTCCTCCTCCTATATAAAGAGAGGCACCCTCTCCCTTTTGACATCGATTTTTCTCTCTTCCTCCTCTCATCCCGTGGTTCCCATTTTGGAGATGCGCTAGAGTCGAGGTTCTCTCCACCCTACACACCCTGCCGTGTAGTGTTCTCTTTGGTCCATCTCTCGAACTTCCGCTACTTTGCAGGACCGGAGTAAGGAAGTCATCGGTTACACCGTACGTGTGTAAACCCTAAGAGGTGCCATTTTATTGGTGCTAGAGTCGCATCGTCTTTGACTACACGACCTCGAGGTCGGCTACGTACGACTTCGTCGTCAACGCTTGTGTGGGAGCGTAATCCCCTCTATCGGTCTTCAAAGGTATGAACACCGATCTTCTCCGTTATTTTATATCTGCATAGTAATAGATCTTGGCTATATATCGGTTATCGTTAGTAGGATTTTTTTATTCTGTTAGGTAGACCCTTCAGTGGTATTAGAGCGGATCTATGCATAGATATAAAGTACAGTTAGAACTCATATTGATTGAGGGCGTGGACCTTGTAATTCTCACCTCCTCGCGTGCACTTGCTCACGTTGTTGGCATTGTTTGATGAAGCAGCCTTGGACCAACCTTACGCGTACTCTTACGCGCGACTGGTTCCACTACTAACATACAACTTGTGACGTATATGTGGCTAGGAGGGTGTTTGTCTCTCTTACAATAGATGGCATGACATTTTCAATGGGAGACCTGAAAGGGATATGTAACACACAATTATCTGCTCGGTGTTGTGGTTGTAGGTAGGTAAGTAGAAACAATTCTTTTGCAAAAGCCCCCAAGCCACGTAAAATATGCAAAAGATAAAGTAGAGGTGTCTAAATTTATTTTGCAGGGGCATGTGATGTGGTCATGTTAAGTTTATTATAAATGTCGATGTGGAGACGCGAAGACAATATCACATTGCATTACATTATGAATTTTTTTGTGTGCATTTTGTATATTGTGTATATTATATATTGTATATAATATATACGAAGGTAGTTATATAAGATGTTCCCTCAAATAACTCCAGCACTAGTGTTCTCCCTTTAGCATGCACCGCCAAGAAAGTTCGCAATAGCGAAGTGGGCCATCACGATCGGGTGCTTCCTTCTGCATTCGCATACGACAGGTGTAAGTCATGTTTTGCATTGCATTATATATTAAAGGGGAATCTGGCGAGCCTAGCATGTATAGACATGACCTCGGAACACAAGTTACCGAAAGGTTAAGAACGAGTCACATGGATGATGTGATTGAACATAGAGATGTTTACCTTTGAATCTATACCATCAGCTGTGATGATCAGGGGTGGTGTAGTGGATTGGGATAGTGTAATCACTAAAACGAAGTGAGGGATTTTCATTTGAGTGGGAGTTCGTATTTTATATTATTTATAAAACATGAACCCAATTTTTATGAAGAAAGTCCTGATGTAATTTGCAAATACCATTGTAGATGTCTGCCCCCACCTTCAACCTAGGTCTGTTCCTTGAGAAAGAGAAACTTAAGACTAATGCAACAAACTTCATGAACTGGTTCCACATGCTGAGGGTTCTCCTCACTCCCCACAAGATGGGCTATGTTCTTGAGAATGCATTAGGTAATGTCCCTGCGGACACCGCCACGCAGGATGACAAGAATGACTATCAGTCCAAGATGGATGATTCCGCTATGGTCTAAAGTGGCATGCTCTATGCCATGGAGCCTAACCTGCATAAACGCTTTGAGAAGATGAGTGATTATGGGATAATCACTGATCTCAAGGCGGTATTTGCACCGCAAGCCAAGACTGAGAGGTATGAAGCTTCAGAGCTACTCTTTTTAGAGAAGATGGAAGAGCACAATAGTATGAGCGAGCACGTAGTCAAAATATCTGGCTACGTTCAGCGCCTGAATGCTCTGGAATGCAAGATTCCAGACGACCTGGCTGTTGATAGGGTGCGGCAATCGTTGCCCTCTAGCTACAAAAGGTCTATGATGAACTACAACATGCATCAGATGTCTAAGTCTCTATCTGAAGTGTTCAAAAGACTAAAAAATGTTTAGGTGGAGATTAAAAAGGAACACACGGTTTGATGGTGAAAAAGTATGTGGATTTTAAGAAATCTAGCACCAAGGGCAGAGGGAAGAAGGAAAATCCCACAAAGAGGGGCAAGCATGTTGTTAACTCTAAGGCCTCCAATTCTGGCTACAAGTCTGGTGTAACATCCTACTACTGCAAGTATGAAGGCCACTGGAAGCGCAACTGCACCAAGTACTTAGCAAATAAGAAGATCGACAAAATTGCCGATAAAGAGAAAGGTATATTTGATATACGTGTTATAGATATTTACCTTACTAGTGCCCGAAGTAACACTTAAGTATTTTATACCGGTTCTTTTACTCACATTTGCAGCTCTCAGAGGGAATTGCATAATAAACGGACGCTGGCGAAGGACGAGGTGACGATGCACATCGGCAACGGCAATAAGGTTGAAGTGATGGCCATTGGCATGCTACATTTGCATCTACCACCGGGATTAGTTTTAATGTTGAATAAATGTTATTATGTGTCTGCGTTGAGTATGAACATTATAGGTGAGTCTTACTTTTGAGACAATTATTCATTCAAATCAGTGCCCAAGGGTTGTACTATTTTTGTGAATGATATATTTTATGTTCATGCACCAGAGCATAATGGTTTATTTTTATTAGATCTCGATAGTAGTAGTCACATCCGTAGCATAGAAGCCAAAATATGTAAACCTAGTAATGATAATTTCATGTATATGTGGCATTGTCGTCTTGGTCGCATTGGCGTGAAATGCATGAAGAAGCTCCATTCTTATGGGCTGTTGGGATCATTGGATATTGAATCTCTTGACACTTGCAAACCATGTCTAATAGGGGAAATGACTAGGACCCCGCTTTCGTGCGTCGGACTTATTGGGAATCATACATACTGATCTGTGTGGATCGATGATGTAGTGTTTCCACATTTAAAGAATGCAAGAACATTTGTGTTACTGTGCTAGTCCCTTGATCAATTTCTAGCACCATAGTACAAGACGAAATATCATGCAAATGCGTCAAATTCTATTACATCACATGATCCAGTTTTTACATCATTATTAGATTACAACTTGCATAGCCTTAGAAGACTAGCATGAACTGAATTACAACTTGCAAAGTCTTAGACGACTAGCATGAAACATAGCTTTACAGTGGAAAACACAGTATATCATTAAGCTCATCTTATTCATGTGCCACAGGAAAAACATGTTGGCGGTAGACTCGAGATCCTAAACGTGATCCTCATTCATCATCAGAATAACCTGCATGTTGGAATATGCAACCACAAGGGAGTAAATACAATTTAATGTGTTGGCAACTAACACTATGGTGGATATAAATGGTAAGACAAATACTACATGCTTATTTGGCTAAGTGGATTTTTAGCTAAGTTTGCATAAAGCCAGTTTTCTCCTATCTCTTGTCATAAAACTTTTTCATCTATAATAGGTATCACTGATAGAAACCAGTGAACCGGAACTAAATTAAGGAGTACCACTGATAGAAACCAGTGGAGAAACTCCTACCCATGTTCACCCATCAAAATTGTATTAAGAATTTTGCATGATGAGATTCTTCCGTCAATCCTTGTCTAGATGCTCATAGTTGTCCATAACCGGAAACACGACTAAGATCTTAGTTTGTTGACTCTGCAGAGTTTGTGCACTTTCACTTTTAGTGTTTAGACTCAAATCAACCCAAACATCCTATACACTCAAAATGTGTTAAGGAAAGGAGACGATTGAGACGAGATCTTTCACAAGAAATTCTACCACTGTTTGGCTTGAGACGTTCCAACCTAGACCCTCTACATATGCTTGTCAAGCCTGGTGAGTTCATTCAACTTAGTTGATCAAGACATAGCCCATATGACTAAAGGCTGCACTGGAAGCATCAAAACTTAGAAGGACATAGTAATCTCTTTGTTCCTGGGTGGCCATCCACAAGTGTACTCCTTTGGTGAAAAATACCATAGACATGGCCCTAGGGAGCCACTCAACATAAACCAATCCTTCCACTTCCACCCAGGTGATTCATTAACTTTGTAGTTTTATCCTCAACATCTACTTAAAACAATTGATGAGCATAGCTGAGCACTTCTACCAAGTTCAATGTCTTCTACACTAACAGGATAAAAAAATGGTGGCTACACACTACTTAGGATAATAACATAGCATTTAACTTAGTAAAATTTCCTATCATGCATACTACTCAAAAGCACTAAATGCATATAGGAAAATAGGTCATTGATGATGTGTCACTTGACTTGTTGAAATTGATGTAGAGGCACACTCTCTTCACAACTAGATCGTTTTCCCTTTGTACAATCTAAACAAGTCAAATAAATAACAATAAACAACATTCACAAACAAACAAGGAAACAAAGTATAACAATCAACACACTTGGTCAAATGGTTTTATATTAATTGGGTCAAGGCAAGGCTAATGTCTATCACAATAATTTAGTTTACTAAGGAAACTATTGTGATTGGGTTAAGGTCTACCAAAAGGGACATTGGTTGGTTAAGACTTGGGTTTCAAATATTCAAACTCAATTGGTCATACTTGTCGACGAAGTTCCAATAGTGTGATGACCCAACACACCACTGCATGTGTAGTGCGCAAGTCGATGACATAATACTCACAGAAGGACTTATCCGTGAATATTACATCCCTCAGAGTAGTACAACAGAAACATAGCATGTCCAGGCAAAACTATAGGATACAAACTTCATTACAAAATCTTGAGAAACTCTTTGATGAATCAAGAAGATCTCATACAAATGAACATCAGAAGAAGCAATTCGAAGATCCAAGCTGGAGAAGAACTCAAGCTCAGAACTAATCTACTACGGCTGATGCCAGCCCTAATCTATGGCTTGTAACAGCTAACTCCAAGAATGGACTCCACCTACACCTTGATAGCTTTTCCTCCATCAGCGTTGTTGATGACGATGCTTCACCGACTAAATAGTATATGACTCCACCTAGCTTCATGGGGTAGCGATGGCTTCACGATGACGACTTCCATCAGGCTTCAACTCTAAGCAGGGGTCAAACGGGAACGAATGAGTAACGAGCGTTACTCAGGAAGTTCATGATATATAGAGGGTAGTTTGATACACTAACTACAGCTTTAGACTCGAAAGAGTCATAAGCTAATTCAAGGTTTTGTAAAGCTTTCTTCAAGAGGTTGCTTTTACTTCTGAAAACTATTCACACCAGACCATCACAGGAGCTAGAACTTCATGGAGTGTCCTTTCCTGTAGCGTTCGCAGTTCCTTCCCAGAACAGGGGGTAACATGCCACATCCATTTACACTCTGCAGAGGTATGTTACTTTACCCATGGACGACCAAGACCATGTTGCACAACCAGGCTCGAGATCTTGTCCACTCCCACTCAGGTGTGGGGCCCGGTTGTTGGTCCAAGCCAAACCGTGCTTCTCCGCACAATGCATGCCCACCCATTTCTGCCAGCAGGTTGAACGCCTGATTCCACCCCTCACGATGGATATCTACGCGCCCCTGGAAGACCATCATAGACCCGTAGAGTCTGTGGGAATTAAGGTATCCCGCCCATGTGCATGTAGTCTCGCAAGACCTACAGTGTACGTCTCTGGCAGCCCGTTGACATGCGAACGAGAAAAGAACACAGCTGACTTACTCCCCCCAGAGAAGACCCATGGTTAACGCGGTATTTACGACGCATCGAGTTCTGACGGCATTTGTGATAAATTCCTAGGTATTACGTTCCCGTGCAGATGGAACCTTCCTTTGACCTATTCATCTTACCATGGTTCCATCCTCCCACCAAAAAGAACACTACCACTCGGGTAGTCATTCAAGTAGTCATATTATTATAAAAATAGGATCATGCATTCTTTTGAGAATAGGTGGTAATACGATAGAGTTTTTGCAATTAGTTTGTTATGAAGTACTGCAAAGGATATGAGCACGTGATGAACTTGCCAGAGATTGAAATAACCACAATAATCAATGTCTTCAGGGTTCGAGGGCCGCGTAGACAATTCCGACATCTGAAAGATAGCAAAGTAGTCCCGGTAAGGACTACAGAAAACATTGGAAAGATGATACATGCATAGTAATGAGATGCATCGTGCTTTACCCTAGAAAACACCCCAGCTTACAAGTGTAAGCCACGTTTGACACGGTATCTTAAGCACACAGTTTTAGGTGAAATGTTTCATTACTTGTGGTGGTGTGGTTCTTAGTACTTTTAGACTTACATATGTTTCACTTTTACTTAACAAAAAATTGTTATTATGTTTACTTAGAAGTGGTTATTACTTGGTTAGATAATAAGACAATGACACATGGAAAACAACTATTGAAAAGATAACAGTCACCTTTTATTTTATATTCAAAAAGCGTGGAGCATATGACAAAGAGTTTAATTGAAAATGATGGTTTAATATAATTAACTCTATCATCACACCACTTGCTATAGACATGTGATGATAGGTTTATTAGGTGTGAAAACATTAGGATTTTATTAATAAGGAAAATAATTTGTGGTATTTATTTCTTGTCATAATGAAATATAATAGAGTTCTAGTAGATATTTTGAAACAAGTTTATAATTTAATCAAAATGTTTTATGTTTGACATATTTGAATTGGAAATGCTTTTCTCTTTAATTTGGGATATCAATTGATGTTTTCTGAAAATATTTGAATAAGTTATTAATTTATTAATTTTAAATGTATTAAATGGCTAGGAAAAATATTGTACACATGAAAACTTGGTAAAATGACTATGAAAATATCATAGGTGAGTTGCATTTGTCATTTGGAGCATTTTTTTTGAAACATTTTCTACTGCAGGGGAGCCCCCCACAGCCCTTTATTGCCAACCAAGAGTGTTACAGTTACAGATATATACAAAAACACAAGGAATTAGACTAAGGCAGTCTATCCCAGACTAATTTAGTGAATTAATCCATGCAGTTAAATCTGCAGCCACAGAAGCACTCAACCTATGCTTAAGCATAAGGAGATCTAACAGGAAGCCCACTTTCCATCCCATAAAGGAATGTCTTTCCGATTTAAAAATGACTCCATTCCTCTGCTTCCAAATATGCCAGCATGCAATAATCACAATCTCTGTGAAACAAGGTCCTTTGAAAGAATTTTTGGCCAGCTTAATATTTTGCACAAGTGTGTTATCACTCCAGCTGATTTGTAAATAATTCCAAATCCGGGAGCTAAGAACACATTGAAAAAATAGATGGATCCAGTCCTCATGGCAATGTGCGCAACAAAGAACACAATGATCAGTGCCTTCAATCTTCCAGTTCCTTCGTTTGATCATGTCCTTTGTATTAATTCTATCCTTGAGAATCAGCCACGCAAAGAATTTATGTTTTGACATGCATTTGGATTTCCAGATCCATTTTGCAGGTCCATCAGTAGGTAAATGAGCAAATTGAAGTTGGTAAAAATTACTTGAAGTATATACCCCTTTATTGAAATTGCATCTCCAACTGTCCTCATTATCCATCAACTGGACATTATCCACTATGACTTGCAAATCAGTATACTCCTGGAAAGCTTCATTTGAAAACGGCAGGTGAAAAGCATCCGAGAGCTCTGTCAACAGTATTAAATCCCTTACAGAAGACAGTGGATCCTTGGCAAAGGAGAATAATCTTGGGAATTTTAGTGCCAAAGGTTGCCCTATCCACGAATCTTTCCAGAAAATCCCAGTAAAACCATTTCCCAAAACACAAGAAGATATGGAACACCGGGTATCAGATAATTGCATAACACCTCTCCACCAGAAAGAACCACAAGAAGTGACAGCATGTGGTACTGATTGAAAATAATAAGCATTCTTGACTAAATGGACCCAAGGGATATCCATAGAGTTATAGAATTTTGCCAAGAACTTCAGTAGTAGAGCTCTATTTTGAATCTGAAGATTGATGATCCCTAATCCTCCTTTGTTTTTGGGCCTACAAACCATATCCCATGCAGCTAAAGAATTCACTCGTTGCTTATTTTTGTCCTTCCTCCATAAGCATCTCCTCCTTGCTTTATCTATTATGTCAATGACACCTTTAGGTATTACAAGTGTGCACATGTAATAGGAGGGCAAGGAGGAAAGAACCGAGTTCACAAGAACCAAACTATCTCCATAAGAAAGAAACGAGACTGTAGCAGAAAGTCTCCTCTCAATTCTGTCAATTAAAGGTGCAAAGTCTTTGATAGTTGGCTTTGTGGTTCCCATGGGCAAGCCTAAGTATGTAAAGGGCATAGAGGCCACATTACAATCCAGAACAGCAGCCAGATCAACAGTTTCCTGCTGTGATAAATTGATCGGTATCATAGAAGATTTGTTATAATTCACCTCTAACCCAGTGATACGAGCATAAAGGTTAAGCAGATCTTTAAAAACCGATAATTGTGCCGTTTCAGCAGGTAAAATGACTAAAGTGTCATCAGCATATTGGACAATAGGAAAATCTCCACCTATTGGAATTGGCAAACGGAGTCTTCCCTCTCTAAGTGCCAAATTCACAATACTTTGCAGCAGATCCCCACCCAACACATAAAGAATTGGTGATAACGGATCTCCCTGCCTGACACCTCTTTTGCATACAAAAGGTTTGCCAGGAACACCATTTAACAGAACCGACGATGATCCAGAGGCTAGAATTTCCTTGACCCATTTTATCACTAAAGGAGGGAAACCTTTAAACCTCAAAATTTGCAAAATAGCAGAGTGCTCAATGGTATCAAAAGCTTTCTCAAAATCAATCTTGAAAATCACCACTTTCTGCTTAGACTGCTTACACTGGTAGATGTACTCAAAACACCAGGCCAAACAGTCTTGAATAGTTCTGGATTTGATGAAACAATATTGATTAGCATGGATGCATCCAAAGATTTTATCCTAGAAACGATTAGCCAGAATTTTTGTGATAAATTTCAAACAAGTATTGGTCAGAGAAATAGGTCTGAAATCGTTCACTGTCTCAGGAGAATTAATCTTTGGAATCAGAGTAATGAAAGATCCATTAATACTTTCCAGAGAAATCTTAGCACTGTGAAATTCATTGCATAGCTTTATAAAGTCCTCTTTTATAATACTCCAACAGTGTTTAATAAAAAGCCCTGTAAAACCATCTGGGCCAGGCGCACGATCAGGTTTTAGGTGTTTTACAACACCCTCAATCTCTTCAACAGTGAAAGGATTAGCCAGGATTTCTAAACCTTCAACCACAGGCAAGAAAACAGACAAATCAGTATCTGTCATGGGTGGGCAGGAGACCCCCATTCTGTTCTTAAAACAGGACCAAAAAGCAGCAGCTTTGTCCCGATGATCCACCAATAAATTCCCAAAAGCATCTGAGATGGATGGAATAGAATTCCTCCTAAATCTCTCAGTGGCTCTTGCATGAAAGTATTTAGTATTTTCACCAGACAGTTTAGCCCAACGAATAGTACATCGTTGCTTCCAGTAATCAGATTGTAGAGCAAGGAGATTCTTGATATGCTTTTTAACAATAAGCCTGAAATTAAATTCAGGAACACTCAACTGCCTTACATCTTCCAATTGGTCCAGGAAAAGGATCACTTTACTACTCATGTCAATAAGAATCTTTAACTGAGATAAATTCCTTTCCCAATCCTTCAAAGCATATCTAAGATTCTTTAATTTAGCAGTGATCTTGGAGGTAATGGATTTGGCCATAACTGGAGTATTCCAAATCTTTGTCACTAGATAAATGAAACTAGGTTGCTTAACCCAATGGTTTTCAAACCGAAAGATTTTTGCCTTTGGAATGTTTGTTCCAATTTTAAGAGTACAAGGCAAGTGATCAGAAGTGATTTTAGACATGGGTAACACCATAGTGTTGGGAAAATCCAATGTCCACTGACAGGAAGTAAAAAACCAATCAAGTTGAACCAAAAGAGGATCACTTTGCATATTCGACCAAGTGAAATTTCTACCTTTAACAGGCAATTCCAGTAAACCCAGATGGCTGATGACATCATTAAAGATAAACATATCATTAAGGTCAGCCCTCGGTTTATTTCTATTATCCAGTGATCTAATGAAATTAAAATCACCAAGAATCATCCAGTTCTGATGAATAGGAATGGAAAGATTATATAACCAGTTAACAAAATCTTCTCTTTCCACCCCCTTGCAAGGACCATAAACATTCACCAAATTCCAAGAAACTGAATTGTGAGTGGAAGTGAATTTAATGTGAATGGCAGAGCGATGAACTTCTAACAACTGTCCACTGAAAATGGAACTATTCCATAGCACAATTAAACCTCCAGAAGCGCCAACAGAAGGAGAAAAAACAAATTGATCAAACCTTTTAGGACAGAACGACCTAATAAAGGAATGATCAAAATCCTGACATTTAGTCTCCTGTAAGCAAATGACAGAAGCCTGACTTTCCTCAATTTTATTATAAACTGCTTCTCTTTTAGATTTATCATTAAGCCCTCTCACATTCCAATCAAAGACAATCCAATCAAATTCAAATGGGCCGTATTATCCATGGAACAACAAAATATAATGATAGCTGCTGGTAATCATAAAAGACCAGCACAGAGGATAGCCAAAAGATAATATCCATATCCATAAAGCAGTACATATGTTATTCATCTTAACAAAATGTAGAGAGAAAGACCAGGAACAACTCCAGGGACCAAACAGGCCCATAAGATAAGAAAAAGGCCCACTAAACATCAGAACTTGAAGGGGAAGTTGGCTTCTTTGGAGCAGCTTCAAGCTTCTCCACCGTTATTTCAGAATCCTCAATCTGGAGCATTTTGGTATTTAATTTGTATTTTTCTGATTTTATGAATTATTTATTATTTTTCTCAATTTTAAATGATTTAGTTTAATTAAAGAAAATATTTAATTTTAAATTTTATTAAACATTTTTTAAAAGTTGATAAACATTTAGATTATATTTTTCTAAACATTTCCATATTTTATTTGTATTTTTCTGATTGTTGGATTAAAAGTTATTGAATTATCAATTTTAATCATTTTTCTGCCTATTTTAAATTGACAGGTGGGACCCACCTGTCATATTCAATTTAAAATAATAAAAAAATAAAAAAAATAAAACTAAATATGATGTCATGCTGACATCGTGACTGCATCATCATAGAGGAATTTGTCTCGGTTGATCTCCAATCGGGTAATCTGCTGCAAATCAAACCAAACCATTGGTTCTAGGGCCTAGAGGAGATCTCCACGAGCCTGGGGAAGGCGGAGCGTTGACCAAATGGTCGAGGATTGGCCGGCGGCGAGCTATGGCGTGACGTCGTGACACGGTCTCCGGCGACAGGACGATTGTGATCAAAATTAATCAAACGGAGGGCATGGCGAGGTGCTCCAACTCACCAGGAACACGATGGACTTGTCGGAGAAGCATAGAGAGATCGAGGGAGCCGGCGATGTGCGATTTCCAGTGATGTCCGAGGTGAAGGAGTCGGCCCGATTCCGTCGATCCCGATCATCCCCACCGCTGTTTTTGCTCGGGGAGAGGGAGGAGGACATGCCGGTTCTGGTGGTGCTCTCAGCTCCTCACGGGATGGCCGCAAACGGCGGCAACGGCGGGCGGCCGTACCGGCTTAGGGTTACGGTTTGGGTTCAGTTTACATAGAGAGGGAGGGAAGCTGCGAGGCAGCAAGAGAGGGAGTAAGAGAGATGCAGACGCCACCCCGGTGGTTCTTATCCTCGTGGTATGGCGGCAGCAGGAGGTGGCCTCGACATTGCCACGGCGGCGTTCTCCTCTGCCTTCTGGCAGAGGAAGAAGAAAGGGAAAAAGGAACGGCGATTTTCAGTAACCCCCTATATTTTCCAGATTTCACAATTAAGTCCTTTTGTCCTTAAAACTGAAAAGAAACCCCTGTATTCAGGGCTTATTTGTAAACATAAAAATTATTAAAAAATATATTTGAATTCCTCATTAAATTTTACACCTCACCATGTTTTGTTTTGGTGAATTTGAAGAATATTTGTATTTTTTATTTAGGGTGCTAGATTAAGTGGTTTTTGCTATATTCTCTCAATTTAAATTTCATATGGATTAAAAATTACTTAGTGTATTCTATGACATGAAAACAACCCCACTAATATGTTATTGAAATAATGATATGTTTCCTATTGGATAGTTTTTAGGTATAATACCTTTTGGAAATACTTTGTAAGCTTTAGTAGTGTTTTATTTTTTTAGGCATAGTAGTAAAATCACCCAATAGGGAATTTTTATTCCAAATCATACCAAATGATTTTAATTGGTGAAGGGGCTTGTTTTCTTTTATGATACCATGTCATCTTTTATAATTGAAACTCTTAGCAATCTTTGGTTGACATTTTACTTAGATGTGGGTAAGAAAGGTTGTTGTTTTTAGTACTTGATTAAATAGAAAACTTGAGTGGCTTTGAAATCTTATTTGTTTGTTTTCCACCAGGTTCCAATATGGATATTATCCCATGCTTGTTTTAGAAACCAGTGATCATTTGTATGTTTATTTGTAGATGAATTTTTGTTATCATCTGTTAATCTTATCCATGAAAAGGATTTGGAAAACAGGGTATTAAGCTTGTTTTCATCTACCTCCACATATGAAGACATGTGGATGCAATGGCTTGATATTATTTCATACATGGTAATTATTTCCATTAAAGATATTATTATGAAATTCCTCATTTCTGATGGGCTTGACAAGGCATTGAAGTTATAGATCTTCTAAGACTACCTAATGCTTCACTGGATAATTTCTTCTGATCTCTTACTAAAGCAGTGTTGCTTCATGTGGTCCTCTATTTATTGATGTTCTTCTCTCTAGTTATCACTAGTCTTCTGTTATCACCTTTGTCACTTGTCAGTAAGATCATCTCCGGGATTCCATCATCAATTATCTCACCCTTGTGGTGAAAACAGCCAGTAACTCCAAGCAAGGATTTTACTTAGAGGATTATAAAAGAATGTGAGTTTATTTAATTACATCAAGTTACCATGTGCATATAAGAAGAATTTGTTAACAAGGTAGCTAGTCTTGCCTCCAAATTACAACTCATATACAATAGGCTTAGATGTACCAGGTTATTCAATCTTCTGTTTGTTTGTGTAAGACACTCAAGTGTTCGAGTATACAAAAGTGATCTGTTAACAAGGTCTAGAAACTTGTTACCAAACTACTTATATATAACACAAACATTGGAGTATCACACTGTTTCAAGAGTGTTAATAAGATCAGATCAATATATAAGAGTTTCCAAGTACTCTTATGATAGATTGAAATGGCACTTCTAGAACAATCTGAAGAATCCTTCTATAGATCTTCTTGTGATGGTTCATCCTTTCTTATGGATTGCTCCTCTTGCAGAATGTCTTAGAGAGGATTAAATAATAACCAGATAAAATGATCTAGACAAAATAATAAGATCTAGATTAAGATTTAGTTCATGCTTTTATTATCCTTCCATATACTTCTTATTTTATTTCCATAAGATATCTACTTGTTTCATACATGATTGGTTTTACTTATCTATCATTTCAATTTCCCTAATAGAAGTTATATTTGTTGTTTTCCTTACTTGTATCCAGAGATACTTCAGTTGTAGAATTGTTGGATTTGAGGAGAGGTGTTAAATGCTTATGGAATGATGACTTAATATTAAGTGGATCAAATGGTTCATTGAGGTGTTGAGATTTCATATGTTCACTTGTATAAGATGATTGAAGCAATGAGCATGTGAAAGTTATTGAGGTTCAATGATTTATGTCATAGTTGTTATTTGTTCTCCCAGGTGTAATGATCTGCTTTATATCCATCACTTTATTAACTTTGTCATTCATAATGCAGATATAGAGATTTGGGAATATCATAGGTAATGATCAAGGGTTATCAGTTGTTGAAGAAGATTTATTTCTTCTTGTAGATACTTCTTTTATAATTGATGAGATATGTACATATTCGATAAATATGTTAATACAATTATTATATCATTTTCCACTTGTGGGTTTTGAGTTTACACTTGTTTGTATGAGTAGTGTTCTATTGATTCTTTGCTATGTACTTGTGAAGATGAACTTAATAATTATGAGATAGTTTATAAAGGTGTAGTGTGAATGGTTGATAACTTAAGTAGTTGTTGTTTTATAGGAGATCACATCTCTGTTGATGAGATGGTTCAATTATGCATTACTCATTGGTGGAGGTATGATTATCAGTTGTGTGATTTGGGTACTCACCCCTCTTTGGGTTGTAGATACCTAATGAATTATCCCAAGTCACTTAAAGACTTGTTGTTAAGATTGTTGAGAGCTAGTACTGGTCAAAACCAATTTATGGTTTGTGTAACCAGATGATTTGGTTTCCTGAGATACTTGTTATAAAGATCATTCCAAATGTACTCTTGACTAGATGAACTAGACCTATTTCATCATGTCAAGTGAAACTTTGGTCTCTTTGATTCGTTTAAACTTTCGCGCCAAAATTTCCCGTACTTTTAGATGCATGCTTTGAAAATTGGCATATTATATTTAGATCCTTATACCCTCCCAAACACCGGGATGTTACAGTATCTCCCCCTTAACAAGAACTTCGTCCCGAAGTTCAAATTCTTTTACGTAAAGATAGGTAGAGAGAACTTCTGTAGACCGTTGATTCTTCACAATTCTTTCCTTGTGTTGACCTTGACATATGTAGTCTATTGTCTTGATTGTTTAGCTTCCACTGTCATGCACTATGACCTAGTACTTTGCCTGTTATTATGACAACTCTGTTTTGTCACTAACCTTACCTAATGGTCTCACGAAGTACATGTGGTATTTCCACCATATAGTGGATACCAAGTTTCATTCTCCGATGAATAGGTATGGTTTCCTATCTCTCAGAACTTTTTGAAGAACATTTGGTATATCCACCAGGTGATGAATAATCAATAAGATTCTTCTGGTACACTCGATATTGTCTATGTTTAGGACTCCGTTTGGTTCAATCTAATGGTCTCAAATAAAAGACTGCTCAAAGAAACTTGTACAACATAGCGTACATTGATTTAGACTCACCTATTAGTGAAAATATCTTCGAGTTTCCTCGAGTTTTAACTCTTTCCTATAGGTGACTATAACCTATTCCACTGGTTACTTCCTATGGTCCTTCTATATCCTATAGTTTTGACTTCTAAAGGGTGACTCTATAAGTTTCTTTATCAAACTTCTACATGTTTCCTTTTCGGATATAATTACTCATGCGATTTTCTTGGCATCACTTGTGGTAGCTCACCATATGTTGATGAAGTGTCTCACCAACTCCAAGCCAGATGTGAATGTGGTCCATTCCCATCAGTGGCTTCATTGTCTTCTGCCTTCTTGACTTCCTGGTCTTCCAGAACTTTGGTGGTTGCTTCCATTTCAGACATCTCTCATACTAATCCTATACCCTCTAGACCAGTAACATCAAGATAGAACTTAGGACGTGTTTGGTTCGATCCTTTCACCCCGTTAACCCATTACACTGCAACCTGATACCTTTAACTTTTGTTTGGTTCACTTTGGCTGGAAACGAGTCCCATGTAAACGAATCCCCCGAAAGTCAAAGTTGATACCGGCCAGATCCCACCTGTAACAAATCGCGTTACCGCAGGGATTTGATTCCATTACCGTTAATGTTGATAAATCTGAACCAAACACGTCCTTAGTGTTTTCACATGCATTTGCACATCAAGTTCCAACTTCATGGACAGATCTAGTCAATCAAAGATCCAAATAAGATCCAATAAATCTCAAATGCATTTATCACTCATGCATCAAAATCCTGTGAAATAAAAGTACTTAGAGTAAAACATCTCAAGTACCAAGGCTCTTAAATGCTATACACTACAAGTAGGTATATAGTACCTTGTAATCCTATTCTACACAACCACGCTTTACCTTGGTAATTACTCCAATTGCATGCCTTACTACAATGGAATAAACCAAGACAAATTGATCCTATAGTAGTTGTTGTCTAACTTGGTTCCCTATAGGACTAAGTACCATGAAAACTAAAGTCCTTCATCTTGATCACGATAAACTTCTCATGGCATTTGTGGATCCTTCATGCAGTTGATCACACCTTAGGATAAGTAATGTAGCTTCCATCAATGGTTATTCCTTCTCCTAGTTCTATACTATACTATAACGATTCAACTATAGGCTTGGTAACTAAGGATATAGTATATACCCCATGGTTACCATGGTCTAAAGATGCTTTATGATTCTAAAACACCCCTTCTTGATGATTCCTAAACTTACTCTATACCATGTTCTACTCCATCCCATACATTCATAGAATGGGGTAATCATCACTCTGACTCAATTGGGTCACGGCAAGGCTAAGGTCTATCACAATAATTTGGTTTACTAAGGAAACTATTGTGATTGGGTTAAGGTCTACCAAAAGGGACATTGGTTGGTCAAGACTTGGGTTTCAAATATTCAAACTCAATTGGTCATATTTGTCGACTAAGTTCCAATAATGTGATGACCCAGCACACCACTTCATGTGTAGTGCGCAAGTCGATGAAATAATACTCACAGAAGGACTTATCCGTGAATATACATCCCTCAGAGTAGTACAACAGAAACATAGCAGGTCCAGGCAAAACTATAGGATACAAACTTCATTACAAAATCTTGAGAAACTCTTTGAAGAATCAAGAAGATCTCATACAAATGAAAATCAGAAGAAGAAATTCGAAGATCCAAGCTGGAGAAGAACTCAAGCTCAGAACTAATCTACTACGGCTGATGCCAGCCCTAATCTATGGCTTATAACAGCTAACTCCAAGAATGGAGTCCACCTACACCTTGATAGCTTTTCCTCCATCAGCGTTGTTGATGACGATGCTTCACCGACTAAATAGTATATGACTCCACCTAGCTTCATGGGGTAGCGATGGCTTCACGATGACGACTTCCATCAGGCTTCAACTCTAAGCAAGGGTCAAACGGGAACGAATGAGTAACGAGCGTTACTCAGCAAGTTCATGATATATAGAGGGTAGTTTGATGCACTAACTACAGCTTTAGACTCGAAAGAGTCATAAGCTAATGCAAGGTTTTGTAAAGCTTTCTTCAAGAGGTTGCTTTTACTTCTAAAAACTATGCCCGCCAGACCATCACAGGAGCTAGAACTTCATGGAGTTGCCTTTCCTGCAGTGTTCGCAGTTCCTTCCCGGAACAGGGGGTAACATGCCACATCCTTTTACACTCTGCAAAGGTGTGTTAATTTACCCATGGACGACCAATACCATGTTGCACAACCAGGCTCGAGATCCTGTCCACTCCCACTCAGGTGTGGGGCCCGGTTGTTGGTCCAAGCCAAACCGTGCTTCTCCGCACAACGCATGCCCACCCATTTCTGCCAGCAGGTTGAACGCCTGATTCCACCCCTCACGATGGATATCTACGCGCCCCTGGAAGACCATCATAGACCCGCAGAGTCCGTGGGAATTGAGGGATCCCACCCATGTGCATGTAGTCTCGCATGACCTACAGCATACGTCTCTGGCAGCCCGTTGACATGCGAACGAGAAAATATCACAGCTTACTTACTCCCCCCCATAGACGACCCATGGTTAACGCGGTATTCACGGCGCACCGAGTTCTGACGGCATTTGTGATAAATTCCTAGGTATTACGTTCCCATGCAGATGGAACCTTCCTTTGACCTATTCATCTTACCATGGTTCCATCCGCCCACCAAACAGAACACTACCACTCGGGTAGTCATTCAAGTAGTCATATTATTATAAAAATTGGATCATGCATTCTTTTGAGAATAGGTGGTAATACGATAGAGTTTTTGCAATTAGTTTGTTATGAAGTATTGCAAAGGATATGAGCAAGTAATGAACTTGCCTGAGATTGAAATAACCATAATAATCAATGTCTTCGGGGTTCGAGGGTCGCGTAGACAATTCCGACATCTAAAAGATAGCAAAGTAGTCCCGGTAAGGACTACAGAAAACATTGGCAAGATGATATATGCATAGTAATGAGATGCAGCGTGCTTTACCCTAGAAAACACCCAGCTTACAAGTGTAAGCTACGTTTGACACGATATCTTAAGCACACAGGTTTAGGTGAAATGTTTCATTACTTGTGGTGGTGTGGTTCTTAGTTCTTTTAGACTTACGTATGTTTCACTTTTACTTAGCAAACAATTGTTATTATGTTTAGTTAGAAGTGGTTATTACTTGGTTAGGTAATAAGACAATGACACATGGAAAACAACTATTGAAAAGATAACAGTCACCTTTTATTTTATATTCAAAAAGTTTGGAGCATATGACAAAGAGTTTAATTGAAAATGATGGTTTAATATAATTAACTCTATGATCACACCACTTGCTATAGACATGTGATGATAGGTTTATTAGGTGTGAAAACATGAGGATTTTATTAATAAGGAAAATAATTTGTGGTAGTTATTTCTTGTCATAATGAAATATAATAGAGTTCCAGTAGATATTTTGAAACAAGTTTATAATTTAATCAAAATGTTTTATGGTTGACATATTTAATTGGAAATGCTTTTCTCTTTAATTTGGGATGTCAATTGATGTTTTGTGAAAATATTTGAATAAGTTATTAATTTTAAATGTATTAAATAGCTAGGAAAAATATTGTACACATAAAAACTTGGTAAAATGACTATGAAAATATCATAGGTGAGTTGCATTTGTCATTTGGAGCATTTTGGTATATAACTTGTATTTTTCTGATTTTATGAATTATTTATTATTTTTCTCAATTTTAAATGATTTAATTTAATTAAAGAAAATATTTAATTTTAAATTTTATAATTTTTTTTTGAAAAGTTGATAAACATTTAGATTATATTTTTCTAAACATTTCCATATTTTATTTGTATTTTTCTGATTATTGGATTAAAAGTTATTGAAATATCAATTTTAATCATTTTTCTGCCTATTTTAAATTGACAGGTGGGACCCACCTGTCATATTCAATTTAAAATAAAAATAAAAAAGTAAAATAAAAATAAAACTAAATATGATGTCATGCTGACATCGTGACTACATCATCATAGAGGAATTCGTCTCGGTTAATCTCCAATCGGGTAATCTGCTGCAAACCAAACCAAACCATTGGTTTTAGGGCCTAGAGGAGATCTCCACGAGCCTGGGGAAGGCGGAGCTTTGACCAAATAGTCGAGGATTGGTCGGCGGCGAGCTATGGCGCGGCGGCGTGACACGGTCTCCGGCGATAGGACGATTGTGATCGTAATTAATCAAACGGAGGGCATGGCGAGGTGCTCCAACTCACCAGGAACACAATGGACTTGTCGGAGAAGCATAGAGAGGTTGAGGGCGCCAGCGATGTGCGATTTCTGGTGATGTCCCAGGTGAAGGAGTCGGCCCGATTCCGTCGATCCCGATCATCCCCACCGCTGTTTTTTCTCGAGGAGAGGGAGGAGGACATGCCGGTTCTGGTGGTGCTCTCAGCTCCTCACGGGATGGCCAGAAACGGCGGCAACGGCCGGCGGCCGTACCAGCTTAGGGTTAGGGTTTGGGTTCAGTTTACAGAGAGAGAGAGAGAGGGAAGCTGCGAGGCAGCGAGTGAGGGAGAAAGAGAGATGCAGACGCCACCCCGGTGGTTCTTATCCTCGCGGTATGGCGGCAGCAGGAGGTGGCCTCAACATTGCCACGGCGGCGTTCTCCTCTGCCTTCTGGCAAAGGAAGAATAAAGGGAAAAAGAAACGGCGATTTTCAGTAACCCCCTATATTTTCCAGATTTCACAACTAAGTCCTTTTGTCCTTAAAACTGAAAATAAACCCCTGTTTTCAGGACTTATTTGTAAACATAAAAATTATTAAAAATATATATTTGAATTCCTCATTAAATTTTAAACCTCACCATGTTTTGTTTTGGTGAATTTGAAGAATATTTATATTTTTTATTTAGGGTGCTGGATTAAGTGGTTTTTGCTATATTCTCTCTATTTAAATTTCATATGGATTAAAAATTACTTAGTGTATTCTATGACATGAAAACAACCCCACTAATATGTTATTGAAATAATGATATGTTTCCTATTGGATAGTTTTTAGGTATAATACCTTTTGGAAATACTTTGTAAGCTTTAGTAGTGTTTTATTTTTTTAGGCATAGTAGTAAAATCACCCAATAGGGAATTTTTATTCCAAATCATACCAGATGATTTTAATTGGTGAAGAGGCTTGTTTTCTTTTATGATACCATGTCATATTTTATAATTTAAACTCTTAGCAATCTTTGGTTGACATTTTACTTAGATGTGTGTAAGAAAGGTTGTTGTTTTTAGTACTTGATTAAATAGAAAACTTGAGTGGCTTTGAAATCTTATTTGTTTGTTTTCCACCAGGTTCCAATATGGATATTATCCCATGCTTGTTTTAGAAACCAGTGATCATTTGTATGTTTATTTGTAGATGAATTTTTGTTATCATCTGTTAATCTTATCCATGAAAAGGATTTGGAAAACAGGGTATTAAGCTTGTTTTCATCTACCTCCACATATCAAGACATGTGGATGCAATGGCTTGATATTATTTCATACATGGCAATTATTTCCATTAAAGATATTATTATGAAATTCCTCATTTTTATGGGCTTGACAAGGCATTGAAGTTATAGATCTTCTAAGACTACCTAATGCTTCACTGGATAATTTCTTCTGATCTCTTACTAAAGCAGTGTTGCTTCATGTGGTCCTCTATTTCTTGATGTTCTTCTCTCTAGTTGTCACTAGTCTTCTATTATCACCTTTGTCACTTGCCAGTAAGATCATCTCTGGGATTCCCTCATCAATTATCTCACCCTTGTGGTGAAAACAGCCAGTAACTCCAAGCAAGGATTTTACTTAGAGAATTATAAAAGAATGTGAGTTTATTTAATTACATCAAGTTACCATGTGCATATAAGAAGAATTTGTTAACAAGGTAGCTAGTCTTGCCTCCAAATTACAACTCATATACAATAGGCTGAGATGTACCAGGTTATTCAATCTTCTGTTTGTTTGTGTAAGACACTCAAGTGTTTGAGTATACAAAAGTGATTTGTTAACAAGGTCTAGAAACTTGTTACCAAACTACTTCTATATAACACTAACATTGGAAAACCACAATGTTTCAAGAGTGTTAATAAGATCAGATCAATATATAAGAGTTTCCAAGTACTCTTATGATAGATTGAAATCGCACTTCTAGAACAATCTGAAGAATCCTTCTGTAGATCTTCTTGTGATGGTTCATCCTTCCTTGTGGATTGCTCCTCTTGCAGAATGTCTTAGAGAGGATTAAAGAACAACCAGATAAAATGATCTAGACAAAATAATAAGATCTAGATTAAGATTTAGTTCATGCTTTTATTATCCTTCCATATATTTCTTATTTTATTTCCATAAGATATCTACTTGTTTCATACATTATTGGTTTTACTTATCTATCATTTCAATTTCCCTAATAGAAGTTTTATTTGTTGTTATCCTGTAGCGTTCCCACATTTAAATAATGTAAGGACACATGTGTTATTGTGCTAGTCCCTGGATCAATTGCTAGCACCACAGTACAAATTGAAATATCATGCAAATGCATCAAATTCTATTACATCGCATGATCCAGTCTTTACAAAATAGTATTACAATCTGCATAGTCTTAGAAGACTAGCAGAAAACAAAGATATATAGCGGAAGACATAGTACAACTTTGAGCCCATCTTCTTCATGTGCCACAGGCAAAACATGTTGGCGATAGTCTCGAGATCCTAAACAAAATCCTCACTCGTCTTGAGAATCATGTGCAATATGGAATATGCAGCCACAAGGGAGTCAATACAATTTAATGTATTGGCAAGTAACACTATGGTGGATATAAATGGCAAGACTAATACTACATGCTTATTTGGCTGAGTGGAGTTTTGGCTAAGTTTTGCATAAAGCCAGTTTTGTCCTATCTCTTTTGTAAAACAAACTTTTCTTTTCAAAGGGGTGGCAACATTGGATTAAGATCCAAGCACCACAATACTCTTCACTTGGTAAAAAATTTACTTATTGAAATTGGTGATGAGATTCTTCCGTCAATTCTTGTCCAGCTGCTCATAGTTGTCCATAACCGGGGACACGGCTAAGATCTTAGTTTGTTGACTCTTCAGAGGTTGTGCACTTTCACCCTTTGTCTTCAATTAGCCCAAACATCCTATACACCCGGAGTGCATCATGGAAAGGAGAGAATTGAGACGAGATCTTTCAGAAGAAGGAAGTCAACCCACCGGCAAGACCCGTTCCACCTATAATTATGCTACATTTGCTTGTCAAGCCTGGGCTGAACCCTCACAACTTAATTGATCAAGACAGAGCCCATATGTCAAAAGGCTGCACGGGAAGCTACTAAACTTAGAGGGACTTATTACTCTCTTTGTTCTTGGGTGGCCATCCACAAGTGACAGCCTCAAGTGAAATAACCCTTAAACAAGGGCCCTGAGGAAACACTCAACATAATCCAGTCTTACCACTTCCACCCAGGTGGTTCATTCATTAGTTATACTTAGGATTTTTCCTCAACATCTAGTAAAATAATTTGTAACATTGCATAGCATCTAATAAATTCTAAGGCTATCAAAATAACAAGGTAAAAGGGATGGCTACACACTACAAGGATAATAGCATAGCATAGTATAACTTAGTAAAATTTCCTATCATGCATACTACTCAAAATAAACTAATGCATATAGAAAATAATGGGTAGTTGATGATGTGTTACTTGCCTTGTTGAAGTTGGTGAAGATATCACACTCTCTTCACAAAGGATCGTTGCTCTCCGTACAATCTACTCATTGAAAACACAATAACAAAATAAACAAACATGCTATCAAGCAAACATACAAGTGAAGAGATCATACAAAGCAATAACATAGCCAAAGGAGTTTAACCTAGTGGTCTACGACAAGGTCTAGGTTTGAGTTGAAAGGTTCATTCTCTAATGGTCTCAATGGTTTACTTGGGAAGGACTAGGTTGAGTTTGTAGTGATAAAACTTTGTTATAACCATACTTGTCGAGGAAGTTCCAAGAGTTCACCAAGGATAAACATATTACTTCTTCAACTAAAGTAATACATGCAAACACTTGGTCATATTCACCTTCAAAAATATATTTGAGTGACTATGTTAGTATTTTCCATTGTGGTTAGGGTAGGTCTACTAACTTCATCATCAAAGGGAAAATATTACTAAGTCTTGGGTTTTCCATTTGGGTCAATGGTTGGACAAAAATAACTTGTTATTCTTCAACTTGTATGGATTTCTTCTAGACCTCATGTGATTGCCTTCTTGAAGATCATCATCATGCCATCTAAGTTGTTTCCTTCCTTGGTTTGGTGCTTCTCTTGGTCTTGATAGTCTTCATGGTTTTCTCACTAGTTGTTTCCCAAGTGGTGTGGTCACAACTAAGTGTTTTATTTAACAAATGTGAAAATATCACTAAGTCAAAATAGAGGGGAAATGAGACAAGAGGATAGAATGGGAGAGGTGAGTCTTCTTCTTCATTTCTTCATGTACTTGCACTTGATGGAGTATGCTTCAGATTGTTGTGGATCCTAAGTCATTTATTCAATGATCTTCCTTGTTTCTCTTCATTTTTCCATCAAGGTGAAAGGAGAAGAATAGAAAAGGGAAGGAAAAAGACTAAGAGGGAAAGGGGGTTAGTCTTCTGGAAGTTTCTCTGGTTTTCTTCTAAGTGCTTCCACTTCTTGGAGATGCTTCTGAAGTTTTTTTTATTTGCTAAGTCTTGATTGGTCTTCTATCTTCATGTGCAAAAATCTCTAGATGGTTAAGTCCTCCATTGTACTTCATAGTTCTCACAAATCCCAACTTGGTGAGATCTTGAAGCAAGCATGGGGAGACAAGAAGTTGATCGAAACATTTGTACTAGTGTTTTTAGGTTCATTTGTTGGCTAATTATAAGTTGAAACTTCACTAAGGACTTATCCTTGGTTTCATATAGCCATACACACATAGAACCACTTAAGCAAAATATTTCCTAAGTCATTTTTAATATGGTGTGAAACATGTGTGTGATAACTTGGCCTAAAATACATGGGTATGGCTCATATGTGTCCAAAATTCTATGTCACTAGTTTCTATGGATTCAGGTTTCCATAAGGAGCAACATTGCTTAAGAAAACATATTAAAATTATTTATAGAATTTAAACTAAGTCAAATTTGTTCAAATGGCCATATAATTCTAAAATCAATTTTAATCTGTTAAATTTTTATTTTGGGACAGAGGATATGAAAGTACACATCCTAAGGTTTCCAAATATATTTTATTTACAATTTTTGGATTTGGGGGATTTGAATTATGCCAAATTTCATCAAACAAGCATATTTGAATTTGAACAAATTTAAGTTTGTCAAATTTGAGTTTGGCCAGTGCCAAAAGTTTCTAGATGTCAAGGGCTTTTCAAAAAGTCCAAGATTGCTAAATTTGGCTAAGTGGTTGAAAAGATATGATGATTTGAAGTTGCCGGGGCTTTTCTGCAAATCTGCCAAAAATTCTGCCGGGAGAAATATTCAAATTAAAAGGGCTGGCCACGTGGCTGGATCTGATTGGGTGTTGCTGCTGACTGTGCACGCTGACTGGGCCGATGACGTGGATAAGTGATTCAATCGGAACCGCTGGATCTGGATCTAACGGCGCCGTACCCCTTCGTTTAAAAGATCTAATCTAGGCCACTAGATCTAGATCTAACGGCACACAGAGAGAGAGGGACTCACCGCGGTGGGGGCTCGCCGGAAAATGGCGTTGCGGTGGACGGCGGCGCAGAAGTCGACGGCGATGGCCCTCCGGTGGTCTTCGGGCTCGATGGGGACCACGACGAGCTTCGCCTCGACTCGGTGAAGCCGATGCTGCCCACGGTGTGCACGATAGAGGCCTCGAGTGGTGGCGCGGTGTGGACCCGGGGCGGCGCAACTCCGGTGCTCGTCGGGGACGTGGTTCCGCTGCGGGAAAAACCAAAACAAGGGCATGAGGAGGGGCAAGGAGTTGAGGCGAAGAGGAGGGGCGTGAAATGGGCGGTGGGGACCTGCTGCTGTGGCCGGAAGTGATGAAGAACGGTGGCGGCCAGTACAGACTCCGGCGAGCGATTTCTTCCTCGTGGAGGCACGATGCGGAGAGATGGGAGAGGGGTTTTGGAGAGGGGCTCGGGGCCCTCTTATAGATGCAGAGAGGGGAGGGGAACACGGCCTTAATGGCCTTGATTTGATGGCGAAAATCTCGGCCGAAATGGCCGTGGCTTTCCTTCCGTGAGGAAGAAGAAGGGTGACGTCAGCTGACGTCATCTTTCCTTTATATTTTTCTTTTCTTTTTCCTGTTAAATAAAAACCTTAATAACTTCAGTTTTAAATATCCAAACAACATGAAACCAATTTCTAAAAAAATTTCAAATGCTTTCCAACAATATCATTTTTGTAGACTTTTCAACATATTTTATTTTTGAATTTTGGAAATTTGAATAATTCCTTAATAGTTACTTAATGTGATTTTTAATTGAAACTTTTATAAAACATAGTTATTGGTCTAAATAAAATTTCAGAGACATTTTACATGTCATATATTATCTTTGGAAAGCCATTTTTAAACCATATTCACATTTATTAATTTTAGGATATGAAGGATTTACTAATAGTAACTTAATGGTATTTAATTAGTTCATATCAAATAATTAATATTGTTGACCAATAAAATTTAGAATAAAACCACAAATCATAATATTGTTTTGAAAACCCTCTTCTATGTTATTTTCAAAACAAAGCATTTTATTTTTACACCTTCATGTTTAAAACAAGGAATAACAACTAAAAGTTATTATTAATAATTTTATTCTCATCAAATACTTTTGAGGCCTAGAAGTTTATTAAGGGTTATAAATCTTTTGATTTTTGTTTCCATATACTATTTTCAAAGTAATATTTGAGTTGGAAACATTTTATATAATGGAGTTTGCTAAGGAGAAACTATCACTTTGAATTATGAAGACTTAGTTGAAGGAGGTTTTTGGATTATGAAAAATAGAGGCATTAATGGATTTTTAATTTCTATAACATTGGAATAACATTATTATTTCCTTTTTGTCTGGGTTTTATTTGTTTTTGGTGGATTGCTTTAATAGAAAACAAAAAGTTTCAAATTTTTGTGATTTTTGCACTTTCCAAAAATCAGGGATGTTACAGACTACCACCCTTAAAAGAAATCTCGTCCCGAGATTTGGGAAGGTTAGAAAGAAAGATAGGTCTGGGTGATTGGTTTCCAGAACAACTGGGGCTACCACCCTTAAAAGAAGCTTTTGTGGGTAGTCTATTTTTATTAGATTGGAGTGTTGATTGATTTGAGATTGGCTTGAGTAGAAATTTCCTTCATGGTAGAGCTGTAGACCAACATAGGTATGTTGAACTACCTTTGACACTGAGGGGTCACTCTTTGGGTCAAACAAAGGACCAAGTTGAGAGGATTTCACAACAACATATCATTATAATGGGAACACATTTCTCAGACATTCATTGTGGTTTATTACACTGGAAGAACTTCTAGGGAAAATAAATTTATTTTCAACATAAAACTTTGCCTAAGATTCCTTCTTTCAGAAAGTCATGTTTCCTTCCTTCTCCCTTTGAGGGCATCCATTTGCATTGTGTCCTTTATCTCTGCATTTGAAGCAAGTCACTTGGCTGATGTCTCTATAGACAGGATTGGGGTTCTTCTGAAGTTTCTCCTTCTTCCTTGGTGGAGTTAAATTGGCCATCATGTCTTCATACTGCTGCCCAGTATACTCAACTATGTTGGTTGAAAGTCTGGGTTTCTTGTTGGGAAAATTCCTGGATAAATGTCCATCTTCTTCACAAGGATAACAATTCTTGGTGGTGGTTTTGGATGAACATGGGTGTGGTGTGGTCTTGGCTCCAGTATTCATCTTGACATGGTCCATCTGAAAAGTATCCAGCTTGCGTTTTCCCTTCACTTCTAGTTTTCCTAAGTTCTCTTGGATTACACTAAGCATTTCCATTTTGGCTTGTTGTCCAACTTGTTGTACCATGGGATAAAGTGGACATTGTGTTGGAACATGTGTTGTTCCTTCACACAGAAAGCAGGTAACTTGAGTGAAGTATCTTTCAGTTGAGTTGTTTGCATCACCATGGGGCCACTCATCAGGACAATCTTTGGAATAGTGTCCTATCTCTCCACAAGATTTGCAGGCTTTGAGTGTTGAAAACATTTCTTCTTCTGTCTCCTGGTTATATATAGCTACCAAGGGTTGATTGTTTCCACTATTGGCCATGCTTTGGGACATCATGTGCACTATCTGGGATTGGGTATCTAACACTTGTTGCATTCCTGGTGCTAACTCCATATTGGGGTTGCGGGCTTGATTCTGGGTCATCACTTGTATGAGCTGAGTCCGAGCTTCTAGTAGCATCTTCATTGCTATTGACTTCACGGGGTCGTTGACATTCTGGCTAGACATCTATTTTGGGGTTTTAAGAAAGATGAGTAGAGATTAGAAAGATTAGGCAAGGGGGGTTCCTACCCAAACACAACAGATCAAGGAAACTCATCTTGCAAACAACACATAACAAACATATATCAACTCATTCACCACATCAAACAACAAACTTTTCAAAAACATCTAGTATTGTCATACCACACTCATTAGTATGATCAATACTCTAATCGTGTTTCGTGTCTCACAACTTTATTACATCTCATGGTGGTCTACTATTCAAGGCAGGGTAACAACTTTCTTGCTTTATTCCTCATGAGAGGTCTTCAATACTCAGTCTTCACGATGATCTCCGCGTTCTTGTACATTGTAATCTCTTTTTCAAGAGTGTTGATCTCTTCTTCGTCTTCCTTGAGACCCTTCTTAGTGTTGTGAATTATCCACTTGAGTGTCTCTGTAAGTTCTATAATAGCACTCCATGCAGAACTTCTTGCTGAATCGAGGAATGAAAAATACATTATCCTGTTGGTGAACATGCAATCTCCTCCCATCTTGTGGCCGTACTCCTTGTTTCTGTACAGATGAATCTGCACCCACCAATATTCGAAACCATCCTCCTCATCTATGTAGGGAAAACCCCAATAGACTGCTGGTCCTTCAAATCCCATGATTAACATGAGATCCTTCAGTGCTCTTGGAAACTCAGTGTCACACTCCAGGGTCATGGTCATCATTGGTCCTTTCTTGAGTGATTGAATGATGCTGGCCATCTACAGATAAGAGTAGTCATTAGAAATGCATCATGGGAAGGAGTACGAGGAGAAATGAAGTTATAAAAGATTTCTTTGAGGAGTAGTTGTAAGATAGTAAAATTTTATTCCTATGGATTTTCCTATTCTAATCCAAAACTAGGGTCTCGAATCCTACAGGTAACACAATGCTCTGATACCATTTTGTAGCGTTCCCACATTTAAATAATGTCAGGACACCTATGTTATTGTGCTAGTCCCTGGATCGATTGCTAGCACCACAGTACAAAATGAAATATCATGCAAATGCATCAAATTCTATTACATCGCATGATCCAGTCTTTACAAAATAGTATTACAATTTGCATAGTCTTAGAAGACTAGCAGAAAACAAAGATATGTAGCGGAAGACATAGTACAACATTGAGCCCATCTTCTTCATGTGCCACACGCAAAACATGTTGGCGATACCCTCGAGATCCTAAACGAAATCCTCACTCGTCTTGAGAATCATCTGCAATATGGAATATGCAGCCACAAGGGAGTCAATACAATTTAATGTATTGGCAAGTAACACTATGGTGGATATAAATGGCAATACTAATACTACATGCTTATTTGGCTGAGTGGAGTTTTGGCTAAGTTTTGCATAAAGCCAGTTTTGTCCTATCTCTTTTGAAAAACAAACTTTTCTTTTCAAAGGGGTGGCAACATTGGATTAAGATCCAAGCACCACAATACTCTTCACTTGGTCAAAATTTTACTTGTTGAAATTGGTGATGAGATTCTTCCGTCAATCCTTGTCCAACTGCTCATAGTTGTCCATAACCGGGGACACAACTAAGATCTTAGTTTGTTGACTCTGCAGAGGTTGTGCACTTTCACCCTTTGTCTTCAATTAGCCCAAACATCATATACACCCGGAGTGAATCATGGAAAGGAGAGAATTGAGACGAGATCTTTCAGAAGAAGGAATTCAACCCACCGGCAAGACTCGTTCCACCTATAATTATGCTACATCTGCTTGTCAAGCCTGGGCTGAACCCTCACAACTTAATTGATCAAGACAGAGCCCATATGTCAAAAGGCTGGACGGGAAGCTACTAAACTTAGAGGGACTTATTACTCTCTTTGTTCCTGGGTGGCCATCCACAAGTGACAACCTCAAGTGAAATAACCCTTAAACAAGGGCCCTGAGGAAACACTCAACACAATCCAGTCTTACCACTTCCGCCCAGGTGGTTCATTCATTAGTTATACTTAGGATTTTTCCTCAACATCTAGTAAAACAATTTGTAACATTGCATAGCATCTAATAAATTCTAAGGCTATCAAAATAAAAAAGGTAAAAGGGATGGCTACACACTACTAGGATAATAGCATAGCATAGTATAACTTAGTAAAATTTCCTATCATGCATACTACTCAAAATCAACTAATGCATATAGAAAATAATGGGTAGTTGATGATGTGTTACTTGCCTTGTTGAAGTTGGTGAAGATATCACACTCTCTTCACAAAGGATCGTTGCTCTCCGTACAATCTACTCATCGAAAACACAATAACAAAATAAACAAACATGCTATCAAGCAAACATACAAGTGAAGAGATCATACAAAGCAATAACATAGCTAAAGGAGTTTAACCTAGTGGGCTAGGACAAGGTCTAGGTTTGAGTTGAAAGGTTCATTCTCTAATGGTCTCAATGGTTTACTTGGGAAGGACTAGGTTGAGTTTGTAGTGATAAAACTTTATTATAACCATACTTGCCGAGGTAGTTCCAAGAGTTCACCAAGGATAACCATATTACTTCTTCAACTAAAGTAATACATGCAAACACTTGGTCATATTCACCTTCAAAAATATATTTGAGTGACTATGTTAGTATTTTCCATTGTGGTTAGGGTAGGTCTACTAACTTCATCATCAAAGGGAAAATATTACTAAGTCTTGGGTTTTCCATTTGGGTCAATGGTTGGACAAAAATAACTTGTTATTCTTCAACTTGTATGGATTGCTTCTAGACCTCATGTGATTGCCTTCTTGAAGATCATCATCATGCCATCTAAGTTGTTTCCTTCCTTGGTTTGGTGCTTCTCTTGGTCTTGATAGTCTTCATGGTTTTCTCACTAGTTGTTTCCCAAGTGGTGTGGTCACAACTAAGTGTTTTATTTAACAAATGTGAAAATATCACTAAGTCAAAATAGAGGGAAAATGAGACAAGAGGATAGAATGGGAGAGGTGAGTCTTCTTCTTCATTTCTTCATGTACTTGCACTTGATGGAGTATGCTTCAGATTGTTGTGGATCCTAAGTCATTTCTTCAATGATCTTCCTTGTTTCTCTTCATTTTTCCATCAAGGTGAAAGGAGAAGAATAGAAAAGGGAAGGAAAAAGACTTAGAGGGAAAGGGGGTTAGTCTTCTGGAAGTTTCTCTGGTTTTCTTCTAAGTGCTTCCACTTCTTGGAGATTCTTTTGAAGTTTGTTTTATTTGCTAAGTCTTCATTGGTCTTCTATCTTCATGTGGAAAAATCTCTAGATGGTTAAGTCCTCCATTGTACTTCATAGTTCTCACAAATCCCAACTTGGTGAGATCTTGAAGCAAGCATGGGGAGACAAGAAGTTGATGGAAACATTTTTAATAGTGTTTTTAGGTTCATTTGTTGGCTAAGTATAAGTTGAAACTTCACTAAGGACTTAGCCTTGGTTTCATATAGCCATACACACATAGAACCACTTAAGCAAAATATTTCCTAAGTCATTTTTAATATGGTGTGAAACATGTGTGTGATAACTTGGCCTAAAATACATGGGTATGGCTCATATGTGTCCAAAATTCTATGTCACTGGTTTCTATGGATTCAGGTTTCCATAAGGAGCAACATTTCTTAAGAAAACATATTAAAATTATTTATAGAATTTAAACTAAGTCAAATTTGTTCAAATGACCATATAATTCTGAAATCAATTTTAATCTGTTAAATTTTTATTTTGGGACAGAGGATATGAAAGTACACATCCTAAGGTTTCCAAATATATTTTATTTACAATTTTTGGATTTGGGGAATTTGAATTATGCCAAATTTCATCAAACAAGCATATTTGAATTTGAACAAATTTAAGTTTGTCAAATTTGAGTTTGGCTAGTGCCAAAAGTTTCTAGATGTCACGGGCTTTTCAAAAAGTTCAAGATTGCTAAATTGGCTAAGTGGTTGAAAAGATATGATGATTTGAAGTTGCAGGGGCTTTTCTGCAAATCTGCCAAATATTCTACTGGGAGAAATATTCGAATTAAAAGGGCTGGCCACGTCGCTGGATCTGATTGGGTGTTGCTGCTGACTGTGCACGCTGATTGGGCCGATGACGTGGATAAGTGATTCAATCGGAGCCGCTGGATCTAGATCTAACGGCGTCGTACCCCTTCGTTTAAAAGATCTAATCTAGGCCACTAGATCTAGATCTAACGGCACAAAGAGAGAGAGGGACTCACCGTGGTGGGGGCTCGTCAAAAAATGGCGTTGCGGTGGCCGGCGGCGCAGAAGTCGACGGCGATGGCCCTCCGGTGGTCTTCGGGCTCGATGGGGACCACGACGAGCTTCGCCTCGACTCGGTGAAGCCGATGGTTCCCACGGTGTGCACGATAGAGGCCTCGAGTGGTGGCGCGGTGTGGACTCGGGGCGGCGCAACTCCGGTGCTCGTCGGGGACGTGGTTCCGCTGCGGGAAAAACCAAAACAAGGGCATGAGGAGGTGTAGGGAGTTGAGGGGAAGAGGAGGGGCGTGAAATGGGCGGCGGGGACCTGCTGCTGTGGCCGAAAGTGATGAAGAACGGCGGCGGCCAGTACGGACTCCGGCGGGCGATTTCTTCCTCGTGGAGGCGCGATGCGGAGAGATGGGAGAGGGGTTTTGGAGAGGGGCTCGGGGGCCTCTTATAGATGCAGAGAGGGGAGGGGAACACGGCCTTAATGGCCTTGATTTGATGGCGAAAATCTCGGCCGAAATGGCCATGGCTTTCCTTCCGTGAGGAAGAAGAAGGGTGACGTCAGCTGACGTCATCTTTCCTTTATATTTTTCTTTTCTTTTTCCTGTTAAATAAAAACCTTAATAACTTCAGTTTTAAATATCCAAACAACATGAAACCAATTTCTAAAATCTTAAAATTTCAAATGCTTTCCAACAATATCATTTTTGTAAACTTTTCAACATATTTTATTTTTGAATTTTGGAAATTTGAATAATTCCTTAATAGTTACTTAATGTGATTTTTAATTTAAAATTTTATAAAACATAGTTATTGGTCAAATAAAATTTTAGTGATATTATAAATGTTGAAAACAATATTATGAGAGTCATTTCATCTTGTTTTCATAATTTATATTTTGAAAATAAATAAAACACTAATAATACTTTAAGGCCATTTTAAAATTCAGAAAAATATAATAAATTGATGTTATTGTCTAAATAAAATTTCAGAGACATTTTACATGTCATATATTATCTTTGGAAAGCCATTTTTAAACCATATTCACATTTATTAATTTTAGGATATGAAGGATTTACTAATAGTAACTTAATGGTATTTAATTAGTTCATATCAAATAATTAATATTGTTGACCAATAAAATTTAGAATAAAACCACAAATCATAATATTGTTTTGAAAACCCTCTTCTATGTTATTTTCAAAACAAAGCATTTTATTTTTACACCTTCATGTTTAAAACTTGGAATAACAACTAAAAGTTATTATTAATAATTTTATTCTCATCAAATACTTTTGAGGCCTAGAAGTTTATTAAGGGTTATAAATCTTTTGATTTTTGTTTCCATATACTATTTTCAAAGTAATATTTGAGTTGGAAACATTTTATATAATGGAGTTTGCTAAGGAGAAACTATCACTTTGAATTATGAAGACTTAGTTGAAGGAGGTTTTTGGATTATGAAAAATAGAGGCATTAATGGATTTTTAATTTCTATAACATTGGAATAACAATATTATTTCCTTTGTGTCTGGGTTTTATTTGTTTTTGGTGGATTGCTTTAATAGAAAACAAAAAGTTTCAAATTTTTGTGATTTTTGCACTTTCCAAAAATGAGGGATGTTACATATCCTTACTTGTATCCAGAGATACTTCAGTTGTAGAATTGTTGGATTTGAGGAGAGGTGTGAAATACTTATGGAATGATGACTTAATATTAAGTGGATCAAATGGTTCATTGAGGTGTTGAGATTTCATATGTTCACTTGTATAAGATGATTTAAGCAATGAGCATGTGAAAGTTATTGAGGTTCAATGACTTACGTCATAGTTGTTATTTGTTCTCCCAGGTGTAATGATCTGCTTTATATCCATCACTTTATTAACTTTGTCATTCATAATGCAGATATAGAGATTTGGGAATATCATAGGTAATGATCAAGGGTTATCAGTAGTTGAAGAAGATTTATTTCTTCTTGTAGATACTTCTTTTATAATTGATGAGATATGTACATATTCGATAAATATGTTAATACAATTATTATATCATTTTCCACTTGTGGGTTTTGAGTTAACACTTGTTTGTATGAGTAGTGTTCTATTGATTCTTTGCTATGTACTTTTGAAGATGCACTTAATAATTATGAGATAGTTTATAAAGGTGTAGTGTGAATGGTTGATAACTTAAGTAGTAGTTGTTTTATAGGAGATCACATCTCTGTTGATGAGATGGTTCAATTATGCATTACTCATTGGTGGAGGTATGATTATCAGTTGTGTGACTCACCCCTTTTTGGGTTGTAGATACCTAATGAATTATCCCAATTCACTTAAAGACTTGTGGTTAAGATTTTTGAGAGCTAGTGCTGGTCTAAACCAATTTATGGTTTGTGTATCCAGATGATTTTGTTTCCGGAGATACTTGTTATAAAGATCATTCCAAATGTACTCTTGACTAGATGAACTAGACCTATTTCATCATGTCAAGTGAAACTTTGGTCTCTTTAATTTGTTTAAACTTCCGCGCCAAAATTTCCCGTACTTTTAGATGCATGCTTTGCAAATGCACATATTATATTTAGATCCTTATAACCTCCCAAACACTGGGATGTTAAAAATAGTTCGCTAAGGTTGGTCAAGTTCAACTTTGGAATAAATCAAATTTGATTAGGCAAGGTATTGTTCTAAGGGTCAAATGGTTAGACAAAAACTGTGACTCCATTGAATCTTGTAGAACTTCATGGTTTTGGTACATAAGTTTAGGTTCACTAACTTGTTTGGCATGTGAGGGAGAGGAAGTAGAAAACAGAGTGAGAGGAAGGGAAAAAGAGAATAAATGTGATTGGTCTCTAAACACAAAATCACACATGGTGAGCTTGTTGATGTTGTTCATTCTCTTCCCTGAGTTTCTTCTGGTTGTGGTGAAGTCTAAGTTCTTCTCTAAGTGCTTCAATGAACTTCCATGTATTGCTCCTTGTTGAGTTGGATAAAACATCTGAAGTGCCTTCTAGTACTTTAGGGACTTAGTCATCTCGGAATAAGATACGAGTTTTGAGAGGTAGATAGTAGATAGGATTAATTTGGTTTAAAATCCACTAGTTGGTCTTGTTTGTGATTGACATAAACTAGGAACTTGGTCTTGGATCCAAAATAGCCACAACAACAAAGGTAAAAAAATAGAAACAATTCTATGGCATGATCAAATGTGTGGATCACTATGATGGTTTTTTCCAAACTTACATGGATATGGTTCAAGGGTGTCCAAAGGCTTAGGTTCTGATGTCTTTGCTCCAAGGTTACCAATTGAAGCAATATTTTGTAAGAAAACATATTCTAATTATTTATGGAATTAAATCTATGTCAAAATTACTCAAATGGCCATCTTAAATCTAAACTTGTTCAACAATTATTTTGGGCATGAGGTATGTTAGAACATATCTTAAGGTCCCCAGATATATTTTATTTGCAATTTTTGGATTTGTAGAATTTAAAATGTGCCAAAATTCATCCAAATGGCTCTTTGGAATTTGGACAAATTTGAAATAGTCAAATTTGAATTTGGACAGTGCTAAAAGTTTCTACATGTCAAGGGATTTTCAAAAAGTTCAAGTTTGTTCAATTTGACCTTTTGGATATAAAGTTATTAGCAATATATGATTTACAAAGAATCAACAATAGCAAGTTTGTGCATGTTTCAAATTTGAAAAAAAAATCTAAAGTGTTCTACATGTTGTGCTGATTGCAATCACTACAAATTTGTTGAATTTGTCCAAGTAGAACTTTAGTTATGATTTTTTTCAAGTTGCAACTTAAATCTGTTTAAAAACAGAACATGGCAATCCATGGGAACCTAATTGGGGGGCTCTGATTGGTTAGAAATGTTTCGTGCGATCGCAGCTGTGAGCCGTGGGATTTTAGTGGCGATGCACGACTCAGATCTAATCACACATGTTCGCATAAGAGACTAAACGGGGGCCGCACGGTCAGAATAATGGTCGAGATTAAAACGCAGAGGTAGGGGGGGCTCATCGGGCGGCTCTTCACCAGAAAATGGCTCGACGGTGACGTTGATGCTAAAGAGTTCATGGTGGAGGTGTTCCGGTGGCTCCCTGGCCTTGGGAAGGTCTCAACGGGGATCAACACAACACAATGCATTCAATGGTGACCACGGCGACCTCAGGGACGGCGGCAGTTGACGACATGGTACGGACGAGGTGGTGGAGGCCCCAAGGGTGCACAGAAGAGAACGGCATGGTGGTTCTGCTACACAGAAAAAGCGCACTAGGGATCAAACGAAGCACAAGGACTGGGGGCAAAATAGGTAGGTCTTGAGCCAGGGGGGACACGCATGGCTGCAGCTATGGCGGATCTCCGACGAGCTATTCAAGCAGCACGGGGACGCGATTCAAATGGGAGGGAGAGGGGTATCCAGGACTATAAGGGGGCAGGGTCAAGGCACGATTTAATCGCTTTAAAAGCGTGAAATCAATGGATTTCAATTCGGCTTGAACAACCATGTTCTTCCATTTCAAGGGTTGAAGACGGTGACTTCATTTATAACGTCATCAATTTTTCTTGTTTTCTTCTCTATTCTTTATAAAATCATAACTATTGTTTTATAATCCCAAATGGTCTCAAATAAAGTTTTAAATTATTGAAATAAAATTTCTTTCAACAAAGCACATTTGTAAACAATTTTGGACACATTTCAAAAAAAATTGGAATTCAAATTTTGAATGATTTCTTAAATGATTTTTAAATGCCTTTAAATATAGAAAACCGATAATTAGGAAAATTCCCTTTATAAAAATAAGAAAAGTTCTAAAAAATAAAACTATTGAGTTTATAAATCATAATATATTATTTTGTGCCCAAATAAAATATTGAAACTCATTTTAAGATTTAAATCGTTGATAAATGCTTTGAAATAAATTTAATAGTTTTTGAGTTTTAGTATTGATAATTAAATATTATCAAGGCTCATAGTCCTCATGTTCTCAAATACAAAAATAATATTTACAAAGAAAAAATATAATTCAAAACCCTTTGGTTTTAAATCATTGCTTGAAAATAGTTTTGCTGCTTTGCAAAATATTCATTTGAATAAAACTAAGGTTTAGAAAATAGAGGCGTTATTTGGATTAATAAGGCCAATAACATTGGAATAAGATATAACTTTAATTTTGAATTTGGTTTTCTTTGTTTCGGGGGACTTGCAATAACTAGGAAAACAAAAGTTTCAATTTTTAGTGATTTTTTAACTTTCCAAAAATCAGGGATGTTACAGACTACCACCCTTAAAAGAAATGTCGTCCCGAGATTTGGGAAGGCTAGAAAGAATGATAGGTCTGGGTATCTGGTTTATACAAGTTGGGTGGGCTACCACCCTTAAAAGAAATTTTTGTGGTTAGTCTAAAACTCTTGTCTAACTGGCCGCTGGTTTTTATTATATCTTTAGCTGGAGTCATACTTCATCATCCATAATATTCTTGTATATCATATATCCACTCCATGTAGGTATTTGAGGTCTTGCATCCATGTGTACAACCTTTAGGGTTCTATGTGTCTATATTCACTCCCAATAGGATGTGTCTATTCACATGGCTTGGAGTGTAGCTTAACTCTAGATTGCTTGAGTAGAACTTTCCCTCGCAATAGAGTTATAGACCAACTTAGGTCACGTAGAACTACCTATGACACTGAGGGGTTACTCTTTGCAATCAAAAGCCCTTGGGTTACTCTCAACTGGGTATTTTGATGCTGACGTGATCACACGCTCGTTGGGAGACCCCAAGTGGAAGGTATGATGTAGTCCAGCGGAAATTTTCCACCAGTTAAGGAACCAGGGTTTATAGAACTAGTAGGACTTCATAGTCTTGGAGAAAGTTAATTTTTTCTGGCGCATCAAGAAGCGTGGAACTTGCACACAAACACAAAGTCTCTCTTGCCACAACTTTCCGGAAGGTTGTCAATCTTCCGGTCTTGCTAAAAATGAGAGAATTAAACGTATTGAGTCTTAAAGATTAATAAAAGTAAAAAACAGAATAGCAAGGAAACAATTATGAAAGTTCTTAAAAGAAGGTTGGAAATATGAGGAAAACGGGATCGGGGCCATAGGTTCACTAGTGGTGTCTCTCCAAAGAAAACAAACATGCTAGGTACAGCTAGGCAATTGACAAATCATGAACGTATAATAATACTATTGTGATGAGATATAGTTCACGGGTTGTAACATTGTAGGCATTACGTAAAGGCATATGGACCACTATCTGGAATGCATCCATATCTAAAAGTCTACCTCAAGAATGCTAGCCAGCAAATCTCTCTGGTATTAAGTTGCAGCAACAAAGTGACTACCTTGTGGGCAACAGTCAAATGCATTAAGAACAATACGTAATGTAAGTTGTGGTCCTCGTCCGTAGATAAGAGCACCGCTGTTTTAATCCTAGTAGTAACAACACATCCCCTATCCATCACGTTTCTGTCACTCGAGCACAGATGTATGGGAAACCTACCATCAAGCATCTAAACCCTCTCTTGGATGTGAAAACAACTACGCGGCCAAGGTAATCATAAACACCGGAGAGAATTGCAAGACAAGATTAAAACTCTTTACGAATATAAGTGAAGCATCTCAGATTGACATGAACAAAATAATCATAATATCATGGTTCATCGGATCCCAACAAACATAACATGCACAATTACATAACGGTGGTCTCGATCATGTGAGGCATCTCACGAGACTCTAAACATGGAGGCATAGGGGAGAGAAAACCCCTCTAGCTACAGCTATGGACCGGTAGTCCCGAGATGAACTACTCACGCATCTGTTCGGAGGAGAGCATGGCAATGTGGAGGCCTCCGATGACGATTCCCCTCTCTGGCAAGGTGCCGGACCCGGACTCCAGAAGCCCTAAATTGGACTTTCAAGGTGACGGCTCCTCTTTGTATGTTTCAAGGAAAATAAATCTATCCCCGATGTTTTTAAGGTTAAAGGCAATTTATAGCGAGGAGGCGTCGAGAGGAGTTGGTAGGCACGCTAGGGGCCCAACACGCGTGGCCTAGGGTGGGGCCGCACCTGGCACCCCCTGGGGGGCTCTGGCTCCCCTACGGCTCTTCTTTGGACTCCGTCTTCGTTCCGGATAAAAAAAATGATCTCCGTGGATTTTCAGCCCTTTTCGAGAATATTTTCTTAAGAACTTTTCTGAAATAGAAAAACAGCAGAAAACAACAACTCGCCTGGGGCATCTTGTTAATAGGTCAGTCAATGAAAACATCCGGAAAACGATAGAAAACATCTGGAAAGGAAAAGGTATTGGGTAAAAAACAAGCATGGAGCATCAAAAATTATAGATACATTTGCAACGTATCAGCATCCCCAAGCTTAACTACTGCTCGTCCTCGAGTAGGTAAGTGATAAGAAAATAATTTTTGAGGTTACACGAAGCCAACACAAATCTTGATCAACGTTATGTAAAAGCATTGCAGGCTGGGATCAAAGTACTTTAACAAAGGCATAAGAAATATTATTTGAACTAATGTAAACTTAGAAACTATGTTGCACATGAAAAGTAACACAAATAAAATACAATGAATAATGAAGCATTGAAAGTGATACATGTTTCAATCATAAATAAAAAACATAATAAAGTGGTATCCAGCTTGTCCTCCGTGTGGTAGCAAAACATAAATGTCAGGACAACTTCAAAGTTTGAATGGTGACTAGATACAAATAATTTCAGAGCAAGCAATACCATAATCATGAATCAATCAATAATTAATTTTGGGACTATGCACATTATACTGAGAATGACAACTATGTTCTCTTAACTGTTACATAAAGTAACAAGATGAAGACTCAGCATAAAAGTAAAAGAAAGTGCCTTCGGAGATGGAAGCATGGATTACTCATGTGGTAGAGCTTTTTATTTAATAAAACAGAGGTATTTAAAACAATTTTGAGAAAGGTGTATGTCTATGTCAACGAATGGAAAAACTTATCATAATCCATGTCAAGAAAATAGTTTAAACTTTTGAGAGCGGTTTCCATTAGCAATTTTTATTTTGGTTGGCACTTCCCCCCACCTTTTCTTCCACAAACTAGAGCTATCTATATCCATGGGTGCCAATAAGCATTCATCAAACCATGGGGAAGTTCCGTTTTATTATATGAGTTCATATTATTTGGCCAGATCTCTCTATGAATTTAGATGAGAACGGATTCCATACTCATCGGGTGAAATAAGGGATAAGAACTTTTCTTGACATAAACCATAATAAACTTTTAACTACTTCCTCATGAGCTAAAACAGGAACACAAAATAGGATAATAATGTTGAAGGTTTTAAAGGTAGCACACGAGAAATTTACTTGGAGTAGCAATGAAATACCACATATAGGTAGATATGGTGGACACATTTCGAAATCTTTGATTTTTGGGAGTTGGATGCACGAGTAGAGCTCATACTGGTTACAGGTGAAGGCTAGCAAAATACTAGGAGCGGCCAACTAAGAGAGCAATAACGGACATAATCATGCATATCGACAAAACATCATTAATCGAACCATGAAGTGATATTACAAGTCAAAAACTAAATGATCATCAAGGCTAGATGTGAATTTTTTTATAGTCATAACATGGTGTGAGCATGCGCCAAGTCAATCTAGATAAATCATTCAAGGGAGAAATACCACAATACCATGCTTTAGTATGTGGGGACAACACATGATTTAATTTCAATGACACATTAATCACTCTCAGATATTTGAGACTAGTCATGATACATCATAAATAACTAAGCACACAATTAAAATATCATCTAACATGACATGCTAAAGCCTAAGCCACAGTCAAAACAAGCTTTCTCTTGCACAACTATAAGCATGAAATATTTTACTCTTCTCCAACACCAATCAACTTATTTGAAACAACTCTCAAATAAATTAATCATCAAAGACCAGATAGATAATCGTATATAACTGAAGCAAACCAACAATCTCTGAACAAAATTCGAGTGAAAACCAAGAGCTAAACACAGTACTAGCAAAAACTGAACACCCACAGAACAATAGGAGTGGAAATTAGAGTGTTCTAGGCAATGAAAATGGAGTGTGTTTCTCTTGAGAAAAGAAAACAAAACAAAACTCAAAGCAAAATAAAATGACGCTCCAAGAATAACACATATCATGTGATGAAATAAAAATATTGTGTTTTGGAAGAAACCTGATATTTTTTTTGATGAAAAAGAGGTTGCCTTGGGCAAACCCAAGATTTGACGCTTATACTTCTTGGATTTTTCTTGGGGTTACATGGGCATCCCCAAACTTGAGCATTTGTCCATCATTCATCTCATCATATCATTCTTCTCTCCCTACACTTGAAAACTTCCCCCACCCCCCCTAAAACTTCTCACAATCATCCTTTGCAACGTTAGTGTAATCAAAATATTAAATCCACTTGGTTCAGTTTCAACACATGTGTAACACTCAATTTAAAACATTAGTTAATGTCACAAAAAAAATTAAGGCTCTTCCCCCTAGAAGAATCTCAAAATAAAAAGATTAAGAGGCAAATGCAAATTTTGGCAGAAATCTGTCAAAAGAGAACAGTCGGTAAAGATGATTTTTTTTAGAAAATCTTATGTTGCTCAACTAAAAAAGTGCGAAACTAATGAAAGTTATATAACAACCTGGTTCACGTGTGTATTTTGTTTCAAAGCAATCCGACGTTCTTGGTGAGATAAATATTTTTTTGGTAGCAGCACAGAAATCTGTTTCAAAACAGCAACTTCTCCAAATCACACTACCTCTCTATTAGATGTTACTCTTGGCACAAAAATGAAATAAAAAGTATAAGGAGCGGTTGTTACAGAGGTATAAACTTCCAAGACAGAAAACAAACAAAAGAAAATAGAAGAAAACAAAGGGAAAACAAAGGAAAACAAAGTGGGTTACCTCCCATAAGCGCTTTTCTTTAACGCCTTTTAGCTAGGCATGAAGAACGAAGAAAGTATTATCATTCCATTTGAGGTGCTCAAACTCATCATAGAGGCATTGAATTTTCCACACACAAGGTTCAGAATCTCCCCTCTCTTCTCTTTTAGGTTTACTATTTTCATCAAAGAGATTCTCCGGAACAACCCAACCGAAATTTTCCTCTAAAGCCTCAGACATTGCTAAAAGTTTGAACGATATAGGGATATTAATTAATTTTTCACATCCAGTTTTTCCCTGCTTTCATTCTATCAATATCTAAAGTTTTCTAAGTATGATTGATGGCAAGACCGTACCCAAGCATCTTGTATCGAGCAAAAACTTTTCAAGCTTCTATAGAAATGTCATTAAATTACAGGAGTAAAGCATTCAACACAAAATCCCGTTATTTTCCTTTCTCCATGCTATCAAGTTTAAGAAACATTTGTTGTATGTTGTATAACAGGATTGAGGTTGGTAAACCTATATTCTATCATGGAAACCAAAGAAGATATTGCAGTTTCATAGTTATGGACAAGTTTAACTACATGTTTATCATTAAATCATGAAGCCCATTAACATGGTCAAAGAATTATTCAATGTTATTTTTTCCAATAATCAATCCACTTCCTACTTTTAGATCTTTCATAGAAATTTAGTGCTACACATCTTAGCCAAACAGCAACAAGAACTAACACGAAGACGAAAACTAAATAACAAGACAAATAAAAGACTAGAAACTAGAGAACTATTTTTTTGGGGGGGGGGGGGTTTGATAAAGAGAAACAAGACTAAACAAAAGTAAACTAAGAAGAACAAAACAAAAGAAAGAGAGTGGGAGTGTGAGACCCCCTTGCAGCAAGCTAGAAGTCCCCGAAAACCGCGCTAAAAAAAGTACTTGATGCTGACGTGATCACACGCTCGTTGGGAGACCCCAAGCGGAAGGTACGATGTAGTCTAGCGGAAATTTCCCCCAGTTAAGGAACCAGGGTTTATCGAACCAATAGGACTTAGTAGTCTTGAAGAAGATTGCTTGTTGACTGGAGCGTCAACAAGCGTGGAACCTGCACACAAACACAAACTCTCTCTTCCCCAAACTTTACGGAAGGTTATCAATCTTTCGGCCTTGCTGAAAACGAGAGAATTAAACGTATAGAGTGTCGAAGAGTAATAAAATTAAAAATGGAACATCAAGGAAACAATTCTGAAAGTGCTTAAGAGAAGGTTGGAAATATGAGTAAAATAGGATTGTGGGTCGTAGGTTCACCAGTGGTGCCTCTCCAAAGAAAACAAACATGATGGGTGAACAAATTATAGATGGGAAATTGACAAATCATGAACCTATAATAATACTATCATGACGATATATAGTTCACAGGTTCTAACATTGTAGGAATTACTTCAAGGTATATGGACCACTATCCAGCGTGCATCCATATCTAAAAGTCCACCTCAAGAAAGATATCCAGCAAATCTCTCCCATATTAAGTTGTAGTGTCGAAGTGATTGCTTTGTGTGCAACATACAAATGCATTAAGAACAATACGTAATGTAAGAAATGGTCCTCATCCATAGACAAGAGTTCCTCTGTTTTCTCCCTAATAGTAACAGCACATGCCCCATCCGTCACGTTTCGGTCACTCGAGCACAGATGTAAGGGTGGCATGAACCTACCATCAAGCATATAAACCCTCTCTTGGAGGTGAAAACAATTACGTGGCTAGGATAATCATAAACACCAGAGAGCATTGCAAGATAAGATTAAAACTCTCTACGAATATAAGTGAAGCATCTTAGATTGACATGAAAAAAATAATCATAATCTCATGGTTCATCGGATCCCAGCAAACACAACATGCAAAATTACATAACGGTGGTCTCGATCATGTGAGGCAGCTCACGAGACTCTAAACATGGAGGCATAGGGGAGAGAACAACCATCTAGCAACTGCTATGGACCCGTAGTCCCGAGATGAGCTACAAACACATCTGTCCGGAGGCAATCATGGAGATGGCCTCCGATGATTATTCCCCTCTCCGGCAGGGTGCCAGAGCAGGACTCTAGAAGCCCTAGATTGGACTTTAGAGGTGACGACGCCTCTCTGTATGTTTCATGAAAAATAACCCTATCCCTAATGTTTTTAGGGTTAAAGGCAACTTATAGCCAAATAGGCGTCGAGAGGCCATGGACAGGGGCCCTCCAGGCGCGGCCGAGGGTGGGGCCCCGTCGAGCACCCCTGGCTCCCCTCCCACTCTTCTTTGGACTCCTTCGTTCCGGGTAAAAAAATGATCTATCTGGATTTTCAGCTCTTTCCGAGAATATTTCCTTAAGAACTTTTCTCAAATAGAAAGACAGCAGAAAATGACAACTAGCATGTGACATCTTGTGAATAGGTTAGTCAATGAAAACAGCCATAAAACGAAGGAAAACGATAGAAAACATGTGAAAAACAAAAGGTGTTGGGTAGAAAACAAGCATGGAGCATCAAAAATTATAGATACGTATGCAAGGTATAATTTTTTATATCCTTAGCAATCTTCCATCTTGTTGTAATCTTCCTTGAATGCAAACATTACGCTATTTCCAATGAAACTCTCATGGTAGGCAATATCTTCATTTGTGTGGTATCTCTAAGGTTGTCTTTATCCTCACCGAAGATAAATACGTTTTGGCAACACTTGACTAACATAGGATTATAATTATATTCTACCATTCTATGGTTCAGGCTTAACATCGCCGCCTCTCTAATAGGTATGTCACTCTATATTTACCATTCCTCATAACAAAGCGAATGAAATGAGTAGTTGTCATGGTAGCTACTCCACAATGCACTCAATTCACTACTCCGTATTTGGTTTGTTAAATCTTGAAATCCAACACTCGGTCATCCTCACTTGTCTTATCAAATAGTTTCCAATTTGTAAGATAGACCTGAGCTAAACTATCGATCCTCAAACTATTGGGTTGCGTAGAAATCTTATGCAACACTAACTAAAAATTTGTGTTTTTCTTCATTGATTCTTCTCTTTATTTGGTTCTTCCAAGGTATTCTTGAGTGCACTAAGCATTCCTTCTTTTACTTGATGTCAACTTGTTGTACCATGGGTTAAAATGGATATTGTGCTGGAACATGTGTTGTTCCTTCACACAAAAGACAAGTAACCTGAGTGGTGTATTCTTCACATGAATTGTCTGTATTATCATGGGACTCGTCAGTACATCTTTGGATAAGTGTATTATGTCTCCACAAGCTTTGCAGGTTGTGATTGTTGTAATCATTTCTTCTTCCAGCTTCTTATTATTACTAGCTATCAGGGGTTGGTTTATTTCACCATTGGTCATGTTTTGGGACACCATGAGTACTATCTGAGATTAGGGTATCTAACACTTGCTTCATTCCTGGGGTTAACTCCATATTGGGATTGCTGGCGTGACTCTAGTCCATCAGTCGTATCAGCCGAGTCTGAGTTTCTAATAGCATTTGCATTGCTATTGACTTCTCAAGGTTGTTGGCATTCTGGAGAGATATATGTTTGGGTTTTAAGGAGGATGAGTATAATTTAGAAAGAGAGCTAAAGAAGGTTCCTACCCCAACATAGCAGAGCAAATCCATTCACCTTACAAACAACATCTAACAAACATTCTTCGCACCAAACAACAAATTTTAGCAAACAAACTAGTATTGTCATACCACACTCAATTGTATGATCAATACACTAACACGTCAATGTTGTTCCAACAAAGTAACTAGATTGGTCATCTCATCTATATATTATTGAGTTTCTTAAAGTCCTTCTCTAAATGTCTTGAGGTGTTTCTGATTGTCGTGAAGTCCGATTCCTTCTCTAAGTTCTTCAATAATCTTGGGTGTAGGTCTTCATGTGGTGACAATATTTCTTGCACTTCATGGTATGTTCATCAACAATCATGTCTTGATGTTATTCAAGAGGTAGGTCATCAAGAATAAGACAAGATAGTTTTGAAGGTGAATAATAGATGAGAGGATATGAGAAAGATTAAAATGAGAAGTTTTGTTTCTAGAAAGTTTGAAAAAAAATAGATTTTCAATCCTAGGGGTCCTTGAAGTCCTTGGCGGTGGTGAAGTCCAAACTCTTCATCTTTAAGTTAGAAGGGTAGCAGAAAACATAAGTCATAATTACATAAGGTGAAGAGGTACTAGATAAGAAGCGAGTAAAATACTTAGAAAATATTAGTATTTCTATATGGTGATCAACAGATTATTAACATCTTGTTGTAGATTGGATATCCAGTATAGTGAGAGTTACTGATACCCACTATCCAATCAGGGAACATGTCTCATGTACGTGGACATGTAAGGTTTGTCCGGTCCGCTTCATCTCACTATGTCGCTAGCATCCAAAATATTAAAAGGAGGTAATAACATGATCAAAAAAGGGTTTATCCAAACCTAAGGGCTCGAATTCTACAGGCAACACAATGCTATGATACCATTTTGTAGTGTTCTTACATTTTAAATAAATGCAAGAACATATGTGTTAATGTGCTAGTCTGTGGATCAATTGCTAGCACCACGGTACAAGATGAAATATCATGCACATGCTTCAAAATATATTACATCGCAAGATCCAGTCTTTAGAGAATAACGGTATTACAACTTGCATAGTCTCAGAAGACTAGCATGAACTAATTTACAACTTGCATAGTCACAGAAGACTAGCAGGAAATATAGTATTACAGCAGAAAACATAGTACAACATTGAGCCTCATCTTCTTCATGTGCCACAGGCAAAACATGTTGGCGTTAGACTCCAGATCCTAATAGAAAACCTCAATCGTCATCAGATCCATCTACAATATGGAATATGCAGCCACAAGGGGTTAGTACAATCTATTGTACTCGCAAGTAACACTATGGTGGATATAAGTGGCAAGACTAATGCTACATGCTTATTTGGCTGAGTGGAGTTTAAGCTAAGTTTGCATAAAGCCAGTTTTGTCCTAAAAATATTTATAAAACATTTTCTTCTGGAATAGGTAACACTGATTGAAACTAGTGAACCAAAATAAATTAAGGATTGTCACTCATAGAAACCAGTGGGGAAACTCCTTCCCTTGTTTACAGATCAAAATTTTATTTATGAAGTTGGCATGATGAGATTCTTCTGTCTTTCTTTGTCCAGCTGCTCATAGTTTTCCATAACCACGGACACGGCTAATATTTTAGTTTGTTGACTCTGCAGAGTTTGTGCACTTTCACCTTTAGACTCAATCAGCCCAAACATCCTATACACTCAAAATGTCTTAAGGAAAGGATAGGATTGAGACGAGATCTTTCAGAAGAAATTCCACCACCGTATGTCTTGACCCGTTCCAACCTACATCCTCTACATCTCCTTATCAAGCGCTGGTGAGTTCATTCAACTTAGTTGATCAAGACAGAACCCATATGACTAAAGGCTGCACTGGAAGCATAAAAAATTAGAAGGACATAGTAATCTCTTTGTTCCTGGGTGGCCATCCACAAGTGTACTCCTTTGGTGAAAAACACCACAAACATGTCCCTAGGAAGCCACTCAACATAAATCAAACATTTCCACTTCCACCCAGGTGGTTCATTAAACTTTATACTCAAATTTTTCCTTGACAATTAGTAAAAACAATTTAATAGCATTGTTAAGCACATACTAAATATCAAGGTGTCTTCACTACTTGTATGAAGGATGGATACACACTACTAGGATAATAGAATATCATATAACTTAGTAAACTTACTATCATGCATACTACTCAAAACATCTAATTCATAGGAAAATAGATAGGTGGTTTATGTGTGTCACTTGCCTTGTTGAAGTTGGTGTAGATGTACAATATCTTCACAACTAGATAGTTTCTATCCGTACAATCTAAAGAATTCAAACAAAAGAAAATAAACAACTTTCACAAACAAAGAAACAAAGTATAAAAAATCAACACAAATAGTCAAAGGGTTTTATGTTAGTTGGCTCAAGGCAAGTTTAAAGTCTATCACAATAATTTAGTTTACCAGGAAACTTATTTTGATTGGGTTAAGGATCTACCAAGAGAGATATGGGTTGGTCAAGGCTTGGTTTTGAAAGACTCAAACTCAATTGGTCATATTTGTCGAGAAAGTTCCAAGAGTTCACTTGGATAGGACAAGTATTATCGCATCACTTAATATGCAAAAGAAGTGAATCAAATAACAAGGTTGGTTGCTCATGGTAGGTCTAGGTTCACTCACAAATCCAAAGCAAAGTAAAAATATGGTGATAGATTTTTAGGTTTTCTACTTGGGATCAAGGTTTGGTCAAGTTAACTTTAGGATAAATCAAACTTGATTAGGGAAAGGGATTGTTCTACGTGTCAAATAGTTAGTCTTAGATCACACAGATCACACAAGTTTTAGGTCTAAGGGTTTTTAGAAGAAAACTATGATCAACACTTATTTCCTCTCATGGTGGTCTATTACTTGAAAATGGCTAACCATCTTCTTTTTTATTCTTCATGGGGTGTTGTCAATACTCCATCTTTAGAGTAGTCATCGAGGCTTTCGTTTTTCTCTACTCCTCTTGAAGTGTTTCTACCTCTTCATTAGTTTACTTGAGACTCTTCAGCTCTTGGTGATGTTGTCCACAACTTCTGCTTGATGATGATGAGGTCCTTATCCATGGAGGCAACTTGATCTTGATGTAATCTTGATCTTCATTTCTTATGCCTTGGCTTACTTTTCAGTTCCTCAAGCTACTGAACTATTCGGCTAGCATATATTTCGTGTTGGTATTGATCAAAACGATCAAACCACAATTTGTCCTCATAGGGTTTCACTATCACTACACAAATCTCTAAGTGGCTAACACTATGGAGGGAATTTGGCCAAAAATACATGGAGGGGGTTCATGGACCAAAAATGGCTTTGGTAAAGGTCTCTCTGGTCCAAGGTACATATTTGGAACAATTTTTCTTAGGAATGCTTATTCCAAATATTTATTAAATTAAATCTATGTCAAAAAAATAATCAATGGCCAACTTACATCTAAATTAAATCTAAAATTGTCCAGCAATTATTTTGGGCAGAAGGGTTTGTTAGAATACATCTCAAGGTTCCCAAATATATTTTATTCAAAAAATTTGGATTTGTAGAATTTGAATTATGCCAAAATTCATCCAAATGGCTCGGTTGAATTTGGACAAATTTAAAACAGTCAAATTTGAATTTGGCAAGTGCTAAAAGTTCCTACATGTCATGAGCTTTTCAAAAATTCCAATTTTAGTTTTAAAAAGTCCAAGTTTGTTCAATTTGACATACTGGATCTAAAATTATTAGCAATATATGGGTTACAATGAATCAACAATAGCAAGTTTGTGCATGTTTCAAATTTGAATTTTTTTTATTCTAAAGTGTTCTAGATGTTGTGATCATTTCAATGACTACAAATTTGTTGAATTGGGCCAAGTAGAATTTTAGTTATGAATATTTTAAGTTGCAACTTAAATTAGTTTAAAAACAGAACAAGGCAATCCGTGGGAACCTAATTGGGGGCTCTGATTGGTTGGAAATGTTTCACACGGATCGCGACTGTGAGCCGTGGGATTTAAGTGGCGATGCACGACTCAGATTCAATCACACATGTTCGCGTAAGTGACTTAAGGGGAGCCGCACGATCAAACTAATGGTCGAGATTAAAACACAGAGGTAGTGGAAGGCTCACTAGGCGGCTCTTCGCCGCAAAAAGGCTCGATGGTGGCGCTGATGCTCGAAAGTTCATGCTGGTGGTGTTCCGGTGGCTCCCTGGGCTCGGGAAGGGCTCGTCGGGGATCGGCACAGCACGGTGCATTCAATAGTGACCACGGCGAGCTCAGGGTCGGCGGCAGTTGACGACGCGGTACGGACAAGGTGGTGGAGGCCCCAGCGACGCACAGAAGAGCACGGTGTGGTGGTTTTGCTGCACAAAAAAAGCGCACTAGGGAATCAAACGAAGCACTAGGACTAGGGGGAAATAGGTAGGTCTTGGGCCCGGGGATAGACTCCCACGACCGCAGCTATGGCGGATCACCGGCGAGCTATTCAAGCATCATGGGTACGCGATTCAAATGGGAGGGAGATGGGCATCCATGGCTATTAGGGGCCAGGGTCGGGGCACGATTTAATCACCTTATACGCGCGAAACCAATGGATTTCAATTCGGCCGAAATGGCCGTGTTCTTCCGTTTTCAGGGCTTAAAACGGCGACGTCATTAATGACGTCATCAATTTTTCTTTTTTCTGTTTTTTTTATAAAATCATAACAATTGTTTTATATTATCAAATGGCCTCAAATAAATTTCTAAATTCTTGAAATAAAAATTTCTTTAAACTAAGCACATTTGTAAACAATTTTGGACACATTTCAAATTTCGAAATTCAAATTTTGAATGATTTCTTAAATGGTTTTAAAATGCCTTTTAAATATAGAAAACCAATAATTAGGAAAATTGGCTTTATAAAAATAATAAAAAATTCTAAAAATAAAACTATTGAGTTTATAAATCATAATTTATTATTGTGTGCCGAAATAAAATATTGAAACTCATTTTAAGATTTAAATCATTGATAACTTCTTTGAAATGAATTAATAGTTTTTTAGTTTTAATATTAATAATTAAATATTATCAAGGCTCGTAGCCTCATTTTTTAAATACCAAAATAATATTTCCAAAGCAAAAAAATAATGGAAAACCTTTTGGTTTTAAAGCATTGCTTGAAATAGTTTTGCCTCTTTGCAAAATATTCATTTGAATAAAATTAAGGTTTATAAAATAGAGGCGTTATTTGGATTAATAATTCCAATAACCTTGGAATAAGATATAATTTTTCTTTTGTATTTGGCTTTTTTATTTTTGGTGACTTGCATTAACATGAAAAACAAAAGTTTCAATTTTTAGTATTTTTTTAACTTTTCAAAAATCAGGGATGTTACACTAGCGCCTACCGAGACGACGAATATAGAGAGCTCGTTGGTGGCACAAATTTGCTTGGTCGCTTAAAGCGATAACTTTATGGAAAGCAACAAATTGGCTTCGGCGCTTAAGATATGTTTTTAATCTAAATATGATTTAGAAAATTTGACCAAATTTAAAATCCGAACACTTTTCTAAAATATATTTTGGCATATGTTCAAATCTAGACAAATTTCAAATTTGAAAAACCTTTTTTATGTGAACGAATTTTCAATTTAACTTTTTTGAATCATTTTTTTCCAAAATATAAATAAATTTATAATTTGAACAACTTTCTGATCTGGACTAATTCTAAATTTGAACAATTTTTTTGTCTAAACAGATTTAAAAGTTGAACAAATTTTTAACCACAAAATTTTTCAGATCTAAATTTTTTTCTCAAAATATAAATATTGTTTTAAAATATATAATGAAAATAAGGAGAAAAAGGAAAAAAAACAAAGACAAAAATGCGATTACGAACTGGCCCATCTGCAATGCCTCGTAGGCGGCGCGTGCGGGCGGTATATAAGATTTGGAAGCAGCCGCTTCACACGTTGCTTCAAATGCGGCCCACCAGAAGAAAAAATGTACCGAGTCTTTTATTTAATTTTTAATAAAAAATATAACAAATTTCAAATATGAAACATTTTATAAATTTAATGAAATATGAACATTTTTTAATTTTCAAATCTGAAAAAAAAATTGACATGAACAATTTTTATTCTAAAACAAATTTTGATTTGAACAAATTTTAGTGTAAGCAATACTTTAAGTTTAATAATTTTAAATCTAAAAAAATTGATTTAAGTATTTTCAAAAATTGAATATTGTTGAAAAGGTTAAAATAAAAATGAGAAATACAACAGAAAACAGAAAGAAAAGAATAAAAATGGAAAGAACAATAAAAATTGAAACATAGTACTATTTAAAAAAAAAACAAAATGGAAAACCTTTGAACTGGGTGAGCCCACTAGCGTCACGCTCCCTGCGCCGTCTGCCTGAGTGGTACCCTTTTCTATCGAAATCACTAAAAAAAGCTTCCCTCTCGGAAGCGCACCCACGCGCGTTGTGGGCGCGACAAGTGTCGCGCTCTCCTTCTTCCTAGCCTCCACAAGGTGCCCGCATGCGTGACAAGTGTCACCACCACAGAGCTTTGGAGGGATTTTCCCTTTGCCACGCATAAACGGGAGGTGGGGTATGAACGCATTTATTTCGTGATCCCTTTTTTCAAAATGAGACATCTGTTGAACTGTATTTCGAAATTACGAACCGTTTTCATATTTCAGATCCTCGCGTCGAGATCTTCAAAACTAGATCCCATGTTGATAGGTTTCGACAAAAAAAAATTACACACTCGGAATCAACACGGATGTACGCCCAGTTACACACAGAAGTACGCCCAGGTGCAGTGAATGAAGTACATCCCAAGTGCAGTGCTGATATACACCAACGTGCAACACGGGTGTACGTCCAGACGGTTTGTACACCCAGATGCATGCGGATGGACACCTAAACGGATGTACACCTAGGCAGATATATACACAGGAGCTTGTACACCTAGTGAAGGTCCGACGTACACCCAGACGGTTGTACATCCAGTGAAGGACCGGTGTATACCCATGCAGATGTACGCCCAGGCGGATGTGTACACCCAGGCAGATGTGTACACCCAGGCGGATGTACACCAAGGCGAATGTGTACACCCAGGCAGATGTACACCCAGGCGTATACTTTCCAGAACAGTTTTGAGATTGTATACTTTTAGTAGCATTTTTTATACTTTCACATATAACATGTATACTTTCAGAGCAACGTTTGTATACTTTGAGTATCAATTTTTTTATACTTTCACATACAACATGTATACTTTTAGAAACAACGTTTGTATATTTTTTAGTAACAACTTTTTTATACTTTTCACATACAACACGTGTACATGGTGTATATGGTGTACACACGCGCGTGCTACCGAAAGTATAAAGCATAAACAACAGGGTGTACAAAGTCCGGTTTTTTTATCGAAACCTACCAACATTGGATCTAGTTTTGAAGATCTCGACGCGAGGAGCTCAAATATGAAAACGGTTCGTAATTCCAAATTACGGTTCAAAAGATATTTTGTTTTGAAAAAACGGATCTAAAAAAGAAATGTGTGTGCACTCTATCGTGGTGATGTAAAGACAGATGCCATAGAATGGCTTAAGTTTGGGGCCGATGGACACTGTGGGTATCCGAGGAGGGATCGCATGCCTAGATGGCGCGCTCACTACACTTCAAACAACACAACCTACCCAGGTTCGGGGCCCTCGTGTGGAGGTAACACCCCTACTCCTGCCTCTCTCTCTGTATATGTGGTATCCGAGTACAAGTGTTCCTCAAGCTCAAGGAGCTAGAGGAAGAAGAAGCTCTACTGCTTTTTCTCTCAACAAACTAGAAGCACTTCTCCTCTCTCTCAAGTGTCGTCGTCCCTCGCGCAGGAGGGGGAGGCCACCTTATATACTGGTGGCCACCAGCTAATCGTACAGGTTAGGTGTAAAATACACCGTGCCGTAGCGCACGCTTCTGCTTCCTGGCTGACGGACGCCGAAAGGCGTCTGTGTCGTGGCCGCTGTCATGTCATGTCCCCCTTGTCAGAGACATGACATGGTCTGGCCCATACCTGCACTGTACCAGCGTATGCATACGCATCATCACGCCTAGTAAGTTGAACCGCATGCTCGTACTCTCCCTGGATCTGCGGGATCACAACAGCTCCGTTGACATCCTTCTGAGATAGAGAAGATCTTCATCTACCCGGATTCACCAAGTGCTACTCGGTCAACCCGGAGAAGACACATTTCTTCACTTGGCTCTTTGTTCTTCCTACCAAGATAGCTCTATCTCGGTAGCCATCCAACTCGGTACCATCTAGCTCGGTAACGTCCGAATCGGTAAACAGTACCTCAGACACCATTTCTTACCAACCTTTCCCCTACTCGGGGGTAGCCCTCCGACATTAGTCCCCGAAGCTGGTATGGTCCAGTGAACTCGGACGCTGGGCCGTGCCAGCTTAAACCAATAACCTTCAGAATACCTGACCGAGGTGCACCCATATCGGTCGAGTTCCATCTCGAACTCGGATTGAACTTGTACCCTTTGTAGCGGATCTTTTGTCAAGATCCGAGCTGGTTGCGCTGCATTGGATTTTACCGAGAATCCAGCACTTAGGCGTTTTTCACGAACTTTACCGTGCGAAGCAGAGACGCCTCGTTATCTTCGTGTGGAAGGCACACCACGTGGCGCGGAAACCACTGCCCACGTCGCCTCGAATCCCGCGCGGCACAACGCACGCGCCATGCCCACGCCCCTCACTATGCCCTGGGCCCACGCGTCGTCGCGTCCGTTCGTAGAGCACTCAAGTGCCCACGTCGCGGAATGTAGGATTTACTGCGCCACTTACGCGCAGGGAATCTGCTGCGTGCGTTTCACTGGGCGTAGTTATTTCCACGATCCCACGATTATACCCGCATTAGATCCGGGCAGTTATTGCGCTAAAGGGGTATAAATACCCGCGCCTCCCCCTCTGTCTCGTTTTCCTCTCCATTTGCCCTCGCTTCCTATTCTTCTTCCTCGCGCGCGCACACAGAGCACATCGCTCCACCGCACGCCGTCAAGCGCCACCGCGCAACAAAGAAGCCACCACATCTCCGCACGCCACCTCTCACCGGAACACGGCCGCACCCAAGACGTTCAACGAGCGCGGCGAATCACCGCATCTCCGCGCCACCGCGTTCCTCCTTCTCCCCGCTGTTCTCCATCGAGCTCCAGGCCGCGGAAGCCAAGCCATGGCCTTCATCTTCCGGACCCGCCGTTCTACTTTGTCCTCTTCGACCCGAGCCCCTCCTCGCGCCCGTAGGCATCTCGGAGGCGCCGAGATCCACAAGCGACCAGATGGAGCTCGATACTGTCGAGGAGATCGAGCTCGAGGGATCCGCGTCCACCCGCGGAACGTCGGAAGGATCCGATGTGACCGCTGATGATATTCAGTGGCTTCTGCACACCCGCCGCATCCCAGCGAGGGTGATTTGCCGAACTCGAGACGACGAGATCGAGCCCGAAGCGCAAGCCGGCGAGCACGTGGTCTTCATGAGCCGCTTCAAACGCGGGTTCGGGCTCCCTATCTCCAACTTCCTCCACAAATTCCCTCGCCACTTCGGCTTGCAACCCCACCATCTTCCTGCCAACACTATTACCATTTTATCTTCTTTCGTTGCCTTCTCGGAGGCCTACCTTGGCCTCTGTCCCATAGTAGACATCTGGGCTAGGTATTTCCATTTCCGCAAGCAGGTCCTTCCGAATACCCTCAACCGAAATGCCCCGAAACACATGACCCAATGCGTGTAGCAATGATTGTCGCCCGGAATGGAACCCAGTTTCCCCGAGTTCGGGGACTCGATCCTCCCGCAAGTGGCAACGGGGATTTTTCTATGTGAAGAATCCCCCCAAAGAAGATCTCCTCATGCTTCTTGCCTTCCACCTCGAGCCCCCCACTGAGATGGTGAATTGGGGGTATCACCCGAAAAGAATTGTACCCGAGGTGAACATGGTTGATAGCCGGCTGAAGTAGCTCGTCCAGAAAGGGCTCCAGAGTGACGATCTGCTCGCCGCCTGGGTGAGCCGCCGGGTTCTGCCACTTCAGCGCAGAGCCCACAAAATGTGCTTCATGGGTGTAACACCCGGGGGATTTCCCTCAAATAGAATTGCTTGTTTTCTTTTTGCATACATTGCCTCATGCATCATATGCACCTTTGTTTTCAAACCAATTTAGAAATTCAAACATGTTCCAAATGGGTTCAATTAAAATTGCAAAACAAATCATTTCACATTGTAATTCATATTTGAATTGGAAATAATAAAATTGGTTGGTTTTAAAAATTGGTTTTATAAGAAACAATAAATTGAATTCAAATTCAAATTTCAAATAAGTTGTGCAATTTGAATTTTTGGAAACAAAACGTCATGCACCTGGGCTTTTGTGCTGGGTAATCCACTAAAAATAATTGTGAAATGAAAATCCCCAAAACTTGCTCTCCTTTTCTCTTCTTTTTCTTTTCTACAAAAAAAAAACAAAAAAAAGGATGGTGGAGGAGGCAGCCAATCGGCCAGGCCCAAAGGCCCAACCGGAGGCCACCTACAACCCCTGCCCAGCCCATCTCCTTCTTCTTCCGGATAGAGAACACGAGGAGGGCATGGATGCCTTTTCCAGCAGAGCACCACCACCACCATGGTCCCCCTCTCCCTCTCCTTATCTACCCCTCCCTCCGGATTCCCCTGGAACCCTAACTCTCCTCCATCTTTCTCCATCCGCCGCCGCCACCTCTCTCCCTCATGTTTTCCTTTGCATTCTCTGAATTTTACTGAACCGAGATGGAGAGCTCGGAGCACCTCGTCGTTGCCCTACCGCCATGGCCACTGTCGGGCCAAGATGACCGCGGGACCGGAAGCACCGTGCAACCGTCGTCGTCTGCGAGGAAGCGCGAAGCAGGAGGAGCCCCAGGCGCGACGCGCTTCCACCCCTTCCGCCGTCACCATCCCTGCCCGAGCAACCTCGCCGTCGCCTCCTGCTTCGGCTACCGCCGCGGGTGAGAACCCGCTGCTCCCTGTATCCCTCGCAACGAGCACTCGCACAAGCACACTGCCCCTCCCCCGCACGCATGCACGCACGGCCGGAACGAGCAGCCGCTGCCGATCTTCGTTTCCGTCGCGTTGCCTCTGAACCTGAAGCCTGCAGCTCTGTTGGCTAAATTCAATTAACGCCGGAACCTTTCTTTCATCTTGGGCCGGATCCGTATCCCACCACAGAACGCGGCATAGCCCACTGGCTAGCGCCCCGATCCGCACGCTGGGAGACCCAGGTTCGAATCCCCGTCGGAGGGATTTGCCTTCCCTTTTTTCACAATTTTCTGCGCGTGGTAACGGCCCACCAGTCGGTGACCCCGGTTGCCTCGTCAGCGCTGCGTTGGCTCAGGCCCCACCTGTCAATATCTTCTGCTGGATCTCCACCCGGTGACAGAAGACTCAGATCCCGATCTGGATCTGAAATTTTCGCATCCAGGTCCCTGCCTTTTCTGTTTTTACACCTGAGCCCCTCCATCATCTGTTTCCGTCACAAACACGTCCCTGTCTTTTGCAAATAAACCCTAAAACTTCAAATGCTCATAACTTTCAAACCCTAACTCCAACTAACACACATTTTATGTGTTTTCCATTCAAAATTTCCTAAACTTTTCAAATATGCAATTTGTTTAATGTTTTGACCAATTAAAATTTGTGCAATTTTCTGTACTTTATTTAATTCATTTAAAATTTCATAAATCATAACCAATTCAAATTTAATTCAAATTTAATGTGTAAAATATGTTTTCCAATCAAAATTCTCTATACTTTTCAAATATATAATTTTTTTTACTGTTTTTCCTAATTAAAAGTGGTCCAATAATTCAATGCTTTAATTAAACCTTTTAAATTGCAAAAATTCATAATTAAATATTTAAAATTCCAAATTTGGCAAATGAGATAGCACATTGAAGCTAATGTTGTATACATTTTGTTTTCATCATCCACCATGCCATTTAATCACTTCAACCTAATGCTTGCTTGTAATTCACTTAAATAACTATGCATGCACCTGAGATTTTCCAAATGCAACCTTATCTTTGCATTTGGGCCCATTTAAAATGTTTCGTCATGCCTTGTATTTATTTTGATGCACCCTTCAACTTGTCATGCATATAAAATAGGATCATGCTGGATCTTTTGCCGTAGTAGTAATTGTTGCATCCGGTGTTTGTTCTAGTTCGTTGCTTCTTCGCGGATAGGACGCTGAGATGATGTGAGCAACGACAAGCTCTGCTACCTCTCCAAACTGGATTCCAGGCAAGTATACTCACTTGCTACCCCTGTTGCCTTTCCTCACTTGTTACCGATTCTTTCCGTTGTCTTTATGCTAGCCTTATGATTCGATGCTTGTGTCTCGATCTTATCATATGTTTACCTTGCAGCCATGATATAGCCTTCCTTCCACTTCCTATTAACTGTTGTTTGTTTACCTTGTTGGCCCTCGTGTCGTAGTTGCATGCTTAGTGTTGTTTGCGCTCAAGTCTTGTTGTCCGTCTTATCACCTGTTTAGCTTGATAGTTGGGTTTCAATTCAATCAACTTCATGTTAATGTTTGGGGTAATAACAATTTGATGATAAGTCACCGGCAGGAGGCCCGGCATGGTTTTGAGGCCTGCTAGTGTCGAACTTAATTAGGAAAAGGGTCTTGTCCTCTGATCCATGATGAGCGCACTAACCGCATGTGGGAAGCGTGTATGGGCGCCCCCCGCAATTCTGATTCGATTCGCATCTCGTCCAAATCGCCACACTTAGTTCGGGCTTTCCATTTGATGCATGCATATGCAGGTGCGAACCCTTGGCGCCAGGGTGGAACTTTTGTAGTCGGCATTTAGGGCGACGTGGTCTTAGAGTGCTATGAGGGTCCCCCTTTTCTTCGTGGGGGCTTGATTAGCCGCGCACGCACAACACGTGGTTCTTTGGGCTTGATGCGAAGAAGAGTTGGGTTGTGTTGAGTGCCTCGCTTGGTGGAAGTGCATTTCCATCTGGCGGGTTATTCTTACATGTACGGCCAAATTGGTGCATCCCTGCAGGGTTAATCTTCTCGAGAAGCCGTGTTGTCCACGGTTATGGATGACTTGGTGAAAGTGCTGGCTAACAAGTACTCAGACAACTTACACTTAACGATGATAACTTGACTAGTAATATAGATTACCTCCACCATAAAAATGAATGTCACCTTAATCAACAGTGTGAGTTTCCTTGGGTTGCTTCCTTAGTAGGGGGTAACACTGGATGGGTATTGTTTGGTGAGTAGTTATAGTTGGTTCTGTCGCGCTATCTTATCCCTTTCTTTTAGCCGGATGTTGTAGCGCGTCTCTGTAGTTAGTTAGTGCAGCCCGCTGCCGCTTATTTGCAATAATCCCTTCCTTCCGTTCTACCCAAAGTATTTGTATCTTGTGATGATTGGTTACGCTGGTATCTTGTGAGTATGGTTTATCCACTTGCCAGTACTTAATAGTACTGACCCACGACTCCGTTCGTGGCTGCATATTCCACATTGCAGTCAACAGGTTTGAAGTCTGACGACGTTAGCTTGGGAATCCCTCCGGCTTGGCCTGGGCAGGGATTGGACGCCATCGGTTATCTTCAGGACTCTTAGTCCAATTTGTATCACTTCCGTAGTCGGACACTATGTTGCTTCTTCCGATGTTATTTGGATCTTTGTATTGTATCAGTTCTATCTTTGAATCGTTTGAGTCGTCTTGTATATACCTCCTCTGTTGTTGTTGTGGATTATTCGTGAACTGTTGTAATGTTATCACAAGTGGCAACCTGAAATCGGTTAGTATGCGGATTTGGGTGGAAATGCCGAAATCTGCATAGTGCCCAATCTCGGGGCGTCACAAATGGTATCAGAGCATGGTTTCCGATTCCCAAAGTTGTTTCGATACGAATGGTTATCGAAGCAACGGGTCCGCAAAGTCTGTAGGATAACCTCGCTAACGGTCGTTGTTTCTAGAGTGTCAAAAACTATTTCTGCTAAACTATTTTGGAAACATCTCAATAGGATTCTTGTTTTCTCCTTATCTCTATTCTATTTCTCCTCTCATCTTATTTGTTTTGGAGTCTCTCTTCCTCTCAATCTTTCAAAGTTTTAGGATCCTACGTGGGTGGACGTTTTCTGAGCCTTTAACCTAATAGGTTTGATCATCGAAAGATTCCTGGTGGGAGAAGATCGTCATCAGCCCGAGCAAGATTCCCTTGTTAGTGTTGTCGAGAAACTTTTGTTAGTGGTGTCGAGAAGAGGAGATCCGCCCACTGACCCGGGAAATCAACCGCAGCACGAAGACTCCGTAGTTGACACCTCTCTTCCCCTTGCCTTGGGTGGATTGCGAGGGCGCAATCCCTTGTTAGTGGTGTCGGCTGTAACACCCGGGGGATTTCCCTCAAATTGAATTTCTTGTTTTCTTTTTGCATGCATTGCCTCATGCATCATATGCACCTTTGTTTTCAAACCAATTTAAAAATTCAAACATGTTCCAAATGGGTTCAATTAAAATTGCAAAACAAATCATTTCACATTGTAATTCATATTTGAATTGGAAATACTAAAATTGGTTGGTTTTAAAAATTGGTTTTATAAGAAACAATAAATTGAATTCAAATTTCAAATAAGTTGTGCAATTTGAATTTTTTGAAACAAAACATCATGCACCTGGGCTTTTGAGCTGGGTAATCCACTATAATTGTGAAATGAAAATCCCCAAAACTGGCTCTCCTTTTCTCTTCTTTTTCTTTTCTACAAAAAAAAACAAAAAAAAAGGATGGTGGAGGAGGCAGCCAATCGGCCAGGCCCAAAGGCCCAACCGGAGGCCACCTACAACCCCTGCCCAGCCCATCTCCTTCTTCCGTACAGAGAACACGAGGAGGGCATGGATGCCTTTTCCAGAAGAGCACCACCACCACCATGGTCCCCCTCTCCCCCCTCCTTATCTACCCCTCCCTCCGGATTCCCCTGGAATCCTAACCCTCCTCCATCTTTCTCCATCCGCCGCCGGCACCTCTCTCCCTCATGTTTTCCTTTGCATTCTCTGAATTTTACTGAACCGAGAGGGAGAGCTCAGAGCACCTCGTCGTTGCCCTACCGCCATGGCCACTGTCGGGCCAAGATGACCGCGGGAACGGAAGCGCCGTGCAACCGTCGTCGTCTGCGTGGAAGCGCGGAGCAGGAGGAGCCCCAGGCGCGACGCGCTTCCACCCCTTCCGCCGTCACCATCCCTGCCCGAGCAACCTCGCCGTCACCTCCTGCTTCGGCTACCGCCTCTGGTGAGAACCCGCTGCTCCCTGTATCCCTTGCAACGAGCACTCGCACAAGCACACTGCCCCTCCCCCGCACGCACGCACGCACGCACGGCCGGAACGAGCAGCCGCTGCCGATCTTCCTTTCCGTCACGTTGCCTCTGAACCTGAAGCCTGCAGCTCTGTTGGCTAAATTCAGTTAATGCCGGAACCTTTCTTTCATCTTGGGCCGGATCCGTATCCCACCACAGAACGCAGCATAGCCCACTGGCTAGCGCCCCGATCCGCACGCTGGGAGACCCAGGTTCAAATCCCCGTCGGAGGGATTTGCCTCCCCTTTTTTCACAATTTGCCGCGCGCGGTAACGGCCCACCAGTCGGTGACCCCGGTTGCCTCGTCAGCGCTGCGTTGGCTCAGGCCCCACCTGTCAATCTCTTATGCTGGATCTCCACCCGGTGACAGAAGACTCAGATCCCGATCTAGATCTGAAATTTCGCATCCAGGTCCATGCCTTTTCGGTTTTTACACCTGAGCCCCTGCATCATCTGTTTCCGTCACAAACACGTCCCTGTCTTTTGCAAATAAACCCTAAAACTTCAAATGCTCATAACTTTCAAACCCTAACTCCAACTAACACAAATTTTATATGTTTTCCATTCAAAATTTCCTAAACTTTTCAAATATGCAATTTGTTTAATGTTTTGACCAATTAAAATTTGTGCAATTTTCTGTACTTTATTTAATTCATTTAAAATTGCATAAATCATAACTAATTCAAATTAAATTCAAATTTAATGTGTAAAATATGTTTTCCAATCAAAATTCTCTGTACTTTTCAAATATAAAATTTGGTTACTGTTTTTCCTAATTAAAAGTGGTGCAATAATTCAATGCTTTAATTAAACCTTTTAAATTGCAAAAATTCATAATTAAATATTTAAAGTTCCAAATTTGGCAAATGAGATATCACATTGAAGCTAATGTTGTATACATTCTGTTTTAATCATCCACCATGCAATTTAATCACTTCAACCTAATGCTTGCTTGTAATTCACTTAAATAACTATGCATGCACCTGGGATTTTCCAAATGCAACCTTATCTTTGCATTTGGGCCCACTTAAAATGTTTCATCATGCCTTGTATTTATTTTGATGCACCCTTTAAATTGTCATGCATATAAAATAGGATCATGCTGGATCTTTTGCCGTAGTAGTAATTGTTGCATCCGGTGTTTGTTCTAGTTCGTTGCTTCTTCGCGGATAGGACGCTGAGATGATGTGAGCAACGACAAGCTCTGCTACCTCTCCAAACTGGATTCCAGGAAAGTATACTCACTTGCTACCCCTGTTTTCTTTCCTCACTTGTTACCGATTCTTTCCGTTGTCTTTACGCTAGCCTTATGATTCGATGCTTGTGTCTCGATCTTATCATATGTTTACCTTGCAGCCATGATATAGCCTTCCTTCCACTTCCTATTAACTGTTGTTTGTTTACCTTGTTGGCCCTCGTGTCGTAGTTGCATGCTTAGTGTTGTTTGCGCTCAAGTCTTGTTGTCCGTCTTATCACCTGTTTAGCTTGATAGTTGGGTTTCAATTCAATCAACTTCATGTTAATGTTTGGGGTAATAACAATTTGATGATATGGCACCGGCAGGAGGCCCGACGTGGTTTTGAGGCCTGCTAGTGTCGAACTTAATTAGGAAAAGTGTCTTGTCCTCCGATCCATGATGAGCGCACTAACCGCATGTGGGAAGCGTGTATGGGCGCCCCCCGCAATTCTGATTCGATTCACATCTCGTCCAAATCGCCACACTTAGTTCGGGCTTTCCATTTGATGCATGCATATGCAGGTGCGAACCCTTGGCGCCAGGGTGGAACTTTTGTAGTCGGCATTTAGGGTGGCGTGGTCTTAGAGTGCTATGAGGGTCCCCCTTTTCTTCGTGGGGGCTCGATTAGCCGCGCACGCACATCACGTGGTTCTTTGGGCTTGATGCGAAGAAGAGTTGGGTTGTGTTGAGTGCCTCGCTTGGTGGAAGTGCATTTCCATCTGGCGGGTTATTCTTACGTGTACGGCCAAATTGGTGCATCCCTGCAGGGTTAATCTTCTCGAGAAGCCGTGTTGTCCGCGGTTATGGCTGACTTGGTGAAAGTGCTGGCTAACAAGTACTCAGACAACTTACACTTAACGATGATAACTTGACTAGTAATATAGATTACCTCCACCATAAAAATGAATGTCACCTTAATCAACAGTGTGAGTTTCCTTGGGTTGCTTCCTTAGTAGGGGGTAACACTGGATGGGTATTGTTTGGTGAGTAGTTATAGTTGGTTCTGTCGCGCTATCTTATCCCTTTCTTTTAGCCGGATGTTGTAGCGCGTCTCTGTAGTTAGTTAGTGTAGCCCGCTGCCGCTTCTTTGCAATAATCCCTTCCTTCCGTTCTACCCAAAGTATTTGTATCTTGTGATGATTGGTTACGCTGGTATCTTGTGAGTATGGTTTATCCACTTGCCAGTACTTAATAGTACTGACCCACGACTCCGTTCGTGGCTGCATATTCCACATTGCAGTCAACAGGTTTGAAGTCTGACGATGTTAGCTTGGGAATCCCTCCGGCTTGGCCTGGGCAGGGATTGGACGCCATCGGTTATCTTTAGGACTCTTAGTCCAATTTGTATCACTTCCGTAGTCGGACACTATGTTGCTTCTTCCGATGTTATTTGGATCTTTGTATTGTATCAGTTCTATCTTTGAATCGTTTGAGTCGTCTTGTATATACCTCCTCTGTTGTTGTTGTGGATTATTCGTGAACTATTGTAATGTTATCACAAGTGGCAACCTGAAATCGGTTAGTATGCGGATTTGGGTGGAAATGCCGAAATCTGCATAGTGCCCGATCTCGGGGCGTCACAAATGGTATCAGAGCATGGTTTCCAATTCCCAAAGTTGTTTCGATACGAATGGTTATCGAAGCAACGGGTCCGCAAAGTCTGTAGGATAACCTCGCTAACGGTCGTTGTTTCTAGAGTGTCAAAAACTATTTCTGCTAAACTATTTTGGAAACATCTCAATAGGATTCTTGTTTTCTCCTTATCTCTATTCTATTTCTCCTCTCATCTTATTTGTTTTGGAGTCTCTCTTCCTCTCAATCTTTCAAAGTTTTAGGATCCTACGTGGGTGGACGTTTTCTGAGCCTTTAACCTAATAGGTTTGATCATCGAAATATTCCTGGTGGGAGAAGATCGTCATCAGCCCGAGCAAGATTCCCTTGTTAGTGTTGTCGAGAAACTTTTGTTAGTGGTGTCGAGAAGAGGAGATCCGCCCACTGACCCGGGAAATCAACCGCAGCACGAAGACTCCGTAGTTGACACCTCTCTTCCCCTTGCCTTGGGTGGATTGCGAGGGCGCAATCCCTTGTTAGTGGTGTCGGCTGTAACACCCGGGGGATTTCCCTCAAATTGAATTTCTTGTTTTCTTTTTGCATGCATTGCCTCATGCATCATATGCACCTTTGTTTTCAAACCAATTTAAAAATTCAAACATGTTCCAAATGGGTTCAATTAAAATTGCAAAACAAATCATTTCACATTGTAATTCATATTTGAATTGGAAATACTAAAATTGGTTGGTTTTAAAAATTGGTTTTATAAGAAACAATAAATTGAATTCAAATTTCAAATAAGTTGTGCAATTTGAATTTTTGGAAACAAAACATCATGCACCTGGGCTTTGTGCTGGGTAATCCACTATAATTGTGAAATGAAAATCCCCAAAACTGGCTCTCCTTTTCTCTTCTTTTTCTTTTCTACAAAAAAAAACAAAAAAAAGGATGGTGGAGGAGGCAGCCAATCGGCCAGGCCCAAAGGCCCAACCGGAGGCCACCTACAACCCCTGCCCAGCCCATCTCCTTCTTCCGTACAGAGAACACGAGGAGGGCATGGATGCCTTTTCCAGCAGAGCACCACCACCACCATGGTCCCCCTCTCCCCCTCCTTATCTACCCCTCCCTCCGGATTCCCCTGGAACCCTAACCCTCCTCCATCTTTCTCCATCCGCCGCCGGCACCTCTCTCCCTCATGTTTTCCTTTGCATTCTCTGAATTTTACTGAACCGAGAGGGAGAGCTCAGAGCACCTCGTCGTTGCCCTACCGCCATGGCCACTGTCGGGCCAAGATGACCGCGGGAACGGAAGCGCCGTGCAACCGTCGTCGTCTGCGTGGAAGCGCGGAGCAGGAGGAGCCCCAGGCGCGACGCGCTTCCACCCCTTCCGCTGTCACCATCCCTGCCCGAGCAACCTCGCCGTCACCTCCTGCTTCGGCTACCGCCTCTGGTGAGAACCCGCTGCTCCCTGTATCCCTTGCAACGAGCACTCGCACAAGCACACTGCCCCTCCCCCGCATGCACGCACGCACGCACGGCCGGAACGAGCAGCCGCTGCCGATCTTCCTTTCCGTCACGTTGCCTCTGAACCTGAAGCCTGCAGCTCTGTTGGCTAAATTCAGTTAATGCCGGAACCTTTCTTTCATCTTGGGCCGTATCCGTATCCCACCACAGAACGCAGCATAGCCCACTGGCTAGCGCCCCGATCCGCACGCTGGGAGACCCAGGTTCAAATCCCCGTCGGAGGGATTTGCCTCCCCTTTTTCACAATTTGCCGCGCGCGGTAACGGCCCACCAGTCGGTGACCCCGGTTGCCTCGTCAGCGCTGCGTTGGCTCAGGCCCCACCTGTCAATCTCTTATGCTGGATCTCCACCCGGTGACAGAAGACTCAGATCCCGATCTGGATCTGAAATTTCGCATCCAGGTCCCTGCCTTTTCGGTTTTTACACCTGAGCCCCTGCATCATCTGTTTCCGTCACAAACACGTCCCTGTCTTTTGCAAATAAACCCTAAAACTTCAAATGCTCATAACTTTCAAACCCTAACTCCAACTAACACAAATTTTATATGTTTTCCATTCAAAATTTCCTAAACTTTTCAAATATGCAATTTGTTTTATGTTTTGACCAATTAAAATTTGTGCAATTTTCTGTACTTTATTTAATTCATTTAAAATTGCATAAATCATAACTAATTCAAATTAAATTCAAATTTAATGTGTAAAATATGTTTTCCAATCAAAATTCTCTGTACTTTTCAAATATAAATTTGGTTACTGTTTTTCCTAATTAAAAGTGGTGCAATAATTCAATGCTTTAATTAAACCTTTTAAATTGCAAAAATTCATAATTAAATATTTAAAATTCCAAATTTGGCAAATGAGATATCACATTGAAGCTAATGTTGTATACATTCTGTTTTAATCATCCACCATGCAATTTAATCACTTCAACCTAATGCTTGCTTGTAATTCACTTAAATAACTATGCATGCACCTGGGATTTTCCAAATGCAACCTTATCTTTGCATTTGGGCCCATTTAAAATGTTTCATCATGCCTTGTATTTATTTTGATGCACCCTTCAACTTGTCATGCATATAAAATAGGATCATGCTGGATCTTTTGCCGTAGTAGTAATTGTTGCATCCGGTGTTTGTTCTAGTTCGTTGCTTCTTCGCGGATAGGACGCTGAGATGATGTAAGCAACGACAAGCTCTGCTACCTCTCCAAACTGGATTCCAGGCAAGTATACTCACTTGCTACCCCTGTTTTCTTTCCTCACTTGTTACCGATTCTTTCCGTTGTCTTTATGCTAGCCTTATGATTCGATGCTTGTGTCTCGATCTTATCATATGTTTACCTTGCAGCCATGATATAGCCTTCCTTCCACTTCCTATTAACTGTTGTTTGTTTACCTTGTTGGCCCTCGTGTCGTAGTTGCATGCTTAGTGTTGTTTGCGCTCAAGTCTTGTTGTCCGTCTTATCACCTGTTTAGCTTGATAGTTGGGTTTCAATTCAATCAACTTCATGTTAATGTTTGGGGTAATAACAATTTGATGATATGGCACCGGCAGGAGGCCCGACGTGGTTTTGAGGCCTGCTAGTGTCGAACTTAATTAGGAAAAGTGTCTTGTCCTCCGATCCATGATGAGCGCACTAACCGCATGTGGGAAGCGTGTATGGGCGCCCCCCGCAATTCTGATTCGATTCACATCTCGTCCAAATGGCCACACTTAGTTCGGGCTTTCCATTTGATGCATGCATATGCAGGTGCGAACCCTTGGCGCCAGGGTGGAACTTTTGTAGTCGGCATTTAGGGTGGTGTGGTCTTAGAGTGCTATGAGGGTCCCCCTTTTCTTCGTGGGGGCTCGATTAGCCGCGCACGCACATCACGTGGTTCTTTGGGCTTGATGCGAAGAAGAGTTGGGTTGTGTTGAGTGCCTCGCTTGGTGGAAGTGCATTTCCATCTGGCGGGTTATTCTTACGTGTACGGCCAAATTGGTGCATCCCTGCAGGGTTAATCTTCTCGAGAAGCCGTGTTGTCCGCGGTTATGGATGACTTGGTGAAAGTGCTGGCTAACAAGTACTCAGACAAATTACACTTAACGATGATAACTTGACTAGTAATATAGATTACCTCCACCATAAAAATGAATGTCACCTTAATCAACAGTGTGAGTTTCCTTGGGTTGCTTCCTTAGTAGGGGGTAACACTGGATGGGTATTGTTTGGTGAGTAGTTATAGTTGGTTCTGTCGCGCTATCTTATCCCTTTCTTTTAGCCGGATGTTGTAGCGCGTCTCTGTAGTTAGTTAGTGTAGCCCGCTGCCGCTTCTTTGCAATAATCCCTTCCTTCCGTTCTATCCAAAGTATTTGTATCTTGTGATGATTGGTTACGCTGGTATCTTGTGAGTATGGTTTATCCACTTGCCAGTACTTAATAGTACTAACCCACGACTCCGTTCGTGGCTGCATATTCCACATTGCAGTCAACAGGTTTGAAGTCTGACGACGTTAGCTTGGGAATCCCTCCGGCTTGGCCTGGGCAGGGATTGGACGCCATCGGTTATCTTCAGGACTCTTAGTCCAATTTGTATCACTTCCGTAGTCGAACACTATGTTGCTTCTTCCGATGTTATTTGGATCTTTGTATTGTATCAGTTCTATCTTTGAATCGTTTGAGTCGTCTTGTATATACCTCCTCTGTTGTTGTTGTGGATTATTCGTGAACTGTTGTAATGTTATCACAAGTGGCAACCTGAAATCGGTTAGTATGCGGATTTGGGTGGAAATGCCGAAATCTGCATAGTGCCCGATCTCGGGGCGTCACAAATGGTATCAGAGCATGGTTTCCGATTCCCAAAGTTGTTTCGATACGAATGGTTATCGAAGCAACGGGTCCGCAAAGTCTGTAGGATAACCTCGCTAACGGTCGTTGTTTCTAGAGTGTCAAAAACTATTTCTGCTAAACTATTTTGGAAACATCTCAATAGGATTCTTGTTTTCTCCTTATCTCTATTCTATTTCTCCTCTCATCTTATTTGTTTTGGAGTCTCTCTTCCTCTCAATCTTTCAAAGTTTTAGGATCCTACGTGGGTGGACGTTTTCTGAGCCTTTAACCTAATAGGTTTGATCATCGAAAGATTCCTGGTGGGAGAAGATCGTCATCAGCCCGAGCAAGATTCCCTTGTTAGTGTTGTCGAGAAACTTTTGTTAGTGGTGTCGAGAAGAGGAGATCCGCCCACTGACCCGGGAAATCAACCGCAGCACGAAGACTCCGTAGTTGACACCTCTCTTCCCCTTGCCTTAGGTGGATTGCGAGGGCGCAATCCCTTGTTAGTGGTGTCGGCTGTAACACCCGGGGGATTTCCCTCAAATTGAATTTCTTGTTTTCTTTTTGCATGCATTGCCTCATGCATCATATGCACCTTTGTTTTCAAACCAATTTAAAAATTCAAACATGTTCCAAATGGGTTCAATTAAAATTGCAAAACAAATCATTTCACATTGTAATTCATATTTGAATTGGAAATACTAAAATTGGTTGGTTTTAAAAATTGGTTTTATAAGAAACAATAAATTGAATTCAAATTTCAAATAAGTTGTGCAATTTGAATTTTTGGAAACAAAACATCATGCACCTGGGCTTTTGTGCTGGGTAATCCACTATAATTGTGAAATGAAAATCCCCAAAACTGGCTCTCCTTTTCTCTTCTTTTTCTTTTCTACAAAAAAAAACAAAAAAAAAGGATGGTGGAGGAGGCAGCCAATCGGCCAGGCCCAAAGGCCCAACCGGAGGCCACCTACAACCCCTGCCCAGCCCATCTCCTTCTTCCGTACAGAGAACACGAGGAGGGCATGGATGCCTTTTCCAGCAGAGCACCACCACCACCATGGTCCCCCTCTCCCCCTCCTTATCTACCCCTCCCTCCGGATTCCCCTGGAATCCTAACCCTCCTCCATCTTTCTCCATCCGCCGCCGGCACCTCTCTCCCTCATGTTTTCCTTTGCATTCTCTGAATTTTACTGAACCGAGAGGGAGAGCTCAGAGCACCTCGTCGTTGCCCTACCGCCATGGCCACTGTCGGGCCAAGATGACCGCGGGAACGGAAGCGCCGTGCAACCGTCGTCGTCTGCGTGGAAGCGCGGAGCAGGAGGAGCCCCAGGCGCGACGCGCTTCCACCCCTTCCGCCGTCACCATCCCTGCCCGAGCAACCTCGCCGTCACCTCCTGCTTCGGCTACCGCCGCTGGTGAGAACCCGCTGCTCCCTGTATCCCTTGCAACGAGCACTCGCACAAGCACACTGCCCCTCCCCCGCACGCACGCACGCACGCACGGCCGGAACGAGCAGCCGCTGCCGATCTTCCTTTCCGTCACGTTGCCTCTGAACCTGAAGCCTGCAGCTCTGTTGGCTAAATTCAGTTAATGCCGGAACCTTTCTTTCATCTTGGGCCGGATCCGTATCCCACCACAGAACGCAGCATAGCCCACTGGCTAGCGCCCCGATCCGCACGCTGGGAGAGCCAGGTTCGAATCCCCGTCGGAGGGATTTGCCTCCCCTTTTTTCACAATTTTCCGCGCGCGGTAACGGCCCACCAGTCGGTGACCCCGGTTGCCTCGTCAGCGCTGCGTTGGCTCAGGCCCCACCTGTCAATCTCTTATGCTGGATCTCCACCCGGTGACAGAAGACTCAGATCCTGATCTGGATCTAAAATTTCGCATCCAGGTCCCTGCCTTTTCTGTTTTTACACCTGAGCCCCTCCATCATCTGTTTCCGTCACAAACACGTCCCTGTCTTTTGCAAATAAACCCTAAAACTTCAAATGCTCATAACTTTCAAACCCTAACTCCAACTAACACAAATTTTATATGTTTTCCATTCAAAATTTCCTAAACTTTTCAAATATGCAATTTGTTTAATGTTTTGACCAATTAAAATTTGTGCAATTTTCTGTACTTTATTTAATTCATTTAAAATTGCATAAATCATAACTAATTCAAATTTAATGTGTAAAATATGTTTTCCAATCAAAATTCTCTGTACTTTTCAAATATAAAATTTGTTTACTGTTTTTCCTAATTAAAAGTGGTGCAATAATTCAATGCTTTAATTAAACCTTTTAAATTGCAAAAATACATAATTAAATATTTAAAATTCCAAATTTGGCAAATGAGATATCACATTGAAGCTAATGTTGTATACATTCTGTTTTCATCATCCACCATGCCATTTAATCACTTCAACCTAATGCTTGCTTGTAATTCACTAAAATAACTATGCATGCACCTGGGATTTTCCAAATGCAACCTTATCTTTGCATTTGGGCCCATTTAAAATGTTTCATCATGCCTTGTATTTATTTTGATGCACCCTTTAACTTGTCATGCATATAAAATAGGATTATGCTGGATCTTTTGCCGTAGTAGTAATTGTTGCATCCGGTGCTTGTTCTAGTTCGTTGCTTCTTCGCGGATAGGACGCTGAGATGATGTGAGCAACGACAAGCTCTGCTACCTCTCCAAACTGGATTCCAGGCAAGTATACTCACTTGCTACCACTGTTGCCTTTCCTCACTTGTTACCGATTCTTTCCGTTGTCTTTATGCTAGCCTTATGATTCGATGCTTGTGTCTCAATCTTATCATATGTTTACCTTGCAGCCATGATATAGCCTTCCTTCCACTTCCTATTAACTGTTGTTTGTTTACCTTGTTGGCCCTCGTGTCGTAGTTGCATGCTTAGTGTTGTTTGCGCTCAAGTCTTGTTGTCCGTCTTATCACCTGTTTAGCTTGATAGTTGGGTTTCAATTCAATCAACTTCATGTTAATGTTTGGGGTAATAACAATTTGATGATATGGCACCGGCAGGAGGCCCGACGTGGTTTTGAGGCCTGCTAGTGTCGAACTTAATTAGGAAAAGTGTCTTGTCCTCCGATCCATGATGAGCGCACTAACCGCATGTGGGAAGCGTGTATGGGCGCCCCCCGCAATTCTGATTCGATTCACATCTCGTCCAAATGGCCACACTTAGTTCGGGCTTTCCATTTGATGCATGCATATGCAGGTGCGAACCCTTGGCGCCAGGGTGGAACTTTTGTAGTCGGCATTTAGGGTGGTGTGGTCTTAGAGTGCTATGAGGGTCCCCCTTTTCTTCGTGGGGGCTCGATTAGCCGCGCACGCACATCACGTGGTTCTTTGGGCTTGATGCGAAGAAGAGTTGGGTTGTGTTGAGTGCCTCGCTTGGTGGAAGTGCATTTCCATCTGGCGGGTTATTCTTACGTGTACGGCCAAATTGGTGCATCCCTGCAGGGTTAATCTTCTCGAGAAGCCGTGTTGTCCGCGGTTATGGATGACTTGGTGAAAGTGCTGGCTAACAAGTACTCAGACAACTTACACTTAACGATGATAACTTGACTAGTAATATAGATTACCTCCACCATAAAAATGAATGTCACCTTAATCAGCAGTGTGAGTTTCCTTGGGTTGCTTCCTTAGTAGGGGGTAACACTGGATGGATATTGTTTGGTGAGTAGTTGTAGTTGGTTTTGTCGTGCTATCTTATCCCTTTCTTTTAGCCGGATGTTGTAGCGCGTCTCTGTAGTTAGTTAGTGCAGCCCGCTGCCGCTTCTTTGCAATAATCCCTTCCTTCCGTTCTACCCAAAGTATTTGTATCTTGTGATGATTGGTTACGCTGGTATCTTGTGAGTATAGTTTATCCACTTGCCAGTACTTAATAGTACTGACCCACGACTCCGTTCGTGGCTGCATATTCCACATTGCAGTCAACAGGTTTGAAGTCTGACGACGTTAGCTTGGGAATCCCTCCGGCTTGGCCTGGGCAGGGATTGGACGCCATCGGTTATCTTTAGGACTCTTAGTCCAATTTGTATCTTGTCCGTAGTCGGACACTATGTTGCTTCTTCCGCTGTTATTTGGATCTTTGTATTGTATCAGTTGTATCTTTGACTCGTTTGAGTCGTCTTGTATATACCTCCTCTGTTGTTGTTATGGATTATTCGTGAACTGTTGTAATGTTATCACAAGTGGCAACCTGAAATCGGTTAGTATGCGGATTTGGGTGGAAATGCCGAAATCTGCATAGTGCCCGATCTCGGGGCGTCACAATGGGAAGGCCCCAAGACATCACGCGCACCACCACCTTCGAGCTCAGCAAGAAAGAGGTGGCCATCTGGGCCAAATCCATCACCAAGACCGTCCTTACGGAAGCTTGGGAATGGGGGCTTGAACCCTATAGCCGAACCAAGCTGGCGCCCCGAGTAAGTATTTGCTACCCATTCGAGTTACTTTCATCTCGGTATCTTCCGAGATCATTCAACTTTGAGATATATGCTTCTTGTTTTGCATGTTTTACCGAGTTGAGTTCATTTCGGTATCTTCCGAGATCGTCCAATTTTTTAACTTATGCTTATTGTTTCGCATGTGCAGGACTTTGAGCGCCAGAGAGAAGAAGACCATGATACCCCCTCGGTCAATTGGAAAGAGGAACGAACTGACGACGAAGCTAAGGAGTTTGACAACGAGGATAATCTTTCTATCCTGGATGCCCATCTCGCCCCCCAAGCCGGTAAGCACCAAGTTCTAGCCTCAATCCAAGACTGGTTCGAGGATGACGACGAAGGTGACAGTGATGATGATTGCACTCTTTTAGAGGTATATTACCCCTTCTTGGTCTTATTTGCGTACCTTCTTCCCTCGCTCTAAGTTGATACAGAAGAACAGGTGGTTGACGCGAGGCCCATGGCCATGGCCGCCACCGTGAAAGTGAAGAAGAGGGACGGAAGCGGTGCAATCGATCCTCCATCCAAGAGACAGAAGAAAGTCGGGAACAAGGGGACCAAGGCTACGGTGAGCCTTCGAAAGAACAAGCGGCCCATGGCGGAAGGGTAGTTCATCTCCGAGATGCTTTGTGTTTGCATATTCTTTGTTCTTTTGCATCTTTTGCCCGAGATGCTTTACATTTGCATTTTCTTTACTTCTATGCTTTTCCTTTTCTGCAGTGACCCAATTGACATTGAGATCTCTGAGACTCCCGCGCCCATATTTCAGAGACCGAGTACCACACTTCCTCCCGTGATCGCGCTTCCGGACGCCAGCGGCTACATCGACCTTGAGGCCGAGGACATGGATACCAATGCCATGGACTGGCCCGAGATGCCCATCCCGGATAGAGACGATCAGGATCTCGGCCCTGACGATATGGGCGCCAAGATGGAAACTCACGAGGCTCCAGAACAGTCGGAGCCGGCCACCGAGCAGCAGCAAAAAGAGCAGCAGCAGCAAGAAGAAATGGTGCAACCACAAGCGCCACAACAACCAGCCCCAGCAACAACAGCCACACCACCGACGCCACCAAGATCAACAACACCACTAGAAGAAGCAGCAACAGCAACAGCAGGGACCGTAGTCCCACCAGCAACAGCAACGGCCATAGGCCTAACACCCCCAGCAGCAACAGCAACAGGACCAACACCAATGGCCATAGGCCCAACTCCTCCAGCAGCAGCAGCAGGCCCAACACCACCAAGAGTGCCAGCAGGCCCAACAGGGAATCTCCCTTGCACCCGGCAGCAGGTCAAGTTTGCGCCATCACAGGAATCAGTTGCTGGAGAGGGCAGCTGCTAGACAGCGACCGGGGGACTTGTACAAGTTCCCATAGTCACTCGGTCGAAGAAACACGAGGTACAGCAGAAGAAGTCCGGGCTGAAATCTAATCCGGCACCTTGGCGATCAGCATGGATACCCATATCGTGCAGCACCAGGGACTTGGCATAGAACAGCTGCGGGAGGACCTGGAGGCGACCTTGGACCAGGTCGGCTACATTGATCCAGTCCACGCCGGGAAGAAACTGGGCCCACTGGACCACTACCGCCGAGATTTGAATCAAGCCGACGTTGGTCCGATATCCATGGCAGTTGCGGCCTCTAGCAGCACACTGGCGCACAAAATGTTCTGCTTGCGCACTGCCACTAAAGACGCCGAGCTCACTTCTCGGGTAAGTAACAAATTCTCTTTTCGGCTTTTCCGAGATTGCAAATTGCGAATCCGAGATCAATACCTATATCCAGTCCCCGAGATTTGGGCCGAGTAGGCAATACTCGACCGAGTTGAAGTCTACTCGGGTCGAATCTTCCAACTAACCCTTTACTTGTTTCTTCTCAAACTTGCACCGAGACTCATGCCAAGCTGTATCAGAAGCTTCTCTGGGCCCAGCGGGATGCCACCGAGCACATCGTCAACCTCCAGAAGGAATTGGGAAGCAAAGGTAACTTTTTCCACACCGAGATATTGCGTATGCTTTTCTCTGCATCAGTTTTCTAACTTGGGCTCTGTTTTCTCTTTCACAGCTATCCTAGAGAAGCAGCTGACACAGTCCGTTACCAAGATCTCTTCTCTGGAAAGTAAGTGCCTCATTCTCTATCTTGCGTTTTATGTTTACGCTTTTCCTTATTTCTGGCTAATTCTGCTTTTTGATGCAGATGAGCATAAGATCTTTGCCGAGAAGCACCAGGACTGCACGGTGCTAGCTGAATCAGCACAGAGCAAGATCTCAACCTTAGAGAGTAAACCCTTCTTTCTTTCCCCTTACTCTATTTCCATATTCAGTCATCTTGCTAACCAGACTGTTTTCTGTACAGCTGAACATAAACTTTTTGTTGAAAAACATCAAGACTGTCTCACACTGGCCGAGATGCAGCAGCAGGTCGACGACAGCACGGCCAAGCTCCAGGATGAGCTCCAAACACAGAAGACCGAGGTAACTCGGCTTAAGCTGGAACTGGTCGAGACGATGAAGTTGCTGGTGGAGAGCGAGAAGGCCAAATCTGAGTTGAAGAAGGACGCTGCTGCCGAGAAGGCCCAGTATGAGCTGGAGATCCAGACCCTCAAAGACTGGAGCCTCGAGCTCGAACACTTGGAAAGTGCCTCACGCATCCTACTGGATAAACACCACACCAACGCTATCATGTGGTTCTCCAGGCTTGAAGGACTCAGCCAGGAACTGAGAGGTAAGTTTCACCTTCCCTCTGCTTTTTCTAACTCCCAACTTGCTCTACCACATCGATCTCTGTCTGACTCAGACATCTTATCTCTTAGGGCATTCCCCGACTTGGACGCTAGTGCCGAGAAGGCTGTTGCGAAAGCTAGGGAGAGACGGGCAGATTGCGGTTTCGACGTCACAGAGACCATCAACATTGAGGATTGGATTGAGAGTGTCAAGGCCCAGGTTCTGCCCCTGAGATCCATGGGATCCAGCCTTGTTTCCACTACATTCCGGCTGCAAAAATCAATGAGTTGGCCGTGAAGCTGGACCAAGTCAAGGGTTGCCACAAGGAATGGCGTGCTTCTGCAGTTCGAGCTGCCGCAGACGAGGTGATGCATTTTGTCCTCTCATGGTATGACAGCATCGACCTCAACACTTTCAAGCACATGCGGACCAAGTCCAAATGGTCTTCAGAGGAGGCTTGCGTCCGGCCTCGCATGGAGACAGCATACCGGTTGGCCTCATACGCCGACACCAAGGAGTATGTGGACCCCCCCCCCCGAGCCCGACACAGAGAGCGAGGACGAAGATGAGGAGGTTGATGATGCTGCTGATGATGTTGACGATGACGAAGCTGACGAGGATGAAGACTCCGAGGAGGTTGATGAGGAGATCGACGCTAAGCTGGACCCAGCCCGAGTCACCCAGACGGCCTCCACCCCAACTTCCGGGATTATCACCACCGAGATGGTTATCTCACAGCCCGCTCCCGAGATGAGTACCCCCGATCCTTCAACCGAGATGGCCGCAACAGAGCTCGCCACCAAGACGGCTCCCTCTGCGCCTACCACTGAGACGGTCGCCTCCGAGCCGGCCACCGAGTCCAGCAACGCGGAAGAGGCCACCACTGATTCCACTCCTTCGACTGTGGCCTAAGTCTTCTGTTTATCATTATCAAAAACTTTATCAGATCCCCGGTATGCCGGGTGCAGTTGCAAGAAATACAGTTTATCGTTTTCCACTCTGTTTTATCTAATTTGCGCAAGACTGGCTGAATGTCGGATTGCCCTAATTCGAGTCCCGAGTTCGTTTTCTTATCCACCTGGCTTTTTTTGCCTTTGCTCTTGCCTGCCACTTATGGCTTTTTGACAGTCCAGTCACAAGATTTGGAAAACCAAGTTTATAATAATCACAACTTTGAGATTGGAATTAAAACTGCCCAGTACTTAGCCGAAAAAACGGAAGAAAAAACAACTTATGTCGGTTGACTAACTCTTTGTTTCCTTAGTAGTTTTTCATGTGATCATCGACCCTTGGCTTGTTCTCTCGCTTGCCATGAAGCCGGGTTTCGGACATCAGCAAGTCGGAGAGTTGGCCCTCAGGTTTAAGCGCACTACTAAACTTACACATGTAATTCCAAGATGATTAACCGACATACCAAAGTAAGAAGTAACTAACACAAAACAAGTTAAGCACATACAGTCCTCGAGTTCCTTTTCGGGGTGCCGACATAGATTCAACTGGGTGAGGGGGTACATACAATGCTTTTTCAGGAATGAAAACGACGGAGTAGATCTACATTCCAGGAGCGCTTAGTTTCCTCTCCGGACTTATCCATCATGTTCTTCTGTGGTTCCTGTGCATCAATAAGATAATACGCATCATTGTGTAGAGCCTTGCTCACAATGAACGGCCCTTCCCATGGAGGGGAAAGCTTGTGCATCCCGGTTGTGCGTTGCACCAGCCTAAGCACCAAATCTCCTTCTCGGAAAACCCTTGGGCTTATCTTCCGGCTATGATAGCATCTCAGATTCTGTTGATATACCGCCAATCTCGGTAGAGTTAATTCTCTTGCTTCTTCTAGCAAATCAACATCATCTTCTCGGGATTCTCTTGCCTCTACCTCATTATAGAGGATTACTCTTGGTGACTCATGCTCAAGGTCAGTGGGCAACACGGCCTCTGCTCCATATACCAGGAAGAATGGTGTGTATCCGGTAGATCGGTTAGGGGTAGTCCTTAGACTCCACAACACCACCGGCAACTCGTCCATCCAACAACCCGGGGTTTGCTGTAATGGCTCAATTAACCTAGGCTTTATTCTGGATAGGATCATGCCATTAACTCTTTCAACTTGCCCATTTGATTACGGATGCACGACTGACGCAATGTCTAGCCGGATCCTCTTCTCCTTGCAGAACTGAGCAAAGGCTCCGTCAGCAAAATTTATTCCATTATCTGAGATGATCCCATGTGGGTAGCCATATCTCAGGATAATATCCTTCAAAAAGGTCACAGCTGTGTGCACATCACACTTCCGGATTGGCTTCACCTCAATCCACTTGGTAAATTTGTCAACCATGACCAGGATGTGTGTCATGGATCCCCGAGCTGGCTTGAAGGGCCCCACCATGTCCAAGCACCATACTACAAATGGCCAAGTGATGGGAATAGTTTTCAGCTCGGAAATTGGCATATGTATCTTGGTGGCGTATCTCTGGCACCCATTGCACTTCCTCACTAGATCTTCTGCTTGCTCCAAGGCAGTGAGCCAAAAGAAACCATGCCGGAAAGCTTTCTTTGCTGGAGCCCGAGATGAGGTGTGGTGCCCGCATTCCCCCTGATGTATTTCTCGGAGAATTTCCTCTCCCTCCTCTGGCTCAACATAGCGCTGGAGCACGCCTGTGGTACTTCTCTTGTGCAGTTCTTTGTTGATGATGGTGTAGCCCTTGGATCTTCTCTGTATTTGCCTGGACGAGATCTCATCACTCGGTAAAGTACCATCCGCCGGATAAGACATTATGGGCTGAGCCCAACTCGGTATCGCCCCGAGTAGGAAACATGGGCTCATTAACCTCCACTGGATCAGCCGACATG